>OZ007593.1:123640531-124339697 GCA_963931845.1 Maratus michaelseni | reverse complement strand
TTATTTTAAATATGTAAATTATTTATTTTAATTAATATGTATATACGAATTTTCTAATAATTATTTATCATACAACATTAATTAAATATTTTGTACATGCATGCCTGCATTTATTCGGCATCAATTGATGAGATATTTAAACAAATTTGCTATCCGCGATAATTTTACACCATGTTATGTCACTTGAATATTGTCCACAAGAAAATCGGGTACTTTTCCAGTATAGGATCCTTTGCTTTTAGGCTTGGCATAACTCGAGCTTCGAAAAGGGATAGATTCGTTAATATACATAGATTTGTTGCCAAAAGTTATGAAAACAACCCAATGAACTTTTGGTGCTTTTCTATTATAGGGGTCTTGACGCTTTTTAAAAATATCTTGGCAGAAAAAAACCAAGCAGGATATTTTATTCTCCTTCCATTCAGTTGGGCAATTATTATTTTATATATTCGTTTGAAATATCCGAATTAGTGATTTTATAAATTCGTTTAATTAAATTTTACAAAAAAATAACAAAATGATATCAATAAATAATAATTACTATTAATTCATTTTCCTCCCTTTCTTTTGCGTTTACATAAATGACGTCATTTGGACGAATTTATTCAAAATATTTTCAGTTTATAAATTAAATTAAATGCTGACAGACGATTGAATCCTGACGATATAAATGTGATTTTTTTCAAATTTTCCTGAAAAACACAATTTAATCACAATCTTGTCTTCATTATCGATTGAAATAAAAGATAAATTCAATTTCAATTTGAAAATGACGAATAAAAAGAAATCAATAATCCCTATCGGGATCCTTTTCATTTTTTTCCCCTTTTTTGTCGCAAAAAAAACTGAGTAATTAGTTGCCATCATTACAGAAATGTCATTAAAATTATAAAAATATTAATATCTCGAAAACTAATTCCAACTTCAAAATTCTATTACCAGTTTTGACATCCGCGGTTTTTTATGGACAATTGGTATTAACTTCACCATCAAGCGTTTAATATTTTATTAAAAATAGCCCTGAAACATAATCATTCGTTTAATCAGTCGTTTCATAAAATCGTTTCATAAATTTGTTTCATAAAATCGTTTCACAAATTCGTTTCATTAGGATTTTATATATATAGGGTAGATAACTTCCATAACTGCATTTTTTATAATTTTGAAATTATATTGATCACTACTAACATAAGAAGATCGCTCAAAATTAATTTATTTTTAAAGCTTAATACAGTGTTTTTTTTTTTTCTAGAGAAGAGCTTATAAACAAGAGTAATGTTAGCAAACAAAATAATAAAATTGCAATAACATAATATAGACCGTAGCCTTAAGCAGAAAATAAATGTTTATGAAACTCAGAATTTTCTAAAAACATTTATAAAAATAAATATAATTTTTTTTCTTGCTTTAATAATTCTATAACAATGACAAAATTTAAATATTTTTAAAAAGTATTATCATGTTAACAGTGTAAAACAGGATAAACAATATTTTTTTTTTCTTTTTACCGAGCTATTGAAAAACACATGTAACAAAGATACATACAGAAATATTTGATTTAAAGTAAAAGAAAAAAATGATTTTTTCTTTCCATACATTCTATATTATGCATAGTATTTTTCTTCGGAATAATATACAACGTTTTAACAAAGAACTGATTTATTTTTCCGTAGAATTTGTTTTTTCGTCAAAAAATATTTTATTTTAATCTCATATTTTTTATCAATATATTTATATATATATATATGTATATATATTTATGATTTTACGTTCGGTTTTTTTTTTATTATAACTTAACTAGTAAATAAAAATAGTAGAAAATAAATTAGTTTGATATTTTTATGAGAAATATTTGTGAGATATGATCATAAATATTCCAATATACTGGATATTAAATCTTAAAGAAGATTTAGTCTAAACTATCAAAATACAGAAATAATATCATGTATAAGAAATATTCACCATTTTATGATTAGGCAAAACTTTGTTATTTCAAAACTACAATAGTTTATGAATAGTGATTATTCATATATATATATATATATATATATATCAAACAAAATATTTATTTTTTATGGCATGCTTCTCTAAAATTTGTATTTTTACAAGAAATATCATTTTTAAATTTTAGAAGATTATACTTAAGTGGAATATCAATTTCTATCATTCTTTCGTGTATTTCTTAATTTAATAAATTGTTAAACCGACCTTTCTTTTTTTGTTTGCCGTATTCCGTAGTTCATTAAGAGCTGATATAAACAATTCTGTTAAGTTTATCTCGTTAATTATAACTGATATTACACACTGAACTAAATATTGAGAAAAGTAGTTAAGAATTTATTAATTTAGCTTTTAGATATTTTATAAACTAATTAAAAATACTTTTAGTTCTGAAAATTACTTACATAAAAGCATAGGAAAAATTAATATAAATACTTAAATTGCTTTTTTTTATGTATCATGTTCGTTATATAATATATCAAATAATTAGGTAGCTATTTATTTATGTAGGCAAATAATTAAGAGTTTCACTAATTAATAAATGATTCTTATAATTTCCATAAGAGATTAAAATATTATTTTAAAGTTATATTTATTACTAATAAAATAACAAAATTTCGCAAATATTAATTTATTTTTTAGGATTAACGCAAAGTATTTTGTCTAAAAAAGAATTTATAAACAACATAAATGTTAGCTAACGAATTAATAAAATGGCAATAACATAACTCAGACCTTAGCTTTAAGAATAAAATCAATTTTTATGAAACATATAAATTTTTTTATAAACATTTACAAAATTAAATTTCATGATTTACTTATTTTTTTCCTTTAATAATTCTATAACAATAATAAAATTAAATAATATTTTGTTTAAAGTATTATCCTAGCAATTTAAAACAGTATAAACAAAAAAATATTTGCATTTACCGAGTTATTGAAAAACACATGTAACTAAGATACATACACAAATATTTGTTTTAAAGTAAAATAAAAAAATACATTTTTCTTTCCATATATTATACATTTCTTTATTATACATATTATTTTTCTTCGAAATAATATACAACGTCTTAACAAAGAAATGATGTATGTTTCCGTAGAATTTCATTTTGTGTTAAAAATATTTTATTTTATTTTAAGTATATCTTTTTTATGTTTTATGTTCGGGCTTTATTTTATTATAACTTAACGCGTTTCAAAATAAGAAAAAAAGTAAACTATTTTGATATTTTTAGGAGAAATATTTGTGAGATATGGTCATAAATATTTCAATATACTGTATATTAAATTTTAAAGAAGATTTAGTCTAAGCTATAAAAATACTAAATTAATATCATGCATAAGAAATATTCACTATTTTATGATAAGGCTAGATTTTGTTATTTCAAAACTACAATAGTTTTTGAATATTGATTATTCATATATATATATAAAGAAACATGTTTATTTTTTAGGGAATGTCTGTCTCTAATTTGTATTTGTACAATAAATATCATTATTAGGTTTTAGAAGATTATACTTAAGTTGATTGACAATTTCTATCATTCTTTCATTTATTTTTTAATTTAATAAATTGTTAAGTATACCTTTCCTTTTTTTTGCTATATTTGGTAGTTCATTAAGAACTGATTTAAACATCTCTTTTAAGTTTATCTTGTTAATTATTGCTTACTCTCTCAACTAATTATTCAAAACGTAGTTAATAATAATTATTTTGTTATTTAGCTATTTTAAAAACTAATTAAAAAGATTTTTAGTTATGAAAATTACTTACCTTACATAAATTAACAGTAAGAATAAATATAAATACTTAGATTGCATTTTTTGTTTTTATATACCTTGTTTATTATACAGGGTGTTCCAAAATTCAACCGACAAATTAAGAGGGATGACAGAAGGCACCAATTAGATGAAAACTTATTATAGAACATGGGGTCGCAAACCCCGTTGAGAGTGTGCAAATCACGAAACACGCTTGTAGTCTCTGAATCCAGAGTAGACGAAAGGTGTATGTCAATTGATCACTGAATCCACCGTGCTGAATTCACATACTGCAGACTGTTGAAGTGTCTGTCATTAACTCCATGTCTTTTGACTCCTTTGCAGAGATATGCAAATGTGTATGTGTTAGCTGGTAATAATTAACTGCTTCACCACAGACGACGGAAATTAGTGCTATTGAGGTAGTAAGCACGTGTAGCATTTAGTTGTCTCTTTCAAAGAGTATCGTAATGACTGACTACGCGAATCAGGAATATGCTGATATGCATTTGATGTACGATCGACCAGAATGCAATGGGCGTTTATCGCTGCGGTTGTACCGACAGCAATATCCGAGGAGGTACGCACCATACTACCTACGTCACGATCGATGGACTACTACGGGAAATTACTACGCCCTGATGCAGGGGCACCACGCGCTCTACACACTCATCAAATGGAAGAAATAATGCTGGAGCGGTTTGCCGATTCCCCGTCGACAAGTACAACAGCAGTTGCATGTGAACTGGATGCTCCTCACATTGCGGTCTGGAATGATTTACATACTGCAAAGATGCACTCATTCAACATCCGAAAGGTACAACTTGTAACCGAAGATGGCTATCTCCATCGTGAACAGTTCGTGCGTTGGATGCTTGACATCATCACATATTCTAATCCTCAATTTCATGTCACTGCTTTATTTACTGACGTGGCCAGCTTTACGCGAGGAGGCATTGTAAAACGCACATAATCACACATGTGGGCGATGTATAATCAACATGCCAAAGTATCGTGGAAATCTCAACAGAGTTTTAGTGTCAACGTGTGGGCAGGAATCTTTGGTGATTATCTCTTGGCGTCGTACTTTCTGCCCGAACGCCTGAATGGAACAACGTGCCTTGTTTTTCTGAAACTCGTCCTCCCTGAATTGCTGCAATGTGTGCCGGCCGCTATGCAGCGAGGAATGTGGTTCATGAAAGATGGTGCCTCTGCACATTTTTCCCGCTAGGTACCTCGACGTTACATACCCAAGGAGGTGGATTGAAATCGCTATACCCGTTGCATGGCCTCCGCGTTCGCCGGATCACAATCCGTGTGACCTTTCCCTATGGAGTCACCTTAAATCACTGATTTATGCGACGTCTGTGAACACAACGCGGTATCTCATAGCGTGGATTGTCGTCGCTGCTGGAGACATCAAAAGCATACCTGGCATCTTCGAGCGCGTCCTGGAATCGTTCATATGTCGTTGTAAACTGTGCAATGATGTCATCGGGCGCCACTTCGAACAACAATTGTAATAATTAATCAAATAAATATTTTTGTAGTTTGTATTCTACTTTTGTTATTCTAGCGTGACAACGAAACCTGCATGCGTTTTTCGCGATTTACATCCCCTCAACGTGGTTTGCGACCCCATATACTATGGCAAGTTTTCATCCACTTGATACTTTCTATCACCCGTCTTAATTTGTCGGTCGAAATTTGGAACAGCCTGTGTAATATTTCAAATACTTACGTAAGTATTTATTTACTTAGGCAGATAATTAATAATTTCACTAATTAATAAATCATTCTTATAATATAATTTCCATAAGAGCTTATAATATTATTTTGAAGTAATATTGATCACAATTAAAATAACAAAGTTTCGCAAGTATAAATTTATCTTTTAAGATTAATGCAAAGTACTTTGCCTAAGAAATAATTTATAAACTATATTAATATGTTAGCTAATGATATACATAAATGACAGTAAAATAGATTAGACCATAATTTTAAAAAGAAAATCAATTCTTAAGAAACCTCTAAAATTGTCGCAAAGTTAAATTTAAAAACTATCCTATAAAAAATACAACTGTTTCTTTATCTGGGGAAATATAATGTAACCACAAACGAAAATATACTGTTATCTCTTTCGAGTTATTTGCATTATTTATCATTAGAAACCGCAGAAACTAGTATATTTTTGACAGTTAAAGAAGCATTTATAGAAACAAAGATTCTTTTTCTGTCGCTGATTTTCGAGTTTTTTCAGATATTTTTTATAGTGCAATAATAAGTTTTCTCCAACCGGAATATCACTTTTTAGGTTGTTATGTTCAACAAACATGTTTTACAGACAAACATAACGAATTAACCGCATTAATATTAACGTCAACCTTAATATTATATTGTTAATATTGTATGTATAAAATCAATTACGCTGTTGGAAAAGCTTAATCAAGAATTTACATTAATCTGAAAACTGATATTCCAGTTTGAGAAAACTTATTAATACATTATAAAAATTTCTGTGAAGCGTTTCCGAAAATCAGTGACAGAATAAGAAAATTTCTGTTCATAAATGCTTCTTTAAATTTTGAAATGCTTCTTTAAATATTGAAATGCTTTTTAAATAATGAAATGCTTCTTTAAATATTGAAATGCTTCTTTAAATATTGAGAGGTTTCTAAAAAGAAAGAACGCTTTTCGGAATCATGGGTAACTCTGAAAAGTTTAGTATATACTTTCGTTCTGAGCAATATTATATTTTCGTAGATAAAGATTTTTTATTATTATTATATATATATATTTTTTTACAGTGCAGACATTTAGTTTTAATTAATTTATAACATTTACAAAGTGAAAAGAATATTTTATTTATAGTATTATGATGTTAATGATATAAAACAGAAAATATTGTATTTACAGAGTTATTGAAAAAGCAATTAACTAAGATACATACAAAAATGCTTGTTTAATGTTGCTTATTTCTTTCCATATATTTTTCATTTCTATATTATCCATTGTATTTTACTGCGAAATACTATACAACGTCTTAACAAAAAAATAATGTAAGTTTCCGTAGACTTTGATTTCTTGTTAAAATGTTTCATATTTTAATCTCATATTTCACACCAAGTATATATTTTTATCATTTTATCTTCGTAGTATATTTTATTATACCTTAACTATTTCGAAAATTTTTGAACTAGTTTGATATTTTTATAAGAAATGTTTGTGATATATGATAATAAATATTCTGATATGCTAGATATTAAATTTTAAAGATTTAGTTTAACTATCAAAATAGTAAAAATGAAAATATCACGTATACGAAGAATGCGTTACTGTATGCTGAGAATAAAATTTGTTATTTCAAAACTACAGTAACTTTTGTATACTATTGATTAATGATAATATATTATATATATATATATAATAAGCAATATATTCATATTTTATGGAAGGGTTATCACTTATAAGCATTTGTACGGTAAAATATTATTTTTAAGTCTTAGAAGATTTGTTAATTTGTTGATTTGTTAATAAGTTGATTTTCAATTCTTGTCATTATTTCACGCATTTCTTAATTTAAAAAAATGTTAAGTAGACAAATATTTTTTGTCAGATCTATTTATTAGTTCATTAAGAGTTATATATTTGTTAGTTCACTGTTGACCATGTTTGTTAGTTCATTGTAAATCATTATGTTAAACTTTCTTGATAATCATAACTTAGATCACTTGCTCAACTAATTATTGAAAGTTTAGTTAAGAGTTTCAATTAAGAATGAATTTAGCGTGTTTAAATATTTGAAAAAGTTGTTAAAAGAATTTACATTAAGAGTGAATCTAGTATTTAAATATTTTAAAAAAGTTAGTAAAAAGCTTCAAAGTTATGAAAATGCTATGTATCTAAATAACTTATCTGTTGGTAAATAATTTTCAAATTTTAAAACATACGAAAATTTATATCAGAAATATTTATTTACATAAAATATCCTACTTTACAACATAAAAATATACTGAAATGATTAAAACTCCTCAGCAATTTAACCACTTATACCATATTTAGCTTATTTAACATAACTAAAGACGTACTTGGAAGTATGATCTGTAATTTTCGATTTTTCTATCTGAAACGTTTAAAAATTAATTTCTCTACAAAAATTCATAGGTTACAAGACATATATTTTTATTTTTATTTTTTAATCTCAAAACATAAACATTTTAGAAATTTATTTTCGAAAAACTATGAATTGCAACCTATATTTTTTTAACAGAAATAAACTTCAAGGAACTTTAAATATGCGAATCCAAAATTACAGGGCATTCCATCCAGTGATTTTTGAATTATGCTTAAAAAGTACCCAGGTTGAAATATGATTTGCATCGTTTAAAAATTAATTTAACGTTATAAAAGTTCTACATTTTAAACCTGAATATTTTCTAAACTACTATGTCAATTGCCTACAGATTTGCTATCCTGGTGAATCCAAATATGATGTAAATATTAAGTGTTAGTAATGAATTTTTTAACGTTTGGTGTAAGTTCTAAATGTAGACGACACAGAAGTAAGTTTTAAGTATATCATTAACTACTAAGCCGTATTACTATTCGATTGGTATCAGTCACATTGTTATACAATGATTTGCAGCAGAGTTCGTATAGGGCGGTCCCTTTTTGTTTTGCCGATTATACATAACTCTCCATTTAAAAGCATATATTTGTAATATGATTTGAATGTATGATTTTAAAGTGAAATTGAAGTATTGCGGGCAGTAATGGAATTTCATTTTTAAAAGATCCACTAGTTCCTAGTTGTTAATCTTAAAGGATGTATGAAAATAAAATTGGTTATTTGCAATCGTGAATATATATAAATTCGTTTACACGAGGCCAATGAATTCAGTGTATTTTCTCATTTTTCGTCCGATTAATGAGATAGTTTCGCAGAAATATTTCAAAGTCGGTGAAAACGTCGTTGGAGGATCTCAGCCCACAATATGACTTAATTTAAAAATAACTCACTAGACATTATAGATTATGTTACAGTATTCACAGAAGGTACATTTTAACTATAAACTAAATCTGTGCATTCCACACAATTAGGATACCATGTATTTTGTAAAACATTATCTACATATGTTGTATTTTTTGTAAAAAAAATAAATACCTGTGAGATACAAAAGATTGGGACCTCTCCGCTGGGGCTGACTCTGACTAAGATTAGCAATATCTCCACACCGAATAAAGGTGGATATATTTGTACCGACGTGCTTAGGGTGGCAAAAGTTTATAACGGGCCTTTTTTCAAAGTTTAGAATTAAAAAAAAATACCACATGAATTTGGCATTTTTTAAACTGTTAAATGTATTTTAAATGAAGGAAAGCGTGAAATATCGTCTTTAAAATTGAGGAACTCCTTTAATTTGAAGGACATTTGTTTACCTTAGATTTTTGGAAAATTGCACCAATCTTAAAAGGCATTGACCTGACATTGGACTATTTTACATAAACATTACTTCCCATGTATTTAAGACCCTATTTAATGTTGTATACATGACTTTTGTAAAAGTATTGATGGGCGTACAAACGGGCTCTTGGATAATCCCCTGTTTTGTATTACACTGTTGCCAGAATGCTACAGACCCATTTAGTTAATTTGATATAAATTAATCATTACAACACAGAATATAGTATTTTATTTGAGATTTCAAAAAACTGAAATTAAAATTATTATTTATCCGACATGTATAGTGTGAGATAAGAATCATCATTGGCTTCTGGGTTTACGATTTATAAATCTATGTTAATTAATTACCATTAATAATTAGATTACCTGAAAAAATACTAATATTTACTTCGCGTTTTGCGATTTTTAAGGATTATTTCCCTTTTAAAGCCACGGTGAATCATCTAAAGTTACCCCGAAGAATTTAAATCATAAAATTGTAATAAGAAATGAAAAGGGTACACTTTAAAACACAGATTGCAAAATTATTTTCCTAAAATGTATAAATACACTTAATCTAATGAAAGAATTTCAAATTCAAATAATATAATAAAGAACATTTATTTACAATTACTTACATGAAAACTGATAATAAAATAATTAAGATTAAAATCAAATAAATAGGTTTTAGTAATTTTGAGCAGAAAATTAATCTTAATTTCTTTCTTATGAATATACAGATTGAAATTCACATTGAATATCGATTAACAATAATTCATAATATTAAACATTTCTACAAAATAAATTAAGTCTAGGTGATACTCTCCCAAAATGACATAATTAGGTAAAATGACATACCTTAATTTTCTTAATATTATCGTTAAAGACCAGCGTTTAGCGATACTGCGTTAAGTTGTGGAATCGATCGACAACAATGAGCATTTCATGCCAAAGGTTTCAAGTTTTAATTTTTCATTGCTTACGAAGAAACTGTTTACACCTTCGTCAGAAATTTCTTGAAAATGTTTTTTGGGGCGAATTCACTGCTGTTTCATTTCAGTGATTGCACATCTGAAGTAAAAGGTGAGTACCTATTTCGTTTTAGATTATTTTCGGTAAATGTGAAAATTTATAAATGCATGTTGTCTCGAATACTGCATCCAAATGTACAATATGGCGATCGTAGCTAAAATGACATACCGCTTAGTAGGATAGACACAGTATGTAACAAATAACACTAAGGACCTGCTATTGCGTGATGGTCATTCATACCATAAAAGTATGGATGTTCTGATTTATGTTAAACAGGGTGACATAATAATGATATATTTTTCGCCGCATACCACACATCGTCTACAACCATTGGATGTTAATTTTTGTGCATTTAAAACCTTTTACAACCATGAAAATTCAAAGTGGCTGAAAAATCATACAAGCAGAGTAGTGAAACAATACCAAATGGCCAGTTTGTTTTAAACAGGATATGGAAGAGCTGCCATCGTCGAAAATGCAACCAGTAAGATTTTGGAAATTGGAATCTATCCCATGAACCTAGACATCTTTCCCTATTATGTTTTCTGCGTTTCAGTTGTGACAGAAAGTCCACGGGAAAATAAGGAAAGCAACGACAGCAACACAAGCTCCACAGATAACAGCCTATCTAGAATTAATATGTCAACATTTACAGTTTCAATGTCCCTCCTCCAATTCCAGCGCCTAGAACATCTGTTTCCGATGCTCCGAAGACGTATGTTTATTTTCAACCGGCAGGATCTTTAAGTTCACCATCTTCTTTTATCAGACAACTTGATGTATCTCCACTTCTTTGTGCACCTCATGTTAGACCATCCTCTAAAAAGAGGAAAAATGAAGTTGCAAAAGCTCTGGCTAGCAGTCCTAATATTTCCGAAACGAAGGCAAAAGCTGCCGAGAAACATAATTCACACTCAAAATGTGCAACACTACAAGCTAACAAGAAAATTCGCTTTGCTACATCCAATGATGACGACAAATACATGGATATTTCTGCCGATGACGATGATGAAACCTGTTTTATTGCAATGATTTATTCAGTCACTCAAAACCGAAGGAGAAGTGAATTAAATGTGTTAAGTGTTCAACGTGGGCACATAGTAAATTTGCTGGTGTTTCATGGTGTGCAAAAATGTATTTCAGTTGTATGGAAGTAAATTCAATAGTAATTTGTGGGTGTCTCGTTTTAAGACAGCACTGTAGATAAAATGACATAGTGCAGCATTTTATATAAATGGTTATTATGATGTTGTGACTTTTTTATTACTTTTTAAAAGGCACCGTTGCATCTTGTATACTTTGCAAAGTTAGTTTGTAAAAAAAAAAGAAAACTAATTGTTCTCAGGAGAACTTTTAGTATACTGACTAAACTAAATCTATATATGGTCACAGGAAAATAAAATACATTGAGATTTACATCAAATACACATACAAAATTGTTTTACAATACAGAGCACCACAAATTTGCATATCCGATCAACACTTCTAATTTTAAAATCTAACATTGAACGATGTCCTTTTTTCGGACACTCTTCTTTTTCAGTGATAGCTGCCTATGACAAAGAGCGTAATTTCACGGTCTATTTCTACTGTCTGCGGGAGAAAATTGTTCCTGCTCACATAAGGCCGAGTACAGCTGACCCTTAATGCGTCATCATCAAACTGCTGTCAAAAGACACTCTGGATAATTGTCCAGTTGTAAATAGTAGGTGTCAGTTTATTAAAGAGGCCTTACTTTATTAAGTGGCCAGTTTATTAAAGAGGAATTACCTGTATCAGAATAGAGAGCAATTCACATCTGGAGTGATATTATCAAATATATATATATTAATTATTTATTGATTGGTGAATTCTAAGAATTGTCAATTGAGCTTTATTGTTCATGATAGGCTGATTCGAATGCTGTCAATATCATATATTAAATAAGACATATTAGTATTCCGTAAATGTTTTGCTATATATATTTTAGCACACTGATGGTTGGAGAGCAATTATGATGGTTGGGGCTATTATCATGGCTACTGATGGTTGGAGAGGTATAAATAAAATGTGTAATTATAAACATTTTACAGATTTACTATCAATTTGACCAATTGTGCATAAGCATAGACATCACGTGTTTTTTTTAAGAACTACTGTCATCTACAATTTAGAAATACAGACGATTTTTTAAAGAATCGGGGAGTTGTAGTTGCGACCAGTAACAGAGTTGTTATATGTGTAACACCCTTAAACCCATCCGAAAGATATCTATAACTGAACTTCAAATTAATATATAACTAAACAAAAAGTTCCGGTTTAAATCAAATTAAGTATTTTCATACGGTATGGGGTCATTTTGTAATAAAAAGTAAGGTAGTCTAGATATTACACTATTTGCAAATTGTAACATACTTTTTTGACACTTTATTTGACTTCTTTATATCAAAAAACCCTGAAAAGGTATCGTTTATATACTTTTAATAAATCTTCATAGATCCTTAAAACAAAATTGTTTTAGATTTATCCATAAATTAAAAAATCTATAATAAAATTAAGATCTTGCAATCAAAAGTACCAAGAACACAAAATTAGTGTAACGAAACATTATACAGAGTTTTTAGGTATAATATAAGCTCATTTTATTCGATAAAAAATACTATAAAACTTTCCAGGCTGTTTACTAAGATTTTATTTTCTGTGGTTCGTTTGATAACATGAAATAGTCCACTTAGACCATCAAAATAATTTTTTTTTAATCTCGAGAACTACATATTTTAATGAGTTGAAAAACTTACAAACCTAGTATATGCTTTAACGTTTGTGTATGTATATTTTTATGTAAAACTTAATGTAGATCATTATTTATATTTTTAAAATAGGAATGTACTAATAATTTCCATAATTAAAAGTTAGTTTTCGATTAACAAAATTGTCTGTAGTATGTTTGGATCTATTTAATGCATCTCATTAAAGATGAAATTTTTCAATATAATGATATTTTTGTAAAATATAAGTTAAAATTTGTCCATGGATTTAAAGTTAGCATTTTAAAACTTTGACCCATTCTGATTCTATGCGGATTCTCATGAAAGTATGTAAGCAGCTTGGATCCATTAGGACAGCTTTCGTCCATGTGATTCAGTTATCGTGCAAAAAGTGAGTATTGCAATTTGAAAACTCAAAGGTGATGATATTTTATATAGGCAGATGTCAATTTTACGTGAAAATAAACTACATACAATTTTAAAACATTCCAATGGATTTAAACAGTTATTTTTTGCTTATTTTTGCATTAAACAGAACTGGAGTTATAGCCATAGTTCGTTTGTGTGTATGTGGGGGAGGCGGAGAGGTATTTACTATATTGCAATTTAGCTTAATTTTATTTAGGGAAATAAAATTAATAATGCGTAATTAATAATTAGTTTAAATTTTATACGGAATCATATTAAACAAGAAATGGATGTAAAAGGATGAAATAATGTTTATTTTCAATTTTTATTGCCCAACAAATCTATTGTGAAGTAAATTAAAAAAAATTGACATGAATGACAGAGTGTTTTTGAGTGTTTTTCAAATAATTTTTAATTATTTCTTATTACGAAAAGAAATTGCGCTTTTCAAATGTGGCATGTCGTAAATGGTTAATAGAGAAAATACAAGTTATATATTTTTTTTAATCAAACGTCGCACAATAGTTTGTTTTAGTGTAATGCAAATATTGTTAACAATATAGATATATCAGGCATGCGCCAGATAGAAACTGTTCTTCATAGATTTTTTTTTTCTTGTAAAAGTGAACTGCCTAGAGTATGACTAAATACTGACTTAATTCTTGCTTTGTAGGATTCTTTACGCCGTGCCACCATATGAATATCCATACAGTTCCGAACACATTCACCAAGGTTCGCATATTTTGAGTTCCAATATTCTTGAAATATCGCCACAGACACAATTAAGCACACCTATTTGCTTTAGGAGAGCGAATGAAGGTATTCGACAAATGAAATATAAATACTCTGTCTGATAATACTCTGTCAAAATACTCTGTTAAAATACTCTGTCCGGTATAACCAGATTATTTTATTAACATTCGAAATTTTTCTCTGCTCCTTTGACGCATCCACTTCGGTGTTGCCTACTTTTTCGTTTACCATCGCTTGTAAATTACGAATTTTGACATATTTCTGGGTGTATCCTTGGAGTAATAGTCTAAGAAATCTTATATATGAAATTGTCAAGAAATCTTTGTTCCAGTTTCGAACATTTACTGCAGTGTAAGGTATCATGGCTATAAAATAAAACATAAATAACAATAAATGGTGTACTGTTTTCTCATTTCATGTCTAAATAACTAAATAAATTGAAAGAAATAATAAAGTTGTTTCGATAAATCATATATTGGAAAAATGAAGATTTTATGAGCAATGTTTTTATATAAAGTTGAGACTTGTTTTCATTTATTAACTTAAAATACATTTAAAACTATAAATTTATTTCAGCTATTAATGAGAATTCTAGTAAATAGCATGTCTTGTTGAATGTGAGTGTTTTTTAATTATTAGTATTAAATTTACTTCATTGTATTTTATAAAATATCTGTCGCGAATTGTTAAGTTTAATTCTGCAGAAAAAGAGAATTCTGAAAATCAAATAATGTCATTGGGTCTCCATTACGTTTATTATAATCTCTCCATTTTTACCGAAAGAAAGATTAAATAAAAAAATTCAATGTCCTCTTTCGAGACGATAAGTGCCGGAAGTACTTAGCACAATTACTGTCATGATTTTCGCAAATTAAAACGTCTTAAACTGCAATTTAGAATTTAATTGCTTTTGGAGTTTGCTCAATCGCTCTTCAAAAGATATCATTGAAGAGTGATATAGATTGCTTGTGCTATTCATTCTATTTGCTGATAGTTAATTTTGCCTTCTTTGATCATAAATGATAATTTTGCTATCTAATTTAAGTTAATATGTTAGAGTGACTCATTTAAACTTTATTAATTCATGTAAGATGTTTAAGCAATTAATAAACCGATTCAGAATAATCCAGAATAAATAAAAAAAAACTACGTATTATGATTATTAATGAAAATAGAAAAAAATAGAAAAATCATATATTTTATCTATGCAAATTAAAAGGATGAAACGTAAAAAGACTCTTTTTGTTTTGGAAATAATAGAATAGTATTTACTTATTCGTTCACATAATTTAAAATTTTCTCCAATTTTCGTTTTAAATGACAATCTAAACATACAGCAAAAATTCATTTCTTAATGAAACTAACTTACAAAAATGTAAATAACTATCATTTAATAAGTATTTAATATATGAATTTGCCCAATAAGCTATTTTTTGAGCTATATGTTATTACCATTGTAAATAATAATAAACTCAAAATCCCCATAGAGTAAATTTTAAAACTGAATATATGTATATTCAAAGATAATTTCTAAAAAATGTATTTTACTAATTTGGATAAAGGAAATATATTTGTTGAAGACTTTTTGTGTTCGAACAAGTAAGTATTAAAGAGATTTATAAATCACACTTAATTTCCCATCTTTCATATTGTTTCTGAATCATGGGTTTTGAAATGTTAAATTAATTATAGAAAGAGGTAACTCCGAAAAGCAAATGCTTTCATGAGAGGTAACTATACATCCATTTCTTTTACAACAATGGCTTAGCAAAGAAATGAAAGCGCTTCATTTAGTGCGATAAAAAAATGTCTTTAAGTGCAATTTAGAAATTAATTGGTTGTGAAGTTGTCACAGTCAATATTTAAAAAGCAATCAAACGAAAGCAATATAAAGCGCTTGTGTCATTTTTTAAAAAGTATTACGGATAATTATCGTATCTTGTGGCCTGATTTAGCTAGTTAATTAAACCTAATGTATTAGAGATTTCAACTTAAAGTTTGATATTTTGCAATGAAACATTTCAGTATTTAGTAAATGTTTTCAACCTATAGTAAATGCTTAGATATAAAATAATCATGCTTTAACAATTAATTTTTTTAAACTTTATAGTATAACATAAAGGGTTAATATTCATTTTAGTTCATTATGTAGATAGGATAAAGCTCATCAGAGTATATATATATATATATATATATATATATATATATATATGTGTGTGTGTAGAACGAGCAATTCATACTTTGAAAGTACTTCTCGAAGAATTGTAGGCAAGAGACCACAGTTGACTCGTGTAGGATACCATCGGGTTTGATTATGTTGAGTTTGTTTGAGTTTAGAAATGGCATTTCTATGTGCATCATATTGGTGGTTTTGTTATTTAATAACTGTATTTTGTAGAATTCACATGCAACTTATTATTTTGTTACAGGAAGCTCTTGTTGATGAATCTTCTATTGTGCGCAAGGATTGAAGTATTTCGTTTTATGCTTAAACGTGATACCTGTTTCAATTTATTCTGTCTACAACTGAAATATGCCATTGTATATGAATTTTTAAGTTTTAATAATATTCTTAGACACCAGAAAATAATTCAAAATGGCCACTCTCCGCTGGAAGAGTTACTTGGATTTTAATAAGCAGATGTGTCTAATTACAGGTGAGAAAATGTCATTTTTTCATTATTTTAATTTGACATTGTGAAACACCGACAACTTTTATAATAAAGATATGGTCAAATTAGATACTGTAAATATGCTTGTTAATCCCAATAATGGGATAACATTGAAAATTAAAACAAACACTGAGTCAAGTAAATTTTCAATTCTTAGTAACAGATTTAATTAATTCAATAGTGAAAAATCGTTAGTCTAAAAATCTAAGCAATGTAAGAATAAAAGTATTTCAAAGAAATTATTTTACAACCTTGTAATATGCTCTACTATTTCCATTAATTCACAGATAATTCCATGGTTGAGAGCATATTCGAGACTTTTGATAATAGAACCTTCAGAACTGAAAAAAACATCTTACTCCAGTTTATAAGTTTCAATCCATCTTCGTTGTTTTCTGTGAATTTCCATATATATCTATTTTTATATATGGAATGTTCGCCGTTTTGATGGTTAAGTGGCGAAACGGTAAGAATTTCCACATACAGAAAAAACTTGTCACCACACCCATAATATTTTACGGAAAAAATGTGTAGAATATCTGGATAATAAATCAATTTGGTGTTTTATAACTTCTGAAATATATATCACAAAATCATAGCTGTTATCGCAATAAAACGGAGAAATTGGATAGAGTATAATATAAATACAAAAAACGCAAAAAAGAACTGTCTGAATTTGTTATTATAATTCTTAGAAACTAAAATTGATATCTTTATATAGAAATGAATAATAAAAAATTGCCTTTATTCAAATACATTGTGAATTATGTCGAGATAAATGATAGCGTGTTGTATTTACTCAAATACAATATAAATGTTTAAAAAAAAAAAAAAAAAAAAAAAAAACTACCGATAGAGGTCTACCAGGTAATTTTTTTATGAACAAAAGAAAAACAATTAATAAAATTCATCATATGAGCATGGAAAATTTGTGAAGCATTAACAAAAGCATTTCCCATCTTTTTAAAATATTCCAGAAGCAACCTTTTTTTTAAAAAAATAAGTAGAGAGAAAAAGTTGTCAAGGTATATATCCTCAAAAAGGATGTTGCAAGACTTCCCTCAGACAATTTTTAAACATGAAAGAAAGAAGAAAGGAAATCCAAGCTTCAAGCATAAATTATGAAACACTTTTCAGTACATCCTGAATACTGTAACGAAATACAGTAAACGAATTTAAAAACCCAATTTTAGCAATTAGCATTCGTAGTGGAAAAAGTCGCCAAATTTTTTTGGGAAGCTCTGTAAATCATCTATACATTTGTACATATATATATATATATATATATGTACTAAATAGTGTACTAAAATTTAATTCAGATACAGAACTTATAACACAGTTAAAAATTCACCTTTATCAATTTCTCACAATAGACAAAATGAACTAGACTTCTTTTGTACATCCGTATATTTACAGATTTTTATACATACCACATTAAGTTAAAATTTAATCCAGGTAAAGTAACGCATAACGCAACTAAAAACACTCTTCCAGCAATTACCATACATAGGACAATGCACTCAGTTCTTTGCAAAACCCTGTTTTTAAATTTATTTATATGCTACAAACATCTCTTAGTGTATTAATTATAGTTCAGGAAGAAAATGCATAACACAATTAAAAACCACCCTTAAGCAATTCGCGCCCAACTTATGATTTTTTTTGTGCTGCCATGTTATGTCCCTTGACAATGTTAAAAGGCTTAAAGTTTAAAAATATTGCCTTCTGTATTCAGGGCAAAATGTGACCGGTGCATGATCTGTAAAATTCATACACACCACGTAAAATACAAAAATTTAGTTAAATTTAAAAACTTATACCACAACTAAACGCACTTCAAGCAGTTATCACTCATAGATAATTCTCTAAAAGTATTCATATGTGTGTACTTGTAAATAAATGATAAACGCTATAAACACTAATAACTAAATATAAACTAAATGCTATAAACACTAATTATTTTACAACCTTGTAAAATATTATTTTACTATAATCTATATTTTACAGAAATCTTGCTTTAGTGCACTTTAGAATGCATAGGATAAAACTTGACGATCTAAAATATATGTCAACCAATCTTGGAGAGACATCTGTTCAGGTTATTTTATAAGCAGGTGTTAGTGCGCACTGTAGCACTTAATTTAGTGAGGAAGAGCGTAGACCGCAGACACAAAATGGAGAAGTTATTTTCCCAATTTTATACAGGTACAACTGGAAAGGGCTATGATATGTAAGGGTTACAATTAGAAATTTATTGTTGATCTGGAAATTTGTTGAAACATTTGAAAGAAAATTATACGTGTGGCCCACGTGTATACCCATATCTGTCCATTGTAGTTGTCACTTTGAAATCGACGTTTGTTTCATCTGTGCTTTTAAATAACCTGTCCGTAATGGAATGAAGAAAAATGAAAAGTATTTTTAACTGCCTCTTTGGCTAGTGTATCTGCTACATCGTCTCAAGCTACGCCTAAATAACATCTGTCCCATTTGAAATATAATTACTGCTTAGCATTGAATAAGTCTACGATTTCCGAGATCATATGATGTCTGAAATTCACATTCTACAATGCAAAAACACTGAATAGGCAGTCGAAAAATATAAAAAATATGCTTTTCCAGTAATTGAAATTGCCCATAAAATTGCTTCCTTAGTAATAAAAGTTCACCTGGTAAAGCAAGTTTTCATGTGTCAGTTTAGTGCTCCAAAACTAAATATGTGTATTGTTTTTATGTACACAGAAGGCTGAACCGATATCTGTATCGCTCTTAGAGCCATCTATGGAAATGGTGGCTGTCGGACCGAAAATTAAGGGGGAGGGGGTCAACATTCACGAGAAGGTATAGTGGAGAAGAAAAAAAATACAAAGACCCTACCTTTTTTGAAGTTTGTGAAACACTGTATAAAAAAAGGTAAGGTGATTCGATTTTTTTTTTTTTGACGTTTGAACTTTGAGATGGTAGAGGTATTTAAGTTAATATTAAAATAAAATAGAACAAAGTTTTAAAAAAAGTAAATAGAAAAACATATTTGATTATTATAATATTTTGTTTATTCATTCGTACGAAAGAAAAGTAAGATATATACATGAAGTTCAGTCTGCCTTATTTAATTTAAATGGATTTTTTTTTTATAAACCGCCATTTTCAATTTAATTCTTATTGAATAACAGCGCAGCACAAAGTAATTTTACCTGTAAGGAAAATATACCAAATTCTAAATTATAACACAATAATTATTATGAAAATTGGCATTCAATTAAGTTATTAAACATTTAAAATGTAAATATAACTCATCAATGTATTTATTAATTTAACAAGGAAAGGATTAATAGTTAATTTTCTCTCACCAATTATACTCTTTGAAGATGGGGCTTTACTTGTGATTTTCTAGGAGACGTTTTATCTGTAAAAGTCATTTTACGTCGTTCCGGGAGATTAGGCTAATTCTTATCACAGGGGCGCTCGGTAGTTCTAGATCGTGGACATGGGCGCAGAGGCTGTTTTCTTCTGTCTGGGACGCTGCATATTTGAGTACATCAATATCGGTAAGTGCGCTGAGACTTTCGGACTCTAAGGCTTTTATCTTCGATACTGCCGGGGACGCTGCATCTTTGAGTACATCAATATCGGCAAGAGCGCTGAGACATTCGGGCGCTAAGGCTTTTACCTTCGTTACTGCCGGGGACGCTGCATGTTGAGTACATCAGTATCGGCAAAGGAGTTGAGACTTTCAGACCCTCGGTATTGTCATGGGTGCTGAAATTTTCCCAATGGCCACCGGAATCCTGGGAAATGCTTTTCGTAGTGTCTGAAAGAGGCAACCTTCATTTCTTCAACAGCAGAGAGAGAATGATTTTTTATGCCACTTTCTGTATGAGTCCCAGTTATTCTTATTAAAAAAAAGGGGGAGTCATATCGTAAGGAACTGTCTCTTACCATTAGTTGACCTACTGACCTATGTAATTTTTTTACTCTAGGTTGTCTTCCATTGGTGACGCCTCTTGACCTTTCGGAATAAATTTTGACCTGGTTGGACTCTAATTGTCTTGCTCATCTCTTACCGTTGTGAGTGTCTGGGAGAAAAGGGGTGGGATCTCAAATCCACCTGTTTTTCTGTCCGACAGTGTTGTTATCTTGCTGCAAAGTCCCTGGGTGTGCTGTTATACGATACTGTTTCCGTTTCCTAGCTAAAGCTTCTCTTACATACCTAGTAGGTTAAATGCACATATATACTTATTTACTCAGCACTAAATAATGTATGGTTTATATATATATATATACAGTAAATAATATTAAAAAATAGTATAACATACGTTATATCAATGTTTATGAAACACTAAGAATATTTCTATTATTATAAAATAAATCAGTATTTTATGACACTTAGTCCGTTTGATTTTTGGGGAAATGATTTTAGTTCATTTTTAAACTGGTGCAATGAAATGGTTCCATGATATATTATATTAAATTGTATTTTAAATGCATTGAATTTGTTTTTCTTTGTTTCAGGTTTTTGATGAAGTGGATGATGTCATCTTCTAATGCAGTTAAAATACGATTTTTATTTTCTCGCGCGTGCCTTTTGCAATCTTCAATCAAGTTTTACTGTGACTTCGATATAATAAATAAAATGATATTCTGGCTTGAGTAGCGTTGTTTGCAAATATTTTTAGTCTTTATTTTCCTTTAGAAGTTTTAACCTGCACCCAAAGAGTATTAGATATTGCTGAAAAGTATTAGACTGCTGTGTGAAATTCTCGCACGCGTCCACTGGTGTTCTTTACTTCCAGAATATGATATGGACGTAGGAACATACTTCTATTTGTATTATACCTCATACGTCCATGCAACTTTCTTTCTTGCAGTGGTGAATATGAAGATAATGTCGAATAGATTTGCATTATACAGTTGTTTACCGATTCTTTGGAGTTTGCATCAAAAATATTACTGTATTTCAGTGGGGTAAAATTTTTTTAAATAAAATTTTTGAAAAACTGTTTCATACTGTTTCATAACTGTTTCATACCTCTCCCCATCTTAAACAATAAAGACGCTTATTTTACTGATATTGTTATAGTATATGTTTATCGACAAGTTTTGAAGGGTTCCATCTAGTAAGATATAATTTTAATAATATTTATTTATTTATTACCTTCTTAACTTTTAAGTTTTTTTCTCAAAAATATTGCACATATCTCTGCTGATCTTTATCATAGATCTTCTTCATTCCCGTAACAAAATTGTATTCATTTATTTTATTATAGCCGAAAAACAGATTGTACGGTCCCAAAGGGATACATTTTAAAAATGTAGAAAATTCCCTTATATATTCATTCATATGTATATTTAAGTTTTACGTAAGCTATTAAGTAAATCTGACAAAATAATTTAAATATTAAATGTGAAATTATTGTGTAAAAATATTGACATGTGAAATTATTGAATGTTAAATTATAGAATCATTTCCAATTTATTAGTTTGATTTGGAATTTGGTAATGTTCTCAGTGTATTTTACATGGTCGCCATTAATAAGGTCAGAAAAAGCAAATTTATAGCTATAATAGAGATTTTAGAAAGCTTTAATAAAAATAAATTCAAAATTCAAAACTTAATTTTTGTCACCTCCGTGGACTTGGCATATCTAATTGTACTAATATTGTCAAGTTTATCGGACATTTAGCAAACATTATTACCAGTATAATAAAGTATCAGATACAAGAAGAAGTTTGTAAAGTAATAAAATCCTGATGCTCATTATTTTTCACAAAATTACATTCTATAAATTACAATGTTAAACAATTTTTTTAGCCAATTTTACCTTTTCTCTGAGAATGACTTTTAACAGTTTAATTATAAAAAATAAATATGTACCAACTACGCCCAATAATTACTCAAATATTTCTTCATTTAAATTTTTGTATATAAATGTCCCTTCTCATGGCCCACGTAGCCATATCAGAATTTTAAAAAGAACGAAAAATCGTGCGTCAAGTATAGATTATAAACACTTTCTAACATATTCAGAATAATGTAACAAAACGCCCCCGTTGAATAAGGTGAATAAGGATGTCTAAGTAAACAATTTGGAAAACGCATTGCACATTTAAAACACATTGTCAGGAATTACCGTTAATAGCCGGAAAAACATCTGAATTCTTTTGTGCAGTCCTGTATATGATCTATAGATTTGTATATATACTACATAGTTTTCTACAATTTATTTCGGCTAGGAAACGCATAGAACAGTTGAAAATTCACCTACACCTAATTTCGCCAATAAACGGTAATATGCAAAAAGTTAGTTAAATTAAAAATCGCGTACCACAACTGAAAACGCACTTCCAGTAATTATTGCTAATAGAAAAGATTTTTTTGAATGTCCCAGTAATTGAACAATAAATGCTATGCATGCTTTATTCTGTAGTAAGTATATTGTAGTGCATCTCAGAGATATACTATATTTATTTTAATTTGTTTGAAATTGTGTAACATTATTAGTGTACACCGCAAACAATTTCCCCCGTAGACACAAATGTAACGGCATTCCTTTGAGTGTCCCTGGAAATGTACGATGAAAACTATGCGCGCCGTATTCTATTCTATAAATGTTGTAGTGTAAATGAATCAAATATATCACTTTCAATATGTTTGAGATAGTCTAACATCATTCATTAAAATACGCCTCAAATGATCTTTCTCAATAGACCGTAATGTAATGGTATTCTTTTGAACATCCCTGTAAATGAACTATATATGCTACATAACACATTTTCAATACCGAACAAGCTATAGTGAACATGAATATCATATATAAGCTGCATGGTAATCCGAGTATACACTGTTAAAAATTTGCAGCAAACTAGCTAGTCATTTGACCGTTTTTTAGAAAGCGCTTACATAATCGTAATTTAACTCTATTCTGACCAATTCTGCCAATATTATGGTCAGAATAGATATAAATCATGGTTATGTAACCATTTTCTATAAAAACGGTCAAATGACTGGACAGTTTGCTGCAAATTTTTAACAGTGTATTTACGTGGGTTAGAACACGGACAGACGGCAGACAAACAAACAGAATTCATAAACACTTTCAACAATGTTGGAAAGTGGTAAAAAATCCAAAACGTGTGAAAAATAAAATTGAGAACTTCATCACTGCTATAAGATTATTTATTAAGCATAAATAAAAACATCCATGCACATTTAAAGATATTTTACATATTTTTATAAAAAAAAATATATATTTTTTTTTGCTATGTTGTATCTTTTTGTAAAAATGACACATTTAAGGCAATCATTTAATTTCAAACACTTTAAATGAAAGAAAGTAGTACAAAGGTAATATATTTTGTGATATAATAAAAATGTTATCATTTCATATATACAAAAATGACTGTGAATAATTTAAAGGCATAAGGCAAGAAAATTATTTTTGTCCCATTATAAAATATTATCACTAACATAAATCATCAATAAAAAAAATAAAAAATAAAATTGTTCATTTTTTATCTCTGAGGACAAATTAATGTGGCATAAATTATGTGATCGTATTTTTCATTCTTTTTTCTTTTAAGATACTTAAAGTGTTTCTTTAATACTCTTAAAATAGACAAATTTTAATGTCAATCTTCTCTATACTCCAAAGCATCTTACATAAGCATTAATCTTCAAAGAAACTGCAACCACATCTTTCATGAATAATTTATATTTTAACTTAATCTTAAACTTTTCAAGAGCAAAACGGAAAAATTTTATGCAACAAATAACAAGTAAAAGTGAGGTCTAGATATAAAAGTTTTGAAAACCGAAAAAAGTAAGTATATTCTTATTGAATATATTTTTTAATTTTATAGAAGTTTTGATACGTTCGTACGATAAAATTCTGAAAAACTGTTGTCGATCAAGTAGGAAGAAAGTAAAGAAATTTAAACAGATGAAATTAAATAGAAGGTTTTTATGGATGGCTTTAACAAAAAATTAAATTTATATGACTAATTTTTAAATTATTATTTTATCTTTTGTTTGAAATGTTCCTGTAAAAAATACTTATATCACTCTCTTTTTGCACACACACATACACATACACAGGTATATACAGGTTTATCAGGAAAGAATCATCCGATTACAAAATTTAATATTTTTCACAATTACAAATATTAGATTATAATTAATATGTCATAGAAAGAAAAAAAATTATATTTTTTTCACAAATGTTCGATGCGACTTCCTTTATTCACCTAGCATATCACAATGATATTATACACTGTATAATATCATTGTGATATGCCAGTTCTTGCCATGCACGTTGTAATGTTTCAGTATTAGTTGTTTGTAAAGCATCATAACTGCGTTGTTTAAGTTTTGGGCGCATTTGAAGGCAAAGATGGTATGAATACAAGATCTTTGACTTACCCCCAATGGAAGAAGTCGCAAGGGAGCATCATAACTGCGTTTTTTGCAGATTGACACCCATTTTCCGAATACAATATTTTAGAAAAGGTTACAGTGTTCTTTAACCCATTAACTGCCAAAAGTATGTGGGCGGAGTCTTCGATATTTTTACTGAAATTCGTTTCCATCAAAAATTCTGAAAGATTTTATTTGGTAACTTTAATAGCAAAGTTTTTGTAATTAAATAAAGTTTTTTTTTAATATTAAAATAGTGGTGGCTGAACAGGATTTTGTTTTTCATACACTTTTATTCTGAATGTTGATAACCACGAGTATACTGGTGGTTGGCAGCGAATGGGTTAAGTTTAAAGATGTTTTATAAGTTTATCATTTCGAAAATATCTTGTTTCCATTACTGAAGTTTTTTCTTAAATAATATAACAACTCTTATCAAAATTAAAATTATTTTATAATCCTTTTTCATCCAATCACTTATAATTTTTTAAAGATTATATGAAAAAGACGAATTTTATGACTACAAAATTTTAAAATAAAATTCTATCACATTTCATAAAATATTCTCTTTTATAAATTATATGTATGTGTTTCAAGTAGTAAAAAAATAAACGCGGCGTAAAATATTTAATCCTTTTCATGTCAAGATAAAATATATTAATATCTTTGAAAATATATGTATGTTTAATTTTTTTATAAGCGTCATTTTGCGATACTTTAAAGATACGGTCTTATTTTTTTAACTTTAATTCTGAAAGTGGCTTTTAGTATAATTACGCGGATTTAATAGAATAGATGATTTTTAGCATAGTATATGAAATAGTTTGCAAGAACATTTTATATGTTGCAGAAATATTTTATAAGGATTGAAAATTTGGTTAAAATTAGTTTTCTTAAATTATGTTTAAACTTTAGAGATAAGACATTGGAAGTCCCACATGTCATATTTTAACTTATACAGAACGGTTGGTAAGTTTACTTGCCACTTGAAACGCATGAAATCTGTGATTTTGGAAAACAGTATTTTATTACGCAAAATTTCCCCTGACCTAACTTCAAAATTTGAGCGATTAAATAAGTCGAAATTGCAATATGGAGAAACTGGTGTCAACTGGTCTCAAAAAAATAAATGAAGCACAAAATATAGTCGTTGTGAATGGGTTAATAAACATCACAAATGGATATTGTTGTCCATTAATTTTCAATCCCATTTTGTTAGTGGTTATAATTTGTTTGAGTAAGTGTCACATTATTTTAAGTGATTATATTTGTTTAAAAATTTAATGTCAGGGGCATATTTTAATTCGTTGTTCAGAGAGTGGTATTAAAAAGTAAGTGTTATGTTTAGCTCTGTCTTGTTGCTGTCTGTTAAGCTTTGTTTCCAGTTACTAGAAGTGCACATGTTTTTGCGAAAGGCGACTATTGGATTCATTTCCCTTTGTCATCCTACCAACTTCATACATTACATCACAAGTTTCTACTTAGAACTGCCAATCTGTTTGATTTATGGATATTAATTCATAATCATATAATAAAATCAATAATTAGCATTAAAATACAGATATAAATGCTTTAGTGATACGAAATAAACAGAAAGAGGCTTATAAAACCTTTTAATATAATGATCGACATGCTTCGACATCACGTTTACAGTTGACTATTTGTAAGCACCTTCTTTCATTACACATTTGATCGCGTGGTTTATGCTTTTCAAGTTTATTTTCAAATATTTTGCGAGAATAGTCTATTTATGGTATAGCTCTTGATAATGGCGCCATTTGAGCGTTAGAAACGTGTCTATCATTATATTAAAAGGTCTTTATAAGCCTTTTTGTATTCCGTTTGTATCACCGAAGCATTCATATCTGTATTTTATGGATATTAATTCCTCAAAAGATTTCCCTTACTTTTAATCTTTACTAGAATAATCTGGTAAGTATCACATCTGTTATCTGTCTTTCACCTACTGTCGTCCTAGCGAGAGAATAATCCACATCCTTGGCTTTAAGTGCTGGTCTTTTGACATCTAGCGCATACACAATGCTCTCAGGGGGTCACATTCAAATATTTTTGAATTTTTTATACCAAAATAAAAAATGTTAACCAAATATTTAATTTGTTTTTTACTTTAACTCTTTGAGCTCCATGTAATTCAAATTTCGCATATATGCTAAAATAAAATTCTATAAATGTGATAAGTGGACATTTTGAAATTGGACAACTGTGTTTAAAAATTTAAAAATACGCCTTTTAGGCTAGGGATTGTCGAAAGAGTTATTCCCATCACAGCTCTAGAGCATCATTTCAGCAAGGATACACAAGAAATGGCAGTGCTAATATATTTTAAAATTACTATAACTGTAAAAATTATATAATGTTTATATATAATGTTTAAACAAATTATTATAAATATTAAAAAATATAGCAAATAATAATTAAAAAAATCAGAACACAATTCAAAAATACTAAATAATAAAAAATATATCAATTTTATAGATGAAATAGGTACTAGAAATTTTTAAAAGTTTGTAAAAGTATCCACAACATAATAACCGCACGCCCTGACCAAAGCAATCTGAAAAAAGTCTCGAGAGAAAGCGTGGTTGTAATGTGCAAGAACTAAATACTTTTCTATGAATTAAACAAAATAGCCCAAATCCAGTCCCAAAGTGTTTCTGAATCCCCGACGATCGAAAGAAACAAATTCAGATTTCTTGGTACCGAATTGCAAAAAACCCTTTCTTTGTTTCTCAAAGACTTACAATTCGGTTTTTCGCGGTGCTGCCATACAGTGACAAATGACATTATTCGCCTCTTGAGCTCTGATAAGAATAAATCATTGTACTAGCAAATTATAAGATATGAAAACTAAAGCAGAAATTTGGTACTTTCGTGTTATAGCGACCCCCAAGGATGCAATATTTTTGTTTCTGTTTTCATTAACATATTGTAAATTTGGTACTTTCGTGTTACAGCGGACCACAAGGATTAATAGCCAAGCAACCAATATTTATTGCCAAATTATAAAGCATGTATGGCATTAGAATAATATATGATATATATATATATATATATATATATATATATATATATATATATATATATATATATATATATATATATATATAACATTTCTGGACGTATGTGGCCAAGTTATAGTCATGTATGATGCACATATGATGCATATAGGATGTATATATACGACATGTGTATTATGTATATACGGTATATAAGACGTAAAACTAAGTTGCGCCACTAGGAGCCTGAGTGGCGCCCGGCGCGACTCGACCGCCGAACCCGACTCCTGAGGGACTCATAACGAGCACGACCGGGGCTGCTTTCCGTATGAGCTTTGGTCGGTCGAGGGCCTCCACCTGCGGACCCCCCGAACCTTTTTACCCAAGTGAGTGACAACAAATGTCGCTAAGGCACACGGAGGTTCCCAAAATCAGAGGAGACCTCCACGTGGACACTCGATGTATCTCCGGAAAACCCCCGACGGCTTTGTCGCCAAAACCGCATAAGAGGAACTGAGCTCTAGGTCACATGCCGAGTTCTCCCGGCGAATCTTGCTTTCCCACGGCGTCCGAACGTCAAATCGTATGGAAGATGTAAATAATATGTCTATAATGACGTATATGGTACATGTAGGAGTGTCTGGAATATATATATATGCGTATATAGGATGCATATATACACTTTGCGATGATTTTTGCAGAAATTTTATTAAAAGTTAACTAAATTTTGTTCAAAAGATTTGTTTTGTATAAAAATAAAACTCTTATAATTATATACGTTTAATATGTTATAAAATTATTTTTTTTCGAAAATTTAATAATGCTATCAATAATAAATGTATTCTCTGCTTATATGCCGTAGTAACAAAAAAATTCAAATAAATGATTGAAAATAATGGTTTTTCACTCACAGAGACATGCTACAATTTTAAATAAAATCTCTTAGAAACTTTATATGTATAATGGTAATTGCTCCAATAATTCCATGTTTTCGAATTTTGAAAAGAAAATTAATTATAATTTACAATAAATTTAAAATTTAAAATTCCTATCTCTGCGTTTTTTTTTCTATTTATAATATTAAATATTTATTTCCTTATTTTCATTATTTGCCTTTAATGATAAGAAAAATCACAGAATAAATCCAATTATATCTACAGTTTAAAAAAATATATGGTACATCTTCACAACAACCATAATCCCAAATTACTATTCAAAAGTTGAGGTAATATTTCTGTAAAATGGGAAAAGAACAAAAGTTTTCAATTTATTATTCAGAAAAATTAAACACATTAAAAGATTGGCACTCTAAAGATTTATTCATTAATTTCGAAATTCTGTAATCCGGTTATTCAAGATTTATGATTTTATGAAATTTATCATTAATTCCCAAAATTTATAATCTTTCAAAAGGGATTACGTTTCTTTAGAGGAATCATTGTAAGTATGATAAGATGAATTTTACCATACTAATTTATCAATATATATTTCAAAATTCATTAAAAATTTATAGAACATTAAGCGTCTCTAAACATTAATAAGTATGCAGTAGATATTAAACATAAAAGTTTGTGATACTTTCAAATTTATTAATCCATCTTTTAATTAATTGAGTAATTTAAACTTGAGGTACAATGTATAATTGAAGATTCTGAATTGAATTAAAATTATTCTTTAATTTATTTCAGTTCATCGACGTCCCAGTTACAACATATAGAAGGTGTAAATTTATATTGTATTAAAAATATATGTCATTCATCATCTTTATTTTTTTTTACATATAATATTATAGAATATTTGTGTTTATATTGCAAATAATTTGAGAACGAATAAAATCGCTTGACGATGAATGTCTTTATGCGATATTACAGTCTACAATCTCTGTGAAGACCTGATGTCCCATTGCTGGGCAGTATAAATGCATGTATTTATGTTTTTAAATTAAGCATGGTGTTTGTTATTACACTTTGTTTAAAAATAAATAGCAGGTGTCAAGAATTTCTTATACAAGTAGTGTAAAACAGACACACGTTCCATACATAACAGACTACAGTCATTACAGAGAAGTCCAAGTATAAAACCTCACCCCCGAGGGCTGTTGTAATCTATAACAAAATTACAACACGCAATTGAAGTTATTTTGTGTTCTTAAATTTGACAAATATGAATTTATTATTCAAGAGCAACGACCTTTCGGACGAAATTTGGACATACAGCATCTTTTTTATAAGTAAATTTACGAATAGAAAGTATCATGATTTCAGTAACGAGGAATCTGTTAGATCATGCGTGGCCGAAATGAACAACAGTTTTGCTACTTGTCTGGCTGCAAGGGATGCTCGTTTTAAGTTATTTTAACGTAACGGAACATAGACCAAACTCTATACTTTTCTATATTGAGCGTTGTGTGGAATGTGTTTCTGTCTTATTTAGTTCCTTTTATAAATTTATTTCAATCTCCTGTTTTCTTTAAGTCCACTGTGTTTTTAAATAAAATGCTCATGCCTGATGTTTGTAGTTTCTCCAACCTGATATTACACACCTCATCTTATCAACTAAAATTAATTAATTATATTGTCCTTTTTTTTCGCTTATGGCATTTACATTTTTTTTTTATTCAAATGTGTTCGAATTGCAGTAAATTAACAGACCTAAAATGTTTTAAAAGGACACAAAAAATGTACAAAAAATCAATATAAGTTAAGAAAAGCATCCGTTATCTTGATCTCTAGTACCTGTTGTTTACATAAAACGGAAAACCAATGAATATCAAGTTTTTATTACGATTTAAAAAAGTAATAATAATTTTATTTTGAAAAAAACTGATTTAATGGTATTTTTCTTCCACTTTTTCTCGTCATACCACATAGGAATACCATTGTGATAAATTTGGAATTTATTTATAAACTTAAATTATGACACAAGAATAGCTAGATTATATTTAATTTTATGGTCAAAGAACTAACAACTCAACGCATTATCAGTAACTGAAAGCAATACGAAACCTTCACGGTTTTCAAATAAATTAATAAAATATTGTTGAGTAGTTTTATACCACTTGCCATCATTTCTGTTATTATTTTTTAAAACATCTTTTCTAAAATATCTTCGCGTTGTTTTGGAAAAGTCAGACATTACGAAATCCTGCATTTATTCTCATTCAAAAGTGTCTGAAAGCTCTGTTCCGCTTGGCACAAATTACGCAAAAAAATAAATATTTTCATTAAAATCTAAAACAGGATGCGGGAAATTTAGGCCAGTTGCTTGTACTGAACTATTCTTGGATTTTTATTTATGCTGTAATATGAATAATAGTAATTTTACATGATTTGTTTACATATGAATTTATTGTTATAACGTAAGTTGTGTGAGTAGGATGTTGATTTTAGGCAGATGCTATATTTGAAGTCCAACCACGGAAGGTCCATAATCTGAAACTTCGATAATCGCTTCATAGAAATGTTCATGCTAATCTTTTAAGTTCGGTGGCTTTGTACTATCCAAAGATGGCTGTCTATTACGTTCAGAAAAATTACTATGAGGAACATCGGATTCATTTTTATTCGTTTTACATAAACTATTAATAAATATATGTAAACATTCGAAAAGATCTAATATTGTAAAGACCACTCGTTTGTGTTAACATTATTTTACGAAAGTAATGCACTTTCTCATTTTGCAACATTTTGTAATTCAAGCAAATTGCTCTTTTAGAATTAAAAAAATATATTTATTTAACTAGGAGGCACTGCTTCCGACAAGACACGCTCGAATTACGATTTCTGAGATATCAGAAGACTTTCTGGAATAAAGCTAACTTTTGCTTTCCGTAATGTTTGGAAACGTTTCCTGAAAATTTTTACAGTGTAATAAAAAGCATTTTTCAGAATTACACTTTCAATTTGAAAATTTTAATTTGTCGAATTTGGAGAGAAAAAAAATCATAAATTGTTTTTAAATTTATTTTCTATTTTGACAGGATGTTTTATAAAGCGCCTTATGTCGTGGTTTAATTATACTAGCCCCTTTTCTCGGATAAACTAAAAAATAGCTGTATAAAAATTTTGTTTTGCAGCAGAGTCATATTAAAATATGGTTTTCCTATATTTCATTGCAAGAAATTTTTATCTAACCAAATCATCCAACAATCTTAACAGTTATTTAGAAACTTGAGTAAGTTGAATGAATTATTTATGCAAGATAACCGTAAGGCTTATTCGTCAGATAAAGTGGGAACTTTAGACGATTTAGAAGAGATAAAAAGTGAATAAAATTATCACTTGAGGGGTTTAAGTATTCACTGCGGAAACATTTTCTCAATCTTTCGAGGCAGCACTTCAGAATACTTCCCCTGGGCTACATATTTATTTTCCAAAAAATGTAAGGAAGGAAGTTTCAGTATGGTCTTTTTCTTAAACATTTTGAATAAAACTGGAATTTTAGATAACGTCTTGCATTTCAAAATTTAACTGGTATGGACGAGTATTCATACAATCAAATTAAGAAAATTATACTTTCAGTTTTGGAGTTTTCGATTATTACATCTGCATGCTTTATATTTCCTTCCGCAGATTCCCATGCTCATTTATATGATGTGATTGAAATGCTAATAGAATGCTAAGAAACCTTGACACACATTTAATATCAACTGTTCTTAATGTTATAATTGAAGATTTATCGTATACGCAATATATGGTATTAATTATCAAGTATAGGTTTATGCGCATGCGGTTATGCGTAAATACTCATGCGTAAATACTTATGCGTAAATTTTCATGCGTAAGTACTTATGAAAAAAACCTTAGTAGATGATTTTTGTGAAAAAATAGTAGAATGGTTTGTTAATTTATGGCTTAAAAATATGCTGCCTATAGATGAAGAAGAAAGATACAATAAAAATAACATGCTTTGAAAAAGTGTAACCTTTAACTACTGTGAGTGGTCTCACAGGTCGCTCGAAATTTTCCTGCGATCATTTCCAGCTCTAAAAGAAATAGATAAAAATCCGTACCCTTTTTTCAATCTTCCTGAAACGACTCCATAAGGTCATATACATCTTAGATGATTTTATTATTTATTTTTATTTTTTTCATTTTTCAAGTGGTATCTGAGACCGCTGAGAGTAGCTGTGAGTCTGTTTTTGTCCAAGAAAGTTCTTTTACTTCGAGGGGAATAGTATCCTTCATTTAAGATATTATGGAAAAAATAAATAAAATTATTCAAGAAAACGTCCTGCATAGCCCACACAAGCTGAAATTGGTCTGAAAACATTGGTTTGATATAAAGTATTCAAATAGTTAAAATTCTGGAAATTATTTTATTGAAAGGGATTATGATCCCAGTTTGGTATTATCAATGGACGAGGTAGTGAATATTGTAAGTAATTCAGGGTATTTTTATGGCAAAAATAATGTTATATAGGTCTGTTAAAGAAACAAACCGGATATTTCGAACTCCTAAACGTAATAATATAGGGCGGTTGTCACATTTGAAAGATCTTGCAAAAACTACACATACACATAAAGCAGAAAAAGGAGAAACTTGGAATTTACGAATTGATGAAAATGTTATTGGAGTTATATTCAAAGGGAAGCGTGTTCAAAATATTTACATGATACGTAAATTGCAATTACTTTTAGATATTTAACTAGCTAATTCGTCGGGCGTTACCGGAAATTAGTAACTTTTTTTGCGATTTCGATAACAAGAGTAATTTTCGGCTCGCATTCTCATCTAAACAAATCTCTTTCTGAACGAAACTCCAGCGCTCGTCCCCGCTGCCTACGGTATTGTATAGCAGGCGTGCTACGCACGCGCTGCAATATCATTTAGTTTCAATATCCATCGGTAGGTGGCCCGAAATCATCTTACTTATTTATCTATATCTGAATTTGTTCATAGTAAGTTGAATGAACCAATTGCCATTGAAGAAGATTCCAAACATTTTTTAGAGCACTTTCCTTGAAATATGAAAATGTCCTAAGTCGACCAGTTTCAATCACCATATCTGTCACAACTACCGACATGCAACCACCATAGTGCACGATGTGCTAGAACCGAGTCTACTTCACACACAAACACCAGTGGTTTGCGCTGGATAGTTATAGCTGCAAAGTGATATATAGGGACACACATGTCTATTATATGTATATATAATTCACTCATTCACTCATGGCACACAATAGTTAAATCGAATTAGTAATTATACTAGCTGACCCCCACTCGGCGTTGCCCGGGAACGTGATAATAAATAAAAAATCAAAACATCAAATTTTTATTATTTTATATCTTTAATCCTATTTTGTATGAAATTGTATTTTAAAATGAAAAGTTCGCGAAAAAATATTGATATTTAGTGATAAAAGCGCTCATTTTCTTGTTTTTTTACCTAGGGTCGTTTCACAGTTTTAAAATAAAAAATTCTTTTTGTACGAACTCTTTGAAATCTTTATTAGTGATAAATAAAACGGTTTTATAGCCCATGTAAAAATTCGCGAAAAAATATTGATATTTAGTGATAAAAGCGCTCATTTTCTTGTTTTTTTACCTAGGGTCGTTTCATAGTTTTAAAATAAAAAATTCTTTTTGTACGAACTCTTTGAAATCTTTATTAGTGATAAATAAAACGGTTTATAGCCCATGTAAAAATTCGCGAAAAAATATTGATATTTAGTGATAAAAGCGCTCATTTTCTTGTTTTTTTTACCTAGGGTCGTTTCATAGTTTTAAAATAAAAAGTTATTTTTGTACGAACTCTTTGAAATCGTTATTAGTGATAAATAAAACGGTTTTATAGCCCATGTAAAAATTTGAGAAAAAATATTGTTATCTAGTTGTAAAAGAAATGTTTTCTTCTCACTTTTTTGTTTGTTTGTTTGTTTTCGCGTCGGCTCCTTTAACATAGCAATAAAAAAATATAGTTTTCATCTTCCGAACTCTCAGGCATTTCAATCGGTTATAAATATAACTGCATTCAAACTCTGTTTAAAGTTTTGCGAAAAATATGCATATTTAGTAGTAAAAACATGAGGTCATCAAAAAAAGCTTTAGCTTTCAACCTCAGAGCAGAAACATATTAGAAGATCTATGTTTTCAATGCAATGGTACGGCTTCATCTGTTTTCAATCAATCCTTTTCAATCCCTCTAGGCTAAACAGGTGAGGGTTGGGTTAATCAATCAGATTTCCCGTTTCTGAGGGTAGAAGCTTTCAAGTAAAAAAAAGTTGACGCATGCGCAAAGAGATGATATTCGTGTGGATTTGCCACAATGCGCTTTTCGTTTGAAATATATAGATTACTTCGGGAGGATGTTTTATCTAAATTAAATATAAAATAAAATTCCTATTTATTAGATTATTATGTTAGATTATTCCTAAAAATAAATAATTTTTTTTACATATTCAACAATTATATTTTTATTTTTATGTATTTAAAATTATTCGAATGCGTTAAATGTGTTGATTTTTCAAATGAAAGATTTACTATGTTGAAATCGCAGTGCTTTATTTTTAAGCATAATATCTCTTTATCAATGTGAAATAAATTTTATTTAGTATTTTTTTAAATGGAAATACTTAATTTACTCTATGCATTTTTTATTTACTTTTCACTTACAGGGTTTTTTAGATTAAAATGTAATGTTAGGCTTATGCGAAGAATTTGTAGTTTGAAAATTACATTTCTGAACATTTTGATTACTTTTAATATGAATAGATAATTGTGTGTTTAAGTATTTTAAATTTTCAAGGCGATTTATATGTAATTCAACAGTAACAATACTTCGTTAACATACTTTTATGCATTTCAGAAATTCTTGTGACTTCGCGAAAATGTGTGGACGCTATGTGACGTAAAACTGTTTCATAAAAACGTTTCGTTTTTTTTAATTTATTTTTATTTTTTATTTTTTTAATGGAAATACTTAATTTAATGTATGCATTTTTGTATTTATTCTCACGTACAGGGTTTTGATGGACTAAAATGAAATGTTATGTTTATGAGAAGAATCTGTAATTTAAAATACTGTAATGTTTTATACATCAAGCATTTGTTATGTTATCTGTAAACTCATGATTTAAAAATTACCTGTTTTGCTTTTAATGTTTCAAAATTTTGTTTATATTTGAATTTTTTATGATGAATAGTTTCACTGCGCTATGAAATTATTTTAAGAATATTTATAGGCGAGTTCTTTAAGTTCTTAGGAAAAATACTCTTAGAATTATTAAACAGGATGAGGCGTCAATTGTTTTCATAAATCTTATTTTATTATGTTCCCGAATTATATATAAATTACGTGAACGTAATTTTAGATGGATTATACAATAAGCTGTTGCTTCAATTTAATGAGATAGATTTTGACAGTGCAATTTGATTACATAATAATTTATTAAAAATATGAGAACATGTAGGCATTAAAGGTTATTTGTAGTTTATAATTTCCAATGCCTTGTTACGTCTAATACCAGCATGCACTGCGTGAATTAATTATCTCCTAAGCTTTGAGACATAATAGCAATTAATTATCTCTGATAAATTGAAAGACCTTTATATAAACAGATATATGTAATATTCTAATGTAACTTAGTTTTCTAAAACTATTGAGCCACTTAAAATGCAAGTAATCATGACGTAAGGTATTCCCAAAATATAAAAATAGCAAACTAGATTTAAAATTTTGTAGAAAATTATGTCATTTCTAATGAATTTGAATTCAATGTTATCATGTATTGATGGATAACATCTAATATAGTTTGATTGAGAGTAGATATAAATTATAATTCATTTTAACTTTGAGTAGATATTCATTGCTTTTATTTGTAATCAAAAAATTAAATTATGTAATTATTTAATTTATATTTTTGCATAAGAAATATCTTCAAAAGTTTAAACTGTACAAGATTTATCTAACATTGCGCATCCATTTTACACACACGTGCAAAAAAAAATAAATAAAAAAATAAAACTGGAAATTTTGATGTAAATTAAAAAATATTCTCATTTTATCCTCTGTTTTATCGATAGAAAGTAGTTCCGATTTCTATCTGCAGGAAAATCTTGCTTTCCTGTTCCTTATTTTTAAGAATTCAGCTAATTTTTCTGAACAACAAAAATCTAAAATCCGAGAAACTTGATTACAGAAGTTTCCCAGTTTTTTTGTCAATATTGTACTTGGATATGAATTTCAAAAAATTGTCAGCTATTGCCAAGTCGGCTGCAGTTATGGCGACCTAATTTTATCGCCAAGTTCGGCGGTGTATTGCCAATTATCGATATTGCCACTATACGTGTACTGACACTGATGCTCGTTTTAGAATATATGATAAAACTTTAAATGAACGTGCCAATACGCATGAATAAATATATAGCTTTATTCGATAATCGAAGTGAACTTGAATATTTCACTATTTTAAACATATTCAAAGTTATTTCGTAGATTTGAATTATTTCCTTTAATAGAAACTGTGCGTTGCAGCAGAAAAAAACAGTTTTAGAACAATCAAAGAAATGATAGTTGCCCAGTGGTGCGAAAGTAATCGGTATGTGTCTGAAGTCAAATATTTATATGTTAATTTATTTCATTTCTGCATAATTCTAAAGCTTACTATTTAAATTTGTATTGTGTTTGTTTATAGAAACTATAAAGATCGTACGCTACGAAAAAAGAAATGTTTTAGGAGTTATTGGAAAATTACTATTATTTAAAAAATATTTCGATTTAATATATTTATAGTTTTACAACTTTATTTACTTTGTTTAGAGTTGTTATTACGATGTTTTTTACTGAGTCATTAATTTTAAAGAAATCAAAAAATCTCAAAATGCCTTGTGTACTGAAACAAATTACTTAACATTTCACCGGGGATTTAACTTTTATTGTTTTATAAACTTCACAAAATTAGAAATAAACGCGCCAATGTGGAGTTTTTTTTTTTTTTTTTTTTTTTTTGAAATAAAGCATTGTTTCACTTTATCCGATATGCAAAATAAAATGAAATATTTCATCTTTTTAAATATATTCAAAGAATTAGTTTTCCCAATTGGATTGAATTTTTTTCCTATAGCAGAATAAATTGAGATTTCAAGAACAAGGCAAAGTTTTTAAAAATTGAAAAAATAATATATGTTCAGTCTTTTAAAAGTAATGGATATCTTTAGAAATTTTATGATTATATAGTAATATATTTGGTCATTTATTCCTAAAATGTTTGTTATTTAAATATGCAAAGTGTTTGTGTATCTGAAACATAAACTGTAAAAATGCCACACTGAGTAAAAAAAAGTTATTTTTTGTAACCATTTACAATTTAGCATAATTTAAAGTAACAATATCTCAATGTATTAACTTTATAGCTTAGTACTTTTATTTACCTCTGATAGCATTCAATCATTATTTATAAAAAAATGTCGAACAATTGTAAAATTCACAAATAATTGAAACATTTTCTGTAATTCCCCATAGAATTTATTATTTAACATTATTTGCTATACTGTCAGAATTTTGAAGTAAACGCGGCTTTATGCAATTTTTTAAAACACAGACATGCCTTACTTTATTCGATATACGAAATGAACTGGACTGTTTCATTATTTTAAACTAATTTATATTTTTTCCCCTCAAAAATGGAGTGAAATTCTTCCTTTTGATACACTAGTGTTAAAAAATCAAGCAGAAAACACAAAATGCTAATTTTCGAATAAAGAAGTTAATTGGGAGTACTCAAATTAAATTGACATAAACATCAAGTGTAGTAAATTTCGTACTATCTCTACAACACAGCCAGTTGATCTTACGTCAGTTTCACGTCATTAGTCAGAAGTTTCACAGTCATTACGGTAAACCAAAATATGATACTTACAATTTGTTTAATTATTATTTGGTGAGTCCACTGAAAAATAACTGTGGCTGTTGTTTTGTGACGATTTACCAAGTAACATTACAATGAATTCCACTTGAGATTTTCATGTCATTTGGAACTCCACTGTGAAGTCATCATGAACGCACCATTCGCTGAAACAACAAATAATTTCACATGTTGAATCTCAGGTGACCGATATTTGGAGAGTCATTGTGAAGACACCAAATCATCAGATGACTTCATTTATCGTTTTGCTTTCACTTGGGTATTCTTGTAAAAATAACTGTAATGGATACTTTACAACTCTATATGACAGTCACAGAAGAGTCACAATGTCAATTTATTGTAAAGTCATCTTCTGAATCTTCGCACAGACACAATACCGTTGCCTTCTCGGTAGAGTAACAAAATGACGGTCACATGAGATTAATAGTGATACGAATTAAATACATCACATGGAAGTTCACTGTAGTGACTGTGACATTTGTGAGACAATATGAGATGTTAAGGAGATGTCACATCGACGCTTTGTGCTAATAGGGTGTGTCTATTTGTTACACCTGCCATTCTTATCATTTTGAGTACTCACAATTCCCTTTTGTGTTCGAAAATTAGCACTTTGTGTTTATTGTTTAATGTTTGACCACCAGAGTAGAACGAAATATGCATTCAAACAGAAAGCATACTTTTTGAATAATGAAAAAAACCTATTAAACAAATATAGTTGTTTAATGTTGCAGAAGTAGCGGATAATATTTACACAATTTTATTGTGTTACTAGCTTAAACGAGCGGCACTTCCCGGGTCCATGATAATATCATTAAATATATACCTAAAATCAGTGTTGAATGATTTCTTTAATGGAAGTGTTCAGAACTATATTAAACGATAGAGAATTGAATTATGTATCCAACCATATAAAGAACATTAAAAACGTTGAACACGGTCTTCCGCTAACGGCGGAAGCCCACACGCTTGTAGCATAAAATAGACGTTTCGAAAATAATTTTGTTTTGAAAAGTTTCATATTAATGTTTTTTAAACAGATTACAGTGATAAAAAAGGAAAAGCACGAATGTTAAGTGTTTATATTTGTTTTTGTATTTTGATAAAAAAACGATGCTGACTGGGAGAAAAGCGAAAAGTCGGGAAAAGTCGTAGAGCGGAAACAACGCCTAATGAAGATCTAAGTTAAAATCTGAAGTCCATGTTTAACCGAATTACAAATGGAAAAATTCTACAATTATATATTTCTGAGCTATTCACCCTTCAGTTTCGAATCAAACTGTCCGAAACTGACTTCGTACTCTAGGTTTGTGTGCTCGTTAACGTATTCTATGTTCTTCAGTAAAACATTTTACTGTGCTGTCCACAGAGAAAGAATAGAATACCACTCCAATAATAGAAGACATTGCTTAATCAATAAATTTTGCAAAGAGTTCGATTTGACAGTCCAAACGTATAATAGGCGCACTTTCATTTAGAGGAACGTGGATCACGAAACAATCCTGCAGTTGTGTAAGAAAGACTTAAATTTTGTTGGAGTATCTAAATTTAGGATTGGACGTAAAAATCATCAATAGGGAGCAATATTGCGTATGAATATTGTCTTTCAAATTATTTAAAGAAAAATGTGGAACGACATGTTTAGCATGCTCTGACTGCTATGTGCGAGTGAGGGCGATGTCGGGACAAAATCTTTATACATATCAGAAGTCAACAAAATTGTTTTAAGCTTTCAATCAGGCCAAGACAAAATCTTACTAGGAAGCATACTTAACTGTTAGTTTTGAATTTGTTAATAATGGTATTGTTGGAAGGATCTTGCCATGGGAAAAAAGAAAAATTACGGAACTACACACCCAAATTCAACTTTTCACGAGATACGGACAAAACTCGGAGGAGCGTCAGAGGAGCAGTAGAGGAACAACGATGCAAACATATATGCTCAGCAACTCGCACCACAGTTGCAACTTAAACTGTCCGTAACTGCTTCAAACTTTACCTTTGTCTGGTCATAATGAAAAACATTAATTAAGCAACACCTTTTGTACCGAGTGTAATTTTGCAGTCCAAACTGATAATAAGTGTATTTTCATTTGAATCGCTAAACAATCTTTCATATATGCAATAAATTGTTAAATATGGAAGATGTGAAGTAATAGTATGAGATGGTATCTCTATTAATGGTCGACATCAAAGGATTTGGTATTGAAATAAATATTCGGTTGAAAACGAAATACTTGTTCAAAATAAGTCATCTTCTATTGTCATTAACTTTATTGCAGACAGTTGTGATTTTTGTGCGTTTTCTATTATTTTAAAATATTCTATTTGAAATGACAAAAGAAAATACAAAATTATGTTCACACACTATTATTTTTAATATTCATCGGGGCAATATATATATAATCATATACGTCACAAAATTGTAAATAAATCAGTGAATGTGATTTATAAAATTTCATTGTGCAAAACAAATTATGACAAGTACTGTAAAATATAGATTACACTGGAGATAAATATTGAAAAAAAAGTCTGAAAATTACAGAATCATTGAGCTCAGAATTCTTACACAAACATCTCCTGATATTTTCCCCTTCTACAGAATAAAGATTTCCAATTCTCAGACGCTATATTGATTCGTGTAGAAGGAAGGTAAGAAAACAAAAAAACTGAGGAAAAAGAAATTTTGTCAAATACAACAACAAAATATTGACAGCTAAATGCAGAAACTTTTTTGAATTTTGTTAGTTTGTGATGAGAAAATTATGAATGCCTTTTTATATACATGAAGTTGATTATTGCTTTCAATCGTGAGAAAAAGTGTTGTCATTTATGACCACTGCAGTTTGATTATGAAAAGAAACCATTTTTCTACAGCTGATGTATTATGGAGAATAAGCTAATACTAATTTATTTATTTATGTTATTTATTTTAGACATAAGTTAAACACCACCAACTTTTGACTCTGATAAATATACTTATTAATATTTAGTACAGTCATAATTATAGAAGTTTTCTAATTAGTCAATATTACATTCAAGGGTAGAAACGAATAAAGTTTAACATAGAAACTGACTTCAATGATTGTTTTTCACTTTCGTAGATTCTGTGGCAAACATGTATTGTTATCCACATCTGTGTTCTGCAAGAATTGGTCTGAAAATTTTGGTTGCCAGGATATAAGAAAGGGATAAATAATAAAGAAATAATTTTTTTTATCATGGAACATTATGAGTCATTCATGACAATTTCCATTTCATTACATGGTAGTAGAGGTCTGCACGAGCCAAAATTCTTTTTCGACATAAAAGCTGAAAGTTCGGCCAGGTCCATTATAAGAGCTAAAAGTTCGAACATGGTTCCTTTCGTCCCGATCATGCAAAAGTTTTAAAGTACATCATACATCATATTTTTATATGCCCATGGTATGAAAAATGGAGTAATAATATTATTGATCACTTAGGGAGACAATTATGCACGCAAATAATCAATTATCTTAATTGCCTCTCTTAAACTTTCACTCCTCAGAAAAGTTGTATTTCAGAGCATGGGGTGGGGGAGAGAGAGCAAAGTAAAAATTTTGTTATAAGCCAGTGATACTCTAACCTAACTTACTACTTTTAACATAGGCCTTAGTCGGTCCGCTAAAAAATGATAAGGACAAAGTTGAAAACTTTTTTAAAAAGTTTATTAATCTAAACATTTAAACTGTTTGTCTACTTCAAAATCTATAGCTCATTCCACAGAATTTCAGCAAACTTGGCTTGCCGCAACATTTAAAAAAATTTCCCATACTTGATATGTAGAAATTTATATAAAAATAAGTTAAAATTCATTTGTAAAATATTTCTATTTAAAAAAATTCTTTTTTATTAGAGGGGTAGAAAACTGTGATTTTGCACGTATTTACAGAATTCAAAAGTTTATAAAATTTTGCATACACATATATTTAATTAATATGTGTAATCACAAAATTCCTAGAGGTTGGAAAACTGCACAATTTTTATATCAATTATGTATTCATCGTAGATTTATGTGTATTGTTTTATTAATTTGATAATTTAAAATAGATTGAAATAATAGTTTAAATGTCAGTTTTGAAAATTTATATCCCATAAAGCGAAAGAGAAAACTATAAACATTTGTTATTTATATTATTACTCATTTCAAACATGCCTAGAAACAAAGAAGCTTGCTATCTCTTCTCTCTCCTAATTTATAACGATTTAACTTTCAAAATATTAAAAAATGAGAAATTTTGACAGTTTGTAACTCAAATGGGAAAAGTGGTATTAAAAGAGATTAGCCAAAGAAAGATCTCTAGATGTAATATCTATAATCTGTAAGCCAAATTCTTGTCTTCCAACCGACTTGTGTGATATAAAATCTTGAAATTTGAGCAATAACAGTCAGCCAGAAACGAAAAGAACATTGAGAAAGAATACATATTTTATTAAAAACATATACTGGGTTTATTTTATTTAAAGAAACATACCTGGAATATACTGTACTTTTCTGTACTATTTGAAAGTTCAAGATACAGAAGAAATTCTTAACGACAAATTTGATACTTTCGTTGTAATTAGATTTATCAACTGTCAAATTTAAATTCGGAAAATCTTATAGATCAGCATTTTTTACAGCTTGTAAGTTAAAACGGAGGAGTAATACTCATATGCTATTTGGCAATCACGGTCATCTCTTATATACTGCAAGTGTTTATTTATTTATTTATAAATTTGTTTCGTATTCTAACTGTTTTATGAAATGCGGAGTCTTGAAATTGGAAAAATTAAAAAGTTTTCAGAAAGGCAAAATTTATGGATTCTCTTGTTCTGAGCATACGGATTCAACTATCGTAACATCCTGTATTTAATATTCTAGTAAAGGAATAAATTATTATGCCTCTTGACACTTTAATTGTAGCAGAAAAGGACAGACGATTCCGGGATTATTTCTCTAACTAAATCCAGATAATTTATTCAATAAAGTTATTCTTGTTTTAAAATGTTTTTTCGCGGCTGGCTGTCATTTTTCCAATCGTATGATTCTATATCTGTATTTCACAGTTCAATTAGGTTAAAAGAAAAACTACTTATAAATTATATACAGTATGCTAAGAGGTCCTTCCTTGTAAAATCGCAATATAATATCATTTCTTCTTTTTAAGACACAAGATGTCTAAAATGCTGAATCTTGAAATTATTAAAAACTTGTTATAATTCCTGGAAGGAAATAGTTATAAGTTTGTTTTTTACGGGACATGTTTGAAAGTAGTAATGATGCATATAAGAAATGCATAATGTTATCAGGATCCCTTCATGAGATATTATTTTCCATTTATTTTCTAATTTTAGTACATGTTGATGTACTCATTAAAACAAAAATGCAGGTAAATCCGCCACAATCACATGATCTAATAGACAAAAGTTTGTAGGTAACAGATATTTTTAAATGTTTTGTTTTACACTTTTTAATTAAAAAGGATATAAGATTTTGTAACCCTTTGAATTTTGTAAAAACGTACAGAATCGTAGATTTCTACACGCTCTAATTAGTTGAAAGTACGAAAACAATTCTCAGTCTAATACAACTCGGAAAGAATGAAGTGCAGGCATGTCCCCACCATGTCTGAAAAAATAATTAACCACAGTCTGAAAACAAATTAATCCGTTGTCTGGTATGATTTGACTATAATGAATGAGAATTCGCCTAATTCATGTCCGCTGGACGGGATGAGCTCGGGAATGTGTAGGTCACTAGGTGGTCCACCATCAGGAAGATGATATGTTCAGACAAAATGTATTTCAGATTTCCTAAAAAATTGTTGTTTGTAGATTCCAGAAGTACAGCTTTTAAAATTTTTCTGTAGACTTTCATTTTCCTGCATTATGCGCTTCAGAAACCAAGTCATTTTTGTATAAATGAATGCGCACAGCATGGGGGTGCATATTGTGTAAAGTCTAAAGGTCCCACGTGGGTCAGCTGGCAAGCTGACTGACTAATCCGCCACTGATAGTCTGAAAACAAAAATGTTGTCTGAAGTCAAACGAAACCTGACTCATTTCAACACGAATCCCACACAAAATGGAGGTAAAGTAATTCATATTTTAATGCAGTTATGAAAAAATACTCTGTAATTATGCTTTAAATATCAGTATTATTTTTTAGAGCAGAAAGATAATATACCCACATATAATATCACATATAAACAATCATTTATATTATAATATGTATTTTTTCATCTTAAAAATCATCTTAACTTTGTAGACTGTTTTGAAATAAACAGGCTGCGAAAATTGAGACCCTCAAGAGTAAAAATTCAACTTGAAACTGACAAACTGTCCCTAACCCGAAAAAGTAAGTCAACTCGATCCGATCCAACACACAACCAGAACACCATTCTTGAACCGTCATGATGCGAACGGATGGTTGGATAAAATTGATTTAACTGACCAGATGCAAGGTTCTAATCCACATTTATGTTAAATTTCATTATTGTCGATATCAATTATTTTGACGTGCAGTGGGCAACGGTAAATATAAAAAAAATTTCAGGTGTCTATTTATAAGTAACGATAAAAAGTATACTAGTTACGACAAATATTTTAAAAACGTAAAATATAATGTTGTATATCTTAAAACCATTCTTAATTACATTTTGTGACGTCTGGTCAAATTTTACGATTGCTAAAGCCTACAAAATAAAAAGAAGACGTGAAAACAAATAGAAAGACATGTGGTATTTAGAAGCTTATGATATTAAAATTGGATGATATGAAAATATAGTTCTTGCCAACAACAACAACAAATATATATATAAAAATCGGATAATCCGTACAAAATTTATGTATACAGAAAAAAATATAGAAACGAATTGTATCACCTCTTTCGATCAAAATCGATGAAAAAAAATACTGTTATATTATTTACACGGTACTTCCCTATTATCCCGTCGACCACTTTTCATAACAAAAAACTATCGCCAAACTGTAAGATTAAACGCCAAAAATACAGTCCCATTTAATTGATGTCAGAAGCGTTATATGGGTTTGTTATGTCATCAAGTGGTTTTTAATTAGACATTTCCCTGTATTTTTCATTATGTTTTACTAATTTATTAGCTATTTCATTAATTAAAATAACAATTGTGACCTTCAATTCTTATATTTTATTTATTTATTTATTTTTATATTCCACTGGCAACGTTCTCCCGTTTTATTTGGCGTTACAGTTTTGGATAGTTTTTTGTTATGAAAAAGTGGTCAACGGGATATGAGAGAAGTACCATTTACACTATGTATGAAAAAAGTTTATATAAGGTCATATGTATGGAATATTCAGCGTGAAATTAAATCAAAAATTACATTTTACTTATCAATTAAAAGCTCTTATTTTACCTTCTAATGTAGCAACATTTTAATTTTGAATAACTTAAATCTCATTTTAAAAATGCCTTCAAAATTAAATATTAAATTAATTGAATCGTGATAGATTTATTTTTATTGTAAACTCACTACGTTTCTAGTTTTAAATTACAAATGCATATATATAATTAAAAATATATTCTTAGTATTTTAATGCACAATATTATGCATCTTTCATGTTTATTATTTTATTTGACATTTTCTTCTAGTAAAGATAAATTTACCATACATTCTAATTCTTTAACAATTCCTTTAAAATCTAATTCATGTTTTATAGATACATTTTTGAAAAATTTAACTATCTGAAATAAGATAATAATCTAATTTACTTTTATACTCAGTTCACTATGTTGTTTTAAATTATATAAATATTTAAATTCCTTATACCCTTTACTTTTAATTATTTCTATGGGCATAACAAATTAATTCATAATTACACAAAGTGGTTAATGTAAACAATAATAAATGAATAGAAATTACTTTACTTATTTAGCAAATAATTAAAATTCATATTGAATTACGAGCCGTAACTAATTTATTCTGACCGAGATTACCGCATAGAATAATAGCACAATTTTTATAGCTTATGAATATATTAGGTATTTTTTAAAAACTTGTCAAATTTATTCACTAATTGATATTAAATTTAATAATTTTGAACATCTTACGCAAGTTAAATATAAAGACCTCATTAAGACGTTATTATGAAACAAATAATTTTCACAACGGGGAGTAAGTGACATTTATATTAGCATAATTTAACTCATTTTAAAATGAAAAATTAGTTCTAGCATCCTATGCTAAAAGTATCTGGAGTGTTTGTTTTGTTTAATTTTCACACGTTGAAAGCCTGATGCAGATTATTTAGAATGCAAACATTGTAAAATTTCATATTTATCGGCAAAATATTTGTTTCTCTTGTTTAAAGCATAAGGTTAATATGATAACTTTGCTGCTCTACGCAAATTGTTTATATATTATAAAGTAATGTACATACAATGAAGTATACATTCACTCAAATGATAAAAATCTGTCATTTATTAAATTACATACAGCTTAAAGAAAACCTCAAAATAAAGAAATAGGTCCTCATAAATAATGAAAAGAAAACACCTGTAATAAATTAACATCTGCGAACATAATAGAAAAAGTAAAACAGTTTTTGAGATGGATGTTATGAGATAGATACAATTATCGTATTATGATAGATGTTTTGAGATAAAAGATAAGCATAGGTTGGCCAGTACGTAGACGTCAATAGTTTACATCGTTTTTCCTACGTCATGAGGATGTGATCATAATATGAAATTTGAATAAAATCTTGGATAAAAAGTCAAAGAAATCACAAAATGATTGGACATTGCACTTGATAATGTATCCGGTCAGGCATTATCATGCATCGTCTGCATGCATCGTCATGCATCGTCATGCATCTGCATGCATCGTCATGCATCGTCATGCATCGTCATGCATCGTCATGCATTATCAGGCATCGTCTGTTGGAGAACATGGTTGAAACTGAAGCAATCCAGCGTATGGAATTGCCAGAATGCTTTTCTGACCTGAATCAGATCGAGCATGTTTGGGATACACTCGGACAACACATTGCAGGAAGACGAAGGCTTTCGTTTATTGTCTGGGGCAAGGAGATTGCTTTTCTTTAAGAGTGGAACAGTATTCCTCAAAGTTTTATCGATAACCTCATCACATCCATGGAAAACAGGTGTGCAGCAGTCTTAGCTGTTAGAGGGGAACACACGTCGTATTAAACAGCTTGCATCATTACTACACAATACTTTGTTTTGTAAATTACATGTAACCAGATTGTTGCCTTAAACCATCTTTTCATGTTATTTCCACCCTTTCAAAGAATTAAAGCTCCCTTAGAATTTCTTTTTGCGTCTTATTTTCTGTATTGCGCATTGATACACGTGCACTCTCCATTTTATACCCATGCATGGCTGTCTCGCAAGGTTCTGTTCTTTTATTTGCTTGCTCCCCCAATTTTTTTGAGCAGTGTATATAAAGAACTGCCAGCTATATTTGTAATACCTCATTTGAATTTTTTTTTTTTAAATGGGATGTGTATAAAATGTCCATGATTCACACAATTTGTTTATAAAATCTAGTTTATTTTATGTTTAATTTATTTATACGCATTTTTAAGTTTGTAACTTCTTAAACGTCCTAAGCCACAAAAAATCCAATAAACAGTTTTACCTGATTTCTCTGATATCACATTTCCCTGATTTACCCAGATTTCCCCGATATTATGTTATTAATTAAAAAATATATATTTGTAAGAAATAAAACCATAGTTTTAAATATTTCTAACATTATTTACTGTAAAACATTTTCTTATCATATTCTGATAATTAGTGTTGTTAAATACCTCTGGTGAATATTTTTTACGTATCTAACAGTTTTTCTTACTTTGTTCTCAATAAACTTTTACATTCAAACCGAATTCAAGTACATTTTTTACTCATACAAAAAAGTGAAAGCATCAGTGGTGGTAGTTAGACCATGTAGAATATAATACGTAACGTATAAGGTAATTTTTCCTAGAAAAATTAAAATATTACATTTAGAAAGAAATGCCCAACATGTTATTTTCTATTTAAAATTCGGTTATACACAGCATAGTACTTCAAAAAGCCATATTTTGAAGATATAACTGCTTCTGGACAAATTATTTTTTAAATAAAATATATAAATATTTCAAAACAAATTTTGAAAAGATACTAAAGTTCATTTTAATTTTTAAAAAGTAATATACACTGAGAAAAATGACACTTTTATATCTGAGTAAATCGATGTTTTCATTTTGTTATGAAACTTTTTGTTTCAAATATGAGGACTTAATGCTTTCAATTCTGATGTACCAGAAATACTCACAATATTGAAACATGAACATACTCAAAACTGAGCAGATAAAGGTCAGTTCATACTCATTTTTGAAACATGGACATACTCTAAAATGTGCACATGATGTTAAATTCTCGAGTGTGTGCATGTTTTCAAAAATGAGTACACACATATATATATATATATATATATATATATATATATATATATATATATATATATATATATATATATATATATGTGTGTGTGTGTGTGTGTGTTTCAAATTTGAGTAGTTTTGATTCGGAGCCATTTTTCCTATGCGACATACTCAGATTTGAGTATCTTTTGCTCAGTTTTGAAAATGCTGTTTTTAGAGTGTACATGTAGAAAAATTATTTCGTTAATAAGTAAGCTACATTTCTTATATGTAAATCATTACAAAAATTCACATTTTTTTTAATTAGTAGTTATCAAATTGATGCTTCGATTATAAAACTGGTATAATAGAATGAATACTTTTAACCACGTTTTGAAATAAAATGTATCCAAGAATAAATTATAAAAAATGTGTTTCGTGAAATATTATTAAAACATTTTTATAACACTAAAAAACTGTATGCTGTCTTCTGTACTTCCGAAAAGTAATATAATGTATCCGCAACCCCTTGAATCTATCAATATATAAGTCGTTCGCAAACAAATTCAAGGAAGCTGTTTATGGAACAGTCATTTATCAAGTTATACAAAGTTTAATTTTATATAAATAAATAAAAATGTGTATTGTAAGACATGACGACTCGAATTGACAGAATATAATGAATAAGTGAGATGTGTTGAAATCACAAACATTTTTTTAAAACTTTTGTGAACTGTATTAAACATAAAATATTGTTTAGGAAATTTAAAATGATTTCATAAAATATAAATTTTTACTCGTCAGTTATTTAAAAAATATGTGATGTTATCGCAGTAAATTGAAATATTTTTAAAGAACGAATGTAAAAACATTTGAGTAAATAAAATAATATCTCCTTGCGACTGTAACTAATCATAACTGCAAACTTTATTAAACACAAGCTAATGTTTAGGAAATTTAAAATGATTCCAGAAAATATAAATTTTACTCATCACTTATTTAAAAAATATGTGATGTTATCGCAGTAAATTGAAATATTTTTACAGAACGAATGTATAAACATTTGAGTAAATAAAATAATATCTCCTTGCGATGTGTTATCGCTCTATCCCATGAGTTGAAAAATCAATTATCTACTAAATCTGAAGATATTAAAAATATGCAATGCATAGACCTGAGTTTGTGAATGTTATCATGCTATATATATATATATATATATATAATTTTATTGCAATACAATTTTATTGTAATTTTATTGCAATTTAATTGCAACTTTATAAGTTTTATTGCAATACAAAGAGGAAACTAACGTTAACAATTTTTTAATATATTCACCTTCCTTTTCAACGCACTTGGTCCATCGTTGCACAAGCTTACTGATGCACTCAGAAAAGAAAGTTTTCGGCTGAGCAGCGAGCCATGCATGCACCGCATCCTCCAGTTCTTGGTCCGAGGTGAATCGACGGCCCCTTAATGCCTCTTTGAATGGACTTCATCAATAGTCACTCGTCTGTCTAACAGAACCCTGCCACATGCACGCTCAATATTGTCATCATTTGTGGTCGTACACGGTCGTTCCGCTCCTTCCTCATAAGAGACCAAATCACTGCTTGTTGCTCATCTTTGGTTCAAAACTCTAATGTAGCGGCCATGTATCTGCAACAAAAATAAAACAAATGGAGGAATTACGATCAAACTTTGATAGCATGACCACAACAGAATAATAATAAAATAAACAAGGAAAGATGTCAGTATGAACAATGTAAGAATAGTTATCTCAAAATTGCGAATAATTTTCGATTTACCCTCGTATATATACGCCACTGAAAGCAGTAAACCGAATTATACATTATATACTTATTTTGAGTAGGATCTTAATTTGTCGGTATGCTTTACAATGGTATTTATGCATTTCATCAATTTTTAACACTTTTCAACATAGATGAAAAAGGTTGGTTCGTTGGTTGATTTTATGACGGCCGATTATCAACAGGAGGGATGCAGGCTCTGGGGGAGTGCCCTCCTTGGGGGTCTTTCTAAGGGATCCTAACTCTTATTTATGGCAATGTTCGAAAAAAAAACCACAGACAACTCCGAACGGTTAGGTCGACGAGCGCGACAGGTGTTTGAACCCAGCACCTGCCGTCTACCAGCTATGAGAGCAGAACCTCTCAGCCACAGGTGGGGCAGTTGAAAATAAATTCGGTTCGTGTGTCTTTCTGTTCGCGCTGTAACTTGCGTAAATAAGAGCGATTGCCGTGTAATTGATGTATGTTATTGAGGTTGACCATAGCATGTTTGGTATTGAAAATGAAGGGTGTAGCATTTATGGTTAGATTACAAGGGCAATCAAAAGTATGCTTTAACGGTAAATGGGAAAAATTGTTTTCAGTGCATTCTAATAATGTTGCACTATTTCAATTATAACAAAATGACATGCGTCACTGCGGTACACGCCAATATGTTTTCTATAGAGTGCAGAATAAGTAGTAATTCTAATTTGTTTACAAGGATACAGAAAAGTGTTCTTTCACAATACGTTCACTGGTGAAAAATCGTTTGCAGTACATTTCAATGATGTTACATTTTTTCAAACATAAGAGAATTTCTATGCGTCTCTGAAGTGGCTGGCAACATGCTTTATATAGAGTATATAGTAGCATTTATAGTTCGGTTACAGGAACGCACAAAGTATTCCACTGTATTAATATGTGTATGGAGAAAAATCGTTTACAGTGTATTTTAATGAAATTGATATACATTTCTGAAGTGCACTACAGCGCGTTTTCTGTAGATTTATTGAGGGCGTAGAATATTTCGTTTATTTACACAGATACTCAAAACATTCGGTTACAGAACTGACTACGAACCATAACTGCTGGATTTAAGTTTTAAGCTGTGATATGCATACAAAACGTTTACTTTTAAAGTATTATGAGGTGTGTATTTCATATACAGGGTTGCACGATACCGAAAACTCATACATTACCGACTATGGACAGCAATACCTGAAAATGAGTTACTGTGTTGTGGTTATTTTTTAATGTTTATTTAGATATCTCATTTCAATGTATGGACAAAAATGACATTTCTTAACAATATTCCAGTAGTGCTGGAAAGTGTTTCATAATCTATTCCTTGGAGCATGATTTTTCTTTCTTGTTTTATATCAATTAATACTTCCTAAAAGTATGAATGTTTCAATTCGACATTTTAATAAACTATTATCGATTTCAATACATTAAATTCGCTTTCAGTCATTTAAATTGAGAAATTCATTTCCATATTATATGTTGCAGAGAGAATAGTGTTAAGTTATATATATATATATATATATATATATATATATATATATATATATATATTTTTTTTTTTTTTTTTTTTTTTTTTTTTTTTTTTTTTCAGCTGCATAAAGCTTCAAGGAGTCTTTTATTACCCGCATCCCATACGTTCCCATACTGAATGAACTGGGAATTTTATCATAAATGTATTACAAAGTTTTACAGAGTATTATTCAGGTATATCTTTAGACCTGGATGTTAAAAAACACAATTTGCAGAACTTATTCCTAATTGCGAAACCTGCAATCATAATCAGCTGCTGCAACTTGCTTTTATAATTATAGTACGAGTTATACAGCATGTTTAGTTTCGATGGAACGTGTTTTAATTATATTTATGGGATGAACACACAGGTTTAATGTATCATAATTATATACAAGGTGAATCCATGAAGAAGAAATATTTGGAATTTTTAACTAACTATTCAATTTTTTTTCTTTAAACCATTGTCTAAGAACCCTGAATTTTATTAAAGTTTCTAAAACTTGAAAACCATGCATTATTTTTTATCAAACGTCTTTAGACTAACACATTGTAGTTTCTAGAATGTAATAGAGCAATACAAATCTTTGAAATTACATTATATTATTAACCAAGACCATACTTTGTTTGAAAATAAATTATTTATATTTTTTATAGTTTTGAATTTATTACTTATTTTATAATCTGGATTTTAAATCATGTTTTCGCCTTATTCAAAATATTACAAATTCAAGAATTAAATGAGGTGTTTACAAATTGTGTGACACAAATGTTATAAAGAAAATTTCTAATCTGAAAAAGCGGTACCAGACCAGGAAGTATAAGCACCTTGTTTTAACTTTTGAGTTTAACTTTAGATTGTTTTAACTTTATCAATTTTTTTCTTTGTCTTACATATTTTAGGTAGATTCAGTAAGAAATACTACCTATTACATTCTACCCTACGTTGGAATTTATGAAAATCTACACCGAACATGACTCCCAGAACACAAAACCACCCCCAGTTCATGACTTTATCTATCTATCTATCTGCATATCTATGTCACTTTTTTATGGACACGATAACACCAATAATTTTGCACAAATATCTTCCATACTGATACATAAAATGAAGGGCCATAAAATCTTGGTCAAGTTTGTTAATGGGCAAAATCAAACCAAGGGGGGGGGAATGGGGGCTTTTTGTGAAAAAAAACCATAATTTCTTAATTATGATACGTATCGAATACGTTTAAAGTTATTATTAATTCTAGGAAAAGGGCCGAAAATGCATGTATGACAGATTTTTCATATCATTAAAAATGGCCTCAAAGGGGGTTGAATGGGGGATTTTAGAAGAAAAAAATTCATAACTTCATCAATTCAATCGATATCAAATCTGCTTAGATTTATTATAAATCATCTTAATATTATCTAAAACTTTTATAGTGATAAGTTTTTTATAGGGCCAACCCTTATAGCAAAATAAAATTTAAAAAAAATACCTGCCGTCTCCGCCTGCAAACATGTTAGGTTTCTAAGTGGGCACTTCCAACTGTCGCATCATGGCAAAAAGGCCATTTCTTCCGAAATTCCCAACAAACAGGCGCCAACGGTCTTTGTCTTTGAATTCTACCGGTGCCTGTAGGCCGAGCCGTCAGGGATTTTTCTTTTTTGCATTATGCGCCAGATTGCTAAAAGTAATAAAGTAATTCTATTTTTTAATATATTTGGGACAATACGTTTCCATAAGTTGTAATATTAATCAGAATTATAATTAAACTATATAAAATTACTTGCGCAGCGTCTCGAAATTTACAATTGATTAAGTCAAAGGCGGAACATTTTTCCATAACAACATGTTGTATATAACACTATTTCTACTGAATTTTCTGTATTATGTATTAACTGTCAGACGAATTTATTTATATAAACTATATATTTTTATCAGAACTTTCAGGAATTTTTAAAAATGTTTTCATATTTTTACATTAAATAATTAAGTTGGACGGATTTGGAATAAGTTTTAATAATGAATACGATTTATTATCGTTAACCATTTGGTTACGGGTAATGACTGCCGACATTTTTCTATTCAATCGCACAATAATGTACAAAAAAATATAATTATTTGCGATAAATATCTTTTGATACTTTTCTAGTAAAAGTGTATGTCAGAATAAATTTAAAAGAGAGGTACGAAAGTTAATTAAACATAGTCGCTGGAACTTAAGGTGACAATACTGTAAAAAGTGTATGAGACATTTTTACATGCACTATTTTAAGGTTACGGTTTAAACTATACAATTAGATTCTATTCATATTCTGTGGTTTGAATGCCATAGTTGAGATTTATTCCAACAGAGCGAAAATGCCGAAACTAGACCCGAACCTGCGCACTTTGGCTTGCCGTCCCAATGCTCTTCCCATTAAGCTATTCCAACGATATCAGGCATAATTCACTCTTATTTGTTGGACATGGCTGTGAACTGCAGCGTTAACTTCATTCATTCAAGCTATAAGTATAGCATTTTACATGACGAATGTGATATAACACGGAAATTAATTTTATAAATTATAATTGAATAAATCTCTTTTGTGATAAATGCATTTAGTTTATTTTTCCCCTATAGTGAATTTTAGCGATAACAGTTTAAAAATTGTAAAACAAATTTAGATAAATTTAAAATTGAAATTAAAATTTCAAAAATAAAATAAAATTATCATTGACTCTGATTCAGAATAATTACATAAAAATATCTAGTTATTTTATTGTTTATACGAATGCCACATTTATATTAATTATGTAAGAGTATTTATTCTTTACTGACAAATAATAATATATGAATAACCCATGTAGGCGCTTTTCTACAAGACATAAACAGGGATTTGTTTATTTACTAATCAAATTATATTCCAAGAAAATATGATAATGTTTCATATAAACAAAGGATTTATTTGGGGTAAAAGAAGGCGAAAACATTCAATCTCTCTTAAAATTTTAAAACATTTTTAAGCAGCTTAAAAGATATAGATATATTTTGATACAGAATAAATCCGGCGACTTTATTTTCTAAAAATACCAAATGAATATTTTACTTTCATGTTAACTACCTGTTCGTAAAAAGAAATGTTGCATAACTTAAAATTAGGGAAAATAGTTAATTTTTTTATGCTCGTATATTGTAAAAGATGTGAAAGAAATTTAGATATATGATAATATTTAAAAATTATATAACACTTGACTGACACATATAATGTAGCTGATCTTTTTTTTTTTTTTTTTTTTTTTTTTTTTTTTTTTTTTTTTTAGTTACAGAAAATAAAATTATCAGTTGGCATAAAATTAATGATAATTGTATTTCATATTTAAAATATATATTAACATTGAGCATTTAATGGACACAAGTTTCTATTTTTATATAAAGTTTTGTTTGAAATTATATTATTATAAATTGTAAATTTATTCTAATATCTTATATACATATGCAATATATTCCATTATTGTGCAGGGACATTTTAAATTTTAAACGTTAATAAACATGAAAATTAAAAGATAGCAAGTTATATCAAGGATTATCAAGAATGTTAGTTTGTCTTAAGTTAAGGAAATTACTTTCTGTATAGTAGAGTGTGTGTATGGGATTCAAAGTTTCATTAAAAATTGCACGCAGGCCGATATAATATGTGTTGATATTAGTTTGATATTTTGGTGAGCGTACAATTTTTGTAATAATTTATTGGTAAAACATGGGTATTTTGTATAATTTCAAGAATATATATATATATATGCATTTACAAATGTATTTTTATTGAGAAACATTTATGAATAGTATTGAAAAGAATTTATTTAAACAAATTGATATACTTTTTTGTAAAATACCAATTGTAAATTCTCTAATTTTCTTCAAACACGAAAACACAGAAACCAAATTTGGGAAACAAATTTCTAGTTGATCTTTTGAAAAAAAACAAATTTAACATATTTTTTCTTTGATTTTTAAAATAATATTTTGTTTTTGCTTTTATTTTTGTTAAACTAACAGTAATAACAAAATTTAAAATCATTAAAGGTTTGTAAAATAATTAGAATTTCTAAAATTATTTAGTATTATTCATATTATTTATTTTACAGGGATTTTAACTTTTCATGGAAGCTATGACAAAGCTTTCAAAAAAACTTTCCGAATAATTTAAATGTTTCTAAAAATTATTTAAATAAATCTTACGAATTTATTATAACAAATTTATTATAACTTCAGTGGGTTTAACTAATCCCTTTGTTTGTGGGAATAGCTAGTCGAAATTTGACGCGCATGTGAGAGACTCAAATTAGATTTATGTATGAAGTATTTTTATTATCGTTTCAATGGATTTCGTTTAGACTCTTATTTGAAAACCAAAGCAAAATATACGAATTTCCTGCGCATGCCCATAATCGAAAAAAAAATATTTAGGGAAGTTTACGTGCGTTCTTAATTATGTAAATACATAGCACCTATAGTCTTCGTCTCGTCCTTCCATCTGTCCACATATAAGAACGCAATAACTAACCAAACGAATAGTTTGAAATTTAATGTATATAATCGTTTCAGAAAGTTTTTGACTCAATTAAAATTTTATGAAAATTGTATCAAAAAAGATATTAATAAAAGTTTTCTTCATTCTATTAAATCCTATCATACGTAATTAATTCAATGATATCCCATGATAGGTAATGATTGTAGGTTGCCATGGCGATTATGTTATATTTAAGATGGATTCATATTATTTCCGTATTACTGAATTTAAAAACCGAATTTGTATTCTAAAATTGTTTAATTATTGCAATAATATAATCTACCGACAGTTTTTTGGATAAACGTTTTCGGAGAAACACATATTAAATGGAAAAAAAATGTCTAAATACAGATTTCAAGTTCTGAAATTTTCAAAACTAGGCTTAAGTTTCCCATTGGAATTTTTAGTAAATATCAACAAAAGAAAAAATGTTGCTAACTTATAATGTACTTATTTTATTACTGAAATTAATCACATCATAATAACAGACAATGTAACACATTTCACTGAAATGATAACGTTTTTTTTTTATATTGTAAAACTAGTTATATTACGAACGCACCTCATTTGTCACGTTCAACGTACAATTTCCAACTTGTTGTATTATCGTTCCAATAGGTGTCATTAATCTTATTTGTGGGCGAAAGAAGCGTCATCCAATTTCGTGCACAGGCGCAGGATCTGAAAGGAAATTTATTTATGGAATTTGATAATATTTTTAGTCACGTCGCATGAATTCAGCAGGATGAAACTACTATACGTTCAACAGATGAAGTCCTGTGCTTGTTTGGGAGTCATTATGACAATCTTGACAACTAAAGAAGTTTAATGAATTTGTTTTAAAAAAATAATCAGCCGTAGACAGAAATTTGTTACATGCGCGAAGTCTGTTCTGAATTTATGAGAAAGCATTCAGCAAAAGAAAAAAAAGTAGACTAAGTAAAATCGTGGAAATTCACGAACATTGCTTCGTAAAACGAAAAAATAATACTGGGATAGTTCTACTTCAGAAGTGTACTTTAAGTATTATTTGGTGGTGAAAATTGTAAATGAATGCAGTGCAAATGTACAATATTATTTGTTTTACTGTGTAAACATATGTTATATATTTCGTATTACATTTTTATATGTCTTATTTATTGATGTAGCAAGTAAATTGCTTCTAAATGTATATACAGGGTATCCACTCACAATGGTGTACAATGTCCAGTGGTTAATTATTAAACCGTTTGTCATAGACATATAGTTACAAATTAAAAGTTTTTTTAAAGAGGTAAAGAAGTGTTGTAAAAGCGATTTAAGTCAATACAAACATTTCTTAAACTGTTACGGAATTTAATTTTTTATACGGTCACCCCGTCCTAAAACTGATAGTTAGTAAACATTTCCTATTACACTAACAAGTAAGACAAAAAAAAACCTTTTCTTCTACGATTAAAACTGACCGAGTAATACCTTTTTAAAGTTGAAGCCTCTTTTTTGCTGCGAAATAGGGGTCATTCTCAAATGTACTAGAAATATAAGAAATCGACAAATATAAATAAATAACAGTTGAGAGTAAAAATAATATTTCAATAGGAACTTGAAATCTATTTTCATTTTGACACATGAGATAACAAACTATATAGCTATACAACTTGTACTAAAAATATTAGTGAAAAAATAACAGATTTTTTGTCAAAATATTTGATGAAAATCAACAGTCTCAATTCTTTAACCAAAATAAAGCATATGTTAAAATGCAATTATTTCAACCAATCTGAAACTTAATGAATAAAAATTAACACTATCGTAATACTTGTACAATGTGATTACTTTCAATTAAAGTGCGTGAAATAAATTCTAGTAATACTTTAAGCACTTTCTGTACAATTTCTCGAAGCATGACCCAACTCATCTGTGTTCAGATGCAGAAAATTGTTATAAGTCATGCAATTCAAAGTTTCATAGCTCTGTCAAATTTAGTGTTAGAGGAATGGGACTTTTTTTTATGTTACTTGTTAGCGTAACAGAAAATTTTTAATAAATATCATTTATAGAACCAAGGGACCGTATAAAAAATTAAATTTCGTAACTTTCAAGAAATTTTTATTAACCAAAATCACTTTTAAAATACTTCTTTATCTCATTTAAAACATTTTTGCAATTGGAACTATATGTCTATGACTAACGCTTTAGGAATTAGTCATTGGACACTGTTGAGAGCGGACACCCTGTATATTAAGTGGTATAAATAGTGAACAAATTGCTTGTGCGGTTTGTACATTAATATTTATTTCATAAAAATGTAAAAATCTGATAAGATTGTATCAGGTAAATAGAAATTGCCATAAAATATTTTTGAAAATTTTGTTTTTCTTGCTACGTCCTCCCCCCCCCCCCCCCCAACAGCTTTTTCTCTCACTCACCAATGCGCCAATAAAAGAGAGTTCTAAAAAGTGGATTGGAAGTCTTATGTTATTGAATTTCCTCTTTTTAGAAGAAATGCTAAGCTAGTCGACAAGCATTTTTCAAATCTTCTCTTTTGCCAAAAAATTGCTAGAAAAGCATTAATATTCGTGCCTCAAGATTTACATTTTGAAATATTGTCAATAAAATAAAATAACTGAAAAATATTTTTCATACAATATCTGGTATTTTAAAATATTCCAGGCAAATCGAATTTTATTCAAAAAAGGCTTCTTTTTTTTTTTTTTTTTTTTTTTTTTTTTTTTGCTCAGCTGACCTGTTGGTATACATAGTAGTATTTGTAAATTTATTTCACTTTTATAAATATACTTTCTGTAAGAGATAATTTTGTATGAAAAATATTAATCGATTTATTCTTTCTTTCAATATTTCATTTAACAATTTTACTTGAACATATTACATGTAAAAACTGTTTGTGACTTCAGTTTGCATGTCTATTGTCAGAAACCCAACTTATATAAATAATGCTACGGAATTTAAATATGTTAGAAAAGTTTAGCATACATATTCTCCATTGAAAAGTGTGTATATTCTTTCTCGAAAATGGTGATTGTAACATTTCAAATTCGTTAACAGAATATACTAAAAGTTGAATATATTATGTGCCTTTTCTTTATAATGCCTTAGAATGATTTGTTAAGAAAATATTAAGAAAGTCATATATGTTGTTGATTTTTATTACTGTATGTCTTTATAGAAAATGTTCTTGGGACATTTGTAGTTAGTTTACAACGGCACATAAAAATATACCGGCTTATTAGTTGTCATTGTTATAAGTATCTAAAATTATAGTGACGTTATAGAATTTTAACCAATACGTACATATAAATGATATTGAAATACACCGCCGCAAGTACTGTAAACTCACAGATGTAATCTCAAAGCAATCTCAATAATTGTCTGTTGTTTTATTTTACGAAATCTATTTTGAATGACACTAACGCACTTTCCACTTCGTGCTGTATGTATAAATCTATATTTCCAATATAGTGTTTCCAAACATATGTAAATTGTATTTACTACTTATAATAAACAACAATTTCATCAAACGTTTTCCGTGATTTAGCCTGAACAAAATTTTATAAATTTTACAGTGTTACAAATAAGGTTATTCTAAAATCGCTCCAAAACTATGTTTAAAATGTTTTGCTTTGATAAAGAATTTCCTGCAATATGGTGTAGCAATTGACTATGGCTGCTTTCTCGTAATGACTTTAAACATTAATTTTGAATAAACAATATTATATACTAGCTTCTATGTTATTTCTTTTAAAGTTCAAAAGTCATTGTAGCAGCAATAATAATAATAATAATAATAATAATAATAGTAATAATAATATTTATTATTATTTTTACTATTATTAGTCCTCAGCAGTGAAGTAGGACTTCTGGTTAGTCAATGATTTTTTCATAAACATATAGTTGGAAATTTAGTGACTTGAGTTGATTTGCAAGAATCCGATTGTTAGTGTGTCGCTAATTGAGTTATGTTGTTTGTGTTTTATCTGTTATACAAATTGTAATTATTGCATCATGTTTGTACTATGATTTGGTAATAGAACCATGTTTGAAGAAAATCAACTTGATTCTTTACAAATATTGTTTCGCTGTAGCAAAACGTTAATATAACAATATTTTCGAAATGTTGTAAAGCTTTTCAACGTATATGAATGACGTGTGAATTTGTTTCTATATGATTAAATATCAGGTTATCTTATACGATCCTTAATTTTTTCCACTAAAATTTAAACGGTGATATAAAACTTTTTTTTTCTCCACATCATGCTATCGGATTGTGACTATAATTTTGAGAGCAATTATCAGTTTTAATAATGATAAACAAAGTTTAACATTAGTTAGATTAGCAAAGAGTGGCTATCATGTCAAGGAGAGAATGAAATCTGCAAAGAGGTATTTATTACATTCTTAGATGTACAAAGTGGTCTCCCTCTCCCACGAATTGATTTCTTATGATTCATTTCCCTCCGATTTTTACATTATTATTATGTATTACTATTTTTTTTTTGTTTTTGTTATGCATTTCTTCACTTTCTTTCTTATTAAGATGAATACATCTATGAATCTAATATTTCTTTACAGAAATGTTTTTATCCTTCCTTGCCGTGGTAACTACACTTACCTCTTGATGAGGAAAGCTCATACTTGCTCTCAAAACTATAGTCGTGGTTTGTTTGCCATACATGGAGCAAAAAAGTAAGGTTTGCTTTATAATTTGTTTAATCTCTACTGAACTTATAATTTCTTAAAATGTACTAAAGAAATGATATTAACTATTTTTATCTCAGTGTTAAATTTTCTTATATATTAAAAGGAAAAGGGATTTTCGTCAAATTCATTTTTCATTCAAATTTTCCACATTTATGCATGCGTAAACTTAAATTTAGAACCTAACCAGTTTTATAGCACACTCAAATGCAAAAACGGTGGCTGAGTAGTATAAAGCGCGTTTCTTCTCTGTTCCAATTATCCTGTGGTTTCGATCCCTGCTATGGACAGAATGATTTTTCTTATTTTATTTGAATTATTTTTCAAAAATTTCAAACTTTTTAAAACAGCTATGAATTTTATTTTTATGGTACTATCAAGTTGTTTGCCGTCAAGTTTTGACGGGTTCCATCTGGTATATACTAAGATAAAAAAATATATATATAGCACACTTTAAAAGAAATTAGTGAATCTCTCAGGATAAACGAAATATGAAAATGAAAGTTCCACTAATAATTTCTATAACCAAAAGAAGTACTACCGTTGCTAAATATAGCGTATCTAATACTGAATTCTAAGTATGCAATGTTCATGGATTAATATCTTCTACTGTATATTTAAAATGATAATGGGAATTGCTTTTTGGCTGCTTATAACTTGAATTCTGCTGAATGGATTTTGATGCAACTGTTAGTTAGATAATGTTTCAAGAAAGCTTTTAGTATATTACATACCGTTTGACATTGCTGCTTATTTATAGAATTATTGGAGAATGTTCTATAATAAAATGAATACGATTACTATAATACGATAAATACGATTACTATAATAAAATGAATACGATTACTATAATAAGATGAATCCGAAGAATAAACCTTTTAAGAAGATTCTGCTGAACGGTTTTCTATGGAATTTGCAACGTTAGTTACTTGGATCATTTTGGGGAAGATTTTAGTATATAGAATATCGTTCAACGTTGTTCAATTATAGAATTGTATAAGAAAGTTCTATAATCAGATGAACCAGTTTACGAAAGATTAGCCTTTATAAAAGATTCTGCTGAATCCATTTCAATGGAATTTGCTCTGTTAGATATATAATTTTAGAGATTAGTGTATAACACATTTTCTACGTTGGGTAGTTGTAAAGGTATGGGATTCATTTTTATAATTAAGCCAATCAATATATGAAAGGAAATTTCATTCCGAATGATATAACATACGTTATGCTAAATAAAATTTTATGGGATTTACATTGTCAGTTAGGTAAATTTTTTTTGTTGGGGGCTGGAGATTTTAGTGTATAACAAATCATTCTACGTTGCTCTTTTATCTAGCTAAAAGGCACAATTCTATGATTAGGTCAACCCGATTAGTTTCATTTAAAAGTTCAACTGAACGGATTTCGATGTGAGTTTTGCACTATTAGTTAGATAAATTATGTAAAAAAAGTAAAAGTAATACGTAAAATTTGCATTCCGAATAGAAAAATTCACATTCTACGTATGCTTGCTATGAAATTTTTGCTAGTAACTGAATAAAAGTTTCATTTCCTGTGAGTTTTTGCGAATAGTTGCTTTTAAAAGGGAAATTCTGGTTTTTGGATGTCTCACTTCCATGCCTCATTTTAAATTTAAAAGATCCAAAATCAGATGAATGAGGAAAATTTTGAAAATTTAACACGCGCTTTTCAATTTTTTAAATTGATAAATTTAATTGATAAATTTGCAAATAAATTTCTTATCAATTTATTTGCTGTTATTGTGTAACATTTTTAAATTTAATATTTTTTTTTTTCTTCAATATTAGGAATGTGTATATGGGGCCTTCTCTTTTTTGAATTGTTAGGTTATTCTGCAATCAAAAAATAATTCAGTTGAAGAACTTAACATTCCTAACATCAAATATATTAATATTAATTTTATTTTCTTTAATAAATTTTCTGTTGAATAGTTTAACTTATCTCAAACAGCTAAATATATTCACTTATGATGTGTTAATCATTTTTATTCAAGACGAGGAAATGTTTCATAATGCAATCATTTCATATTCAAAATTAAAGACGGATTATCTCAAATGAAACTTAAAGTATTGAATAAAGTTGAGAAACTTATGAATAATTTGGAATATTAAATATTACGCTCAGAGAAATGGTCCTTTTTTAAATATATAAGATTCCTTTAAGTTTAATGCAATAAAAAAATCGAGAAATTTGAAGCATAGAATAAAATAAATATTCTTTAAATTTGACTAGCGCTAGTTAAATCTCTCAGGTTCCAATAATAAAAGAAACTTTGTATACTTTTTTCTGTGAAACCTTATTGATTACATATGTAAAACATTTATTGTAGAAACTTAATATCAAAATCTTAAAAATCCAAATATGTAGAAAATACTGCACTATGAAAAGAAAGAAATGTTTCTTAAAGTACGAAAATATTATATAACAACAAAAAGAAATATACAATAACCTCTCCCGCAATACCCGCGATTCTAAAAAGCGTTCTTTATTATTACAAACCTCAGAAAACAGTATATTTTCTGCATTTTAAAAACATTTAAAAAATAAATTTTCTTCTGCTCGCATAATTTTCGGAAACGTTTCCGAGTAATATTTATAGTGTATTAATACGCATTCTTAAACAGCGATATCGGTTACTAGGATGCTATTAATTCCCACTTAAACATTTTCAGCTGCGTTATTGAATTAAAACATGCAACAGTAACAAAATAAAATTAATTTTAATTTTAAAGTTAAGGCTGTTAATCTATCACGTTTGTCTGTAAAATATATTTGTTGAAGATGACTGTTTACTTGAGAATGAAACCTATACTGCGGATTGAGAAAACTGATTAATACACTATAAAAACTACTCGGAAATATTTCAGAAAATCAGTTGTAGCAAAAGAAACTTTCTTTTATAAATGCTGCTTTAAATCTTGAAAATATATTAGATTCTGAAGTTTCTAAAGATAAAGAACACTTTCGGAATCGTTAATAACTTGAAAAAGGTTATTGTATATTTTTTGTTCACATTTTTATTATATTTTCTTACTAGCTAACCCGCCCGACGTTGCCCGTGTCCGAGATAATAACAATCTGTTCTATACGAATATGACTCAAATCTGTCAGGCTATCTAAATCAAGTCGAATTAGTCTAACCCCGTCTTAATCAGGTTCATAAAATCCCAGATCGGAAAGAGCACCCTGGCGGCCAAAAGCTTAACTAAAATATTTAAGGCTATAGATATCAAATCGAATGAGCCAAACCCCGTCGTAATCGGGCCCATAGAATCAGAGATACTCCTGTAGTTCCACCTTAAACCGACAGGGGGCGCAATCTGTTCTGGAAGAGGCCTTTACAGAACACTCGATCCAACCAAATTTCCTAGTATAATTGAAATTTAACCACAGGTAAACATTGCCAAAATAGCGGAAATCGCGAAAGTGGGTTACGTAAACGATCGGTTTTGAAAGGGTTAATGTAGAAATTTTTAAAAAACCAACGGTGCGTTTGGAAGAAAATTAACTTGTCTCTGATCTGGAGTCTACTGATTGTCCGTATTCGCATTTCCCGAGTAGATGCCGATTTTTAAACCTGGGCCGAAAAACGAAAATCGCGTGACTGAGTTTTGGAAAAAGGTTGTTTTCGGTGGTTTAAAATTCAAAACAGATTTTAAAAAGTAGATTAAGAGCGGGATTTTTAGTTTTTTGTATCTTGTTTATAAACGCCGATTCGAATTTCTAAAGATAGGAGAAATTGTTAAAAATGCGAAATTGACTTACGGTAAAATATGTCTTCGAAAGGGTTAACGTGCTTTTTCTTTAACTAAAGATTTCTGCCGATAGAACGTAGATGTTTTTAAGTGTGTTTGTTTTTTGTTTGGTTATTTTAGAGAGCCGATGCCAGGTTTTATATATCACAGAAAATCGGAATTCGCAAAAGTGAATCCTGCGCGCGTTTTTTTTTTTTTTCAAAATGTTAATATTCTTATTTTTTCAAAAACAAATACAGATGTCGAAAAGGGAATAAATGTAGATATTGTCTGGTATTTTTGGTTTATCGTATTTTTCTCTAAACCGCCGATGTGAATTTTTAAAAATCGCCGAAATAGCAAAAATTGCGAAACGGAGTACAGAAAATATACTTTTTCGAAGAGTTAACATTCATATTTTTTATAACAAAAGTTGGCTTTAAAAAGGAAAAAGTTAGCTCTTTAATTTGATGACCTTTGTTTTTCCGTATATCTTGCAGTCCAGTGGATGCAAGGCTTGAAAAACGGGAGAAAATAAAAAACGTGTACATTTCTTGATTTTTTTTTGAAAATTTTAAATACAGTAAAACCTCCATAACGGACACTCCTGAATAGCGGACACCTCTATTTAATGGACACTTTTCAAATCCCCACTCCCAAAATCTAAATTTTTGTATGTTTAACCTCTGAATAGCGGACATTCCGAATAGCGGACAGTAGTTTTGGCGATCAAGGATGAAAAATGGTTTTTTAACGAGAAAGAAAATGAAAAAAAAAAGTAAAAAGCCTCGTAATGTATCAAGGCAATGTGTCACAAATTTTTTGACCACAGATAACTGTACGGGGTGGTCTCTGAAAAATCCCCAATGGCCTGGGGAATCCCCCAATATAGTATGTATTTTGTATCGATTACTGTTTGATTCTTCAGATTTCATGGACATACAATATTCAAAGTTTCAAAAAATGTAAAACCATTTTTATAGTTTTCTGAATATATTGAGTTCTGCATATTCTGAATTTAGTGTCTTGTTTGTGATTAATGTTTTGAGAATGACCTCAAAATGAAAGCGATTAACTTTAAAAGAAGAATTTGAAATTGTAAATGTAAGTGAATCTGAAAAACAGAAATAGAGTTTACGGATATTTGCCGAATGTTTTAAAATAGGTAAAACACAAGTGGGAGAAATTTTACGAAATAAAGAATTTGTGGATTATTAACTCGAACGAGAAAACCAAAAATGTGAAATTGAGGCATACTGATCCCATTGAAATTAATTCTATATTTCTGAATTGGTTTACTTCACTCCGTTAAAAAAAAAATCCATTGATTGAGCCTTTGATTGAGGAAAAAGCTTTAAAAGTCGCCAAAGAACTCGGATTACATGATTTTAAGGGTTTGGATAGATGGCTGGAAAAGTTTCTGTCTCGGCATAACATCTCTTACAAAACAATATGTGGAAAAGCAAAATCTGTAGCTCTGAAAAAATTGGAGGATTGGCATGAATAATAGCAATCAATTTGTGAAGATTATGAGGAGAGAAACATTTTTAATGCTGAGGAGAGCGGACTCTTTTTCAGAATTTTTTCGAATAAGACTTTGTGCTTTAAAAAGGATGGCTGTATCGACGAAAAAATGACAAAAGAGCGAATCACTATTTTATGATGTTGCAATGTATTAGGGGAATTTTAAATTCCTCTTATAGTTCAAAAATCTCTGAAACCCATGCTTTTCTCAAAGAACATCCAATTAAAAAAAATTGGTGTTATAGAGCGAATAAAAAACCGTTGGATAACCAGTTTTTTAGTGATTAAATGGTTAACTTTCTTTTATTATAGGATGAAAAAACAAAGAAAAGTTATCTTATTTTTGGACAGTGCAACTTCTCATCCAAAACATTTTAAATTGGAAAATGTTCCCCCCTCCCCTGCCCCGCAAAGACAACTTCCGTATGCCAGGCCAGCCCCTTGATCAAGGCGTTATACACAATTGTAAAGTCTAGTAGAGAAAGCTTTCATTAAGTCATATTCTTTCGAAGTTTTATTCTGTGAATAAAGTTGAGAACAGCCTAAAATTAGTTGATGTTCCCGATGCTTTCAAATTCGGATTTCTTCAGATGTAAAAGACATATAACCGGAATGCGTACGACAATGTTTCAGAAAAGAAGGCTTTATATTAAATGAAAACGAAACACTTATTTCCGATAGAAATGAACTATCACAATAAGTGAATTAATGAAATGGATCAGGAGTGAAGAAATGCCGAAATGTAAATCAAGATTGATGAGGACTTACTGAAAAAGAATCAGCTGACGTATATTCCTTCAGAATTTTCGACAAAAGCTGACTCTATTAGTGATATGAATCAGATACTGAAACCAGGGGATGTTTCCTGCAATATCGAGAATTTACAAGAAGCGGCAAAACACAGTGAGCAGTTACACACATTTTTCTCTTTTTCCAAAAAAAAAGATGATTCAGAAGGATTAAAACTACTGATAGCATTAAAACGTCGCATAGAAAAACTAATAACATGTAATCGCAAGCAAAAGCAAACTTTTGTAACAGATTTTTTCCTTAAGAATGTAATAAACAGTGGAAAAATGTATGTACAATTTCATTTCAGTTTTATTGCTTAAAAAAGTAATTTTAATTTTTGATTAATCATATAATAGAAGTTCTCGGACATATAATGAAACGTTATTCCTTTCTTAGCAATTTTGTGAATCTCTAAAGTTTTCCCAATAGCGGACACCTCCGAATAGCGGACAATTTCTGCGCTCCCGAGGTGTCCGTTATTTAGAGGTTTTACTGTATATATATTTTTTCGAACCAACCGGATCGTTCGAGACTTAAAAGTATGTTCTTCGTGAATGTGTAGACGGTTTTTCCATTTTTCCGGCCGTTCGCACATGGCGAATTTAGAAAAACTTACAAAGAAATGTTTGAAACTCGTGCTTTGTTTCTTCTATTCACGGAAAGTACGGATAAAGGGCTTCTAAGCATGCGCGCGCGGATTTCGGAAGAGTAATATTTTATTTGTGATCTGTGATCAGTTTTTAATTAATAACTACTCTAATTTTCAAAATATTCAAATTCTGAGACGCAGGTGCGTCAGGAGAGGGTTTGGAATATCCTCAACTAAATTTTCAGACTTCTAGGTGCGCCAGATTTTCCTAACCATCACCAACAGACAGACAGACAGACAGATACACAGAGCGAAACTTTCTTGTATTAGTACAGATATTAAGAAACCTCTGTCTGTTCTACTGTGTATGAAGGCTATTATATTCACTGTGAACAATACAGACTGTCTTTCAAGTGTTTTAGTTATATTTTAGAACTATAAAGTTTATTTACTAATATATTTACTAAATGATATTTTCTACATTCTTTATGGTGAAGGCCTTATGAAAATCTTCCAGTTACATAAATCCTAAAATTTAAAAATATGTATTTATTTTCCTTGTTTGACGATTAAATTTAATTTCTGTTTTATGATTATTATTTTCTTGTGTAATTTATCATTATACTTAAAGTTTAAAGGTAATTAGATATTTTGCTTAAATCAGGTACGAAGAGTTATTTATATTTACTGAGACGAAAAAAATTATATATTATTTGGACATTATATACTTTGTTTTTTATCACTACTTTAGAGTTTGTACGTACTCTTAAAACAAGCAGCATTTTATCACCATACTTAGCATTTTTCGAACCTCACATTTACCATCACTTATTTTTAGTATTGTTTTAAATTACCTTATAATATCATGTGGTTCTGTATCTATTAATATGGATGGCTACTCTCATTCAGATGTTTATCCTGTTTTTGTATATGATATTTGTATGTTACTTCTTATGTACATACGCTAGTTGCCTTTTCTTTACTTTACATATTTACTTATTTATTTTTTAAACTCTTGTTTGGCGCAACATGTCCAAATGTGGACATTGTACCAAAAAACCCAACCAAACAAACAAACAAGACCAAAAATATTTCAGTACCGACATTTTATATCGAGAACTAAATGCAATGTTTCTGTTATATTTAAAAATTAAAATTCCTTGAATGAAATGGTAAAACTGTGTAATGAGTGGATCATTGGTATTATGTACTATACTGTTTGAAAATATTCTGATATAAATATTGTCAGTTTTTATATTTCTTACATAAGCAGATAATTCAATTTTTAGTAGGTCTCAAAAGTTTCCGCAAAATCTTCAGAGGTTAAATTTCTATTCAAAGTTTGAAAAAGTAAGTTTTCTTCGTCTAGAAGTTTCTTGTTACCTTTGGGATACTAATTTAGTAAACTAAGTACACTGATTGAATTTAAAAGGTTTTTCCGAATAAGAACTCATAAATGAATTTTATATTGAATTTTCAAACGTCACAAGCTCTTTCTCTGCGTAAACATTTCTTTATTAATCATTTTAAAAAAATCTGCAAGCTAATAACTATTTTTTAAATCGGGAGTAATTATGTTATTCAATGAATTTTATGCTGAATAAAGTTTATGTTATATCATGATTTCTTTCTGCATTTTGACAGTATTTCTTAATGCCTAAAAAAATACTATGCATCAATTACCGAATATTGCTGTCTTTTCCTAAAACATGTCTGTTTATTTTCAATGGATAATATTTGTTTAAATTCAAACCTGATTGTTGTACATATCTTTTTAACTTCCCAAAATTTTCAATAAGTTACTTCAAGCTATTCATTATTATTATACAAATGATTCGTATTTTTATACCTTTTTGCCAGAAAATTGGTCTTTCTGACTAAATGAAGCATAGTGAGAAAATTTAAAACGAGTTTAGCGGATCGAAGAACTGAAAATAAGGGGCTGAAATGAAAAAGTCCTTCCGGCATGTACCGGGAGGAAAAGGTAGCTTTCCTATATCTTCGTTTTAAAATTTTAGCTAATGTTACACGAAAACAGCAAGTTAACATGCAAAGAAACCGTTTACAAAAGATTCGTTAATACTGAATTTGAATAAGAAATTCGCCAAATTATTGAACTATAGCCAAATTGGCTTCATTTATGAAGACTTATTTTGGTCGCCAAATTTGGCGATATTTCGCCAAATGTCGCCAAGTTTGGCGAGAATTTGGCGCTAACGGATATGAATATATAGTTTTATGCGTATGATTGGGAAAATGATTACAACAATGAAAGAAAATAATTTGCGAGAAATCGCGTTCACAAAATCTCATAAATTAATCGTTGGTATTTTGTAATATGCTGTCTTGTTTCAAAATGTCAGCCACCCTAGAATTTCAAACTGCTCTATCTCAGCCATTTTTTAAGATAGAGGTAAAACAAAAAATGCTGCGGAATCCTTGTACCAAGGCCTAACACGTAATTAAAAAATAAATTTTAATTTTTAACTTTTTTGTATATTTATTTCAGTTTTAAATTTTTAAATTGCCGCCATCTTGAAACAAAATGGCGGACCAAGTTGGCCAACGAACTCGGTCGAGACATTAGTGACCTTAATACACACAAATAGTTTCAACAAAATTGATTTATAAATACGGGCGTTATCGTATGACATAGATCAGATATATATATATATATATATATATGGAGATATATATATATATATATATATATATATAAATCAACATTTGAACGGAGGGTGGTTTTGGGGTCTGGGGGTCATGATCGGTGAAAATATACCAAAATTTTCTGGAATTGCTTTCCTCCGAACGGCTGCAATAGGTAGCTTTATACTTTTTTGTATTGAAAGCTACCTAAAACAAACGTGTCGCACACATAGTAGATACAAGATAATGACATAGACTAGAATTTCATCACTTTGTTGTCTTCAGATACTTAAGTAAAGAAAACTGCCCAGTTAAACTTAGGGCATTGAGCTCACAGGCTATTCACACTAATTGTATATTATGCCATTTTTTCAAAGAATAATGCCACTCGACAAATAAAGAAATCGACAAAATATTAAGGGGGGGGGGATAAGCACCCGTTCCCACCCTTTATACTTAACCAATAAACCCCCAAACTCTAATCAGGCAAGCGCCTTACCACAATGAATTTATACACAAAATTTGAAAAAAATCGGATAATTTTGCTTGAAAAATCCATTTGTTCCCCCCTTTATACTTAACAAATGAAAACCCAAAGCTAATCAGGCAAGCGCCTTACCACAATGAATCTATATACAAAATTTGAAGAAAATCGGATAATCTGCATGAAAAACCCATTTATCTAAATTAAGGAGGATTAACCCCCCGTTTACCCCCCTTTATACTTACCCAATGAACACCCAAAACTAATTAGGGAAGTGCCTTATCACAATGAGCCTATATACAAAGTTTAAAGAAAATCGGATAATTCTGCAGGAAAAACCCATTTATCTAAATAAAGGGGTCAGTAGCCACCCGTATCCCCCATTTATACTTATCCAATGAACCCCCAAAACTAATCAGGGAAGTGCCTTATCACAATGAGCCTATATACAAAATTTGAAAAAAATCGGATAATTCTGCATGAAAAACCCATTTATATAAATTAAGGGGGGAATAGCCCCCCGTTCTCCCCCTTTATACTTAACCAATCAATCCCGCAAACTAATCAGGGAAGCGCCTTAACACAGTGAACCTAAACAAAATTTGAAGGAAAACGGATATTTCTATGAAGAGTTATCGCGTTACGTACATACATACGTACATACATACAGAACCGGCGGCGGGCACATAAGCTCTCAGGCTCTGATAGCCTGTGAGCTAAAAAGCAGAAAAAGCTTTTAAAACGTATGGTAGTGTCTTACACATTTTCATTTAAACAGATATATGTTGTACATAACACGCAGATGTATTATCATTAAAACAAGTATTTTTTTATAATATAAATCAATTTGCATATTTATTTTTAAGAAAAGGCAGTTGCGTGTAATATGTTTTGAAATATTATTTCTGGTGTTATTAATTTAATATGTAAAATTATAATTTGAATGTTATTTCTTATGCTCTGATGACATTCACTAGGAAAGTATTCTTAAGGAAACTACATTATTACATTTATTTTTTCTATATTTTTTTCAATAACTTTAATTTTAATATGTAAGTGTAATTTAGCTGAGTGACAACGAGAAAAAAATGAAATTAGGAGAATGTTCTGGGAATAATTATAACAAAATAGTAAGAGCAATTTATACATAAAAATATTATATATTGGAAGACATGTTGAAGTATACTAGTGGCTTTTTCTTGAGTTCCCTCCGAAACACTCACACACACATACACACTGTGTTTCACCATTTTCACCACGTCATGAAAGCTACTTTTTAAATTTCTATAAGTAGAGGAGACCGGGGCATGATGGCCTTAGGGGCAAGTTGGCCCATCAGAGATATTTTTCAAACTATCCAGTGGATAGCGTTACTAGCTAAGTGACATGTTTTCTATCACGTCTTATTTCACCCGCAACCGCGTCAACAGTGTAGAAGGAATCAAACAAAAGTCATTTAATTTTTTTAAATTTTCACTCATGTAACTTTTTTTGTGCACTTATAAATAAGCGTTTCTGATTTGTTTCTAAATTAAAGTTTCACTTTGGTGAATAGCACTCTGAAAATCTTTGTTCAGAGCTTATTTTCTACCTACTGATTTTTTAAAATATTAACAGAATATTTTGATACGACGATCAAAAACCAAAATGGCGATATGGGGCACATTGGCCCATTTAATCCGGGACAGCGTGGCCCGCAGCCTGAGAGTTTATTTTCTACATTCATAAGTCTATAAAAGACAATAAAATTCCTTAATTAATTGTGTTATTGGGTAGGACTGTATTAACTAATAGGCAAATAAGACAAATGTCTAGACCCTTAAATAGGAGGAGCTCGGATTTATAAACAGAAAAAAAAACTAAAAATAATATTAAAATTAAATATAAATCTGATTTTTAGATAATCTAAAATTTAAAACTTACCAAAATTCACAAAATATTTTTCTCTTAATGCGTAAATAACTGAAGTAAAAACGGTGTAATGTAAAGGAGACTCGAAGACTAGTTGTTTCTTGAAAGCTAGAAAGCTTCAGAAAGTTTATTTAAAGAAACTTTATTATAAAATGTAGTTATTATAAATGTAGCATTAGTTTATTGTATTCTCTATTATTAAAAAAACATGTAAGTGACATTATTTAAGATTTCTTTAAAAACAACTTGCATTAATATGGGTCCCAATTTAAATCCTGTCTATGACCTGCTAGTGCTACTGACTCATTTCTAGATGCCAAGATGGTTCGTAATTATGTTAAAAATCAGACAGAGGAATGGTTCAATGGAAGAGACAATGAAAGTGTTTGTTCTCAAAGTGAAATTGAACAAGAGATCAATCAAAGAAGCAGTAGATCTATACAGTGAAGAAGAACAAAAAAACAAAGATATGTGTTCGAAGTTTTAAACCATTCAAAAATAGTAAATCAAGAGAAAAATGGATTCAATGTACCAGGTGCAAATTTTGGGCACACGAATCCAACGTCACTGTGGATATGAAATGTTATGTATGCATTCATTGTGATGATGAGAAAGATTTCTATGAAGGCAGTAGTTAAGTTGAACAAAACATCTTTTCTTATCCTTTGTATCTTTTACGTACTAAATTTAAATTACATTTGATATGTTATGTGATATTTCATTTCCGTTAGCAATCCGAAAATAAAATATATTTAGTGGGCCAACTTACCCTGTTTAATGGGGTAGGTTCACCCAGTGACTTGATGTTCTTCTGACCTTCATATAGAAAACATTAATTAATATTTTTTTCTAAATTTTAATAACATAAAATAAATAAAAAATATTGAGGAAAAAATGGGCCAACAGGCTCCGGCTCCCCTTCTATATATTTATTTATTTTTATTGTTTATAAAGTTTCCAAAGATTGAAATAAACGCACCTTTTGCATTTGCTTTCAAATAAACAAAACTTTTATTTTAGTCGACATTTGAAACAGAGTTTTTGCCATTTTAAATATATTCAAAGTAGATTCTTCGTTCCTAAACCGAAACGAATTTCTTTCTTTAATAGAACAAAGTTTGCGTTGAAGAAGAAGACAAAGTTTTTGAACAATAAAAGAACCAATAGTTTTTCAGTGTTGCTGAAGTAATCGATGTCTTTACAAAATAGTATTGATATATGGAGATTTTCAAAGTTCAAATATTTTTAAAATGTGTACAATTTACATTTTAAAGTATTTGTCTATCTAACAAAGCAGCTGGAGACATCCTTAAAAGAAAAGATGTTCAACATAAAATTATATATATATATATTTCTCATAATTTTAACCCTTTGAATACTGAAGTGTAAAAATGTAACAGTATTCAAAATACGGCAAACATCCAAACGCTGAAATATACTACGAGATTTTTTCACCCTTTCTTCTGCCTGCCTATTTGTCAGCAGCACAATACGAAGACAGTTATCTTTGAAAGTGAAACATCCATAAGATCACTAGTGCAAAAGTTTCCCAACCCGTTACTTGCAATAATCACTACAATGAGAAAATAGTTGGATATTTTCGAGCTGGAGTAAATTGAACACCGTGTTCTCGTGTGATCGATCTGACAGTAGTTTGATTGGCCGGACGTCTTGGACGGTTCAGTAGCGAAAGGGTTAAAATTTATTTCAGTCATTTTATCCATTACCCAAATTTTTATTCACTACTTTTTTTCTACTGATTAAAGAGCTGTTTATTAGACAAGAGATACTAGTGTCAGATCCGAATTCACGCATGGATATGTGTTCTGAGTCAGATTCCTATTAAAAAGGAAATCACAGTCTTTTTAGCAAGAGAGCTTCATAATACGATGGCGAGCAAGCTCCCTATTCTATTAAAATGAATCCAGCGGTCTTTGCTTATGAATACAATGCCATACTATTTCGGAAGAAAAAAAATATGGCGAGACACAGTTACCTAACGTATTGTAGTTAAGGGGAAGATATTTTAAAATTGGATTTTTGTTTCAAAATACGGCGAATATGCTAGAATTTTCACTAAATTATATTTTTTCATAACTAACTGCAGATTTTATTTAATTTCATGTTTATAAGTATTGTTCATACAAATATAAAAAATGTGTAAAAATAACCAAATGTTGTTAATAGTATGCCGAAAAAATTGAAAAAATGCCCCTAATATTAAGAAACATGCAGGCTCCTTTACTTGTGTGTATTACAAGTGTGATGCTGCCGCGGCCGAAAGTGGACGGGTGACTTAGTACTCCGTTCTATTATAGGGCTCAGTGGTTTAACTTTCGTGTGCAAAATATGACTACTGCGTGCACAACCAACCAATCTAAACTTTCAGATTTAAAATTATTGAACATGGAGGAATTAAAAAAAGGAGGAAGAAATATTCTGGAAACAATAGTGACTACAAAAAAAGTATTCTGTTAAAGTCGTTCACAGAAAAATATATATTATGTTAGTTAGTAACTTACACTTCTACAATCAGGGATAAAACCTGAACGCAGGTTCTCAAATAAAGAGTTTATGCCAGCTTCTTAGCCTAGGTGCCAAACGTATTTTAAGATATGGCGGTTAGACATTTTGCAGGATCGGCGAAATAATTTTCGTCCATTTCTTTATTTTTTTTCCTTCTAGTTGATTTCATTTCAATACGGTTTATTAAAAAAATAAATAAAGAAACAAAAATAAAGAAAGAAAGAAAACTGCCCAGTTAAACTGAGGGCATTGAGCTCACAGGCTATTTACACTAATTGTATATTATACTAAGAATAATGCCACTCGAAAAATAAAGTCATCGACAATAAATTAAGGAGAGGGGAATAAGCACCCGTTCCCACCCTTTATACTTAACCAATAAACGCCCAAAATCTAGTCAGGCAAGAGCCTTACCACAATGAGTTTATACACAAAATTTGAAAAAGAAATCGGATAATTTTGCTTTAAAAACCCATTTATCTAAATTAAGGGAGGTAAGCCCCCCCGTTTATCCCCCTTTATACTTAACCAATGAACTCCCAAAACTAATTAGGGAAGTGCCTTATCACAATGAGCCTATATACAAAGTTTAAAGAAAATCGGATAATTCTGCATGAAAAACCCATTTATCTAAATTAAGGGGGGTATCCCCCCGTTTCCCCCCTTTATACTTATCCAATGAACCCCCAAAACTAATCAGGGAAGTGCCTTATCACAATGATCCTATATACAAAATTTGAAGAAAATCGGATAATTTTGCATGAAAAACCCATTTATCTAAATTAAGGGGGTTAGCCCCCCGTTTCCCCCCTTTATACTTATCCAATGAACCCCCAAAACGAATCAGGGAAGTGCCTTATTACAATGAGCATATATACAAAATTTGAAGAAAATCGGATAATTCTGCAGGAAAAAACCATTTATCTAAATTAAGGGGGTTAGCCACCCACCCCCCCCTTTATACTTAACTAACGAACTCCCAAAAATAATCAGGGAAGCACTTTATCACAATGAACCTATATACGAAATTTGAAGAAAAACGGATACTTCTGCATGAAAAACCCATTTATCTAAATTAAGGGGGAGTTAGCCCCCCATTTCCCCCCTTTATACTTAACCAATGAACTCCCGAAACTAATCAGGGAAGCCCCTTATTAGAATGAACCTGTAAACAAAATTTTAAGAAAAACGGATAATTCTATCACGAGTTATCGCGTTACGTACATACATACATACATACATACATACGTACATACATACATATATACAAAACGGGCGGGCACATTAGCTCTCAGGCTTTGATAGCCTGTGAGCTAATAAAATAAAATAAAACCCTCACATTTTATTAAAAAAATGTACTTTGTATAAAAATAGCTATACAAGTCATCTGTCATATAATACATTTTAATTAACAGAAATTGTTAATTGATTCTTTATTTAGAGAAAAGGTGTTTAAGAAAGGAGAATAATAAACTGAATCCATCAAAATAGTGCTCATTATATTTAATTATTATATTAACTCTGCCCTCATAATATTTATTTAAGGATAAAGTTTGGCTCATAAAAGTCCGATTCATTGGTTATTTTGAATATTTGTTAATAATTTCCTTTCTTATGGATTTCAATTTTAAGAAATCTCTGTACATTGCTTTTTAGCTCACAGGCTATCAAAGCCTGAGAGCTGATGTGCCCGCCCATTCTGTATGTATGTACGTATGTACGTATGTACGTAACGCGATAACTCTTGATAGAAATAACCGTTTTGCTTTAAACTTTGTTTATAGGTTCATTGTAATAAGGCGCTTCCCTGATTTGTTTTGGGGATTCATTGGTTAAGTATAAAAGGGGGGGGACGGGGCTAACCCCCCTTAATTTAGATAAATGGGTTTTTCATGCAGAATTATCGCATTTTCTTCAAATTTTGTAAATAGGTTCATTGTGAGAATGCGCTTCTCTGAATAGTTTTGGGGATTCATTGGTTAAGTATAAAGGGGGAACGCGGGGGGCGGCTAATCCCCCCTTAATTTAGATAAATGAGTTTTTCATCTAGAATTATCCGATTGTCTTCAAAGTTTGTATATAGGTTCATTGTGAGAATGCGCTTCTCTGAATAGTTTTGGGGATTCATTGGTTAAGTATAAAGGGGGAAAGCGGGGGGCGGCTAATCCCTCCTTAATTTTGATAAATGTGTTTTTCATGCAGAGTTATCTGATTTTCTCCAAATTTTGTATATATATATATTCATTGTAATTAGAGGCTTCCAAGATTAATTTAAGGGGTTCAATAGTGTTCAACTATGAGGAGGGTAACGGAGGGATGACCCCCCCCCCCATTAATATATTGTCGATTTCTTTATTTTTCGATAGGCTTATTTCAAATTCCTTGAAATAAGAGTATAATATACAATTAGTGTGAATAGCCTGTGAGCTCAATGCCCTCAGTTTAACTGGGCAGTTTTTTAAATTTAGTTTCAAATGATATTTCTGTTCATTTTGCCTATTAAGTGAAACATTTGCACCAAGTGGTAGCTGGCTACTAAGAAAAGTGTTAATAGCAGGCAAAATCTGACTTCTAAAGTATCCCACCTACCTTCCAGTGGCTACTGACAAAACATTCTTATTATCAGCTTTAAATACAACAGTACAAAGAAATGTGTCACGAACACAAATTCATTGCATATTGAAGTTCTGTTAGGAGGATTAATATTGAAATAATACAAAATAAAATTTAAATTTTTATAGACCCCGTACAAAATATTTTCCCAATGGGTAAAATGTGCTCGTACACTAATATGGTCTTGTACAAAAGGATTAGGGTCCATAAGCCGTGTTTTTGGCCCATGAAATAAGACTAAAATTCGATTTTGTTATACTGACTTAATTATTTCACTTTTTAATATTAGAAGGTTTATCCAGTACGATTTCAACAATATTTTTTGGCATTTTGTTGGTTTTTATATAACTTAAACAAGCTCAAAGTTCGTACTATTCATAGTTTTTGATGAAAAATACGCAATTTCTCCTAATTTTAACTCTTTTTAATATATTTTTAAATATTTTACTATGAGCGCAGCTTTGCAACACTTTTAGTTTTACGTATATTGTACATTTTGATGTATTTTATAAATGTAAAGATCAAAGTGTTGCACGATTGCGCTCATATAAATAGTTGAGGTAAAATTATGAGAAATTGCGTATTTGTCATCAAAAACTACGAATAATATGAACTTTGAGCTTGTGTAAATCATATAAATCCAAACGAAATGGAAAAATTATTGTTGAAATCATATAGGATAAACCTTCTAATATTAAAAAGTGAAATAATTAAGTCAGTATAACAAAATCGAGTTTTATTCTATTTCCTGGGCCAAAAACACGGCTTATGGACCCTGTACAAAATACCGGAACACAATCACCTTTGCTCAACATTATAAAAAAAATCAATTTGGATAAGTTATATTGGCAATTTCCGGAGTAATATATGGAAAATAAATAATGAGAGTAAATAAATATTTAAAAAAACTATTCGAAAAAAAAAAATGAAAATGTACAAGCTATGCATTAGTTTGAAATAGGAAAATTTATATTTTCAATTTATTTTAGACGGAAAAAAATAGTATTTTCATTTTTCATATTTTTTTCAGCTGCTATATTAAAATATGATTGCTGAATCAAGAAAAAATAAAAATATGTATACATTGTAATTCCTAAAAAATGCAAATTGCAAATAAAACGCATACCGTACACAAATTTAAATAAATTGAATTAATTAACAAAATATAAAATGAATTTTTTAATGCATTATGAAAAACGTAAAATACTCGGAAATGTAAAGTATTATGCGAATTACATTAAAAACAATTTTTTTTTGCGTTTGAGTAATACATATATGATTTTTTCCTGAAAGTGAAATATATTTAATGCAGAATTCTTATACAAATGTTTTCCAATATTTCTTGCTTCTTTAGAATAAAAATTTCCGAATAAATATACGTTATTGATTGCTGTATTCAAAAGATAATGGAAATAGAAAATTAGAAAAGAAATCTGTAGGAAATTTAGTGTAATTCAAGAAGGAAAAATATATTATATGTTTATACATTCACACACACACACATATACGCATGTATATACACAAGGTGTCCCAACAGGCGGTTTACAAACTTTAACAGGTTAACACACGACAACAAATTTTTTTTAAAATTCTAAACCAGTATCTCAATCCAGTTATTCCGTCAAAAAAAAAACAGATATATCACTCCTAGCTGAGAACAGATTTCCACACATAATTTTTAAACAATGAAGATAATTCATCCAAATATTCAACGGAATAACTTTACTTTGTGGGAAATCTGCTTTTACGAAAAATGCACTGTAATTAGGTCAGTGACATGATATGTAATGTCAGCTAGATTACAAATTACATAGTGTGTAGATCAGAATTCTTTGGACGGGGATTTTGTCTACTTCTAGCAAATCTCTAGAAAGTATCACATTTGCATGGAACGCATTGTAATATGCTGAAATAGAATTACTATATATTTATATAAGTTAAAGCTTTGAATTAACATTTTGAACATGTTTATAGTACATGAAAATGATTACAGTTATCTTCGTTGATAACGTGATGAGAAAAATGATAAATACTGTGCGCAATTCGGAAACTTTAAAAAAATTACGGAAAAAAAAAATGTTTTCGAGATACTTCTTAAAATTTTGGAAGAATATGTGTTTTTGAGATTATTGAAGATGGGACTATTTTACTAATTTCTTGTTACACGGTAGAGATAAAATTATATTATTGTAAGCGTTCTTATTAGGACAAGTAACGTTTCTAATAAATCATAATACCTTGTAATACTATATTTATTTTAAATGCTAAAAGGTGTAAATTAACAACATAACATAAATTAAAATAACTTTTATTAGGTTGTTTTACATGTTTCAACTCACCCCGAGTCATTTTCAAAAAAAAATTAGAATATTCTAGAATTGCACGGGCTTTAAAGTTATTATTTTCATGTACTTTTATAAAAATTACTTACGTTATCTTCTATTTTTACTTGGTTGTTTATATTCATATCTGTGACCATGGAGTAACTCGAGCCACAGTTTCGGTAAATTAAAAGATGACGCATTGTTACATATTGTATTTTTGCGCGTTAGTATCTCTATGGTTTCTCGTATTATGGATGAATAGTATATACTGGAGGAAAATATTATTTTACTTTCATTGAAATTTATTTGGATGTTTTCTTATTGATATAATCTTGTCAGGGCAGTAGTTTTTCTATTATACTTAATATTAGCTATATGGTCTTTTTTTCTGCAATTAAATTTTCTGCTGGTCATGCCTATGTAGTAATTCTTGGATCCGTCTTCTTTAATAAAAGGTATTTCATATACTCCTGAATAATTCTCAAAATTAATTGGGTCTATTTTACTGCAAATCATTTGCTGTTTGTCAATTTAATCATTTGTTAATTTACACCTTTTAGCATTTAAAATAAATAAAGAAACGTTTCTTTTTTTTCTACAGTGTGACAGCTTCCTCAGCAACTTTGTGGTTTTGTCTAAAATGACTTGAATTACTGATTTCGAAAATTTTATAAACAATATCTAGGGCCCGTATGAATGGAGTGATCGGGAATCTTGGAGGCAGTTTTTGATGCATCAGACGTTGTTCTTTAAACACAACTCTATAATAGGACTCATCCAATGTCAGCTAGGATTTATTAAATGATCGTGTGAGATGCTAAAGTTGTATTCCATTCCTTATAACACGCCGATTAATGTGATAATGCTTATTTTACTGAAAAAATTAGAAATGTTCAACGTAAATATATAGAAATTTAGGAAAATTATAATCGAGTCTTTGCAATTCGTTGATTTTAATTTATTGTTTAATTTGTAAATGTTACTTTCGTGCATTTTGCAATACAAATTATAATCAAGGTATCGTCCAATTTTACCAAATATAGCGCAATATTTGAGCGATAATCAACTTTAATATGGACAATATTGTCACACTGTTACAAAATATAATGTTTACGTAACAATTTTCTCGCAATGTGTAATAGTGTTTCAAGGTATATTGACGGCGAAAAAGTATCTTCCATTAATAATATTCCGTATTTAAAACGTAATATCTTTAAAAAACTGAAATTGAAGTCTTAGAATCACTCTACTATTATGAAAAAAATAAATAACTAACACCATAAACGAATATAGTAAAACAATCAGGTAAGAAGAAATAGGCAAAGTCTATATCATTGCTTGTATAAACATGCTTATTTTACTAAAAATAATTATAGATGTTCCAACGTAAATATATAGAAATTTAGGAAAATTAATCTATTATAATAATCAAAATTTATATAGAGAGGAAATATATTTATATATAGAAAATTATAATATAGAGGAAATATTTCCAATGTTGAATTTCATAATTGCAGAGTATTCAAATTAAATACAAAATTAAATAAAAGTTTATAACTGACTGTGGCTTTTTACCAGAACAGCTCACTTTTGGACATCTTATTTCTCAGACATTCCTAAAAATGCTTAAAAACTCTAAATTGAGTAGAGTTAGGAATAAAACGAGGTATACATTTTTATGACGGAAATCCCAATTATAGGATAATCTTCTATGCGAAATCAACAACTCATCAATCAACAAATAATAAAGTACTATAAGATTGCAGCAAAATGACTTGATAATCAGGAATTATCTCATCGAAAAAACCCATTCATAAACTGTTTCATCAGCTACGTACATGGAATAACCACCCACGCAAAAGAAAGATTATCACGAACTGTTATGTGTTTTTTCCCTGTGACGTCATCCTAGGCTACCAAAGAACTCAAAACTTTTAGACTCTCAGTTTTGTAAATATTCTCCAAGTATGTAGTTCTCATTAAATGTCAGAGCAATGTAAATGCTCTGTGTTAAAATGTAACCCAGACTAATTATGTATATTAAATTTAAACTTAAACGGAAAGGAAAGAGTATATTCATTTTATTATGAAAAGTAGTTCAATTATACTAATATTAAAATATTTCAGAGGTGAATCAATTAGCTCATCGTCAATACTCATATGGATTACGCTGTGAATATGGAAATTTACAATGTGCCACGATATAACAATTGGATACACTAATAAGGAAGGTTTGAACTTCTAATCAGGTAAGCGACTGCATACTTACTTAACTCTCTTTTTCAAGTGAAGTATTATTACAATAAAAGAAACTTTTTCACACGTTTAAATTGACTACGCCGCCGACAGATTATGAGACTGATATATGTATTAAATAAAAAAATTAAGCAAATTAGCTTTATGCTGAAAAAACTTCCGTTATAGAAAATTAAAACGAACGCAAAGAAAAGCGATTCGAAGAAAATTAAATTAAATATCTTTGAAAATAAATAAAGATAAAAAATAAATATGGCTACTTTAAAAGAAAGCCAATTCATCGAGAAGCTAAATTCGAGCAATTATTCCAACTGGAAATTTAAGCTCAAAATGCTTCTAATAAAAGAAGAATAATTTGAGGTAATCACTGATCAACCACCAACTCCTTTAAATGAGGATTGGAACAAAAATAACAGGACAGAAAAGCTAGGGCTTTGATTAACCTGAGCATAGAAGATGCACAAATTGTGCACGTAAAAAACTTTACCACAGCCAGGGAGACCTGGGAAGCTCTCAAAAGTACGCATGAAAGAGAAAAACTTGAGTAGAAAACTGTATTTATTGAGAAAGTTATACAGTACTAAACTGCCCGAACATGGTAATATAACTACTCATATAACCAATATTCTACAAATTGTAGAAACATTATCCGCTATAGGTGAGAATATAAATGATTCACACATATCCGCACTATTTCTATGCTCATTACCGCCCAGCTACAACACGCTCATCACCGCGTTAGAAGCAAGGCCCGAAGCCGAATTATCCCCAGATTTTATAAGAAGCAAGCTTATTGATGAATATAATCGCAGACAAGAAATGTCTGAACTAACAGCTCGGAAAAGGCATTTAAAACACAAAGAAAACACACAAATTATGACTACAAAAGAAATTCGAAATATTGCAGTCACTGTAAGATAACAAATCACAATAATAGCGAGTGCTATCACCTCAAGAGCAGATACACACAGCACAACAAAAACAAATACACAAATCAAAATATGAACAATTTTAATAATAAAAATAAATCTAAACCTTTCTCATTATCACTATGTTATGAAAACACAGAGAATTATAGAGAGAATACTGACTGTCACGAAAACGCGAATGACCAGAAAATAAGCTCAAAAACTAATCAATCCGAAGATCGCGTACTAATAACAGAAGAATTATGAAAACAGAACTGGATAATCGACAGTGGCAGTACCTCACGCATTGCAAATGATAAAAGGTTATTTAACAAATTTAACAATTTTGAAAAATCATCAGTTACCATCGCGAACGGCAACAAACTCGAAGCATTCGGTTCAGGAGATGTTTTAATAAAAACAAAATCCCCAAACGGAGAAATAAAACTAACAAGACTACAGGAAGTCATATACGTCCCAGAACTAGAATCCAATTTAATATCGGTAAGCAAAGCAACTAAAAATGGATGTAAATTAATCTTTGAAAATGATAAATGTGATTTAACGTTCGATGGCGAAATCTATATAAGAGCGAAGAACAAAAATAATTTATGCATAATCGAACAAACAAACCACTTAGAAAATGCAGAAAGTTATGCAAACATTACACTCAGCTGTAATAATAATAAAGAATGTTTAGAAATATGGCATCGAAGACTAGGACATCGTGATTATGAAGAAATCAAAACAATTGTTAAAAAACAGCTAGCTACCGCAATAAAAACTAAAAACGGCAAACACAACAATAAATTATGTGAAACCTGCATCAAATTTAAATTAAACGACGCGCCATATCCTAAATCGGCTACAAATAGAGCAAATAAAATTCTCGATTTAAAACACAGCGACGTCTGTGGCCCTATTAGTACATCAACACTAGGAGGAAAGCAATATTTTCTCACATTCATCGACGATTACTCGAGATACACAAAAATATACCTATTATCTAAGAAAAACGAAGTAATAGATAAATTGAAGGAATACATTGCAATGGTAAATAATCAATTCGGTAGAATACCGAAAGAAATAAGATCCGATAACGGAGGAGAATACACGAGCAACGAAATTGAGAATTATCTAAGGGAAAACGGGATATTACACCAGTTCACAATTCCCCACAATCCGATCCAGAATGGCGTAGCGGAAAGGAAGAATAAAAGGCTACTAGACATGACACGCAGCATGCTTTCAGAAGCAAATTTAAATAAACAATTTTGGGGAGAGGCAATACCATGAACCTCTATAGAAGGACTTCTAACGCAATAGTGATACATCGTGTCGAGACTTCGGCACTAAATGGCAGCTGCACAGCTACGCGCACGGTTTTGCGCAGCTGGTCAGAATCCGTGCTGCAGCAGCGCCTATGGCTGTCACTGGTGTCAAACGGTGAAGCAGACGAATTTTAGTGACGTATGCAGGATCCGTCTTCACATGCGTCACCTATTTGAGGCTTTTTTCGAGGAACGATTTCCTTCTTCGAAAGGCTATTTCGTTAGAAGTCCTGGTATAGAGGTTCATGGGCAATACACACAGCGAAATATCTACAAAACAGATTACCACCAAGAGCGAATGACAAAACTCCATACGAACTATGGAAATGTATCAAACCTGACCTCAAACACTTAAGAACCTTTGGATGTAAAGCATTTGTTTACATTAATAAAATACATCGAGGAAAACTTGATAATAGAGCGCAAGAAGGTATTTTTCTAGGTTATGACACACGATCCAAAGGATATCGCATACACACAAAAGACAAACAAATAATAATTGCCAGAACTGTGAAGTTTATAGAACATGAAATAAAACACTCAAACAACATTGAGGATAATTCAAATCTCGAAGAAATCTCCACTGGTGATAGAAATCAAGAAGAAAAGAATAAAATTTACATTGCAATTGACATTAATGATAATGAAAAACAACCATGCGAGTCCAAACAAACACAAATAGAACCAAGAAGGTCCAATAAATCTAACAGAGGTGTACTACCAGATAGATTTGTCTGTTTAGTTAAAGGCACACAATCAAATGAACCAAAGAATTGGAACGATATCATGGAAATGAAAAATCCACACGATAGGGAAAATTGGCTTAAAGCCAAAAACGATATTAAGTGCCTAGCTAAAAATAAAACTTGGACATTAGTCAATCCGCCAACAGGCAAGAAAGTGATAGGTTCAAAATAGACTTTTAAATTAAAACGCGACAACCTAAACCAAGTGCAAACCTATAAAGCACGACTCGTAGCTCAGGGATACAGTCAGAAATTCGGAGTAGATTATGACGAGACCTTTGCTCCAGTTGTCTCTCATACTACAATCCGTGCATTTCTCATAGCAGCATTAAATCATAATCTTAAGGTTAATCATATCGACGTGAACATAGCGTTTTTACACGGAAACCTACAAGAAGAGGTATACATGAAACAGCTGGGAGGCTACATAGCTCAAAGTGTGTAAATTACAAAAGGCAATTTATGGTCTTAAACAGGCCACCAGAGCATGGCACACGAAAATCTCCGAGAGTCTTAAAGCTTTAAAATTTGTACAAAGTACATCTGACTCATGTCTTTTTATACACAAAAATGGTGAAAACTCGACATACATTACAGTCTATGTGGATGATTTACTAATTGCCGGGAAAAACGAAGATATAATCGAATTAATAAACAATCTCAAAAGCGAATATGAATTGAAAGATTTAGGAGAAGTCAATAACTATCTCGGAATAAGTATAAAAAGAGACGATAAAAATTTCTACTTAAACCAAAATTCAAAAATTGAAGAATTGGTAGATAAACTCAATCTTCAAAATGCAAAACCCTACAGCACACCTATGGAAGCAGATTACAATCGACTCAACAATGATGAAAATCTAATTACTAACAATATTAAATTCAGACAAGCCACGGGAACATTACTCTACATCTCAACATTAACCAGGCCCGATATTTCAGCAGCGGTCAACATACTCAATCGTAGAAATGAAACCCCTTGCGAAAAAGACTGGAAAACCGTCAAAAGAATCGTAACATACTTAAACAACACAAAACACCTCAACCTGACGCTAAGTTCGAAAAATAAGCCTATTCTCGAAGTTTACGCAGATGCAGATTAGGGAGGTGATCCAGAAACTAGACGATCCACCAGCGGAAATATATTTATGTTAGGAAAGTGTCCCATACATTGGATAACCAAAAGACAGACTTGCATCGCACTCTCATCAGCACAAGCTGAATACATTTCCGTAAGTAACGCAGCACAGGAAATATTATGGATGATAAAACTCTTGGAAGATTTAAACTTGCCACAACAGAAACCTGTATCAATATTCGAGGATAATCAGCCATGTATCAAAATGGTTGAAAGTGAAAAACATACTCGAAGGAGTAAACATATCGATATAAAATATCACGCGATAAGACAACACAAGGAGGATGGAATAATAGATTTAAAGTATTGTCCCACAAAATTTATGACCGCGGATTCACTCACCAAGCCCAACCCCAAACCTGATTTCTGTAAACACCGAAACAATCTGAACTTACTTCCTTATCCTACATAGAAGATTAAAGGGGAGTGACGGAAATCCCAATTATAGGATAATCTTCTATGCGAAATCAACAAATCATCAATCAACAAATAATAAAGTACTATAAGATTGCAGCAAAATGACTTTAATTATCTTATCAAAAAAACCCATTCATAAACTGTTTCATCAGCTACGTACATGGAATAACCACCCACGCGAAAGAAATTATTGATTATCACGAACTGTTATGTGTTTTTTCCCTGTGACGTCATCCAAGGCTACCAAAGAACTCAAAACTTTTAGACTCTCAGTTCTGTAAATATTCTCCAAGTATGTAGTTCTCATTAAATGTCAGAGCAATGTAAATGCTCTGTGTTAAAATGTAACCCAGACTAATTATGTATATTAAATTTAAACTTAAACGGAAAGGAAAGAGTATATTCATTTTATTATGAAAAGTAGTTCAATTATACTAATATTAAAATATTTCAGAGGTGAATCAATTAGCTCATCGTCAATACTCATATGGATTACGCTGTGAATATGGAAATTTACAATGTGCCACGATATAACAATTGGATACACTAATAAGGAAGGTTTGAACTTCTAATCAGGTAAGCGACTGCATACTTACTTAACTCTCTTTTTCAAGTGAAGTATTATTACAATAAAAGAAACTTTTTCACACGTTTAAATTGACTACGCCGCCGACAGATTATGAGACTGATATATGTATTAAATAAAAAAATTAAGCAAATTAGCTTTATGCTGAAAAAACTTCCGTTATAGAAAATTAAAACGAACGCAAAGAAAAGCGATTCGAAGAAAATTAAATTAAATATCTTTGAAAATAAATAAAGATAAAAAATAAATATGGCTACTTTAAAAGAAAGCCAATTCATCGAGAAGCTAAATTCGAGCAATTATTCCAACTCGAAATTTAAGCTCAAAATGCTTCTAATAAAAGAAGAATAATTTGAGGTAATCACTGATCAACCACCAACTCCTTTAAATGAGGATTGGAACAAAAGAGACAGAAAAGCTAGGGCTTTGATTAACCTGAGCATAGAAGATGCACAAATTGTGCACGTAAAAAACTTTACCACAGCCAGGGAGACCTGGGAAGCTCTCAAAAGTACGCATGAAAGAGAAAAACTTGAGTAGAAAACTGTATTTATTGAGAAAGTTATACAGTACTAAACTGCCCGAACATGGTAATATGACTACTCATATAACCAATATTCTACAAATTGTAGAAACATTATCCGCTATAGGTGAGAATATAAATGATTCACACATATCCGCACTATTTCTATGCTCATTACCGCCCAGCTACAACACGCTCATCACCGCATTAGAAGCAAGGCCCGAAGCCGAATTATCCCCAGATTTTATAAGAAGCAAGCTTATTGATGAATATAATCGCAGACAAGAAATGTCTGAACTAACAGCTCGGAAAAGGCATTTAAAACACAAAGAAAACACACAAATTATGACTACAAAAGAAATTCGAAATATTGCAGTCACTGTAAGATAACAAATCACAATAATAGCGAGTGCTATCACCTCAAGAGCAGATACACACAGCACAACAAAAACAAATACACAAATCAAAATATGAACAATTTTAATAATAAAAATAAATCTAAACCTTTCTCATTATCACTATGTTATGAAAACACAGAGAATTATATAGAGAATACTGACTGTCACGAAAACGCGAATGACCAGAAAATAAGCTCAAAAACTAATCAATCCGAAGATCGCGTACTAATAACAGAAGAATTATGAAAACAGAACTGGATAATCGACAGTGGCAGTACCTCACGCATTGCAAATGATAAAAGGTTATTTAACAAATTTAACAATTTTGAAAAATCATCAGTTACCATCGCGAACGGCAACAAACTCGAAGCATTCGGTTCAGGAGATGTTTTAATAAAAACAAAATCCCCAAACGGAGAAATAAAACTAACAAGACTACAGGAAGTCATATACGTCCCAGAACTAGAATCCAATTTAATATCGGTAAGCAAAGCAACTAAAAATGGATGTAAATTAATCTTTGAAAATGACAAATGTGATTTAACGTTCGATGGCGAAATCTATATAAGAGCGAAGAACAAAAATAATTTATACATAATCGAACAAACAAACCACTTAGAAAATGCAGAAAGTTATGCAAACATTACACTCAGCTGTAATAATAATAAAGAATGTTTAGAAGTATGGCATCGAAGACTAGGACATCGTGATTATGAAGAAATCAAAACAATTGTTAAAAAACAGCTAGCTACCGCAATAAAAACTAAAAACGGCAAACACAACAATAAATTATGTGAAACCTGCATCAAATTTAAATTAAACGACGCGCCATATCCTAAATCGGCTACAAATAGAGCAAATAAAATTCTCGATTTAAAACACAGCGACGTCTGTGGCCCTATTAGTACATCAACACTAGGAGGAAAGCAATATTTTCTCACATTCATCGACGATTACTCGAGATACACAAAAATATACCTATTATCTAAGAAAAACGAAGTAATAGATAAATTGAAGGAATACATTGCAATGGTAAATAATCAATTCGGTAGAATACCGAAAGAAATAAGATCCGATAACGGAGGAGAATACACGAGCAACGAAATTGAGAATTATCTAAGGGAAAACGGGATATTACACCAGTTCACAATTCCCCACAATCCGATCCAGAATGGCGTAGCGGAAAGGAAGAATAAAAGGCTACTAGACATGACACGCAGCATGCTTTCAGAAGCAAATTTAAATAAACAATTTTGGGGAGAGGCAATACCATGAACCTCTATAGAAGGACTTCTAACGCAATAGTGATACATCGTGTCGAGACTTCGGCACTAAATGGCAGCTGCACAGCTACGCGCACGGTTTTGCGCAGCTGGTCAGAATGCGTGCTGCAGCAGCGCCTATGGCTGTCACTGGTGTCAAACGGTGAAGCAGACGAATTTTAGTGACGTATGCAGGATCCGTCTTCACATGCGTCACCTATTTGAGGCTTTTTTCGAGGAACGATTTCCTTCTTCGAAAGGTTATTTCGTTAGAAGTCCTGGTATAGAGGTTCATGGGCAATACATACAGCGAAATATCTACAAAACAGATTACCAACAAGAGCGAATGACAAAACTCCATACGAACTATGGAAATGTATCAAACCTGACTTCAAACACTTAAGAACCTTTGGATGTAAAGCATTTGTTTACATTAATAAAATACATCGAGGAAAACTTGATAATAGAGCGCAAGAAGGTATTTTTCTAGGTTATGACACACGATCCAAAGGATATCGCATACACACAAAAGACAAACAAATAATAATTGCCAGAACTGTGAAGTTTATAGAACATGAAATAAAACACTCAAACAACATTGAGGATAATTCAAATCTCGAAGAAATCTCCACTGTTGATAGAAATCAAGAAGAAAAGAATAAATTTACATTGCAATTGACATTAATGATAATGAAAAACAACCATGCGAGTCCAAACAAACACAAATAGAACCAAGAAGGTCCAATAAATCTAACAGAGGTGTACTACCAGATAGATTTGTCTGTTTAGTTAAAGGCACACAATCAAATGAACCAAAGAATTGGAACGATATCATGGAAATGAAAAATCCACACGATAGGGAAAATTGGCTTAAAGCCACCGAAAACGATATTAAGTGCCTAGCTAAAAATAAAACTTGAACATTAGTCAATCCGCCAACAGGCAAGAAAGTGATAGGTTCAAAATAGACTTTTAAATTAAAACGCGACAACCTAAACCAAGTGCAAACCTATAAAACACGACTCGTAGCTCAGGGATACAGTCAGAAATTCGGAGTAGATTATGACGAGACCTTTGCTCCAGTTGTCTCTCATACTACAATCCGTGCATTTCTCATAGCAGCATTAAATCATAATCTTAAGGTTAATCATATCGACGTGAACATAGCGTTTTTACACGGAAACCTACAAGAAGAGATATACATGAAACAGCTGGGAGGCTACATAGCTCAAAGTGTGTAAATTACAAAAGGCAATTTATGGTCTTAAACAGGCCACCAGAGCATGGCACACGAAAATCTCCGAGAGTCTTAAAGCTTTAAAATTTGTACAAAGTACATCTGACTCATGTCTTTTTATACACAAAAATGGTGAAAACTCGACATACATTACAGTCTATGTGGATGATTTACTAATTGCCGGGAAAAACGAAGATATAATCGAATTAATAAACAATCTCAAAAGGGAATATGAATTGAAAGATTTAGGAGAAGTCAATAACTATCTCGGAATAAGTATAAAAAGAGACGATAAAAATTTCTACTTAAACCAAAATTCAAAAATTGAAGAATTGGTAGATAAACTCAATCTTCAAAATGCAAAACCCTACAGCACACCTATGGAAGCAGATTACAATCGACTCAACAATGATGAAAATCTAATTACTAACAATATTAAATTCAGACAAGCCACGGGAACATTACTCTACATCTCAACATTAACCAGGCCCGATATTTCAGCAGCGGTCAACATACTCAATCGTAGAAATGAAACCCCTTGCGAAAAAGACTGGAAAGCCGTCAAAAGAATCGTAACATACTTAAACAACACAAAACACCTCAACCTGACGCTAAGTTCGAAAAATAAGCCTATTCTCGAAGTTTACGCAGATGCAGATTGGGGAGGTGATCCAGAAACTAGACGATCCACCAGCGGAAATAAATTTATGTTAGGAAAGTGTCCCATACATTGGATAACCAAAAGACAGACTTGCATCGCACTCTCATCAGCACAAGCTGAATACATTTCCGTAAGTAACGCAGCACAGGAAATATTATGGATGATAAAACTCTTGGAAGATTTAAACTTGCCACAACAGAAACCTGTATCAATATTCGAGGATAATCAGCCATGTATCAAAATGGTTGAAAGTGAAAAACATACTCGAAGGAGTAAACATATCGATATAAAATATCACGCGATAAGACAACACAAGGAGGATGGAATAATAGATTTAAAGTATTGTCCCACAAAATTTATGACCGCGGATTCACTCACCAAGCCCAACCCCAAACCTGATTTCTGTAAACACCGAAACAATCTGAACTTACTTCCTTATCCTACATAGAAGATTAAAGGGGAGTGACGGAAATCCCAATTATAGGATAATCTTCTATGCGAAATCAACAAATCATCAATCAACAAATAATAAAGTACTATAAGATTGCGGCAAAATGACTTTAATTATCTTATCAAAAAAACCCATTCATAAACTGTTTCATCAGCTACGTACATGGAATAACCACCCACGCGAAAGAAATTATTGATTATCACGAACTGTTATGTGTTTTTTCCCTGTGACGTCATCCAAGGCTACCAAAGAACTCAAAACTTTTAGACTCTCAGTTCTGTAAATATTCTCCAAGTATGTAGTTCTCATTAAATGTCAGAGCAATGTAAATGCTCTGTGTTAAAATGTAACCCAGACTAATTATGTATATTAAATTTAAACTTAAACGGAAAGGAAAGAGTATATTCATTTTATTATGAAAAGTAGTTCAATTATACTAATATTAAAATATTTCAGAGGTGAATCAATTAGCTCATCGTCAATACTCATATGGATTACGCTGTGAATATGGAAATTTACAATGTGCCACGATATAACAATTGGATACACTAATAAGGAAGGTTTGAACTTCTAATCAGGTAAGCGACTGCATACTTACTTAACTCTCTTTTTCAAGTGAAGTATTATTACAATAAAAGAAACTTTTTCACACGTTTAAATTGACTACGCCGCCGACAGCTTATGAGACTGATATATGTATTAAATAAAAAAATTAAGCAAATTAGCTTTATGCTGAAAAAACTTCCGTTATAGAAAATTAAAACGAACGCAAAGAAAAGCGATTCGAAGAAAATTAAATTAAATATCTTTGAAAATAAATAAAGATAAAAAATAAATATGGCTACTTTAAAAGAAAGCCAATTCATCGAGAAACTAAATTCGAGCAATTATTCCAACTGGAAATTTAAGCTCAAAATGCTTCTAATAAAAGAAGAATAATTTGAGGTAATCACTGATCAACCACCAACTCCTTTAAATGAGGATTGGAACAAAAGAGACAGAAAAGCTAGGGCTTTGATTAACCTGAGCATAGAAGATGCACAAATTGTGTACGTAAAAAACTTTACCACAGCCAGGGAGACCTGGGAAGCTCTCAAAAGCACGCATGAAAGAAAAAAACTTGAGTAGAAAACTGTATTTATTGAGAAAGTTATACAGTACTAAACTGCCCGAACATGGTAATATGACTACTCATATAACCAATATTCTACAAATTGTAGAAACATTATCCGCTATTGGTGAGAATATAAATGATTCACACATATCCGCACTATTTCTATGCTCATTACCGCCCAGCTACAACACGCTCATCACCGCATTAGAAGCAAGGCCCGAAGCCGAATTATCCCCAGATTTTATAAGAAGCAAGCTTATTGATGAATATAATCGCAGACAAGAAATGTCTGAACTAACAGCTCGGAAAAGGCATTTAAAACACAAAGAAAACACACAAATTATGACTACAAAAGAAATTCGAAATATTGCAGTCACTGTAAGATAACAAATCACAATAATAGCGAGTGCTATCACCTCAAGAGCAGATACACACAGCACAACAAAAACAAATACACAAATCAAAATATGAACAATTTTAATAATAAAAATAAATCTAAACCTTTCTCATTATCACTATGTTATGAAAACACAGAGAATTATAGAGAGAATACTGACTGTCACGAAAACGCGAATGACCAGAAAATAAGCTCAAAAACTAATCAATCCGAAGATCGCGTACTAATAACAGAAGAATTAGGAAAACAGAACTGGATAATCGACAGTGGCAGTACCTCACGCATTGCAAATGATAAAAGGTTATTTAACAAATTTAACAATTTTGAAAAATCATCAGTTACCATCGCGAACGGCAACAAACTCGAAGCATTCGGTTCAGGAGATGTTTTAATAAAAACAAAATCCCCAAACGGAGAAATAAAACTAACAAGACTACAGGAAGTCATATACGTCCCAGAACTAGAATCCAATTTAATATCGGTAAGCAAAGCAACTAAAAATGGATGTAAATTAATCTTTGAAAATGACAAATGTGATTTAACGTTCGATGGCGAAATCTATATAAGAGCGAAGAACAAAAATAATTTATACATAATCGAACAAACAAACCACTTAGAAAATGCAGAAAGTTATGCAAACATTACACTCAGCTGTAATAATAATAAAGAATGTTTAGAAGTATGGCATCGAAGACTAGGACATCGTGATTATGAAGAAATCAAAACAATTGTTAAAAAACAGCTAGCTACCGCAATAAAAACTAAAAACGGCAAACACAACAATAAATTATGTGAAACCTGCATCAAATTTAAATTAAACGACGCGCCATATCCTAAATCGGCTACAAATAGAGCAAATAAAATTCTCGATTTAAAACACAGCGACGTCTGTGGCCCTATTAGTACATCAACACTAGGAGGAAAGCAATATTTTCTCACATTCATCGACGATTACTCGATATACACAAAAATATACCTATTATCTAAGAAAAACGAAGTAATAGATAAATTGAAGGAATACATTGCAATGGTAAATAATCAATTCGGTAGAATACCGAAAGAAATAAGATCCGATAACGGAGGAGAATACACGAGCAACGAAATTGAGAATTATCTAAGGGAAAACGGGATATTACACCAGTTCACAATTCCCCACAATCCGATCCAAAATGGCGTAGCGGAAAGGAAGAATAAAAGGCTACTAGACATGACACGCAGCATGCTTTCAGAAGCAAATTTTAATAAACAATTTTGGGGAGAGGCAATAACATGAACCTCTATAGAAGAACTTCTAACGCAATAGTGATACATCGTGTCGAGACTTCGGCACTAAATGGCAGCTGCACAGCTACGCGCACGGTTTTGCGCAGCTGGTCAGAATCCGTGCTGCAGCAGCGCCTATGGCTGTCACTGGTGTCAAACGGTGAAGCAGACGAATTTTAGTGACGTATGCAGGATCCGTCTTCACATGCGTCACCTATTTGAGGCTTTTTTCGAGGAACGATTTCCTTCTTCGAAAGGCTATTTCGTTAGAAGTCCTGGTATAGAGGTTCATGGGCAATACACACAGCGAAATATCTACAAAACAGATTACCAACAAGAGCGAATGACAAAACTCCATACGAACTATGGAAATGTATCAAACCTGACCTCAAACACTTAAGAACTTTTGGATGTAAAGCATTTGTTTACATTAATAAAATACATCGAGGAAAACTTGATAATAGAGCGCAAGAAGGTATTTTTCTAGGTTATGACACACGATCCAAAGGATATCGCATACACACAAAAGACAAACAAATAATAATTGCCAGAACTGTGAAGTTTATAGAACATGAAATAAAACACTCAAACAACATTGAGGATAATTCAAATCTCGAAGAAATCTCCACTGATGATAGAAATCAAGAAGAAAAGAATAAAATTTACATTGCAATTGACATTAATGATAATGAAAAACAACCATGCGAGTCCAAACAAACACAAATAGAACCAAGAAGGTCCAATAAATCTAACAGAGGTGTACTACCAGATAGATTTGTCTGTTTAGTTAAAGGCACACAATCAAATGAACCAAAGAATTGGAACGATATCATGGAAATGAAAAATCCACACGATAGGGAAAATTGGCTTAAAGCCACCGAAAACGATATTAAGTGCCTAGCTAAAAATAAAACTTGGACATTAGTCAATCCGCCAACAGGCAAGAAAGTGATAGGTTCAAAATAGACTTTTAAATTAAAACGCGACAACCTAAACCAAGTGCAAACCTATAAAGCACGACTCGTAGCTCAGGGATACAGTCAGAAATTCGGAGTAGATTATGACGAGACCTTTGCTCCAGTTGTCTCTCATACTACAATCCGTGCATTTCTCATAGCAGCATTAAATCATAATCTTAAGGTTAATCATATCGACGTGAACATAGCGTTTTTACACGGAAACCTACAAGAAGAGGTATACATGAAACAGCTGGGAGGCTACATAGCTCAAAGTGTGTAAATTACAAAAGGCAATTTATGGTTTTAAACAGGCCACCAGAGCATGGCACACGAAAATCTCCGAGAGTCTTAAAGCTTTAAAATTTGTACAAAGTACATCTGACTCATGTCTTTTTATACACAAAAATGGTGAAAACTCGACATACATTACAGTCTATGTGGATGATTTACTAATTGCCGGGAAAAACGAAGATATAATCGAATTAATAAACAATCTCAAAAGCGAATATGAATTGAAAGATTTAGGAGAAGTCAATAACTATCTCGGAATAAGTATAAAAAGAGACGATAAAAATTTCTACTTAAACCAAATTCAAAAATTGAAGAATTGGTAGATAAACTCAATCTTCAAAATGCAAAACCCTACAGCACACCTATGGAAGCAGATTACAATCGACTCAACAATGATGAAAATCTAATTACTAACAATATTAAATTCAGACAAGCCACGGGAACATTACTCTACATCTCAACATTAACCAGGCCCGATATTTCAGTAGCGGTCAACATACTCAATCGTAGAAATGAAACCCCTTGCGAAAAAGACTGGAAAGCCGTCAAAAGAATCGTAACATACTTAAACAACACAAAACACCTCAACCTGACGCTAAGTTCGAAAAATAAGCCTATTCTCGAAGTTTACGCAGATGCAGATTGGGGAGGTGATCCAGAAACTAGACGATCCACCAGCGGAAATATATTTATGTTAGGAAAGTGTCCCATACATTGGATAACCAAAAGACAGACTTGCATCGCACTCTCATCAGCACAAGCTGAATACATTTCCGTAAGTAACGCAGCACAGGAAATATTATGGATGATAAAACTCTTGGAAGATTTAAACTTGCCACAACAGAAACCTGTATCAATATTCGAGGATAATCAGCCATGTATCAAAATGGTTGAAAGTGAAAAACATACTCGAAGGAGTAAACATATCGATATAAAATATCACGCGATAAGACAACACAAGGAGGATGGAATAATAGATTTAAACTATTGTCCCAAAAAATTTATGACCGCGGATTCACTCACCAAGCCCAACCCCAAACCTGATTTCTGTAAACACCGAAACAATCTGAACTTACTTCCTTATCCTACATAGAAGATTAAAGGGGAGTGACGGAAATCCCAATTATAGGATAATCTTCTATGCGAAATCAACAAATCATCAATCAACAAATAATAAAGTACTATAAGATTGCAGCAAAATGACTTTAATTATCTTATCAAAAAAACCCATTCATAAACTGTTTCATCAGCTACGTACATGGAATAACCACCCACGCGAAAGAAATTATTGATTATCACGAACTGTTATGTGTTTTTTCCCTGTGACGTCATCCAAGGCTACCAAAGAACTCAAAACTTTTAGACTCTCAGTTCTGTAAATATTCTCCAAGTATGTAGTTCTCATTAAATGTCAGAGCAATGTAAATGCTCTGTGTTAAAATGTAACCCAGACTAATTATGTATATTAAATTTAAACTTAAACGGAAAGGAAAGAGTATATTCATTTTATTATGAAAAGTAGTTCAATTATACTAATATTAAAATATTTCAGAGGTGAATCAATTAGCTCATCGTCAATACTCATATGGATTACGCTGTGAATATGGAAATTTACAATGTGCCACGATATAACAATTGGATACACTAATAAGGAAGGTTTGAACTTCTAATCAGGTAAGCGACTGCATACTTACTTAACTCTCTTTTTCAAGTGAAGTTTTATTACAATAAAAGAAACTTTTTCACACGTTTAAATTAACTGCGCCGCCGACATTTTATACAGCGTAATGTACTATTTTACGGCTTTCTCGACATTAAATAATATTAATTTAACTTTGGAAAGCGTGCATAAGGCATACTAATATTTGAATTTTTATGTTGTTTTTAACATTCAAATCACATTTCTATTGGAAATCTAGATATCAATTCCCTTATTTGATTATTCATGTATTTACCTTTATCAAAATTTTTGTTGAATACATTAATTTATCTAAAAAGGAAAATATGTCTTTTTATAATGTCTTTATAACTTTTATTCAAAACGAGGAAATATTTCATAATGCAAACATTTCGTATTCAAAATTAAAGACAGATTCTCTGACCTGAAACTTGAAAGACCTGATCAAAGTTAAGAAACTTTTGAATAAGTTGGAATTTTAAATAATACGCTCACATAAATGTTCCCTTTAATAGATCTAAAATTCTTTTAAGCTTAATTCTTAAAAGGATATAATTTCGGGATGGTTTTTCTGAATAGAATTAAAAAAAATTTCTTTAAATTTGGCTAATACAATGTAATTTTTTCTATTTGGGGGGAAGGGGGGGGGGGGTAGAAGTAAAATAAATACTATATATATTTTAAAAATACAATAACATAATAAAAAAAACCTACAGTAAAATCTTTGTAAAGTACATATTTTACAGGAGACAATACGGTATTTGTTTACGGTTATATGGGCCTATAAGCCTTGCCATTAATTCGGTTTTAAAAAATGAAATTTTGGGCCAAATAATGTAAACAATCTTGAAAATGTAACTGCAACCAATAACAAAAAGAAGGCTAAATAAAATCGTAGAAATCAACGAATCGCTTTAAATCAAATGTCATTTTTAATTGTTAAACCTTTTTACCTTTAACGCATTTGTGACACATTTTAACAGCCATTCTTCAAAAATGATTCGTTTGAAATAATGTATGCTTTTTTAAAAATTCAATTCTTGTGATTAGAGAGCAATAATTGTCCACCTAAATGCAAGGGGCGTTTAAATCTGCCTCCTTGATTGAATCTAAAGCTAAAAATAATCTATGATGTAATGATTTCTATATGACAATATGTTAGCAGACAATTTTTATTCTGTAGAATAAATTGATTCATGAATCTTAAATATGTGAAAATATTTCTCGGAAAATGTATTTTAATCAAGATTGTTTCCCCATCTTTTCAAATTGAAAGTAAATTCCTTTTTTCAATTTTAATGAGAAAATGACGTTAAAAATACATTAAACTCTTTTATTTGTCTTTTTTTTATTCATGGGTAATATGGGTAATATAGTTGACGTTTTTAGTTGACGAGAAACATCGTTAATATCTCGGAAACCAATTCAAAGTTTTAAATTCTGAGAGCTTATATGACATCCTAAGATCAATGATAACGGTTGTTAAGTAAATCACGCAATAAATCGAGTTTTTTTCCTGGCCGGTGCTAACGGGGTTTGCTGGGTATATATTTATATACTTCTTCCTGGGATTTAGAGATACTGTTGATTAAGTAAGACAATTTGCATATATGAAATTCCGCTTGTGTAAAACGGTAAAGTAAAAATTGTTTCCGTCTTCCGAACTATTGAGTTTGTTTTAGCATATCAAAATTAATTTACTGCAGTTGAAACATATCTGATCATCTTCTCGTGTTCTAATTCATACCTAATCAAATTGTACTAGTTCAAAAGACAGCAGCAGAAAATTCTGAGTCAAAAACGTCATCATAATTTATCCACCATTCGAAAGATAATACTGTCTATGAAATGATAAATGAATGATCTGCCAGAGCGCAATCGGTCCAAAGACTACAGCAAACCGATCCTAAGTTTGATTTACATTACGTTTAACACAGAATAGAAATCGATCTATAAACATGATTCTGACTAATAGTACAAGCTAGAACTCCGATTACGGAGTATTAATTACAAAAAAAAAAATGCTTAAACCCATCAAAACGAATTTTTCCGGAGTCGAGACTTATTTAGATGGCTTTCTCGTATTCTAACCCTCTGAGCGTTTTGAAAAAGGGTAAAATTGTAATGTTGTTTTCACTTCATTTTGTTTTAAATGCTAAAAAAATATGATTTTTTCAGCATTATAAATAAAACTTAATTACAAATATGAATGTAACCCTTGAGAGTATTAATCATTCTTCAATGTTTTGAAAATTCATTAAATCTATAGAGTTATATTATCTTAAACATTGCATATATTGCAGTGAAACCTGGAGCTTAGTGAACGGAATATTACGTTCCACACGCTTAGAGGGCTGATAAGCCTTATTTCATGAAATACATCAAACATTTTTGATTTATAGTATTGTTTTCAGTGCTGACGCTGTTTTAATAAGTCATAACGAATGTTTACAAATTCGGAACTTAGATAGATCATTTTTCCTTGTTTTATTTAGTATAGGAATCAAGTTTCTTGAAAATAGTCAAGGGTGCTTTCAGTTTATAGCAGCATTTCTTAAACTCGTCAAAACGATATTTCCCGAATTTAGTACCTAGCTAGATCGTTTTTTCTTGCTCGATTCAGTATACAAAAACAAGTTTTGTGAAAATCGTTACAGCCGTTTTTGAGATCGTCCGATCACCTACAGTTGCTTTTTCTGTCAATATATATGACATATGAGGGAAAGGATTGTTTTTTGCATATTTTGTTTATTAATCAAATCTTTAACAATCTGTTTTTTAAATTGGTAATTTTTTTTATTCAAACATTACATTTTTAGGTAAAACCTTTTATGTTTTTCAGTATTTTTTAACTTAAACTGATAATGCTCTAAATATTCAGCTGTGTATTATCTATATTATTAATATGTTTACTACCTGTTAATATTTATAGAAAATTAATACACAAATATTCAGAGAAACAGGTTAGAATTTTATTTCCAGTAAATCTGTACTAAAAAAATCTTTAACAAAAAATCTGTACTAAATGACAAAAGAACAAATATTAAATATAAACATGAAAAAGTATCTTTTTCCTTCTTTAGATGTGTCAGCTTGAAATAATGTTTAAATGTTTGCAAAATATTATGATATTATCTTTTGAAATGTCTTATTTGTTTAAGGCGTATATATGGAAGATAATATAGTTGTTTTCTTAGGTTTTGTTTGCTACTAAAATTTTTTGTACTTCTCTATATTACACAGGTAAGTTATTTTTAGTCGATACTAATATTTGTTATATAAAACATCATATTATTTTAATGTTTTTAAACGTGAATAAAAAATTCCCTTAATCATATTTTGCACATTAACGCGATATCATATAACGGTAATATCTATGAATATTAAAAATTTGGAGATTTTTATTTACGAATGAAATGTACTGAAAAAGTGATCAGAATAACACCTTATAAATATTATTATGTTATTTATAATAAGATACTTGCACTTTATATGTGAAACAATAAATTATGTATTGAGTATTAAACATGAAAAAAAATTACTAAACATTTTTCATTTGTGTAAAAGTTATATTTTGATATTTGCATCTTCAAATATATATGTTGTGCCATATTAACCCGGTATAACAAGCGCAAAAAAGTCATACCCATGGCGGTTTCTTCCTATTTTCTACCATAAAATCTACATAAAACATAAAACACCAGAAAAATAGAAGAGATAATACGGGTTTAAACATATATTAAACATATTACTTAAATTTATTCTGTACATTTCATGCAGATACATGCCACATGTTCCATACATACATGTTTTTGACATTGTTAAAGAACGAATTTAGTTTTTTTTTTCCTTTTTGGCTCCGCATTAATCGCATCTTTTAAATGTTGCTTTTTCTTTTGAGAAGGTAATTCCGTTTTCTCAGTGTTTTTCAGTTTTACTTTTAGACATTTTGGGAGCATTGCTTGCTGACTTCTAATCTTCTTGTAATCTTCAACAAGTTGAAATCTCCAGGTGTTAAAAAATGAACGTCGGGTATTGAAGAATCCTGTGTATAAAATAAAATAATGAATACTAAAAAAAAAAGAATTTTAACATATTTATTTTCCTATCTCGAGATGTGTAAAAAAATAATGGTTAATTTTTTTTCAAAAAATTATGTTGATTTTCTTGAAATATTTTTTATAATACATATGGAACAGAATATCTGTTTTTTTTTTGTTTATTTAAGTTTTGTTTGTTCCTAGAATATTATAAAAACTGTGTATCTTATATTTCTGTAATATATTTGTTCCATACTGTCATTTATTTTATATGAAATAACTTATTTTATAAAATTCTTGAACTTGAATTTGTTATATTAACCCATTCCTGTCATGTGATACTTACACAAATTTTATTGTATTTGCACCACTTTTTTTAAAGAAGTTACCTTCAATAACGCATTCTCGAAAATAATCTAATTAAAAAAGGAAAATTTTCTTTTCTTTTATTACTGGTACGAAATTAAAGTTTTATAAAGAAAAATTATCCCGAGTCAGACTCGGGGTTGGTCTGCAAAGAAGTAATAAACACATTTCAGACATTCGTGCACTCTTTTTTCTTTTCATATAAATACCATCCGTAAGTTTTAATATAAATCAATAAATAATATTTTTTTAGAAGAAGCGCGATAAGTTTCTTTTACATTAACTTTATTAAGAAAGAATTTTTCAACTTCTTTCACAGTTTTTAAACATGAATTTATAATTTTATTCAACATATTTTGTACATTTATGTGTTACCTTTTAATATGAATATCTGTATTATTTATTTAAATACCAAATAATCAGTAGTAAATAATTTTAAGAGGTAGATTTTAAAATTTATTTTACATTTATTTTTATAAGATTCCAAAACTCTGTACGAAATTCTAAAATAAATAAAACTAAAATGAAACATTTAAACTTGTATCATTCTTGTAGTTTTGCATCATATGTCTACTAATCTGCTTAGCATATAATTAGTGTTTGAATATAGTTTAAGATAAAATTATAAATCAACGTCGACTATCATTTCAATTTTAATTTTTATCATTTCTCCATCATGCGAAATATTATTGTAACATTACTAATTTCAATTGCTTAAAATATCAATTACTAATCAATAAATAAGTGTTCATGATAAACGTTTAAATTTGTTTTACGTATATTTTTATAAGATTCCAAAATTCAGCAAAAAATAACAACAACAATAAAGAGTACTAAACTTTAAACATTTATACATGCATTTCCCCTCCTCCACAAGAGTAAAAAAGAAATAATGGTTAAATTTTTGCAGAATATTATGATATTTTTCTTTGCATCTTTATTGTTTACTTAAAGCATACATATAGGAGAGGGTACGCCAGCTTTAATGTATTTACTACTGAACTTTCCAGAAATATCTATATAGTATATTACTATGATATTATTGGTCGACATTTAAAGTTTTGTTATATAAAACAACTTAATATTTTTTAGATTTCAAACTCGATTTTTTAAATTTTACGAAGCAAATTTACATGCGCGAGTTCTTTTGCTATCAACACTTTTATTATTTTTATAATATCAATCAATCAGTGATAACAGAAATGCTAAATAGAAATATCAAAACAGATATCTTGTACTTAGAGATGTGTCAACATGAAGTAATGGCTAAATGTTTGCCGTAGATTACAATCTAGTTATTTGAATCTTTCTTGTTTGCTTAAGACATTTCGTTTATTCTCTTTGTTGCTCAAACATCTAACAAACTTTGTTTATTAAAGTAGAAATAGTTAGATGGCAAATAGTTACATGATGTTATGTGAAAGAACTTGTATTTCAGTTTTTAAACATGAAATGAATTATTCTTATAATTTTATGAGTTGACGATAAAAAACAAATATATTGGTAAGGGTAAAAATTCAAATTGACGCAGAACAGAGTTTGCCAGGAGTTCAAAATCAAAAATATCGTATACAGTAAAATCTCTTCCTGTCACAAAAAACCTTGCTAAATATATAGAAGATGAAATGGGATCATTTTTTGAAATTAATAGGCATTCTTTGGATATATTGGATTTTATTATCTTTGAATTTTTACATTAAATCATGCTTGGTATATTTTTATGAAATGATCTGTTTGTTTCATCATTAATAAATGATACTTACGTATCATCTTTAAACGTAATAAACGTAAAAACGTAGATATTTCTTTTCAAATAATATAAAAATTGTAAGGGTTTCTATTTATATGCATAATTGGTTTTCTAAATTACTTATTTTATTGTTACTATGAAACATCTTGCATTGGTACTAGCAGCGTAATTAGACAAAACACTTGTGTCATAAAAAGCATGACGCGCGCCCTCTAGTGCGAAAAAAATTGCGCACCCGCTAGAAGATTAAAAGAATCATTCCATACAAACTTATTCCAAAAAGAACAACATTAAATTAATAATAGCCTTTCTACGCCTTTGTAAATATATAAAGAATTCTTTTTTTCGTCGATAGTTAGTTTTGGTCATGTTATGCACATTAATTGTCAAAACGTCAGTAAAGACTCGCTGTGGAGACTCGAAAAGTTTTTGGTTTCGGTCTCTCTGTCTGTCTGTCTGTTCTGCGATAACAGCCGTAAAAAACGTTCGATTAGGTTGATTTTCAGTGGGTATGTTGGGGAGGTACCCGGAATTAGCTGTATAGTTTTTAGTTACATTTGGTTCATTCGTTCGAAAAATATAGAACATTTATTTTTAGGTCATAATGCTTTGCTATAAGGTTTCAGACGATTTTAAAATTTTCATTCGTTGAAAATAAAGGGAGTATTTGATTAATGGATTTAAATGATAAATAATTGAAGTTAAAATTTTCCAATAAGTGTCTTAAATGATTCCTTTTAGCTTGAAATTTTGTTCACAGATGTGTCAGATTTTTTAAATTAGGTGCATAACATTAGAAGAAAGTTTATGCATCGGTCGAATAATATAAAACATTTTATTTTATAAATTAATTTATTTGACATAATTCATATTTCATTTATGCTATCTTATCAGCTCCAAACCGTATTTCATAGCCTAAATAAAATCATTCAAGTGATCCGCGATTATGAAAGCAAAAAATCTGCATGCGGGAAATAAAATGTTAGTTAATTTATTTAATTAAGGGTTAGTTACATATCGTAATCAGGCCTGCTCTATAGGTCTGCGTCAAATATAAACGAAATTAGTAACATTACGGTTTAAATTGAATATGGATACTCTTAAAAGGCTATTACAATAAATAATTTATAGCGCAAAATTAACATTTATTATTTAGTCAATTGATAGTAGATACGATTGTGAATGATTACCCATTAGATATGCAAATTTCCAAATATGCTTATTTTGGGGTGGTTTTAGTATGCTTTTGCTATCGTGTAGATCAGGTATGTATTTAGATAAAATATTACATCTAAATATCATGGAATGACCATCAAAACTCTTTTTCTTCGGCAAAAAATGTAAAAAACATTAGATTTTTTAAACAGATATATGTGAAATATAGTAGATTTATTTTACATTTCCATAATTTGCTTTAGCACATGTGATTTTATTCAACTTATCCATCAGATGCAGGTTTTTCTTGGTTGGCAAGTAAGTAAATATTGCTATTTGGATATTAAAATAACATGAAATCTTTTACCAAACTAATGTTTTCCAAATTAAAATCACAGTGTAAAACGGAATCCAAGATACCGGATCCATAATAACTACGGGGGGTTCAGGGTGGTAGAGCCCCTCATAATAAATGTACTTTTTTATCTAAAAAATTACAAGAATAAGCAATTCATCAGGATTTCAGAACATCATTGCATAGCACTGTGTTTAATTTAACGCTTCTAATTTCCGAAACATTGGAAGTATTTTATGTGCTTATAAATATTTATGTAATTTAAAAAGTTTAAATTGCGATTTGCAGGACGTTGTATTGTGAAAGTTGTGTTAAAAAACAACGAATTAAGAACTGGCGTTGAGGCTCCTGATCTGTAGATTTACTAGTTGCCGAAACGTTACTGAAGGCTCCTAGTGGAGATGCGAAAAGTTTTTGGTTTCCGTCTGTTTGTCTGTCTGTCTGTTCTGTGATAACTGCCTTAAACATCCTCCTATTAAGTTGATTTTTGGTGGGTATGTTAGTGAGGTACCCGGAATTAGCTGTATAGTTTTTAGTTACATTTGGTTCATTCGTTCGAAAAATATAGAACATTTATTTTTAGGTCATAATGCTTTGCTATAAGGTTTCAGACGATTTTAAAATTTTCATTCGTTGAAAATAAAGGGAGTATTTGATTAATGGATTTAAATGATAAATAATTGAAGTTAAAATTTTCCAATAAGTGTCTTAAATGATTCCTTTTAGCTTGAAATTTTGTTCACAGATGTGTCAGATTTTTTAAATTAGGTGCATAACATTAGAAGAAAGTTTATGCATCGGTCGAATAATATAAAACATTTTATTTTATAAATTAATTTATTTGACATAATTCATATTTCATTTATGCTATCTTATCAGCTCCAAACCGTATTTCATAGCCTAAATAAAATCATTCAAGTGATCCGCGATTATGAAAGCAAAAAATCTGCATGCGGGAAATAAAATGTTAGTTAATTTATTTAATTAAGGGTTAGTTACATATCGTAATCAGGCCTGCTCTATAGGTCTGCGTCAAATATAAACGAAATTAGTAACATTACGGTTTAAATTGAATATGGATACTCTTAAAAGGCTATTACAATAAATAATTTATAGCGCAAAATTAACATTTATTATTTAGTCAATTGATAGTAGATACGATTGTGAATGATTACCCATTAGATATGCAAATTTCCAAATATGCTTATTTTGGGGTGGTTTTAGTATGCTTTTGCTATCGTGTAGATCAGGTATGTATTTAGATAAAATATTACATCTAAATATCATGGAATGACCATCAAAACTCTTTTTCTTCGGCAAAAAATGTAAAAAACATTAGATTTTTTAAACAGATATATGTGAAATATAGTAGATTTATTTTACATTTCCATAATTTGCTTTAGCACATGTGATTTTATTCAACTTATCCATCAGATGCAGGTTTTTCTTGGTTGGCAAGTAAGTAAATATTGCTATTTGGATATTAAAATAACATGAAATCTTTTACCAAACTAATGTTTTCCAAATTAAAATCACAGTGTAAAACGGAATCCAAGATACCGGATCCATAATAACTACGGGGGGTTCAGGGTGGTAGAGCCCCTCATAATAAATGTACTTTTTTATCTAAAAAATTACAAGAATAAGCAATTCATCAGGATTTCAGAACATCATTGCATAGCACTGTGTTTAATTTAACGCTTCTAATTTCCGAAACATTGGAAGTATTTTATGTGCTTATAAATATTTATGTAATTTAAAAAGTTTAAATTGCGATTTGCAGGACGTTGTATTGTGAAAGTTGTGTTAAAAAACAACGAATTAAGAACTGGCGTTGAGGCTCCTGATCTGTAGATTTACTAGTTGCCGAAACGTTACTGAAGGCTCCCAGTGGAGATGCGAAAAGTTTTTGGTTTCCGTCTGTTTGTCTGTCTGTCTGTTCTGTGATAACTGCCTTAAACATCCTCCTATTAAGTTGATTTTTGGTGGGTATGTTAGTGAGGTACCCGGAATTAGTTGTATAGTTTTTAGTTACATTTGGTTCATTTGTTCGAAAAATGTAGAACATTTCTTTTTAGGTCATAATGTTTTCCTATGGGAATGCAGACTATTTTCAAATTTCCTTTTTAACTGAAATGAAAATATTTGAATAATGGATTTAAATATTTGATACGAAATAATGGTTACTAAACATTTGATATGGAGGTCTTAAGTATATGCAATAGTCTTGAAAATTTGCCGATACATCTATTAGAATTTAGAAATTAATTGTTTAAATTATTGGAAATTTTCTTGCCACTGTTCGGGAAATATAAAACATTTTATTTTTCTATTTTTCACAAATTTAAAATGCATTTATTTTCCTTTCCTCTTTTTTTTATTAGTTGCTTAGCAACCCTATTTCAAAGAATATCAGAAAAGAAATGCATTTTTTTATCTAAAAAATTACAAGAATAGGATGTATATAAGAATTTTAGAATATCATTGCATAAATCGTATTTAATTTAACGCTTCTAATTTCTGAAAACTCCGAAGTATTTTATATGCCTATAAATATGTATGTAACATAAAAAAATAAATTGCGAATTTTAAGATGTTAAATAATATGAAAAGTGAGACTAAAAAACAACGTCTTTCAGAGATGACGTTGAGGCACATGATCTGCAGATTTACCAGTTCTTAACAAGTGATTGTAGTAAAATCTCGCATATACAGATAAAGTCTTACAATCAGTAACAGTCTGTTTAGAGAAAATGAGCTTTAAATTGGGGATAAGTGGGTATGAACTATGATAGAAAAGCGATTGGGGACTTTTTTTATATAAAAATACGTACAAATATTTATTTTCTTGAAAATTGTTTATAAGGACATGTTTGCTAATCTTTTGAAATGTATTACGACCAGAGTGAAGTCCTTTGTTTATATTCTTCACAAAAAATATGTTCTAACTGAAATAATTTATCATATCAAAATTTGAGAAATAAAAAAATAATATTCTATATTAAATGTTCTATTGTTAATATTTAGGGAAATATACATTATTTACTTTATACAATAAATGAGCTACAATCAACAAAATTAATTCGATATGAGTTTTAACCTTTTGAGTTTAAAACACTTTACAGAATTACAAAAATAATTATCACAGCAAATAACTATTAGTGCTGCAATTTCAAATTTAAATAGTTTTAGGTTTGCAGAGTCGTTTCTTTAATTGAAGCAATCAAAACATAATGTTGATTGCCCGCATCGTTTAATTTAAGGATTTATAGTTAATTACAAACTCTTCAATGATAATGAATAATTTTGTTTGCCAATTAATATTGATGAATTTCAAACTTTCATTTAGTGAAATATTAAATGATACAGAAATTTGTAATTTCTAAAAGCATAATTTTAATTAGAACAAACAGTTCACATACCATATTACTATACTTAAATGGATATTTTAAAAAAAGCTTGATTAAATCAGAAAATAATTGCAAACGTCAAAAAATACAAAAAATATATTTTTTTAAAAACAAGTTTTTAGAAGCAATGTTTACCTTTAAAATAACTCATAATTTCATGGCTGTAATTCATGCTGTTTAAAACAAAATATGTTTCAGTACGTGAATTTTGCATAAACTCAATTATGCAAAATTGATCACTTTTACTTGTGCTAGGTTGAAATTGCAAACTTTTGAATTTATTGCACAAATAAGATATATAACTAAAATATAATTTTTTTAAGCACATGGAAACAAAATAGATAAAATCATTATTAAATCTATGTATTCAGGATTTATAGATTGATTTCTCAAGATATAATCTTGTTCAAATAAATAATATTCTGTTCTTTGATAATTAATTTCTGGAAATATGAAAATTATCTATTGTTATCACAAACACACAGAGACGATTTTCGAAAATATTAATCTACCCGATGCAAAACTTTCGTCATTTTTAAAAACGCAAGAAAATAATATTTCAATAAATGAAAATAGTCTTTTAAAAACTCAAGAAAACAGTATATTTATTCTTTCACTTTTGGTCCGATAAACATTTGACGACACATTTCCTCACACAGCTTAGAAAGTACATCTAGAAAAAACATTTGCTGCCATCTCTTATATCTTTAGATAAACATTAGTGTAAATATCAATTTGCTACAATCTCCTACCTTGAGTTTTCAACTGAACTGTTAAAAATTTGCAGCAAACTGTCCAGTCATTTGACCGTTTTTGTAGAAAACGGTTTCATACCCGTAATTTAACTATATTCTGACAGTATTATTGCTCATTTTATGGTCAGAATATAGTCAAATTACGATTATGTAACCGTTTTCTACAAAAACGGTCAAATGCCTGGACAGTATGCTGCAAATTTTTAACAGTGTGGAAACCTAAACAATGGGTACAACAAAATGCAAAATCAAACAAAGTATGGCTAATACTTACATTACATGGCCAAAGCATAAATATTCTTAACACTAATTTCAAAGAAAAATTATACAAAAAATTAAAAATATTATTCAAATTCAAATTAACCCTATGAAAAATATGAGCCATACTACAAACTACGTTTTCCATTTATTCACTCGTATCTTGAGCAGACTTTTCACGCTTCCGTTCCAAAATTCGGAGGACATCATAAGGCATGATTCCATCAACGGTAATAAAATGCTCGCATAGTTTCCCTCTGTAATTCCAAGGGATTCCAGTTTGATAAGTTTGGTTTCCATGTTGTAATATAACGATGCCAAATTGCACTCTCTTCTGCATGCATTAATGTTGCATATTACCAGCTGTAGCAGATCGCGAACATATATCTGTATCAAAGTGTCTTCTCTTCCAAATCTTTCATTTAGATGCTGAAATACTTTTGGATAATTATCTGAATATATAGGATACATTTTTACTATTTGATAAGCTTTTGGTTTCGGGGTAATTGCTTGCATCAAATACATGAATTTTGAGAGATCGTCTAACGTACTATCATTATGAATATTCTTGAAAGTATTCCAAAACGTTAGCCACGATTTCCAGTCTCCATCAAACGGCTGCAAGCTTATTTCAGATAATCTAAGCGCGTGGGATGCCGTTCTTTCAAGTCCCATAGCATTCGGTAAAATAGGTTGATGCTCTACGGCAGGCTTAACAGAAAATTGTTTCACTTTTTGCTCGACTGATATCAATTTTACGTTATATTCTTCGCTTGCATCAAACTATTACCATAATCTTTTTCGGGATACCAATTCTTCAACATAAAATTCAATATATTATCATTTTATTTGAAAGGATAGTGTTCTGTAAAATGTTGAAAAGTCAAATGGAGTCACTACAGATTTGATTTTAACGAGAAACTTATATTTTCATTCATAAAAATTAAATTTACAATTATTATATGAAATTGATGGCATTCCACTTTTAGACGTGACGTTTTGTTTGTAAACAGAAAGAACAGATGCTTTCAATGTGACGTCACTGATCTCGTTTTGGTTTCAAACTGTCTCGAAACAAACGCTTGCGATATTCCATTTCTTATTAAATATAAATCGTAGAATAGATTTCCACTGCATATAAAGTATGCAAACACTTAGCTGTGAGATATAGATATAGGTATAATACACAAACAAAATGGAGGAAAATACACCATAGCAACCATTTGTTCGGTGTCAGTTTACAACCAAAACGTCACCACTTTTTATTTAATATAAATCGTAGAAAATGTTAACACCGCAACTAAAGTATTAGAACACTCAACCTTAGAGTATAGTTGTAACAAAACATAGCAACCATTTCTTTAGAGTCCGTTTGACGTGATATTCAAAGTTTTTGACAGAAAGTGACGTCACATTTAAGATATTATTATTTTATTTTTACCTGAATATTTTTTATTGAAATTTAAATGTCTGTATTACGGTATATGCTGTAACTCCAGATACATTTAAATGAAGGTATTATATCATTTTAACTTTCTTTTCTGGAAATATATATACACTTCTAGTAAACTTTGTTTACTAGAAATGCGTTAAATTGATATCGTAGAAAAAAGTCGCATAACTGAGAGAGACGTATAAGTGACAGACCGTCTTACTATGCAAGTTTCAAACTTTATATGCATTAATGATTTTACCTATAGTAAACACAATAAGTTTTGAGTACTAAGAACATATTTTAACAAAATTTATAAAATATATTAAAAAATAAAACGTAAAATATATATTTTTTAAAGTTCACAAAATAGTTCATTTACCACTATGTTTATTTTAAAGATTTATAAATCAGATTTTCTCAAAAAATGAAGTGATATAAGTTTTTCTCTGTCGTCGACGAAAAGAGAATATGTATTTTTTAAGCCTAATAAAGCTTTTACGGTATTTTGGAAATAATCATTTTGATCTACATAATTCTTTAATGCATTTAAAGCGGCACTTGTTGCTGAAAATTTTACACCAGCAATAACAGTTGTTTTCATCTTCGTCATCCTCCTCGCTCAAGTCTACCTTATTGATATCCTCAAAGATATCTTCAGCAGTTCTCAGTTCTGACAGAAGAAGTTTTCCTCACATTCTACATAATCTTTGAAATTAATACCTTCGTCCATAAACATTTCATTCTATTCTTCGTCATTAAACGTATCCCATATGCTCTCAAAATCGGGTTCATTCGTTGAGCTAGCAGTTTCGTCTTGCGAAAAAGAACATTTCCTAAAACATTTTTTAATTGTCCACGATGTCGCATTTTTCCAGGTGGTCATTTGGCTTTTGTTAAATGGCATGCACAAGGGAATTCCATACAACCACCCTCCCGCTATAGATTTCATCGTTAATAACACACTAAGATAGATAAGAAATGTTATCCATTATTGATAAACACTTTAACAATAGTAAAAGGATAAAGCTTAGAAAACGTGAATGATTTGTACTTTATAAATTATAAAAATGAATTCTTGAGTCAGAAATGTAAAATCGCCTAAACTGTTTAAAGCATCGTATAAGTGAGAGAAGCAGTCGTATAACTGAGAGAAGTTTAGCATTATTTCCCATAAAGCATGGACGGGACCAAAAGAATTCGGTGTATAACCGAGAGAGTCGTATAACTGACAGTCGTAGAAATGAGAGGTCACTGTATAATTTTCATGTGTATGAAATGTATGTTAACCCTTTCAGAGAGAAAGTTCATCTATTTCTAAAATGTCGAAATGAGTGATTGAAATTAGAATTTCCGGACAAATTCATTTGAACCTACGTAAATGCTTTAATTTACGCACATTATAAAAATAAAATTTCATTCCAAAATTCTGGTGCCATTCTAACAGTTGGGGATTAAAGTTAAGTAGGATATATATTATCCCACCGCCCATCAAGAGTTTAAGCAAAGAAAGATATTTCAAAATTTTGAATATGTAAAAATGGTGATACCTTTTATATGCTATAGTTTTTATAATTTTAGAAACTGCGAGAAAAAAAATTACATTTTTTTCTTCATTTATATCTTATATTTAACTCTGCAAACGATTTTTTTAAATAATTATAATATTAATAATTTAATTTTTGTAACAACATTGTTACAACATCTTCAGATTATTTATTTATTTTTTATATTGTTGGAAAACAAATTAAAGTGTAGACTTTTAAACATATACTATTTCATGCACAGATAATTTCGGAAATCTCCTGTCCTTTAAATGCATGTTTTATTTTTAATTATCTTTGTAAGCTTGTGACTCAGCAATATTCCTTAATTAACATAAAAGTGTTATTACTAAGTATATTATCATATCGATCACATACCTTTAAACTGAAATAAAATTTCTGAACTTTAATTAGGTGTTTATATTATGCAACATTTTACAGATAAAAACTAATTACTTTTCATTCATACAATATAAGGTAAGCGAAAACTTAATTAAAATCTCCAATATCATTTTTTAAAAATTCGATTTCTTTAATGATCTTGTTGTAGAGTTACTGAAGCAAACGAAACAGCGACAAGTTTATTATAAACAATGCAGTTTTTAATATTAATTATCCAGTTTAAAATGCAGAAAATTTAATTTGCATTTTGATGGGTTTTAAGATTTATAAATTGGAATTTATTGAATTATCATTGTTTTTAGTATTTTTTTATTCTTATCATTTGTTATACATTACATTTTCTGAGTTTTGTATTTTATATGAAAAATTTTCCTGTTCGACGGAAAGTAGAGCATGAAATATGACGGGAAAAAAGATAATAAAGTAGATAATAAATTTATTATATTATAAAAGTGTGTTATACAGCTTTTAGAAATTAAATTAGTTTAAATTAGTTTCTCAGATTAGTAAAATTTCTGAATGGATAGATATTATTTAGGACAAGATAATTATTTATACCACAGAAAATATTAATTAGCATGTTGTATTTTAGAATTTTTTAAAACTAAAATATCTTATTTTCTTTGCATTCTCCTGCACTTCCTTTCCTTAATGTAAAATTACATAATCTAAACTTGTTATATTCACCGAATACGTAAAATACCTTATATATTCCTGTTTTCTTGATTTTGTGTTAGAATTTCTTAAAATAATTAATGTGTACCTTTTCAATTCTAAAGCTCTTTTCTCAAAACAATGACTTTGGGGAGTTAAACTTTTCCAAAGTTTCATAAATAGAACTATTTCAAAACTTATGTAAATGAATTTCACTAGCCAACGCTTTGTAAATGTAGCCACTAGCTTTGTAAATGTTGAATACAGAAAAAATTTCAAATACACTCTTGTTTAATTTGCGTCTACTTAAAAGTTATTCACCATGTCTGGTTTCGTTTTCGTTCGCGACAAATATAAAAATTCACATTTCGGTGAAAATCCGTTACTCAAATGAAAATATGTGTGAAAATATGTCTATAATATCTTGTAATTTCATTGCTTGAATAAAAATCCCAAACTTTTGCTATTAAAATGGCATTTTGATGCTAATTTAAATATTATTGCAAGAACGGATAAATTTGACGACAATACTTTCTTGATGAGCAGAAATATGACCAGATAACCATACTTATACGATCGTTAGTTTTTGAGGCAGATGCGACAGAAAAATTTGGCGTACGTCTGAAAATAAGATTTTATTACATGTCAATATGAATTAATGCACATAAGATTCCCATAATAGTAATTTTATATTAAATGATTTCAGGTACGTTTTACGTTAGACTGATGAATGTATGTAATTTAAGAGAAATTAGTCAATTCAAAGAAGCGTGCTCAGTATAAAAACATATAATTGTATCTTGCATATGTTACAGTAATGTTTCAATGATTTTTTAGCATTAATATCAATATCAAAGAGTTAGATAAGTAATTTCTTAAAGATCGGCCAGTTTTGAGCATACTGTTATAGGTGAAAAGCATATGCATTCAGTTAGATAGTTGAAGTATATTATAAATCCGTTCTCGTGTATGGAAAACCTTAAAAACATTGCACAATTACCCTTACCAGAACATGATGAGATTCATCAAACATGCCCAATCTTCTGTGATTCTCATATCAAAGAGGTTGTAATATTGTAGCAAATTTGTAGGGATTGGGGCAAGATAAACGCATCGTAAACACATCACATTAAGTTGAACAATGCAATAAATAATAATACAGTATATGATCTTAAAATTATTATTGTATTTTAAGGGTTCATATTTCAAATTCATGTATTACTAGAAAAAACTTTTAACATCAAGCATAAAATATAATAAATTATTCATTTTTTGGACTGAAAATGAAGAAAAAATTTTCGATAGCAATAAAAATAAATATTAATAATATATTTATAAAGCAGTAAATGTGTAGAAATAATGCATTTATTGATATTATAATAAGTGGAATTAAAACTGTTCTAATTCTTAAACTATTTTGAAATTCTCCAATCTTGTAAAATACTTTAAACATTCATCATGAGAAAAAAAAACTATATTCATTTTTGCTGTACTAATATTTGAAAAAGGTCATTTTCAGTTATCTTCGAGAAAACCTTATGTATTTTCTTTCACATTTTGATGTTAACATTTTAAAAGAAATTTCATATTTCTAAAGTAACTTCCAATAACCTTACAAGTAAAAAAGACATTTTGTAATATTTTGAACATCAAATAGATTTAAAAAATTATATTATAGAGATTTTTATCTTTGTATTTTTTATATTTTAGGAATAACACTTTGAAAATTTAATCCGATTATAATTAAGCTAAGCAGCAACAACTAGCTTTAATGCATTAACTTTTTCCTTTATTTCCGTAACATTAAATCATGAAACGATACTTTGAGAACTGAAAAATATGTTTAAAAAAAAGTATTTCGAAAAAAAAAGTACAGGCTTTGATATAATTAATCTGATTTGATGCAGTTCAAAAGAAAGATTTTAAAATAAAAACATTGTTAATTTTTTTCCACGTTTTTCTTTAATAACGTTCATTTTCAATATTAAAAAAGAAGTGTTTTACATTTCCCTCCATACTGCATTTAACTTGAGTTAGCAACTATTACATTGTAAGTATTCTCATTTAACAGCGATGATAAAATGTACAAAAGTCTTACTCTGAAAGTTATGCTTTTGGACTGAAGTAACATCAATATACAGTGATATATTGAGATTAAAATGAGAAAAAAAATTAAAATGCAAAGATTCACTGCAGGGTACACTTACGGACTTAATATAATAATTTTGTGTAAGCAATAACTACTTGTGCACATTTGGATACCATCATACGCGTCAAATGCCAAAGTGTCGCCAAATTTCGCGCCAATAAAATCTCTGAAATCAAATCCAACTTCACATTAACGCGCAAATAAAATTCCTAACAAAAGATTTATTTTTTAATTGAACCGTTTTTTTAAAACAACTTTTAACATTTACTGAAATTCTGTAATAATATATGAAGTAATTTCTGAGAATATAGGGAGTGATGTTATGTTTTATTCTATACTAGCGGAGCGTCGCCCTGTCGCTAATTGATTTTTCTTAACGAACCTCTAATTAACTGAATATGAGGTCAGTACCCCGCTGCTTTAGGCAGCGTACAGCTGTGCGGTCTGCGACAGCTCCGGCATCAATCACAGGAAACTTTGGATTATTTCGATTTCTCCTTTTGACCAGATTAATTAAAATATTCTGCATTGTTGTTCACGTTGCTGTAGGAACCTATCTACAATTCTTGCAACTTGGATTCAGAAATGGCAGTAGCTAAATCCACGAAAGAGTTTTTCCGTTTCAGTAACAAAATTTCAAAACAACACCACGGAATACGCAAAAATGCTAAAAATCGGGAAAAATGAAAAATCACAGACATTAAAATTTACAGCATTGTGCTACAATACCGAAACTAATTCCATTTTACGAATGTCAGAAATTTCTTCAGAACATTAAAAAAATTCTCGGCCTACAGGCACAGGTAGATTTCGAAGACGCAGACCGTAGGGCACCTGTTTGTCGGGAATTGCGGAAGAAATGACCTTTTTGCGATGATGCTGCAGTTGGAACCGCATACTTCGAAACCAAACTTGTTTGCAGGCGGAGCCAGCAAGATTTTTTTTTTTTTTTTTTGCTATAAGAGTTGGTTCTATAAAAAAAAATGTCAATAAATTTATTAATTTTATAATAAATTTAAGCAGATTTGAAATTTTAGGAATTGACGAAGTTATGGATTTTTTTTCTTCTAAAACCCCCCTTCTCCCCCTTAAGACAATTTTTAATTATATCAAAAATCTGTCATACATAAATTTTCAGCCCTTCTCCTAGAAGTAATAATAACTTCAAACGGATTCGATATGTATCATAATTAAGAAATTACGGGTTTTTTTTTCTGTTTTCACAAAAAGTCCCCCCCATCCCCCCCTTGGTTCGATTTTGCCCATTAACGAACTTGACCGAGATTTTATGCCCCTTGATTTTATGTATCAGTTTCGAAAAGATGTGGGAGTTGGAACCGCCTACTTCGAAAAAATAACTTGTTTGCAGGCGGAGCCGGAAGGAATTTTTTTTGTTTTTAATTTTTTTTTGCTATAAGGGTTGGTCCTATAAAAAACTTGTCAATATAAAAGTTTTAGATAATATTAAGAGGATTTATAATAAATTTAAGCGGATTTGAAATCTTGGGAATTGACGAAATTATGATTTTTTTTTCTTCTAAACCCCCCCTTCCCTCCCCCCATTAAGGCAATTTTTAATTATATCAAAAATCTGTCATACATAAGTTTTTGGCCTGTTCCTAGAAGTAATAATAACTTTAAAGGGATTCAATACGTATCATAATTAAGAAATTATGGTTTTTTTTCTGTTTTCACAAAAAGCCCCCCCCCATCCCCCCTCCTTGGTTCGATTTTGCCCATTAACGAACTTGGCCGAGATTTTATGCCCCTTGATTTTATGTATCAGTTTCGAAAAGATGCGGGAGTTGGAACCGCCTACTTCGAAAAATAACTTGTTTGCAGGCGGAGCCGGCAGGGATTTTTTTTGTTTTTAATTTTTTTTGCTATAACGGTTGGTCCTATAAAAAACTTGTCAATATAAAAGTTTTAGGTAATACTAAGAGGATTAATAATAAATTTACGCGGATTTGATATCTTGTGAATTGACGAAGCTATGATTTTTTTTCTTCTAAAACCCCCCTTTTTTCCCCTCCTTGGGGCCATTTTTAATTATATCAAAAATCTGTCATACATAAATTTTCGGCCCTTTTCCTAGAAGTAATAATAACTTTAAACGGATTCGATACGTATAATAATAAAGAAATTATGAGGGTTTTTCTGTTTTCACAAAAAAGCCCCCCCATCCCCCCCCCCTTGGTTCGATTTTGCCCATTAACGAACTTGACCGAGATTTTATGACCCTTGATTTTATGTATCAGTTTGTAAGAGATTTATGCAGAATTTTTCCAGTTATCGTGGTCAGAAAAAAGTGACATAGATAGATAGATAGATATAAAGTTTTGAACTGGGGGTCGTTTTGGGTTCTGGGAGTCATGATCGGCGTAGATCTGCAAAAATTTTTCAAAATTTCCAACTTAGGTGAGAATGCAATAGGTAGTATTTCTTACGAAATCTACCTAAAAACGTTAAGCATCACGTAAAAAGTTTGGAAAAAATCAAAATAGCAGAGGGCATAATTTACAATACTGAGCTAAAATAATTAAACAGTATTTCAAATACAAATGTCAAAGAATCGAAATGTAACGCGAAAAAATGCTCTTAATCGCATTAAAAATTCGCGAAAAATAAAAAAAAATCGTTGTATGAATTCCAAATAAATTTTATAGAAAATATGGCAAAATTTACTGTAGGGCTTAACGATTGAACCCGATTTCTTTTTACTAATATGGGAAAATCACCATTAAATGCGAAAACATAAAAAAATTCATAAAAAAATTTCTGAAAAATTTAAAAATCGCTCAACAAATTCCGAATAAACTTTGCTATATTTACAGTATTGAGATAATACATTGAAAACGGATTGCATTTACTAATCTGGAAAAATCGACGCAAAATGCGAACAAATATTTAAAATCGCATAAAAAATTCACGACAAATTATGAACGTCGACAAATTATCAAGCAATAATATCGCCAAATATCGTCAAATATCGCCATGAAAAAAAAATCGATAAAAAACAAACATTATTTGCGAAAAAATAAAAATTGCTGTGCGAATTCGGAAAAAAAAACTTTTTTGTTTTCTTTTCTAAAAAAACTTAATATTTTATTTTAATATTGTACATTTATATTAATATTTAATGCAGGTTGAAAAAAAAGATTCATTTTACTAATGTGGAAAAATCGCTGAAAAAAATGCGTAAAAATTAAATACAAGAAATTCCAAAAACTGGCTTTAATCCAAAAACAAAACTTTTGCTTTGAAACAACAAAAATTAAAAGTATTCTGTTTGAAAATCTGTGTAAATTCATTATGGTGAGTACATTTCATGCAAAATACAGCATAAAATATAAGAATAATATATTCATAAGTAAACATTTCCAATCTGCAAAATAGGCATAAATACACAGGAAAAAAATAATTAAATGTAAATTATGAATTTCAGATTATGATTTCAAATTATGAAATTTCAGAATTTTTTTTTACCTAGTCGTGGCATATTTTGAAGAAATCTTTTGACTTTTTTTTTATTGTAACGTAGACTATTTATTAAAATAAGAAAGATGAAAAAACAGCAATACAATTTAATAGCAATAAGCGTGATAATATTTCAGGAAATAAAAAAAATCATCTGTATTTCTACTTTTACGTTTTCAATAATATTTGAATTCTGTAAAAATATTTTTGTTAGAAACATTTAATTAAGATTTTTCAAAATCAAGTTCGCAACATCTAAAACTTGTATTAAATTTCAGTAACGCAAAAGCTCACAACAGTGCCTTCAAATAATATGACTGAAGACTAATATATGCTGAAGACCTAAGAACGAAAAATTTGAGAAATTTGCAAAACTTTTAAGATGCTTCTCTTAATTCAAAACTTAAATCTACTTATTCGTAATTCGAGAAGTTTTCAGAATTTTGAACTTGTTACTAATCTTGAATACTAGTTTTCTGTAAGTAAATGTAACTCGTCCAATTTCTTGACTAATCAAAAAATTATATTTTATAATAAAACTATAATATGTATAGACAAAAAACTTATGAACTATTTTTCTTTTTTGCTACAGAAAGTGCCAAGATTAAACAAATTGGAAATGATACGTCTAACGTGATAAATGAGGTGCTTTCGTACTGTTATTATTTCAGTGAAATGAATTATATAACCTGCTATTATGATATGATTAATTTACGTAACAAAATATATACATTTTAAGATGGCAACATTTTATCTTTTGTTGACATTTGCTGAAAATTCCAATGAAAGACTTAAGCCTCGCTTTGAAAATTTCAGCATTTTAAATCCATATTTAAACCGTTTTCTATTTCATATCTATTTCTCCGGAAACATCTATTCAAAAGTCTGTCGGTAGATTATATGATTACTATAATTAAACAATTTTAGTATATAAATTCGGTTTTTAAATTCAGTTATACGGAAATAATATGACTCCATCTTAAATATGACGTAATCAAACTAGAATCATTACCTATCATAGGATATCATTGAATTAATTACATATGATAAGATTTAATAGAATGAAGAAAACTTTTATAAATATCTTTTTAAGTTTTGATTCGATTTTCATAAAATTTGAAATGACTTGACAAAATTCTGCATCCACTGTATATATTAAATTTCAAACCATTCGGTTGGGTAGTTTTTGAGCTGTTATATGCGGTCGGACGGACGGATAGAAGGACTGATCAGACAACGACTGTTAGGTGCTACACATTTACGAACACACATAAAAAATAATTTAAAAATAAACAAACATTAAAGGTAATTTGGGAATGTTATCCTCTAGCTTTATTGCATTTTATTCCCAAACTAAAGAAATCATACTTAATTCAAATTTATATGCATCCCTACATAAATCCTTCACATATACAGGGTGAGTCTAAAATCATGGGACAAAATTTGAGGGTTGGTAGAGCTCACTATAACAAACAATTTTTGTATAGGATTATATGACGGAAGTGACGAGTTGAGGCACAAACACAAAAAATAACACATTAACGAAATCATAAAATGTTCATTAGCAGGAAACGTAATCAGTGATTCCGTACAGAAAATGTTATAACAATTGCTGGAAATTGCATCCAGCAGCAGTCACACATGCTTTGCAAACTCTATGCCGTGATTGGTTGACATAGTTGGCGATAGTTGTGGGCAGTAAAGCCAGTGGTCTGCTGCATTAGCAAAAAACGGCATTTGCCCTTAAGATTTTGGCCGTGATGGGTGATTTTTCTAATAGCGAAAAGGCAGACATCCATCTGATGTATGGTGCTGCTAATGGTAACGGCAGAGCGGCTGTATCAAGAACGTTTTTCAAGAAGACATATGCCAAACCATAAAATGTTTGAGCATCGGCAACTTTGTGAAAATGGTTCATTTAACGCCAGTACTGGTGGAAGTGGTCAAGCAAGAACTGTACGACAATCACACATGGAAGAAGCCATCTTGGACCATGTGGACGAAACACCCGGCACAAGTACAAGGGCTGTAGCATGTCGTCTACATGTAAGTTAAAAAAGCGTTTGGAGAATTTTACACGCTGAAGGTTTACACCCATTCCACATACAGAGTCCAAGCTTTGCAGACGTGGAATTACCCTCTGCCAATGGCTCTTGCAGCAGAGTGTGTTGCTGCCGGCTTTTCCAGCTCATGTGCTATTCACAGATGAGGCGAGTTTTACACACGAAAGCGTTTTCAATGATCACAATTCTAATGTGTGGGCAACAGGAAATCCACACGCCACACGCCTACATGCATTCCAACAATGCTTCTCTGTGAACGCTTTTGCGGGTATTGTGAATGATTCCCTCATAGGCCCATATCTCCTACCGACCCATAGCTGCTGTTATTGGATTTTTCTGGAAGCGGTTTTACCAGAATTGCTTCAAGAAGTTCAGACTGGAATTTGCAATCAAATATCTTTTCAGCCTGATGGTGGGCCAACAACTTTCAGTATGGAAGTCCGCAATTATTTGGATGTTACTTTTGGGGTGTGCTGGATTGGGCGTGGTGGGCCAATCTGATAGCCACCCCGATCGCCAGATTTATCGAGTCTTGATTTTTTCCTATGGTGGCATTTTAAAGCCCTCATTTACCAGACTCCTGTTGACTCTATTGAAGAACTCGTTGCTCGATTATCCTGTGCGGCTGCACGCGTACGTGAAATACCCAGGGTATGGGAATATGTCCGCCAATAACTCTACCGACGCTACCAATCTTTCATTAGTGTCGGTGGCCGCAATATTGAGCATTTATTGTAGACATCGCTGTAAAAAAAGCATTTAGCGACGACGTTGTAAATAAACAATGTTTTTCATTTCATGTGTTATTTTTTGTGTTTGTGCCTCAATGCGTCACTTTCGGTCATATATTCCTATACAATAATTGTTTGTTATAGTGAGCTCTACCACCGATCAAAATTTGTCCCATGATTTTAGACTCGCCCTGTATATAGATATTACATAAATGCACTTTGTATGGTTTCATTCATATTACATCACATACAACATTCTTATGTAATATAATACAAAACTTGCAATGCCATAGTTGTCAACAATTACGAAGTTTCTTAAAGGCTAGGATTTCTTTATCGTACAAATAGTAATTTTACACATCTGAGAAAGACAAAAAGTTACAACCGACTTTATTCACAGATAATTTATAATAAAATAATAGCCATGGCTTTATAATCTCAGTCCGTGACATAGCTTTATACTCTGAGTAATCCTTTTTTTCAAAATGCGAATGCTATTTTTTTTTAAAATAGGTACTCTGTATATTAGAAATTGTACTAAATTTTAATTATCAAAAAGTGACACCCACTTTTCTAAATGTATTTCCAATCCTTGTATCAAAGAAAAAATGCATGATTTATATAATTTTTCTTAAATCTGCATAAGGGACAAATTTTGAGTTTGTTAATGTTAAATCCGCGTGATTATTTCTAATTTGTATGTTTACAAAAATGAACCAATTAATATGCGTTCTTTTTAATAAGACATAATGTGTACAGTCAAACATATATAACTCAAAACCTTCCTTTTATTTATAAAAATATTTATTTCATAATTTAAATATCTGAAATTATGACTTATATTATTTTTAGGTATAAAAGAATAAGCATGGTGCAAAGTGCTGCTTATGTGCAATTACATCTCAAACTTAGTATTATTTTTTTGAGATATAAATATAATTTTCCTTTCGACGATCTTGAAGACTATCTCTTGTCATCATTTACATCCACAGAAACGAAAATCCTAGCCTGTAATCATAAAAATATTGTAAAATTTCCATAGATACAAAACGAGTTTCCTTTATACTTGGAATTTTTGAATAACTTTTCTGGTTACTAAAAACAAATTCTTTTACTTTTCTTTAAAATATAATAATTTTATTTTCTAAATTTATGATAAACTGTTTACACGTTCTCTATTATTACTCTGACACGAACTGTACACAAACAACTATTGTTTATATATATATTGTTTATATATAGGTTTTTATAACAGCCTTCCCTGCAACTTGTTAAATATTAAAGGTATTTTTTTTATGTGACTTACAAGAAATACATTTTACATGTTTATTTCAAAAGTTATGTCTTCTCATCCATTTAAAATAATAAAACAAACAGTTATAACTGTTTATAATCGTGCTTAGAAACATTTTCGTATTTGCCAAATATATTTAAATTTCATTTTATTAACGGAATTCAGTGAAGCAATTCTGAATGAATTCGATAGTGTCAAAAAAGGAACATGGTTTCTTAAACTTTTCCAATTTGAGAATAAGGTATATTCGTTCCAATTTCACACTTGAAATAACCAAGAACTAATTATATATTATAAAATGCGTCTGGATAAGATCTGTTCGTTTTCTATTAGGGTTAGTCTCTTCTACAATAAAATTTCAAATGAACTTCAGGCAGGATTTGAAATATTCTAGACAATTAAAAAATAACAAAAGGGATTATTTTCGAAAAAAAAATTAATGTGTTTTACGTTCCTTTTAAGGATATGTGTAGTTTTTAATATTTTATTTGAAAAAGGAATATGTAATACGCTATTAAAATAAAAGATGAATCTCTATTTTCAATTATTTTCAGTTTTTCTTTTCATTATGTCCGTTTTATACAGTTAATTACCTAAGCTTATATATAAGTATATTTGTATTCAAATTTGTGGAATACCATTTTATATTTTCTGTTTTTATAAGCATATATTTATTTGATGATAAATAATATTTTTATTTTTAATTCAACGTGTATCAGGTGTTTAAAATTTAAAAGCTAATGGTAATATATATATATATATTTCAAAATGTTCAGAAATATTTTGTTCACGATATATGCCAAAATTGTGTACTATGCAGTTAAAAGTTATACAGAAAGTCGTTCAAACTTTATGTAAAGGATTTTCACAATTAATTTCTGAACATATATACCATATTATTTGCAACAATTTTACTCTACTGTATATCCCTGACACTTGATTAGAACCTTCGATCGAAATTTCCATCATAGTTGATTTTTCTCTTTGTATAATCATATGAATTTTCTACCACACCTATTGGAAAACTTCCCAATGTCTTCCAATTTGTTCCGGATAGCGCTTTCTAATACTCGCTTTAACAAACACATAGGTAGTGATAAATAAAAATTTATCTAACACTGGATGATACATGGCTTTATTTAAGAGGGTGTATCAAAAGAAGAGAAATTTTTATCAATATAAAAAAAAGGAAATGGGTTTGTGCATGTAAAGAAAAATTTCCAAAATAATTCATGATTGTTGCTGTATTTTGTTACAAAATCTATATTATAAAGGACAAATATGTCCGTGCGTAACGCTGACATCATTTTGCGAATGGCAACACTTGACGATGACATTTCTGTTTTGAGATTTTTGCTACTGCATTTTTTTGCAATTCCTAAACATCGCATATTTTTAATTTTTACACCGTTATATGAAAAAAAAATCTACTTTCAAATGCAGTTTGTTTGAAAACTGTACCGCAATTTATTAATGTATTATAGCATTTAAATTAAATTTCAAGCATGATTTTTTAAAATTTATCTCTATCGCTTTCAGATAATGGCTTTGCTTGCAGACGATTACAAAATATTAATCCGTCTGCACTTTAAACAAGATAAAAAGTTCAGCATTTGTTTCCAGCTAATATTCAATAACGAAATTAAAACCTAATTAAGCATTAAAGAAAATAATATAAATAAAATACAAATTTAACAGACATGTAATTGAAATAGGTGCTTAAAACCGCTGTAAATATCAGAAAAAAAAAACTGCTGTTGTTAACGAAATTTTAACGATTTCTTCGGCTATTAACTTCTGGCACAAGGCCAATACGAAATTTTCGCTTTTAATAAATTTCAAAATTTTATTTGAATATATAATTGAGATATTTCATATAAAAATGCTCTTTGGTGTTGTTAAGGGGCAATCTAAAAAAATATTAAATGTAAAAAATCTATTGGAGTTTTCATTAAAATTAAAAAATAAATGTTTTTCCCATATATTATCTATCTCGGGAAGTCCGGGTGGGATGCCCTAGTGAAATTAAAGGTAAAAAAAACAGTAAAGCTAAGGTGATTTCACTTTATTATCAATGAAAAAATGTAGAGCCCATTTTTGAAGAAGAAATTCCAGCTTTATAGGAAAAAGACATGAGCTTCATGAGCTGAATTATTTTTATTTTTAATTCAACGTGTATCAGGTGTTTAAAATTTAAAAGCTAATGGTAATATATATATATATATTTCAAAATGTTCAGAAATATTTTGTTCACGATATATGCCAAAATTGTGTACTATGCAGTTAAAAGTTATACAGAAAGTCGTTCAAACTTTATGTAAAGGATTTTCACAATTAATTTCTGAACATATATACCATATTATTTGCAACAATTTTACTCTACTGTATATCCCTGACACTTGATTAGAACCTTCGATAGAAATTTCCATATATTATCTATCTCGGGAAGTCCGGGTGGGATGCCCTAGTGAAATTAAAGGTAAAAAAATCAGTAAAGTTAAGGTGATTTCACTTTATTATCAATAAAAAAATGTAGAGCCCATTTTTGAAGAAGAAATTCCAGCTTTATAGGAAAAAGACATGAGCTTCATGAGCTGAATTATTTTTATTTTTAATTCAACGTGTATCAGGTGTTTAAAATTTAAAAGCTAATGGTAATATATATATATATATTTCAAAATGTTCAGAAATATTTTGTTCACGATATATGCCAAAATTGTGTACTATGCAGTTAAAAGTTATACAGAAAGTCGTTCAAAGTTTATGTAAAGGATTTTCACAATTAATTTCTGAACATATATACCATATTATTTGCAACAATTTTACTCTACTGTATATCCCTGACACTTGATTAGAACCTTCGATCGAAATTTCCATATATTATCTATCTCGGGAAGTCCGGGTGGGATGCCCTAGTGAAATTAAAGGTAAAAAAATCAGTAAAGTTAAGGTGATTTCACTTTATTATCAATAAAAAAATGTAGAGCCCATTTTTGAAGAAGAAATTCCAGCTTTATAGGAAAAAGACATGAGCTTCATGAGCTGAATTATTTTTATTTTTAATTCAACGTGTATCAGGTGTTTAAAATTTAAAAGCTAATGGTAATATATATATATATTTCAAAATGTTCAGAAATATTTTGTTCACGATATATGCCAAAATTGTGTACTATGCAGTTAAAAGTTATACAGAAAGTCGTTCAAAGTTTATGTAAAGGATTTTCACAATTAATTTCTGAACATATATACCATATTATTTGCAACAATTTTACTCTACTGTATATCCCTGACACTTGATTAGAACCTTCGATCGAAATTTCCATATATTATCTATCTCGGGAAGTCCGGGTGGGATGCCCTAGTGAAATTAAAGGTAAAAAAATCAGTAAAGTTAAGGTGATTTCACTTTATTATCAATAAAAAAATGTAGAGCCCATTTTTGAAGAAGAAATTCCAGCTTTATAGGAAAAAGACATGAGCTTCATGAGCTGAATTATTTTTATTTTTAATTCAACGTGTATCAGGTGTTTAAAATTTAAAAGCTAATGGTAATATATATATATATATTTCAAAATGTTCAGAAATATTTTGTTCACGATATATGCCAAAATTGTGTACTATGCAGTTAAAAGTTATACAGAAAGTCGTTCAAAGTTTATGTAAAGGATTTTCACAATTAATTTCTGAACATATATACCATATTATTTGCAACAATTTTACTCTACTGTATATCCCTGACACTTGATTAGAACCTTCGATCGAAATTTCCATATATTATCTATCTCGGGAAGTCCGGGTGGGATGCCCTAGTGAAATTAAAGGTAAAAAAATCAGTAAAGTTAAGGTGATTTCACTTTATTATCAATAAAAAAATGTAGAGCCCATTTTTGAAGAAGAAATTCCAGCTTTATAGGAAAAAGACATGAGCTTCATGAGCTGAATTATTTTTATTTTTAATTCAACGTGTATCAGGTGTTTAAAATTTAAAAGCTAATGGTAATATATATATATATTTCAAAATGTTCAGAAATATTTTGTTCACGATATATGCCAAAATTGTGTACTATGCAGTTAAAAGTTATACAGAAAGTCGTTCAAAGTTTATGTAAAGGATTTTCACAATTAATTTCTGAACATATATACCATATTATTTGCAACAATTTTACTCTACTGTATATCCCTGACACTTGATTAGAACCTTCGATCGAAATTTCCATCATAGTTGATTTTTCTCTTTGTATAATCATATGAATTTTCTACCACACCTATTGGAAAACTTCCCAATGTCTTCCAATTTGTTCCGGATAGCGCTTTCTAATACTCGCTTTAACAAACACATAGGTAGTGATAAATAAAAATTTATCTAACACTGGATGATACATGGCTTTATTTAAGAGGGTGTATCAAAAGAAGAGAAATTTTTATCAATATAAAAAAAAGGAAATGGGTTTGTGCATGTAAAGAAAAATTTCCAAAATAATTCATGATTGTTGCTGTATTTTGTTACAAAATCTATATTATAAAGGACAAATATGTCCGTGCGTAACGCTGACATCATTTTGCGAATGGCAACACTTGACGATGACATTTCTGTTTTGAGATTTTTGCTACTGCATTTTTTTGCAATTCCTAAACATCGCATATTTTTAATTTTTACACCGTTATATGAAAAAAAAATCTACTTTCAAATGCAGTTTGTTTGAAAACTGTACCGCAATTTATTAATGTATTATAGCATTTAAATTAAATTTCAAGCATGATTTTTTAAAATTTATCTCTATCGCTTTCAGATAATGGCTTTGCTTGCAGACGATTACAAAATATTAATCCGTCTGCACTTTAAACAAGATAAAAAGTTCAGCATTTGTTTCCAGCTAATATTCAATAACGAAATTAAAACCTAATTAAGCATTAAAGAAAATAATATAAATAAAATACAAATTTAACAGACATGTAATTGAAATAGGTGCTTAAAACCGCTGTAAATATCAGAAAAAAAAAACTGCTGTTGTTAACGAAATTTTAACGATTTCTTCGGCTATTAACTTCTGGCACAAGGCCAATACGAAATTTTCGCTTTTAATAAATTTCAAAATTTTATTTGAATATATAATTGAGATATTTCATATAAAAATGCTCTTTGGTGTTGTTAAGGGGCAATCTAAAAAAATATTAAATGTAAAAAATCTATTGGAGTTTTCATTAAAATTAAAAAATAAATGTTTTTCCCATATATTATCTATCTCGGGAAGTCCGGGTGGGATGCCCTAGTGAAATTAAAGGTAAAAAAAACAGTAAAGCTAAGGTGATTTCACTTTATTATCAATAAAAAAATGTAGAGCCCATTTTTGAAGAAGAAATTCCAGCTTTATAGGAAAAAGACATGAGCTTCATGAGCTGAATTATTTTTATTTTTAATTCAACGTGTATCAGGTGTTTAAAATTTAAAAGCTAATGGTAATATATATATATATATATTTCAAAATGTTCAGAAATATTTTGTTCACGATATATGCAAAAATTGTATACTATGCAGTTAAAAGTTATACAGAAAGTCGTTCAAACTTTATGTAAAGGATTTTCACAATTAATTTCTGAACATATATACCATATTATTTGCAACAATTTTACTCTACTGTATATCCCTGACACTTGATTAGAACCTTCGATCGAAATTTCCATATATTATCTATCTCGGGAAGTCCGGGTGGGATGCCCTAGTGAAATTAAAGGTAAAAAAATCAGTAAAGTTAAGGTGATTTCACTTTATTATCAATAAAAAAATGTAGAGCCCATTTTTGAAGAAGAAATTCCAGCTTTATAGGAAAAAGACATGAGCTTCATGAGCTGAATTATTTTTATTTTTAATTCAACGTGTATCAGGTGTTTAAAATTTAAAAGCTAATGGTAATATATATATATATATTTCAAAATGTTCAGAAATATTTTGTTCACGATATATGCCAAAATTGTGTACTATGCAGTTAAAAGTTATACAGAAAGTCGTTCAAACTTTATGTAAAGGATTTTCACAATTAATTTCTGAACATATATACCATATTATTTGCAACAATTTTACTCTACTGTATATCCCTGACACTTGATTAGAACCTTCGATAGAAATTTCCATATATTATCTATCTCGGGAAGTCCGGGTGGGATGCCCTAGTGAAATTAAAGGTAAAAAAATCAGTAAAGTTAAGGTGATTTCACTTTATTATCAATAAAAAAATGTAGAGCCCATTTTTGAAGAAGAAATTCCAGCTTTATAGGAAAAAGACATGAGCTTCATGAGCTGAATTATTTTTATTTTTAATTCAACGTGTATCAGGTGTTTAAAATTTAAAAGCTAATGGTAATATATATATATATATATTTCAAAATGTTCAGAAATATTTTGTTCACGATATATGCCAAAATTGTGTACTATGCAGTTAAAAGTTATACAGAAAGTCGTTCAAAGTTTATGTAAAGGATTTTCACAATTAATTTCTGAACATATATACCATATTATTTGCAACAATTTTACTCTACTGTATATCCCTGACACTTGATTAGAACCTTCGATCGAAATTTCCATATATTATCTATCTCGGGAAGTCCGGGTGGGATGCCCTAGTGAAATTAAAGGTAGAAAAATCAGTAAAGTTAAGGTGATTTCACTTTATTATCAATAAAAAAATGTAGAGCCCATTTTTGAAGAAGAAATTCCAGCTTTATAGGAAAAAGACATGAGCTTCATGAGCTGAATTATTTTTATTTTTAATTCAACGTGTATCAGGTGTTTAAAATTTAAAAGCTAATGGTAATATATATATATATTTCAAAATGTTCAGAAATATTTTGTTCACGATATATGCCAAAATTGTGTACTATGCAGTTAAAAGTTATACAGAAAGTCGTTCAAAGTTTATGTAAAGGATTTTCACAATTAATTTCTGAACATATATACCATATTATTTGCAACAATTTTACTCTACTGTATATCCCTGACACTTGATTAGAACCTTCGATCGAAATTTCCATATATTATCTATCTCGGGAAGTCCGGGTGGGATGCCCTAGTGAAATTAAAGGTAAAAAAATCAGTAAAGTTAAGGTGATTTCACTTTATTATCAATAAAAAAATGTAGAGCCCATTTTTGAAGAAGAAATTCCAGTTTTATAGGAAAAAGACATGAGCTTCATGAGCTGAATTATTTTTATTTTTAATTCAACGTGTATCAGGTGTTTAAAATTTAAAAGCTAATGGTAATATATATATATATATTTCAAAATGTTCAGAAATATTTTGTTCACGATATATGCCAAAATTGTGTACTATGCAGTTAAAAGTTATACAGAAAGTCGTTCAAAGTTTATGTAAAGGATTTTCACAATTAATTTCTGAACATATATACCATATTATTTGCAACAATTTTACTCTACTGTATATCCCTGACACTTGATTAGAACCTTCGATCGAAATTTCCATATATTATCTATCTCGGGAAGTCCGGGTGGGATGCCCTAGTGAAATTAAAGGTAAAAAAATCAGTAAAGTTAAGGTGATTTCACTTTATTATCAATAAAAAAATGTAGAGCCCATTTTTGAAGAAGAAATTCCAGCTTTATAGGAAAAAGACATGAGCTTCATGAGCTGAATTATTTTTATTTTTAATTCAACGTGTATCAGGTGTTTAAAATTTAAAAGCTAATGGTAATATATATATATATTTCAAAATGTTCAGAAATATTTTGTTCACGATATATGCCAAAATTGTGTACTATGCAGTTAAAAGTTATACAGAAAGTCGTTCAAAGTTTATGTAAAGGATTTTCACAATTAATTTCTGAACATATATACCATATTATTTGCAACAATTTTACTCTACTGTATATCCCTGACACTTGATTAGAACCTTCGATCGAAATTTCCATATATTATCTATCTCGGGAAGTCCGGGTGGGATGCCCTAGTGAAATTAAAGGTAAAAAAATCAGTAAAGTTAAGGTGATTTCACTTTATTATCAATAAAAAAATGTAGAGCCCATTTTTGAAGAAGAAATTCCAGCTTTATAGGAAAAAGACATGAGCTTCATGAGCTGAATTATTTTTATTTTTAATTCAACGTGTATCAGGTGTTTAAAATTTAAAAGCTAATGGTAATATATATATATATTTCAAAATGTTCAGAAATATTTTGTTCACGATATATGCCAAAATTGTGTACTATGCAGTTAAAAGTTATACAGAAAGTCGTTCAAAGTTTATGTAAAGGATTTTCACAATTAATTTCTGAACATATATACCATATTATTTGCAACAATTTTACTCTACTGTATATCCCTGACACTTGATTAGAACCTTCGATCGAAATTTCCATATATTATCTATCTCGGGAAGTCCGGGTGGGATGCCCTAGTGAAATTAAAGGTAAAAAAATCAGTAAAGTTAAGGTGATTTCACTTTATTATCAATAAAAAAATGTAGAGCCCATTTTTGAAGAAGAAATTCCAGCTTTATAGGAAAAAGACATGAGCTTCATGAGCTGAATTATTTTTATTTTTAATTCAACGTGTATCAGGTGTTTAAAATTTAAAAGCTAACGGTAATATATATATATATTTCAAAATGTTCAGAAATATTTTGTTCACGATATATGCCAAAATTGTGTACTATGCAGTTAAAAGTTATACAGAAAGTCGTTCAAAGTTTATGTAAAGGATTTTCACAATTAATTTCTGAACATATATACCATATTATTTGCAACAATTTTACTCTACTGTATATCCCTGACACTTGATTAGAACCTTCGATCGAAATTTCCATATATTATCTATCTCGGGAAGTCCGGGTGGGATGCCCTAGTGAAATTAAAGGTAAAAAAATCAGTAAAGTTAAGGTGATTTCACTTTATTATCAATAAAAAAATGTAGAGCCCATTTTTGAAGAAGAAATTCCAGCTTTATAGGAAAAAGACATGAGCTTCATGAGCTGAATTATTTTTATTTTTAATTCAACGTGTATCAGGTGTTTAAAATTTAAAAGCTAATGGTAATATATATATATATTTCAAAATGTTCAGAAATATTTTGTTCACGATATATGCCAAAATTGTGTACTATGCAGTTAAAAGTTATACAGAAAGTCGTTCAAAGTTTATGTAAAGGATTTTCACAATTAATTTCTGAACATATATACCATATTATTTGCAACAATTTTACTCTACTGTATATCCCTGACACTTGATTAGAACCTTCGATCGAAATTTCCATATATTATCTATCTCGGGAAGTCCGGGTGGGATGCCCTAGTGAAATTAAAGGTAAAAAAATCAGTAAAGTTAAGGTGATTTCACTTTATTATCAATAAAAAAATGTAGAGCCCATTTTTGAAGAAGAAATTCCAGCTTTATAGGAAAAAGACATGAGCTTCATGAGCTGAATTATTTTTATTTTTAATTCAACGTGTATCAGGTGTTTAAAATTTAAAAGCTAATGGTAATATATATATATATTTCAAAATGTTCAGAAATATTTTGTTCACGATATATGCCAAAATTGTGTACTATGCAGTTAAAAGTTATACAGAAAGTCGTTCAAAGTTTATGTAAAGGATTTTCACAATTAATTTCTGAACATATATACCATATTATTTGCAACAATTTTACTCTACTGTATATCTCTGACACTTGATTAGAACCTTCGATCGAAATTTCCATATATTATCTATCTCGGGAAGTCCGGGTGGGATGCCCTAGTGAAATTAAAGGTAAAAAAATCAGTAAAGTTAAGGTGATTTCACTTTATTATCAATAAAAAAATGTAGAGCCCATTTTTGAAGAAGAAATTCCAGCTTTATAGGAAAAAGACATGAGCTTCATGAGCTGAATTATTTTTATTTTTAATTCAACGTGTATCAGGTGTTTAAAATTTAAAAGCTAATGGTAATATATATATATATTTCAAAATGTTCAGAAATATTTTGTTCACGATATATGCCAAAATTGTGTACTATGCAGTTAAAAGTTATACAGAAAGTCGTTCAAAGTTTATGTAAAGGATTTTCACAATTAATTTCTGAACATATATACCATATTATTTGCAACAATTTTACTCTACTGTATATCCCTGACACTTGATTAGAACCTTCGATCGAAATTTCCATATATTATCTATCTCGGGAAGTCCGGGTGGGATGCCCTAGTGAAATTAAAGGTAAAAAAATCAGTAAAGTTAAGGTGATTTCACTTTATTATCAATAAAAAAATGTAGAGCCCATTTTTGAAGAAGAAATTCCAGCTTTATAGGAAAAAGACATGAGCTTCATGAGCTGAATTATTTTTATTTTTAATTCAACGTGTATCAGGTGTTTAAAATTTAAAAGCTAATGGTAATATATATATATATTTCAAAATGTTCAGAAATATTTTGTTCACGATATATGCCAAAATTGTGTACTATGCAGTTAAAAGTTATACAGAAAGTCGTTCAAAGTTTATGTAAAGGATTTTCACAATTAATTTCTGAACATATATACCATATTATTTGCAACAATTTTACTCTACTGTATATCCCTGACACTTGATTAGAACCTTCGATCGAAATTTCCATATATTATCTATCTCGGGAAGTCCGGGTGGGATGCCCTAGTGAAATTAAAGGTAAAAAAATCAGTAAAGTTAAGGTGATTTCACTTTATTATCAATAAAAAAATGTAGAGCCCATTTTTGAAGAAGAAATTCCAGCTTTATAGGAAAAAGACATGAGCTTCATGAGCTGAATTATTTTTATTTTTAATTCAACGTGTATCAGGTGTTTAAAATTTAACGTATTGTATTAAGTTGTATTAAGTTAAATAATGAAGATAAAGTAATCAATTAAGGCACAATTTGTAATATTTTTAATTACGAAATGAAAAATCGGCTTTGACAGGGTCATATCATTTATGGATTTTTTTGTTTTTCTTTTTATGACTGGAAATGACTTCTCAAGTTAAACATAGTAAATATAGCAAGTTAAACATTATAAATAATGCTCAAAACTTATTAAAATTGTTATATTTTAATAAATAAAACATTATGAATTTATTTTCTCATATTTGTCATTAGATTTCCTTCTCTAAATTAGGTATCAAAAGTCAGGATACGCGTGTTATAGAAAATACTGCATACACATAGTAAGGTAATTTAACAATTTCGGATCTAGTTACTGACATTAAAATTTTTAAATTTTAGTAATTCAAAATTTGTAATGTCTACATCTAAAATAGAAAATTCTCATTAATAGCATATGCTTTATATTTCATAATTTAACCTATTTTGTGTTTACGTGTTTCACACAAACTTTATAAACTTTAAATTGCATTACATAAATAAGTGTAAATTAAACTAGTTTCACCAATAAAGATCTTATTATGTTTTTCTGATTTCTGATGCGTTTCTCAGTGTTACATTAATACCGAGATATACAATTTCAAATTAAATTTTTAAACGATAGGTATTATTATTGACAGATACTATAAAAACATTTGACATCAAGGTTTCTTTCAAGTATTCAGTTTTCGTGTAATGGTAATTAGTAAATGCCTATTGCATTATTTACAAAAGAATTGTTTTTTAAATCACTCTTTTCTGTGTATGAAATTTTCTTTTATGTATTAGAGCTAGAAATATGGCTCTATTGTTTATCAAATAAAGAAAGCGCACTTAAGTGTCGTCAAATATAAATCAACGATTTCTTTAAAATATTTTAGATCAAACACTGTAACATTCGGCCATAGTCTTGCAAGAAACCAATTCCGAAGCAGTGTGGTCATTTTGAAGCAAACAAGGTCATCAAACCATTTTTTGTTTGTCCATTAAAAGTGTGACAATTTCAAAAGGAAAAATTCTAGATGGAGCGAGATAAATGAATGAATAATCTGAAAGCACAATATGAGGGGGTTAGAATGACAGTGGAGTAAGTCAAACATTTTGAAAATTGAGATAACCTTATTTTAAATGAACGTATATTAATTTATGTTCCATGTGACAGTCAAATAAGTCATAGTTCACTTAGGGATTCGCTAGAACGCAAAACAAGTTGGACCACTTAATGCAACGGCAATACAACAAGATTTACAAAACCCTTCATTTCTCAAATCACTAAATTTTGACTTACTCCATTGTCATTCTAACACATTCATCTATCGTACTTAATGCAACGGTATTACAACAAAATTTACAAAACCCTTCATTTCACAAATCACTAAATTTTGACTTACTCCATTGTCATTCTAACACCTTCATATATCGTACGTAATGCAACGATATTACAACAAGATTTGCAAAACCCTTCATTTCTCAAATCACTAAATTTTGACTTAATCCATTGTCATTCTAACACCTTCATATATCGTACGTAATGCAACGGTATTACAACAAGATTTACAAAACCCTTCATTTCTCAAATCACTAAATTTTGACTTACTCCATTGTCATTCTAACATCTTCATATATCGTACGTAATGCAACGATATTACAACAAGATTTACAAAACCCTTCATTTCTCAAATCACTAAATTTTGACTTACTCCATTGTCATTCTAACACCTTCAGATATCGTACGTAATGCAACGGTATTACAACAAGATTTACAAAACCCTTCATTTCTCAAATCACTAAATTTTGACTTAATCCATTGTCATTCTAACACCTTCATATATCGTACGTAATGCAACGGTATTACAACAAGATTTACAAAACCCTTCATTTCTCAAATCACTAAATTTTGACTTACTCCATTGTCATTCTAACACCTTCATATATCGTACGTAATGCAACGATATTACAACAAGATTTGCAAAACCCTTCATTTCTCAAATCACTAAATTTTGACTTAATCCATTGTCATTCTAACACCTTCATATATCGTACGTAATGCAACGGTATTACAACAAGATTTACAAAACCTTTCATTTCTCAAATCACTAAATTTTGACTTACTCCATTGTCATTCTAACACCTTCAGATATCGTACGTAATGCAACGGTATTACAACAAGATTTATAAAACCCTTCATTTCTCAAATCACTAAATTTTGACTTACTCCATTGTCATTCTAACACATTCATCTATCGTACTTAATGCAACGGTATTACAACAAGATTTACAAAACCCTTCATTTCACAAATCACTAAATTTTGACTTACTCCATTGTCATTCTAACACCTTCATATATCGTACGTAATGCAACGATATTACAACAAGATTTGCAAAACCCTTCATTTCTCAAATCACTAAATTTTGACTTAATCCATTGTCATTCTAACACCTTCATATATCGTACGCAATGCAACGGTATTACAACAAGATTTACAAAACCCTTCATTTCTCAAATCACTAAATTTTGACTTACTCCATTGTCATTCTAACACCTTCATATATCGTACGTAATGCAACGGTATTACAACAAGATTTACAAAACCCTTCATTTCTCAAATCACTAAATTTTGACTTACTCCATTGTCGTTCTAACACCTTCATATATCGTACGTAATGCAACGGTATTACAACAAGATTTACAAAACCCTTCATTTCTCAAATCACTAAATTTTGACTTACTCCATTGTCATTCTAACACCTTCAGATATCGTACGTAATGCAACGGTATTACAACAAGATTTACAAAACCCTTCATTTCTCAAATCACTAAATTTTGACTTACTCCATTGTCATTCTAACATCTTCATATATCGTACGTAATGCAGAGGAGCAACACATATCATCCAAGGAAAGTGTTCCTGGTGTTCCTTTTACTCGTTTTTCAATAAGAGACCAAGCATCTGATGGGACCAAAAGATTTTAGTCTGCTAAAAACTGTTGAATCAGCGTGAGACAATAAATGGTGAACATTAGAAGCAACAATTGAGGAATTTGAACAAAGCATTAAAACCATAACATCCAGACGCATCTGAACGATACGACCAGGTTACTATCTAACATGACAAAACTACGTTGTAAAAACACACAAAAAACACTAGAAGCACTTTGCTCGGATGTGTTGCTCAACACGCTGCATTTACAACATGTCGCTCCCTCAGAGTACTACTTGTTTAGATTGTTTTAATGGAAAATTGCCCAATGAATTACTTCAAAACTACCAGACTTCTTTCATTCTGAAATTATTTTTTTGCCTGACATATGGGTGAATATTACAGATTCTGTCAGAAATTATTTTGGATAAATATTTCTTTGATTTTTGATAACAAAAAATCATATTTTCTTTACCCGAAAAAGGACGGATGATATTTATATTTTAATAAACTTACAACGATATAATACCGTTTTTACAAGTGCATTTTATGTAAATGACTTCAAAAAAGCTATAAATCTATTATAGAAATTGATAATCTTTTTACAAGTTTCATACATCCTCCATAAGCATTTAGTTATGTCCATACGTAAGTATCTAATATTCTTTAAACTATCCGCGAGAATAATTTGAAATTGTACATGTGCAGTTATCAACCAAATTACGTTAAAATCTGTGATATGCTGAATTGATAAGTACGTGATTACATTAATATATATCGACACGTTTATTTTATTTGTATGTGGTTACTTATATTTGAGAAAATCATGCACTTATTTGTAATAGAACTGCATTTAAAAAACAGGCAGTTTGGATTTCATTTTTCAGTACTTATATTTTTATCAGTCTGTTTGTACTAAAAGTAATTCTTAGTCATCTTAGATATTTCATCAAGAATCTGAATAGAACAAAATAAGAATAATAATTTAAAAAAAAATTCTTAAAGTATAATTTAAATCATCATTCGAATAAAAAAAATAATTGGATATAGGGGTTAAATATATCTCGGATTAAAAATAATACAGAAAGATTTTTGCCTATATTCTTTCAGTATTTTAAGCGCTGAGTGTTACATGCATTAGGTATTAATAAGATATACGGAAGATTTGTCGTGAATTTCCTTCTTGCATTCAAACTAAAAAAACACAAAAAGCCCCAAATTCTTAAAAAATGCAGTATATATAAGAGTTGTCTACACGTTAAAGTATTTATTGAAATTTTTTAGTTCGTTATATTTTAATATTATAATAATGTTTTGGCATATCATCATTTCGTTAATTCATGATACAATCAATTTTATAGTTTAATATAACTGGAATAGTTAAACATACACTTGCATTTAAGTGTATTTTGTAATAATCTCCATTTTACTCATGAATGCGAAAATACATAAATTTAATAAGTTCATATACCAAGTTGAAAGATAATACTTCAATGAAAGCTTCAAAGAACATAAAAGGAGTCAAGAACTTCTTAAAATGGCCAGGAACTTTGAAATAATGCACTAAGTTTTAAAGGTTCTCTGCGATAAACTTTTCAAGAGCTCTTTTCTAAGACTCTTTTCAGTTTATTGTACGTAACATAAAAGATAGAGTGTTTGTTGCAGAAAATACTCTAAACATTATATTGAAACTTTGTCTGAGGTTAAATGCACTAGATTAAAGGTCTAATATTGCGAGAGTTGTTTAATTCTTAGACAATTATATTGAATTAATAACTTTTTAAATCCAAAATTTAATAAATTCATTTTCTGTATAATATATTGCTTTACTTCGAATCAGCATGGTAATACTATAATAAGAAACGAATATTGGACAAATATTCGACTAATATTGCCTTCAATGGCATGAGGTATTAACACAATACTGGGTTGTTGAGTTGATATTTATCCAAATAAAAGAAAATAAAAAATAATAAAAAATATGAAACACCAGTATTTTTTAACATTAGCGCATTGTTTCAATATTGCATTTTGACCATTGTTATATTGGAAATGATTCCAATGTAAAGAAAATATTACACAAATTTTTGCTTTACATTTGAAATATTTTGAATGGAACGTATATGTTTACAAATATTGACTTTGCATTCCATAATATGCCAGAGATTTACAAAAATTGCACATATCTGCTTTTATTAGTCTTACAACGCTAAGATTTTTTTGTTAAAATTGGCAAAATGAAATTGAAAACCCAATATTGGTTCAATATTTCATGTAAATATTTAAATATTTGACAAATGTTTCGCTAAAATGTAGCCAATGTCGTATTAGACTACTAAATCTTTTGTACTGTGATATCACTTATAAAGTAGACAAATTTGATTTAGATATTCATTATAGCGCATAATAATAATAGATCGCATAGTAATGTTGAAAACACCATCGTAAATTACACAATTTCTGTGTCCAAAATTAAATGTATCCAGAAAGAGTATCGAACCCGGATACATTGGTATAGCACACCAAGTGCTTTACTATTTAAGTCCTCAGAACGACATCCAGTCAGGCGTTTTTACTAATATACATTGGCAAGTCTACATCTTCTATGAAAATAAATATATTAAGCAAATTATAACAGACTATTTATATAAAAATGGTACGTTAAATACAAGGGTACAGCGTATTAAATGTATGCAATTAAAATTTTATCTTTACTTATGAATGAAAGACTTATGATTTGCTCAGAGTTTTTATTTTTAAATATTCTGTAATGCTGTAGGGAGAAAAAAAATAATTATTTTAGTTCTGTTAGAAATAAAGAGAAACTGGAATCACTGTATGTCGGTAAAAAATTATTTCATGTTAAATATATATATATATATATATATATGTAAGTTAATGATATGTAAATAGTTGCTTTACTGAAATTATATGAACAAATAACCGATGAACAACAAAATATGAACTTTAATACAGGTCTAGAAATATAATTCTACAATACTTTACTTGCAATTTCTTTTCAGCTAATACACTTTTGGTCAAACCTATACAATATATTTACCTTACAATAATTCAACTAGGCCTAAACAGCGCCTTTACCGGCTATTATTCATTTTATATCTTTCTAAATAACAAGAATTAGAAGACTGGCTCTGTGCCAAATCTCGCGATCCAAAATATTTACAACTCGCGCATTTAAATCATGGATAATAATAGTACACTAGAGTGTCAGTTCATTTGATGATCATTTACGTGAAGTGTTCAAACTGAAATCCTACAAATATATATATATATATATATATATATACATGTTTTTAAATTAAAAATATTCGTTTTAGTTTTTATTCGTTTTGTTATTATTTTAATTTCAATATGTGTAATTTGTTTAAATGTTATTTAATTTTTAGAAGTTATTTTCTTTTTGTATATTTTTTTTAACCTAGAAAAGTTTTCTTTATTATTTTCCTAACTAATAATTAAGTTCTTTGTGTTTCAGGTATTTTTCGCAAGAAATTAGCTAATTTAAAAAATATCTATTAAACATAAGAATAAAAAACTCCAGCAAATGAACGTAGATCCGTTGTTTAAATAATATTATTTAAAAAAAGAAAATGGTTCAAATAAGAAGTTAATGAAAACGTGAGTTGTTAGTTTGCTGTAATTCGTTTACGTAGTGTATTAGCTTAAAGTAGAAATTATTATATGTATGTAGAAAAACATTTTATTTTGAAATTTCTTTTAAATATGTATAAAAATATTTATTTTTACAATAGTTTTGTACAAAATTGTATTTACTAACAAAATGAGAATTTATATGCTTCAAATCAAATTCTGATACTTATACACATTGACAGCTTGGTTTGGAAAAATATCATGAAGAATAAATTGATATATGAAATATGCCACATGTCCACTGTAATTCCTCCCTGCGCTGTGTTTTAATATTGAAAAGAGCTATTGCTATTCAAATAACAAATGGATTAATATCATGAATATTAAAACTCTTCAATGTTTCAGTCTAAAAAAATAAATCGAGGCCTTCCTGCATCGAGTAACACATTTCTTATTGACATGATATGCAAGCAAATGAATTTATTTTTCGATAAAAGACATTTTTGACAGGCAGAAAGAAAAAAATAAACTTAATGTTGTCAGTTACATATAGTTGTTTGATATTTTCTGAGAGGAAATAATATTTTTCTTATTTGAAAAGTTTAGTTTTTCATGGAAAACTAATCTGAGTTTATCAACTATTGCTCATTTAATTATTAGTTTCATACGAGTTTATAAAAATAATTCTTTGTATTAATTGAAAAAAAATAAATTTTTTGCCCTTTTTTTATACACATTGACAGCTTGGTTTCGAAAAATATCATGAAAAGTAAATTTAGATATGAAATATGCCACGTGACTATTATATTTTTCTTCCATTTTTTAGCATGTAAAGAGCTATTGCTCTGTAAATATCAAAGAGAGGAATCTCATGAATATTAATACTCTTCAATGTTTCAGTTTCAAAAAATAAATCGAGGCCTTCATGCAGCGAGTAACACATTTTTTATTGACATGATATGCAAGGAAATGAATTTCTTTTTTCATAAAAGGACATTTTTGACAGGCAGAAAGAAGAAAATAAACTTAATATTGTCAGTTAGTTATAGTTGTTTGATATTTTCTGAGAGGAAATAATATTTTTCTTATTTGAAAAGTTTAGTTTTGCATGGCAAAAAAAATCAAAATCAACTACTGTTCATTAAATTATTAGTTTCATACCAATTTCTAAAAAGAATGCTTTGGATTAATTTAAAAAATCCCTTTTTTGCCCTTTTTTAAACAAATTTCGTAGTTTTTGATTGAGTATGTTTAAATTGTATTGAATACTTTTTTGAGATAAAACTAAAAAAATTATTTCAAAGAGAAGTTTTATTCATTTTCATAGAAAAATATGATTGTTAAAACATTTAAAAATTGTCTTACTATCGAAATACCAGATAAAATTCTGTTTATGCCAGCTCAAATGTAGACAAGACTACTTGGGTCATTCTCCGATAATGGTAAATAATGTTTTTTAAGAAAATATTATGTTTTATTGTTATAAATTTTTGGTCAAAAGTATCCCATATAATAAAATAATAGCAATGTTTGCTAAGGAATAGAATTTTTCAAATTGATTAAATTTGTCATTACTACGTACCTGAAACAATGGTCCTAAACGCCTTGGTCATGAGAATGGTAATGATATTTTTAACGTTAAGCCTTATTCAAATTTAAAGTAAAACAATTAAAAACTTATTTTAAAATCCGTCCCAATCCGTGTTTAAAAGTCATTCAGAAAATTTAAATTATTAACAATGGATTTAATCAATAATAAACTGGGGCATTATACTTAATAACTACACTGACTGACATTTTAAAACATTAGGAACAAAATGAAATAATACTTTTAATAGTTACTCAAATATAGACAATACTGCTTGCAGGAGCATGTACCATCTAAGATGATTATCATATGAAAAATCCATCTAGTGGGTAGTAAAAATGAAAAATTATGTGTGATGAAAATTACCTCCTATGGCTAAATTGAATAAGGTATAATTAATAAAAATATTTCGGTATAATTAATAATAATGCTTTTAGTTTGTTCTAAAGTAACAAATCTATAAAAAGTAGAGAACGTAAATATACTGTTTTGATTGTAGTCTTTGTTTTACAGCTTTAAAATTCGCAAATATAAAAGTGTTAGCTTATAAATTGGAAGTTTCTAACAAATCATGGTAATGATTCTTACAACTTTTCATTTTGTTTAAACGTTGTAATTTTATTTCAATATTTAAATCATTCCGCAATGTAGTGCTCGAAAATAACTATTGGACAAAATGTAAATATTCTTTTTTCCCTTGATTAATTCACACTTTTTTGGATAAGGACATAAAATTTAGATTAAAATGACTCTCTTACACTCAATATATATGTCGACAACTGATTTCAGTTACACCTCGCAATTAATACAAGTTGATTAAGTGTATCATTACTATTTTGGAAAAGCTTTCTGTTATTTAGTATTAAAAAAAAATAGGACTTTGTCAAACTTAATATTCTTAGTGCTCATAATATAAAAACAATGTGAAAAAATAAAGTAAAATCTTGTAAAAATATAAAATCATAACCAGATTTTCTACATAATTTGCTTTAATTTAAATGCAGTCTTTACATTTAAAAAGGTTATAAATGACAGATGCGTTATTTTTATTATAGTTATTTTTATAAAAATATTATTTAGTTCATAAAAATATTTTTCTAATTAAGATATTTATTTAAATTTGGTTTAATAATATACAAATAATCCTTTATAACTCAATAAATGATGCTAAAGTGTATGTTTATTTTTAATATCGTTAATTAATTCAGTATATATTTGCCAAACAACTTTAGGAATAACTCGTTTTGTAGTCAGCCTAAAATTGCAAATTTTGAAAAAATAATATATGATAGATTGTATACAAAGTTTCTTCATTAGTGTAAAAAACGTATTAAAACAGTGATATAAAATTAAATTATTGATGTGCATGTGTCTAGTAAATATTATCAAATTTTCGAAAATGTCGAAGATATTTATTGTACCCTATGATCCTAATAAAATTTATTACAATCTTGAAAAATGTTTTAACTATTACTAAATAGGAGTCTTACAAAAATTATCAAATTACATTTCATTAAATTTAAAACTTTGATAAACTATCATTTAAAGGTGCATTAATTTATTTGAAAAATTTTAAACTGCGATAATGAAGTATTTTGACTTTTTTTTTTTTGCATTAATTTACCACTTAAACTATTTTCAACGTTTTGAAGCAAATGATTTAAATATAATCTTTTGATAAAAGCACACATTTAATCAGTTACTATTCTTACAGTAGTAAAAATGCATTAAGAAGTAAAATATCTTTGTTTCTGATAACTTTCAAAATCTTTCAAATTTACAAACTAATAGAATAATCATTACGTTTCTGCCGACAAACAAACCAATTTTTTAAAACATCAAACACAGTTCAAGATACTAAACATTTAAAAATTATGAAGAGAGAATAAAATTAAAGAGGGCTCTGTGATATTTCCATTAAGTGTCTGAAAGAACTATTTAAAGTTGTTCTGTACAAAATCAGGAAACACTATTTGAAATAAAAATTTCTCATTTAGTAGAACAAAGAAAAATTATCGAAACATCCCAAAAGCGTAATGATTACATTTTTATCAAATAAATTTTTCCCTTTTCTAATGTAAATCTTTTTAATTTATATCTTTTCTTCTAAAAATAAATACTTTGTTGCGAATGAAATGCATTTGATTCGAATAAGTTAAAAAAAAATGTAAATTTAAAAATAAAAAAATGTACGTTTAAGTTTCGTCTGGAGAACAAATATTTTGAAACATCAAACATTTTGAAGAGTGGTAAACATTTAAAAATTAGAAAACGTTAATGGAGAGTGAGGGTCTTTGAACAGTTTTCTGTAACATTTCTGTGGATTCTGTATATTTAAATATAAAGCAGGAATGAGTATTTGTATAACATTTACATATAGATGAATGAAGTTGTGTTGTAAAATTCAGAAAGTATGACGTTCGTATTTTTGTAAATAAAAGATTCCTACATAAATAAACGGGAAATTAAAAAAAAAAGAACAGGTATTGTTTTGTGCTTGGTCCACCGAGTAGTTTTATCAGGTTGAAAATTCATATCATTAAAAAAAAGTTGAAGAAAGAGAACAATAGAAACAATACACTGTAAAATAAATAGTCATGAAAGAAGCCAATTTATATGAAAATCAACGAAGATAAATCATGCATAGATCATGAAATGTTTCCAAACACTTGCAGATATTTTAACGCAGTTTTATATTTTGATACAAATAATTGAAAAAACGCATAACATATTTGAAAATCCAATTAAAGAAATTGCTGTCAATAATCAGTAAGATAATCGAATTTATTTGTGTAGCTATGTATGTGAATTACAGACATTTATATATGATAGATTGTATACAAAGTTTCTTCATTAGTGTAAAAAACGTATTAAAACAGTGATATAAAATTAAATTATTGATGTGCATGTGTCTAGTAAATATTATCAAATTTTCGAAAATGTCGAAGATATTTATTGTACCCTATGATCCTAACAAAATTTATTACAATCTTGAAAAATGTTTTAACTATTACTAAATAGGAGTCTTACAAAAATTATCAAATTACATTTCATTAAATTTAAAACTTTGATAAACTATCATTTAAAGGTGCATTAATTTATTTGAAAAATTTTAAACTGCGATAATGAAGTATTTTGACTTTTTTTTTGCATTAATTTACCACTTAAACTATTTTCAACGTTTTGAAGCAAATGATTTAAATATAATCTTTTGATAAAAGCACACATTTAATCAGTTACTATTCTTACAGTAGTAAAAATGCATTAAGAAGTAAAATATCTTTGTTTCTGATAACTTTCAAAATCTTTCAAATTTACAAACTAATAGAATAATCATTACGTTTCTGCCGACAAACAAACCAATTTTTTAAAACATCAAACACAGTTCAAGATACTAAACATTTAAAAATTATGAAGAGAGAATAAAATTAAAGAGGGCTCTGTGATATTTCCATTAAGTGTCTGAAAGAACTATTTAAAGTTGTTCTGTACAAAATCAGGAAACACTATTTGAAATAAAAATTTCTCATTTAGTAGAACAAAGAAAAATTATCGAAACATCCCAAAAGCGTAATGATTACATTTTTATCAAATAAATTTTTCCCTTTTCTAATGTAAATCTTTTTAATTTATATCTTTTCTTCTAAAAATAAATACTTTGTTGCGAATGAAATGCATTTGATTCGAATAAGTTAAAAAAAAAATGTAAATTTAAAAATAAAAAAATGTACGTTTAAGTTTTGTCTGGAGAACAAATATTTTGAAACATCAAACATTTTGAAGAGTGGTAAACATTTAAAAATTAGAAAACGTTAATGGAGAGTGAGGGTCTTTGAACAGTTTTCTGTAACATTTCTGTGGATTCTGTATATTTAAATATAAAGCAGGAATGAGTATTTGTATAACATTTACATATAGATGAATGAAGTTGTGTTGTAAAATTCAGAAAGTATGACGTTCGTATTTTTGTAAATAAAAGATTCCTACATAAATAAACGGGAAATTAAAAAAAAAAGAACAGGTATTGTTTTGTGCTTGGTCCACCGAGTAGTTTTATCAGGTTGAAAATTCATATCATTAAAAAAAAGTTGAAGAAAGAGAACAATAGAAACAATACACTGTAAAATAAATAGTCATGAAAGAAGCCAATTTATATGAAAAACAACGAAGATAAATCATGCATAGATCATGAAATGTTTCCAAACACTTGCAGATATTTTAACGCAGTTTTATATTTTGATACAAATAATTGAAAAAACGCATAACATATTTGAAAATCCAATTAAAGAAATTGCTGTCAATAATCAGTAAGATAATCGAATTTATTTGTGTAGCTATGTATGTGAATTACAGACATTTATACACATCACAGAGTATATTAATAATTATTTCAGCTATAAAACGTATAACTAAAAGTGCACTTTCCTTTACGATGCACCATATATTATTTTATTTATAATCTACAAATATCTCTTAGTTTACTAAAATATAGTTGATCTAGAAAACGCATAACACAGTACAAGACACACTTTAAGCAATTCAAGTCCATATATGGTAATGCAATAAAACTCTTTTGTGCAGCCCTATATATAAGAGTTACCCCATTTTTACAGTTTATACAAACCATGCCATATACTAATCTTTAGATAAGATTAAAAAAATCCTTATCACAGCTGTAAAGCAATTTCCGTAAATTATCGCTCATAGGCGGTACTATAATAGATTTATTCTTGATTTTCTTGTATAACCGCGATACATGCTACACTGTATTCTATAGAAGCCCTTTATAGTACACCAAAGTAACGCATATAAATTCATTATTTTTGTAGTAGTGTAACATCATTAAAATATACTGTTGCAAGCAATTTTACCATATAGACTATAATATAACGCATCAATTTTGTGTGTCGCTACAAAATAACTATAAATCGTAAAATGAATTCCACTCAATTTTAGTAGTAAATATTATATCGTATACCTCAACATCATATACAGTTTATGCGAAAATTTATATGTGAAATATTTACAAAACAATAGAGCACTGATAGACACATGACAGACATTATTATGAGAGAGTATAATAACGGGCTTCGCCCGCTATCGGACCAGTTGGCATATATTTTTTTAATGCATTTTATTTGTATTTATTAAAGAAAGGATGAGTGTTTTGAAAGGAATATTAAACGAAACCATTTGTGCGATCTTCGATCACGCTTACCCACTTGTTAAATAAAACTAGTGTAATTATCCGATTATTTTTGTGCCAATTGTCGGAACATGCTTTGAAAATAGTCTTCTTTGATATGTAATATTTTCAAATATAGAATTTATTTCAAGAATTAACAGTAGTATGCCCACTTAAAATAGTGTATGTTCCTAAGTAAAAAAAAAAAAAAAATGTTTATTCTAGAAATTCTTATTAAAAAATATGTATGTTTCAAAGACAGCTCATATAAAGCTTGATATAATTTCCAGTATAAAATAATTATTATATGGATTATACACTGCAAAATTAAAAAAATAATAATAGAAAATGCAAAGCATTTTAACTCATACTAGAAATAAGCTACTTTTAATTAAAACGTCTATTAAAATAATCTCAAACTATACATGTTTTTAAGAGAATTTAACTCTATTTTATATAAATGAAGATAAGTTCCATGTTTATTATTTAATGTCCGTTATTTAATTGTTTAGAGAGTTTCACGCGCAAAATGTAAATGCTGCATCTTAAATATGGCACTAAAATATACGATTATCCGTTTAATGCTTATAATGCTCAACTTTAATGTTTATAAAGCTGAACTAATGTTTATAATGCTGCATCACTCTACAGCTCATTAAATGCGATATTTCATGGCATGCAAACAGTTTTATTACAGACTGTAATAAAAATAAATGTTACAAACTAATTACAAAGAACTTACACATTTCTTAACGAACTCTAATTAGAAGTATATTTTTAGTGAATGACATTATTAATGAAACCTTCTTTTTTTAATTCTTGAAAATGAGGAAGTAAAATATTTTTTTATAATTATAATTTGGATTTATTTTGTTGCATCAAGCTAAATAGTTTGCGGACATTAAAATTTATCAATTTATAATCAAATATATATATATATATATATATATATATATATTGTCATATTTTAAGAAAAATATTTTAAAGACTAGTTTACATATAAGCTATTAGCGAAATAAATAAAAATTCAAAACTATTTTATGTATACATTTTCACTCACAACAGTGGCAATGTGTTTAAAAATTCAAAATATTTTATTGATTCTAACAAGATTTGTAAGAGATTTCGCAGACACACCGTTGTTGGCACTAAATGTTTTCGCAATCTTTGTGATGAATCCCCAATTTCGCAACTTTCCAAAATCGCCGTGTTGCCTCGCCCAGCAAAAAATCGCCATTTTGGCTCTAAAATGAAACCCCGGTGCATCTGCTACATCTGTACCCAAACTTTAAATTTATCCCATGATCCGTTGGGATTTTAAATACAAATTTATTTATTTTTTTTGTACATAAGAAAGTTTAAAATGCCAATTCTAGAAGAAAATTTTATGAATACTTCCACTGAGAGAATAACACAGAAAACAACAAAAACATTTTTAAATTCTCACTAAAAGCCAAAGTTAAAAGTTTAAATTTCATAACGTTTATTTTGTATTATTATCTGTTGTGCATTAGGCAGTCTTAATGGCAATTACTTTTGACAAGTAAACGAGGTTTGTCAGCAAACCGTGAAAATAGATTAAAGAACTAAAATGCGTCTGAAATATTACTAGGGAATTTATATTTCTTTAGAACGTTAAAAAAAGGAAGTTATTTTTAAACTAACTTTGTGTCCTTTTTGAGAAATTCATAATAAGTATTTATACATTAAACTGAAGCAGATTAAATACATTCTGTTTTTAACTGATTATGAAGGTATATATGAAGGTATATATTATGAAGGGCATCTTATATATTTTTTAATCGTTTAGAACCATAACTCCAAACGGAAATCTCTGTTTAATTTTTGACTACATATCAATTTGAGCAAAATGTTTGTTATAAATAAATAAAACATGTGTTAAAAGTAAAATGATGTTTTACGTCATATTTTTCATTTAACTATTCGGGTTTCTGGGTAACAAATAATTAAATAAAAAGACAATGGAAAAAATAATAATAAAAAAAAAAAACTAATGAGAAAATTAAAATGATAATTGTTCTTAATGAAACAGCAGTGTTATGGAAATTTTTCTACATTAATCTAAGTATTTTGCTACGTTCTTACTTTTTAAAATATCTGCAAGTATGTCTTTTCAAGATACTTTGGAACTTCTTTAAACATTGTTAATTACTAGTCAAATAGGTTAATTTTCTCCGCAAAAAATACACAGTGTTAAAAATGTACTATATTTGGATTTTACTTATTTGTGTATACAGGTTGTAAAATTCAAATTAAAAATCCACACAGAAAAAAAACTGTTCTGCACAATTTTATATCAGTTTAAAATCATCGTCTGGAGATAAAATTCGGACTTTTATATCCACATGATATTTATTTATTTTAGTTTGTTTTGCTGTATTCTTTATAATATATGCATGTGAAGTACAAAAAGCATTATATGTTAAATAAAATTATTAAATTTGTATTACATGATTTGATAAAAAAATTTAAAATTCTTAATAAAATCATAGATGCAGTCATTACTAGTATATTGCAAAAAAAAAAAAAAAAAAACAGCGTAACATTGCAAACGGATAAATTTAATATATGTACAGTAGGGTGGGCCGAAAAAATTCAAAAATTGTTTTTCAAGTCGTAATACCGCGGAAAAGTTGCGAATTGGGGAGACTAAAAATGGGTAAAAAAAGAAAAAAATTGGTTTTATATCTTCCGATCGCGCATGTGCTGTAAAGTTTGCTAAAATGGGGAAAAATTGACATTTTTACAAAAAAAAATTTAATTTTTAAATTAGCCTCTTCACGAATGTAATAGCTTAAATTCTTATCTATTATACTAACAAAACATAATATTTAAATATTATTTAAATCCATTAACATCTACCGGTCGCGCATGTGCTCTAAAATTTGCCAAAAATTGGAAAAAATTCACATTTTTACAACAAAATTTTAAAATTTTAAATTAGCTTCTTCACGAATATAATAGCTGAAATTATTATGTATTAGAATAACAAAACATGATATATAAATATTAATTAAATCCTTAAATAGATCAACATCTTTTGGTCGTGAATTGCATTAAGGAAATTTTGAAATAAATAATTACAAATAAAGGTAAATCACAGTTCAAGGAAAAAAATCAAAACTTACCTTCCTTTATTGGTTTCTTTTATTGAATACAAGTTTAAACGTTTAAAACAATTTATGTTAGATCATTAGTATTATTTATAAACACATTTTCTTATTGGAAAATCTAAGTTTTATGTGAAGAGAGTCATAAGTCCATGAAACGCATGTTGAACAGTTGAACATCACCACCATTTTCACACATTCTTAGATGAAAGTACTTTGAAATCAGATTTATGGGCGAAGTTAGGCATGGTTGACCTTGAACGCAGCGTTGTTCTGATAAAACCATTAGTAATCTCAACTCTGAAAACTTTTACTGAGGCTTCTGTTACGAGTTTGACACATCGTTCAACTGCTTGAGTACACTCTCAGAAAAAACTGTAAATTTAGGAGCGTTTTCCCTTCAATTTTCACGGGCAACAGCCTTATTTGATGAAAATCGATCTGATCCACTAAATAAGCGGCCTTATCCCTTAGATACTTAGAAAATTAAGGGCAATCCACATATTCTTACAGTTCTAGCCCATATGTTAGCAAAAGTACGGTACGACCCCATACATTGTCCTCCGCTAGGGTGTAACCCTTCATTTTACGCGTGTTTCGAAAATTTTAATCTACCAAAAAAGCGATTCTGTGATGATTATTTAACGTGCTACGTGCTACAGCACAGTAAGTAAAGTGTTATATTGTTTTAAAGTGCATTATATCCTGTGCATTATAATGCTGTATTACTTTGCCCCGTAAAATTAAGGGCTGCACAAAATTGATGGGCATGGATATTTTTTTTACGGGGTATGACTGGAATCTCTGCTGCCGGCTCTGCCCGTAATTTTACAAAAAAAAAAAATTGTGTGTATGGACTGAGAAATTTTCGAATGTTATATCCCAATTAGGAACTGAGCCACTTAGAGTTTTGAGTTAATCTCATCGTCACTGATTATCCTTTAATAATGGGGGAGAAGATAAATCACAGTCATCCAGTTAATTATGTACGAGTAGTCTTGAGCCTTGAAATTGAATTTTGGAGGCATGAATGTTCTGATAGTTGTTCTCTTTTGATCTAACTGTCTCGCCTTTAGAATCCGTCGAATTTCGTACAGCTAAATCCTCTTTAGTTTCCCGATTTTATTGCCATGGAAATATCAACTAGATATTCCTTATCTTTACTTAATATACTTCTGTCTATTATGGGGATCTGACAGTTAATACTTTTGAAGCTAATCACTGGACGCTTTTCGCAGCCACTTGGCTTTTCACCGATTGGCCGTCTCAAAGATTTTGAACCCGTTGACTTACCGTCAACGTATTGAAACAGATGCCTGAATGGCAGTTCATTAAAATGAAGAAGGCAAACTGCTCATTGTAACAGTTTCCACAAATGCATTTCCATTCGGCAAATCAGACCGTTTTTCTAACTTGTGTTAACATTAGTGCCATCACATCCTATGACAACTAATTTTTCAAGAGAAATGCCACGACCAGACAGTTAAGAAATAGCAGATGTGACAATAGGTTCAGAATTTCCAGAAGTTGGAGTTACATGGCCGATGTAGTCAGAGCCAGGTTCTTGAATTAGCGAGTAGTGCTCTTCCTTTTTTACTCTACGGAACATTTTTGAATGAGCTACATCCACCACTAACGTGTTATCTTTCCTTTCATTCAAATAGAGACCTTGCAATGTAAAATCGTCAGATTTATTACACAATTCAACCCTAATATTTTCTTTCTGTCTTCTCATTTTGTTTTGTCTTTAACATGGGAGACGTCAGAATCTGTAATTAATCCTTTACCCGAGCCAATTACAACACGCGCGTGAATTTCTTAGATTTGACTACTGTTGTGCTATCGGATTACCTTAACAGAATTGAATGATTTTTTTTTTTACTAAATTTTTAATTCTCTAAAGTGTTATTGTTTCGAAAAAGAGTCGCTGACAGCTATTACATTTAAATATTGACAAGCTAAGAAACAAGATAAAAGATTATCATAAAAGTGTGATTTTTGCCAAATTTTGGCGAATTTTATAGCACATCGCGATCGGAAGATGTTGATGGAATTAAATAATATTTAAATATTATGTTTTGTCAGTGTAATAGATAATAATTCCAGATATTACATTCTTGAAGAGGCTAATTTAAAATTTTTACAAATTTTTGTAAAAATGTCAATTTTTCCACATTTTAGCAAACTTTACAGCACATGCGCGATCGGAATATATAAACCGATTTTATTTCTTTTTTTACCCCTTTTTAGTCTCACCAATTGGAATACTTTTCCGTGGTATTACGACTTGAAAAACAATTTTTGAATTTTTTCGGCCCACCCTAATGTACAGGAAATGTTTGCCATGGAATATAGGATTATGTACGAAATCCAATCCAAGAGAATACTTAACATGTTTTTTAATGTTTTAGTATCTAAAATTCCAAACAGAAATCTGTTTCATCGCAAAAATTTTATGACTAAATAAGACACTGTTATAAAAATACCCGTAATTTTTTTTAAAGATTTTACGCCCTCTATACTTCTTGTTTAAGCGATGCTCATTGTGAAAGTGTTAAACTAGCATTCCATTGTAAAGTAAAAAACATTATTATTTTAATATTTCACATATATAATTTCTTATGTATCAGAAATCAAGGAACCTGGTGACTGGAAATTTCATACCCTGTTTGTTACTACCGATTTTGCAGTGCAACATGGTAAGATAGCACAGTGGAAGATTGCATAAATTTTCTTTTTTAGGCATGTTTCTGTCTTAATAGGTACTCAATTGTTAGAAAATTTTCCAATTAGTGTTGCATTTCATTTACGACAAGCTCCAAGAAACTACATTGGTCCCGCAAAATGTAATGACTTACTAAAATGAAACGTAGAATGAAGACGTAGTCTATAAGGCTTGGGTACATTTCATAGCACTTTGCTTTTGCACCATTAACAGCCTCGTCTTTTGTAGAAATACACAAATTTAATCATGATATGTAATGAGTTTGCCAACAGACTGTGAGAAGGGTAAAAGCGAATATTTACTGTAAACATACACTATATTGTTAAACATTTCATTTTTCGTTAAAATATTTTAGAAAATGTGTAACTGGTCTTTACGAGATTTTACAGTAGCACTTGAAACTTAACAATGTGTTGTTATGTATTATGCACAAGCTGAATCAGTTTAGTTTTGTTTTAAATGACTGTGAAAGTTAAAAGTAAAAATTTAGAGATTATTTATGTTTTATTTTAAAGTTTACATATCTCGTAAAAAATATAATACGTATTGTATTATGCATTATAAATAATTTATTTAAAGTATTTTTAATTTAAAAAATATATCAGAATGAAATAATTTACAAATGTAATATTAAAATCAATCATTTTAATTCACTTCTTCTTACAACAATTATGAAATTTTATGTAATTGCAACCAGATAATAAGAGAAAAATATCAACTCACTAAAAAGTAATTCCGGTTCTACTTTTGTACAAAAGACAAAAATCTAATTTGTTAACAAAATTAATAGCTTATTATGCACACATTATAAAAAAGCGCCAAAAGGTACTTTATTAAAGCACCCGCACATCAGTTTAATTTTAATAGCGTTTTACATTTTTGTCATCGTCTGTCTTGTCATAATTAAACATGGACACAATCAATCTTGACATATAATGAGCTTTTTCACCAGACCTTAAAATATGTATCAATGGAGACCTAATTCAGGCTTTAAGTTTGTTATTAAATATTGCATTTTGTTAAAATGCATTTTAGAATATGTGTAACTTCTGCTACAAACTTTTATAGGTGAACTTGAGCATATTAAATATAAGTAGATACATATTATATGCGAGCTTAATCAGTACAGTTTTAATTTAAATGATTAAGGAGATGAAAAAAAAATATATTACATTAAATGTTATTTATTTAATAAAATATATAATATATTATTTTTAACAAACAAACATTTATAAGAAAGAATTTTTCCCAACAAAAAAGTCCGGGCAAGGATTCGAACCAGGGATTACAGTTGATTAATTAATCAAGTGTAATCACGTTTCCAGCGTTTACTGGAGGTCCCTTTACCAGCGATTTATTATGTTGAGCTGATTCATATATCATACCAAATGCTATGATCAATAAGGTTAACTGTGTGAATTAGTTCTACCATTTCGTCCGAGTTGCTCAGTTGGTAGAGCATTGCAGCTTCAACCAAGAGATCCCTGGTTCGAATAATGGCCGGACTTTTTAGCCCAGTTGGAAAAATAATAAATTTCATATGATTTATTTACCAATTTGAATAATTGAATCAAAATTAATGAAGTGTTACAAAGGTATTTTAAAAACTTTTTTTTATAAATGCATAAGAATGAAGTAAAATACAAATTTTAAAATTATAAAGAAATTTAACATAATTTTTATTCATTTCGTCTTGCAATATTTTTGAAATTAGAAGCAATACAGCCAAACAAATGTTAAACAGCCTCTCAATAATATAATTAAAGGATATCGGATATTTTAATTACAAAATTTAAAAATCCAAATTGTGAACGAGCATTATGCGAAAAAAATTTTCTGAAGCGTCTAAAACTGCATAATTGAAGCTCTCGGATATTGGTTTAATTTTAAAAGATTTTAATTTTCTATTACATGCCTTGTCATGTGCAAGCGTGGACACAATTAATGTTCACATCTAATGGGTACTTTCAGTAAACTGTAACAATAAAAATAACTAAGAGCCATTATTTATTTTCCGCATTATCTAAAATGCGACATGTATCAAAACTTTTAAAATAGAATAAACATTTTAAGTGTTTTCGTTTTATGTTCTTTTGTTTTTCAGGTGTCTATCAATGTTGATTATTGACGCAATATCAAATTAAGTGCATTAAAATTGTCAATGAGTAAACAAGTATTTACAACATAAATCAATAACGATTTTTTTATAATTTCTTTGAATTTACATGCAACAATGCATATTTCACGCATATTATGATATTACATCTTTGTCCTATTTTATACAAAATGGAAAACCATAATTTGTGAATGAACGTAACAGTTTATTATACACTAAAACTACATCTGTTTGCATCTTATCAAACACTATGATGGGTTCGATATATTTTTATATTCAAGCCTTTTAATTATCACAACATTTATTTACACACTTATAAAATACAGATGTGGGACATTCGACGAGAGTTTGATATAGACAATTATTTACATATGTACAAATTCTAAATTAATTTTACCTTGGTTCTGATCATCGTACTATACCAAATAAAAGATGATCCTAAATTATTTTCTTCTAGTTACACTTTATTCAATGCCCGTCATTCTTTTTTCTGGAAATTAGACGGTATTCTTTTAACTCACATTTCGTATCCTAACAAACAATTCTTTTTAACTACACAACCAAAAAAACAGATGCCAATTTCTTTTACCTAAATATTAACTTCTTCTCGAGATAATAAAATGTAAAAAGAAGGTAAAAGAAAAAACAACTACGTTGCTACAGCAACGAGCCGCATTTAACAAATAAAATAATATATAAAAGTAACAATTTTATCGGCGTTAACTAAAATCGTCTGCATAAATAAAAATATTAATTCACCTATTCATAACAACATCACTGAAACGCATGGACACCTACACAAGCATGGTCGTAACTCAAGGAGTGAATCGCTGCGGAATGCTTTTTGATTTTGGAGAGATCCCTGTTTATATACTACACAGTTTGGAGTTCCACAGCACTCACAACCACAGAACCCCGTCTGAATTACATGCCCGCATTTTCCTGATTAGTAAAACCAGCCATCCCTTTTGCAATCCACGCTAAAAATAAGGATGTGTATGAAAAACGAGATCTTTGTGTGTTTAATGACAGCGCCATCTAGGGTTCGCCACTTGCGATATGCCCATGCATTTTATGGTAAAACGGCTTGTTTAGATGTGTTGTATCACACTAGATTAATTTTAACATAATTATTCAAATCGGTAAAGAAATCATAGGAGTTGTAATTTTCCAACTGGACGAAAAATGTCCAGGACAGGATTCGAACCTGGGATCTCTCAGCCAAGAGATTCCAGGTTCGAATCCTGGCCCGGACATTTTTCGTCCAGTTGGAAAATTACAACTCGTATGATTTCTGTACCAATTTGAATAGTTGTGTTAAAATTAATCTAGTGTAATCACGTATCCAGCGTTTACTGGAGTTCCATTACCTGCGATCGATTCTGTTGAGCTGATTAAAATATCAGACCAGATGCTATGATCAATAAAGTTAACTGGATGAATTATGTCCTCCAGATTCGACCGGGATAGCTCAGTTGGTAGAGCGTGACAGCTTCAGCCAAGAGATCCCAGGTTCGAAACCTGGCTCGGACATTTTTCGTCCAGTTGGAAAATTACAACTCGTGTTGTATCACCTTTAAAATTTTTGCTCCTGCGTTCTGAAAAACCCTCAACTTCTATGAAGGAAATTTGGTCCAGTTTAAGATGCACCCCTCCCCCCCCCCATACACACACACTCGCTTGAGCTGAGTTGTGTGCAAATAAAGCTAATTTATTCGGAACTGCTTTATTTCTGCTTCGAATTGTCATCCATATTAGCATCCTAGTTTGTAGCACAATTCCGCATAAATAAAATTAGATATCATTTGTTAGATATTGTAGGAATAACATGTTCCCCAATCAAAAAGCACCTTGAGTAGCGCCTTCTCTCCTTGAGTCATGACAGTGCATTGTATGGTTTTTTGAGATAATCTAGCCGTGTTCTGTTATCGCTTAATTTTTTCTCCGTAGTTCCGAATTACCAATACGAAGAAATTTTGGTGACTATATTCCGTAAAAAAAAGAAAAAAAAAGAATGAAAAATATTTGCGTAAAAATTTCTGGCTAAAAATATTGGGTTTGTAATGCAACTAAATATTTATGTTTGAATCAGCTGATAAAATTTTTAATTTAAAGTTTTTTTTCATTTTAAAACATTTTAAGAAAAAAAAACTTGGAGTTGCTATTTTTTTATATCTGAAAACTGAATTATCTCTATAATATTCCTGTATCCACGTAAAGAGAGGTGATATGGATAAAGGTTTTAAAAAGAGAGTTTTTTATTATTTTTTTAAAACTTTGTACATTAGTACAAATGTGATACAAATATGTTAGAACAAGTGTGATAGAAGTACATTACAGGAAAATGGTACATGCGACCGCCAGCAGTCCGGTTTCTGTATATCAGTTTACTGAATCCTTCAGCGAAAGTTTTTCATTAAACATGTAGAAGGAGAATAAATAATAATTTTCCAAAGGAAAGAATCGATCTCTGATATTCAAAATATATACTGTAAGTTACGAAATAATTGCTTCATACTTATAAAGAATAAAAGAAAATATATATTATTTTTTATTTATTTTTATATTTTAAAAAGCCTAATTCGATATGCATGATTTATGTAAAAAAATAATGGCTTGATCATTAAAACGAATGTTTTAAAACAAGTTCGTTGTAGATTTTTAATAAATAAGTAATGGTTTAAACAAAATAAATTCATTTATTTTTTATATCGCAAAAGCGAGGCTAACGAAAAAGAAAGGCTACCGCGGTGCTTTAAACGTATCTTTTTTTACAGACCGCCGGAGTCACGTGAGGCTCGAATGCACCAATGAAGGTGAGCGAAAAGAGCATCACGTCACTCTAGCGGTCTGTAAAAAAAGATAAGTGCAATGCACCGCGGTAGCCTGTCTTTTTCGTTAGCCTCGTTCAAAAGCACTAATGATAGTTAATTTTAATTAAAATCTGCGTGCTGAAAAAAAATGAGAGCGACAAATTTCCAATATTAATAATAATGAAATACAAATTACTGATCACTTACAAAATCCTTCATTTTATATATTGAAAATATTTTCAGAGTTAAAGTGACATAAATTAATAGCTTAAAAAATGAAAACTCTACTTAAAACATTCTATTTAGGAATACAGTTTTTTTACATAATTCAAATTATGTCCCTATTTCATTTCATAGACAAGGTTTAACATCCTAAATTTCAAGAAAATATATTAAATGAATTCATTTTTTCGTACATTCAAATTCTTTTACGGCTCATTCGTGAAATCTACAGGAATGTCAGAATGATAAAACTGAAACATCGTTCTTTTCTTTGGAAATAAGCGATTGGAAAATTGGCCAATTTTCCGGAACGTCATATTTTGTCAATACTTTATATATTATGCACGATGCATCACTGTTCTTTGAAGTTGTACATTCATATTTTGTTGCCTGAAATTCTCAATGCAAGTTTACAAAATATCCCGCTATATATCTTTCTTTAAACGAATAATGATTTTAAAAATTTAAAAAATTCCATTCTGTATATGGAAAAAATTGACAATTTTTTTTAAAAATAAAATTAAAATTTATTAACTTTTTTTAAAAATATTTTTTTAATGTTTTTTAAAAGTAAATTTTTTATGTAGTTAAAGCCATTTTGAGTAAATAGAATTTTTAAATATTTACATTTATTGTACTTCCGAATGTATAAAATCTATAACAAATAATATATGCTTGTTTTAAATGATAAAAAATGTAATATATATATAAACAGTAAAATAAGTTTCATTAGACATGTGTGTTTCAGCTCAAGCTGAGCCATTATCAAATCACTACATCTGTAACAAACTGCCATTTTCTCGTGGAATATTAAATCATCTTCATAAAAAGTTTACATGTATATATTAAAACAAAATTCATAAGAAATTTAAATTAAATGTAAGATAAAGATAAAAAAAGGAATCTAAAGAAAGAGAATCTGGTATTATCATTAATTAATGTTGTTTAAAGGCGTATATTCCTGTTGACGGGGTCGAATACATTGTTTTTCTTCAGTTCAGCAATAATTTCATTGAAAATATTATAGATATTTCTGCATAATGTCTGAAACTTTTTGTACCGTTGAATAAAGCAGAAACTATTTTAAAGTAGACTAATGAAATCTATGTACAATGTTTATTATTGTTTTGTGTTGAACATTTTACTATCGGGGAATCGGTCTATTTGGTAAACAGTTATTCAAAACGTATGAAGTTTCGACACAACTGTCGTTTTCAGCTCTGTGCCTGAAATGCACGTTCGTATTTTTCACAATTTAAATATGCTCTATTTACGTTGCCATACTACTTGGGAACGACGCTTTTGTGAAATGGGGCTATATGACTAAGCAAATTTCTGTTGGTCATGTTATAACAATTCCTGAATTTGTTACTACTCTTATTATATATATTTATGATAACAAATTCAATGAATGTATATCTCAAAATACATTGAAGCACTCACCACGGTACACCTCAAAGTACGGAAAAGGTAAGATGTTTCTTATAGATGCAAGATTAAAACTCTAAAGCTCCCGACATCTTATATATGTAAAGAAAAAAAACCATTAAATTCAATATTACAATAGAAAGAACCCTACATAAAATGATAAATAGAATAAAAAGCATGAAAAATATTAAGCAAGCATAAAAAATATCAAGCAAGCATGAAAAATATCAAGCAAGCATGAAAAATATCAAGCAAGCATGAAAAACAAAATCAGTAAAACAGCATGGAAAACATAATGATCTAGCCAACTAATACGGAAAACGGTAATAAAAATTGTGACTAAAAATAACAACCAAAATATATGAATACTCTACAAACAACCACCACCATAATCTGAAGAATAACAGTCAAAAGTGTCTGCGAAAACATGAAAAGTCTAAATTATGAGAAATAAAAATTCTTTTTTCTTTATAACTTGAGAGAGCTTTCATAGAGCCTGCTCTATATTATGACAATTTTTACTGATACACTTAATTCTAACACCTTTCCAAAATACATTTTTTTTAAACTTAGACCTAATACAAGAAAATCAGTCCGTTAGTTATTTAACATTAAAGTATACTTTCTTTTATCATATAATCCTATTATCCAAAAACTATTATCTAATTTATTTTTAAATTTAGAAAATGTATAGTATCTAATGAATGAATCAGCACGTTTTAAAACTCAATCCTGGTCATAAATACTTCTAGATAATCTTAAAAATTATCACAATTATAAACGATTAAACCCTCTCAATGCATCTAAAAAATTAATATGTATGAACTACTAAAGTTTTCTATTAATGTAATTCATTGCTTGCTCTTAGTTTTATTTTAGTCCTGCTGTTTTAGAAATCTATTTTTTCTCCCTAAGCTTTTGTTAGTGCACCGCACTTCTTGCCGATGTTTTTTTTTTATCCTAAGAAAAAAATGGTTGAATTTTTTTTTTTTAAATTTAATTTAAATTTTAAAATAGAAAATTGTATGGCTCGAAAAGGGCTCCCCCTCCCACTTATTTCTCACCACTAACCAAGGCTTATCAACAGACTGCTTCATGCAACATCCTCCGAAGCTTGCTACGAGGACTAAATAGATCAACAGCATCAAGGTGAACTCTGTTTATATATTTTCAACCTCGATCTTAGGTAAGCATGGGTATTACGCCCCATGTAGGCACAAGGGAATCAATTCTTGGTTCTCGGTTCTATATTGCAAGGGTCAAATAGCTATTCTATTTTTCGTTTTTAATCATTGTCACGAAGTTTTCTGTTTAGTAAAGAATCTCGACAAAAAAACTTCTTGTCATATCGAATGTGCACTGATAAAAGGAAAAAAAATTAAAGAAATTAAACAATAATTTAAAAAATGACGGTTTAATGTGTCACACATGGAACTGCAAAGGCGATTTCCTTAATGTTGATCGTATATTTTCAAGCAACAATTATTTTTTCCCATTCAACATTAAGTGCAATTTTCAAATGAAATGGTATGAAACATATCCAAACAGTTATTGGGTTCACAAAATTGTATGTAAATATATGCATTATACGAATATATATTTTTAAATATAGCGTTTGCTTCTTGTCATTAAAAGAAGCAGCTATTCATATTATATATGTTTAACTATAAACGGTAAAAAAAGACAAATATTTTTATCCTACGAAAATATAAGATAACTATATACGGAACTATAAAATAAACTCTTCCTTAGTATACACGATTCCAAAAGCCATTCTTTATCTTTGAAACTTCAGAAACATGTTATGATATTTAAAGAAGCTTTTTTAAATCACAGTTTTATGCCACTGATTTTCAGAAACGTATACCAGTATTTTTTTATAATAATTTTTCTCAAACCGGAATATAGGTTTTTCGAAAGCTATCAATTCTCGAATAAACATTTTCAGCTGCGTATCTCAATTTAGACTTGAACGATTTAAAAAATAATAATATTAATTTAATGTTAATATTAATGCTGTTAATGTGTCACGTTCGACTAAAAATATTTGTGGAACATGAAAATATTTACTTAAGAATAGTTAGCATACGAAAAACATATTCCAGTTTAAGAAAACTGTTTAGTACACAACAAAAAACACTCATAATCCTTTCCGTAAATCTCTGGCAGCAAAAGAAACTTTTTTTAAACTTCAGCTGCTTCTTTAAATCTGGAACATATATTAGTTTATAAGTTTTATCGGGATAAAAAACGCTTTTTTGGAATTGAGGGTAACTCGGAAGTTGTAATTGTATATTTTCATTTTTGCTTATACACATGTTCCTTGATTAAGAAACTAATTATTGTCTTTTTTACATGTCTTCTTTTGCGTAACATGCAAATGATGGAATATATATTATTTTTGATAAGAAACCATATTCGAATATCAGTGGTATGAGGAATTTTTGTAATTCTTATGCAGTTGCACGTATCGTAAAATAATGTCATTATCCGTGTATGACATTTACGCAAAAAATAAGGTAGAAATTGTACGCATGTTTCTAAGCTAGAAATCGTTATTTAGACGTTATACCAATGTAATCGAAAAAAATATATAAACTTTTTGAGGAATTCATTATTACACGATTCAGCTATTATTATACTACTAAGTTTATCGATTTTGAGAAAATTACATTTTCTTATTCATATTGTTGAATAATTGTTTGGATTTTAAGCGCAATTGCATTTTAATAATTATTTTATTTCAAATTCCTTTTGACTTTGTTCAATCATATTTTTGATAAAGTTATATTTGCCGTGGAAACACCTCTACGGAATAGATAATTAACAAAGTTGGATACAATGTTCAAAGTGCCTCTAATACTTTAAAATAGTTTGTATGAAAGAATTTTTTATTTCTATTATTTCGTTAAAAATTTTTTCAAATGTGAGGAAGATGAGGTAAGAATATTAATGCTCTCTTGTACTATTCTTCTATAAAATAAAATTGCAAAAGAATACTGCTTGATTATTTTAACAATTTTTAATAAAATTGAAATTCAATAAAATAGAGCTTTAGAATTCCTTTTTTAAAAAGAATTTATATCCTGTAAATTGTAAATATTCTTTGTTATAAGTCCCTAGATATTGATTTTGAAGGTTCTCATGTATTTGGTTTCTCGAAAAGATCTGCAATATTTTTATGCAATAAATGTAAATATATATACCATTATTTTTCACGCCCATAGGTTTATTAATTTTAAAAAATCCAAGAAATAAAATTCACTTTGTTATCTTGCGTAATATTAAAATTATAGCTGCTTCCTTTACGGCTTGTCAAATGTAATTATTTCGACACAAAATACTCTAACAATGAGACAAAATGTACGGGGGTTATTTTTTAAATAAGGTTCGTTTTTAAATAAGAAGAAAATTACTGTAAATATCATTCAAATATATTTATTTCCATATTCTACGTAATTTCACTTTTCTACATAATTTCCATTTTTGATCAAACATTTGTCATACCCTTCAACAGGTTTTTGAATTCCTATTTCAGAGAAATCTTTCGCCTGTGAAGAAGCAATGGTGTACAAAACTGAGCTGGAAACAAGTGGAAAATCACTTGATAACTGTGAAATAGTGAATAGTCGGTACTCTTGAATTTTGCTGTCCACATCACATACCAAATCTTCAGAAATCAGAGAAAGTCGGCCTGTGCGTGGCTCATCATGCTCATTAACCTGACAGCCCTTGAACATTCTCACCAACTGTCGAACTTTACTATCACTCATAACATTAGTACCGTAGACATTACAAATGTGACGGTGAATTTCGTTGCTGGCAAGATTCTTGCAATCAAAAATCGAATTACAGATCTGATCTCACAGTCGGCGGAAGAATCGATTTCTTAAACATTATAAACTTCTACAGATCAGCACACAGACAGACGATACGGCTGCAAATGACGTGTAAACGCGCCCAAAGCAAGCTGGGAGCAGACGCGCATGCTCACTGCGGCGTCGCGCGTCATTCACATTCGCATTCACAAACAGACCTTATTTAATAAATAACCCTCGTATTTGACAAACCAATATTAAATCTAGTAATAATATTTTGAATTGATCATTATCTACAATTTGTTCTGCTAAACTCTATTTGAACTTTCGTGATGTTATACCGACATACTGCACATATTAATCTAAACCGATTGTGACCGATAATTTCTAAGCTGCATCAAGAGAATGATTGATTTTAAGAGAGATCATAAAGAAGTTATCAAGTTATGAAAAGTTGTTAACTATGAAATTAATTGAAATTGATTGTCGAACTACTTATACATGTAATGGTATATTATCATACGCCATTCCCAAGATTTGGTACAATTTACTGGGAATGACATAAACTCCTTCCCCACTTCAGTTTGAAATTTGGAACAGTTCAAACAACATAATCTTTCCACATTTTCAGTCTGAACTTCATCTGGGTTTTAACGATTTTAATTCATATGATGAACGCGTCAGATGCTCGAAAGTACTTGGTTTTGGTATTTTAGTTTGTACAATATATGATTAATAAAACCCCTTTAAGAATATTTAAAAGTTTTTTTTTTTTCCTTTGCAAAATTATTTATATGACTTGTCAAAATAAGGTGAATTAAGGATTCTAGAATCTTTGTACAGTTTATATAATTTTCACTTACTAGGTAGTGTTATGTTGTTAATTAAACATATTTATTTGTTGAACATATTTGATGAAGATGGAAAAAAGGTTATTTGAGAATCACTAGTTTTTAAAATCAATATTTCGTGATGATACCGGGATGCGAAAACTAGATAATACACTATTAAATTTACTCGTGAACGTTTCTAAAGAAAAAAAAAGTTTTATTAAAAGAAAATAATTATAAAAAAAAAACTTAAATTTTCAGAAATCGGTTGTTTTCTGAATAAATGAACGATTTTAGGAATCGTGGATAACTCAGATGAGGTTATATTATATTTATTATGATTATATATTACATTATGAAATGCAATTTTTTTAATACTTTTCTATTTTATTTATAAAAACAGATGAATGGAGATAGAATTTGTAGTAAATTCTAAACATATATAAGTAAAAAAACTGAAATAAACTAGTAAATATCGAAATGCTGTAGGACGAGAAAGAAAACATGTTGGAAGATAATGTAAACATAAACATTTAATTGGGGACATTAAAATACAATTTAAACACTCAACATCTAGTTTTACGTTGTAGCAAGTAGCAATTTCTTTTTTCTTTTATTCACCATAAAAATGTAGATTAGTTTGCATAAAGTGAAAGACAACCTGTATTTTGTTTTATGAACACAAGTTGCAATGTGATTAAATTTAGAGAATGGACTTAATACTTAATTTTTTATTAAAGTATTATAGTGTATAATAAGACTTATAAAATAACTATAGTATAAAATAAAAGTATAGTATTTTTATATAAAAAAACGCTAAGGTACGTGGCAGTGAAAAAGCGGTTATTTCTCTTTCGCCTCTGGTAACGAACAGTTTGTTTTCACTAATTTGCTAATATTGAGAAACGTATTTGAGGTATCAATTTAAAACTCACCACACATCTATATATACATAACGCTAAGGTACTTTCGGAGAAAATGCAGTTATTTCTCTTTTGCCGATGGCAACGAGTAATTTGTTTTCACTATTACTTTTTCGAACATTAAGAAAAGAATATGTGGTATCGATTTAAAGTCACCACACATATGTAGAAAAATTTTCGGCATCCAAGAATACCATTTTTGTAAAACTCGGCAGGTATTTTTTCTTAATTTTTGCAAAAAAAAAAAATAAATAAATAAAAAAAAAACTGAAAAGAAAACAACATAAAGCGCGAAATCAAACCAAAAACTCGTCAGTTTGTTATTAATTAAAACATTAGCTCCATTGTTATATATTATGCAGTTTAATCTCATTATTCTCCACATCGTTTCTGAAAGTGCGAGCTGATAGGTAGCAAAATTAGACCTTACATTCTTCATAACTTCCAAATGGATGTAATTTGGTTTAAATTTTATATTTAACAAGAAAAAATAAAAGAAATAAGATACCAATACGCAGAATGCGAATTTAGGTCCTTCCGTATTCGCCGCATGCCAACGGATAATAAACGAAGAAACGGAGCAAATATAATGTCATGCATGTATACAGGTACTAATAATAAGTACGCCCCTAGCGGTGAAAGTTAGAACTAAATATATTTTAATCGTTCGATGTTCTTTGAGCAAAATCGACCAGCGTAGCCTGCTAGTATAATATAAAAAAAGATTGATAATCAAACTCCTTACATCGAAAATACTGTTGTTTATATGGGAAAAAAATATTTATGAGATACATAAAATTTAAAAACTTTATTGTTTTTCATAAATTCCTGTAAAATTTTTGTAAATGATTTATTTATTATGTTACACAGTTGTTATGTTGCTTATCACTTTCATTTACGGAAAACAAGTCATGCATGCTAAATATTTTATTAAAACCTTTCTATAATGGAATTCTTATGTAGATACTTTTAGCATTTTTCGCACATTTAATCACACAAATGTTAACGAAATCATAAAAATGCACTCCTTTGTCTACAAAATTTCATGCTAATAAATCTCAAAACAAATCTCAATAGCATAACCGTTACAAAACCTGACATAAAACCAATAATAAATCTGATGACGTAAACACTCAATAATTTACCGTCATAAATTTACGTCAAAGACACTTTTTTACCACTTTCCAACATAGTTGAAAAGTGTGTATGAATTCGGTTAGTTTGTCTGCCTGTTTGTCTATACGTGCTCCAACTCGTTTAATTATATTCGGATTTCCATGCAATTCATAAAAGTTATTGATGTAAGGGATATTTGCTATGACTCTGTCTCTTAGTATGATCAATTATTTTTAACACAGAAACTTTATTTCAACATTATGAAACATTTTCATGAAAACACCCAAATTAAAGTGAAAGCAACCACGAAACAAAGACAAGTAAAACATCGTAAACATATATTAAACTAGTCAGATATGCCAATCCCAAAACTTTCTTCTATCCCATACATGTTAATGCTTCAAAATTCGCTATCACACCGCCAAAAAAAAAAAAAAAAAAAAAAAAAAGAATATTTTTCGTCATTTTGTTGTACGCAGCTACTTGCGAATGGTTGGGTTACCTGGATGGGAGCAGCCGATGTACTATACTAAACTACGGAAAGTCCTTCTGGTCTGTACCAGCAGGAAAAGGTAGCCTCCCTATTTCTCGACTTTGAGATTTTAGCTAATTCTACTGTAAATACACGAAGCTAAAATGCGCGGAACCCGATTACAGAAGAGTCATTCCCAGTTCTGGTCAATATTGGATTTTAATGAGAATATCGCTAAATTATACAGACAGAGCCAAGTTAGCTTCACACGTGGCAACGTATTTTTGTCGCCAAATTTGGGGATAATTCTCCAATTGTCGCCAAACTTGGTGAGAATTTGACGTTGGCGAAAATAAATATATAGTGTTAAGCATGTAAGTGTTGAAACGATGGTTACAACAATGAAAGAAAATTTGGAGAATCCCTGTTCACTAAAACTCATAAATTAAACCCGTTTATGGAGGAATCCTGCTGTATTGTTTCAAAATGTCAGCCACCCTATAATTTCAAAATGCAATATCTCTGCCATTTTTTAAGATAGAGACAAAACAAAAAATGCTCTGGAATTCTTAGAACAAGACCGAACATTTAACGCAAAACGTTTTTCGGGTTTCAAATTTTCTTGTACATCTTTTTTTAATTGAAATCTTGAATTGGCTATCACACGCCCCCTCTAGCCGCGATATCCCCAAATTCAACTGGGACCTGCAGACAGTCCAAAACATAGAAAAAAAATTGGTTCAATTATCTGCATAACTTCATACACTTTTCGATGATATAATAATGAAAATGGAACAAAAATTGCGATCGCAACACCCGCTTTCGTCGAAATATCCCGAAATTCATGTGGGTCCTGCTGACCATAGCCAAAAACATAGAAAAAAAAGGCCCAATTATCTGAATAACTTAATACACTTTTCGATGATACAATAGGGAAAATGGAACAAAAATAGCGATCGCAGCGTCTCTTTTCGTCAAAATATCTCCAAATGCAAGTAGGACCTGCTGGCTATAGCGAAAACCATAGAAAAAATATTGGTTCAATTTTAAGCATAACTTCATACACTTTTCGATGATACAATGAGAACAGACAGACATTTTGTAAAAACATGTTTTACGGAATCTCTAACCCCTAAAACTTGTAAAACCGGAAGTCGAAAAAAAATTCGATTACAATACTTTCTTCTAGTATAGATAGAAGAAAGTAATAATATTGGGAATATCTTTTAAAATCAAAAATATTTGACACTATTGCTGCAGCATCAAAATAAATAAAATCTAATCTAAGCAAATTGTTTGAATCCTTTTTTTTTATCCCTCATCTTCTGTGAGAGAGTGATATCTCTTTATAATTCTATTTTTTTAAATTATCGAGATAATAGCTACTCCTACTTAATACAATTAATAATCACAACATGTTATTTCCTGCCTCAATTTAAGGGTACTTTTTAAACTTTTCCGATCCAGAAGTAGGAACCGATTGCAAAAATCTGATCACGCACCACTCAACAATTTAACGTCATAAATTGTCCTGACAATTTGTAATATTTTCCAACATAGTCGAAAAATGTGTATGAATTCGGTTAGTTTGTATGTCTGTTTGTCTGTCCGTGCTCGAACTTAAATATACTCGGATTTCCATGCAATTGATGAAAGTTATGGATGTTATTGATGTTTACTGGGGCATGTTCACTATTGAAAATGAAGTGTGTAGTATTTATAGTTCATTTACGGGGATACTCAAAATTTTTTTGTTACATTATGGTTTATGGTAAAACAATCGTTTGAGGTGTATTTTAATGACGTTGCACTATTTAAAAACATTTAACTTGACATATCTCACGAAGATATACTACAAGATCCTTATTACAGAACATGGTGTACGTAGCATTCATCGTCCATTTACAGGGACACATAAAATAATTCGGTTACAGTACGTACTGTCTTTGAACAATAATTGCTGGAAATGCGTTTTCAGTTGTGGTACACATTTTTAAATTTAAATGTGCTTTCCCTTTTGCTTGGTATGTATAAACTCTGTAAACGATATATAGGGCTGTAGAATTGATCCGGTGTAGATTTCCGCTTGTTGTCCGAAAAATTGCTGAATGGAAATTTTTAACTGTGTTATACATTTCCTAAGTTAACTAAATTTTTGTATAGTATGTAGCATACAAAAAAAAATGTACAGATCATATACATCGCTGCACAAAGACATTCGGAGGCTTTTCCTACTATTAATGGTAATCACTGAAATTGGGTTTCCAAGTGTGTTACGCTTTTTCCACATTTCACATTATTAAATTGTGAAGTTTTGTTACGATATTCTGAATATGATGGAAATTATTTCATAATCTATGCTTGATTCATGATTTTCCGTTCTTGTTTACACTTAGTGTGAGAAAGAGAGGCATATTTGTTATTTCTGTACTGCGATTTTATGATATGATTTGTCTCTTAGAAACATATCATAGTATTAAATATCGGACACTCTTGTATATAAATATGCAGTAAAATGCAATTTCAAAGTCAGGATAACATAATAAAATATGCGAAAATAACAAAGAAATTAGAGATATACATTTTTTAATTTGACAGAGAAGAAAATATCAGTTGGAAACTATTACATTATGAATAATTTTCACTTGTATTTATTAATAATAGGCAATTTGTGACTTACCAAATTACATACATAACATTTGTATGTCATAAAAAATTAAATAACTTTTATTATTTGCAATTTCTGATGTATTACTTGTTGAAAGAAAGCTAATATAAATATATATATACACTTTTTTCATAATTATTGGCCTTTCACATTATTCTAATAGATAAAAATAACTGTTGCAGGATAACGCGAGGGGTTGGGGTATATGTTGTTGCAGATAATTTTACTAAGCATTAGATTTAATATATTTTTTTTTTTTTCAAAAACATCTTTGACTGTCATAAGCTGAAATCCCTCTTATGAGTTTTATGTAATTTATATTATTTTTATAGCTGATAAAATAACATTAAAACGTTTTAATAGAAAACGTAAATTATAGTTACCGTATATACTCGCATATAAGTCGAGGAATTTCTGACAACTTTCTGCAAGCAAATTGGGGGGTCGAGTTATACGCAAGTCAATTAAAAAAAAGAACCCTTCAAATACTGCCAAAATTCTGGCTTTTTATGTGTAAGAATAATAAAATAATATTTAAAATATACAAATAATAATAATTTATCATTAAAAAATAAGTCATTGATTTGTTTTTGTTTACTTACGACTTTTTTTGCATTGGCGAATCTCTCCTACTATATGAAGAAAGTGAAATCTTTGGCTTGACTTTATGCAAAAATGAAGTAAAAGTTAGGGAGTCGACTTATACGCGAGTCGAATTATACGCGAGTATATGCGGTATTTTAAAAATAAAATCTAATCTAAATTTATTAATTCAATCACATCTTGTTTTTACTATACAATCACCTGTCTTTATTCAACACTTATTGCATATATTATTAAAACGTTTTAATTATGTCATAAGGCAGAAGGTATTTCCATCATGTTCTAAAACATTTTTAAACTAAACCAAATGTCACTAATAAGATTCTGAAAATTCCCATTATATCTTAGTTGTCCTATTTTTACGGTCTGTTGACGAAACTCATTACCTGCCAGGATTAATCGTGTCCACGCTTGCATATAACGAGATGCTTAATGATCCAAAGTTAAGTACTATGAAAATTAGACTCATATCTGAGTCTTTTAGTGACATACCATAAATGCTCCATTTCATTTTTGAAAATAATAAGGCACTAAATTCTTCAGTTAGAATGCAGTTCACATTTTGTGCAAAACTAGAACTTATGTAAATTTTTGACGATTATATATATATATATATTATTATTTTTAAGTAGGATTGACTTTTAAAATGTATTATGTGATTTTGTTTTATATACAAGTAAAACATCTTTGTAACACACTGATAAATTTACATTACTCACGTCTTTTCATTTAATTTGCATATTTCCCTAAACGTTCATTTAAATTGTATTTTATTTTGCTTATCTTAACAAAATATATACAAAAACATGTTAAACAAGAAGTAGAATTTTAAATATAACTAACTAAATAATATAATAAATAAATAAATGTTTAAAATTTCAAAATAATTTTTGAACATGGCTTAATATTTAGTGAATTAATTTTATACAATTCAGCAATTTTATTAGCTGTTTGTATTTGTTTTATATTGTATTGTATAATATTAAGAAAATATTGTTTTGCAGTTATAACAAACTGCAATTTAATGATATTGTTCTACGTAAACATATGGCAAATAATATAATACATTAATAAATAGTTTATACGGCAAATAGGAGAACTATCAAAAAGTATTAAAAAGTGCAATTTTGAATATAATAATGGAATTTTTAAGAATTATATATACCCATCAAATTTAATACCCTAGATAAGTTATATAAAATATGCCAACGGACATTTTTCGGGATTAAACTTTCTACAAATTGTGAATAAAAAACACTTAAGAAGGAAATGTGTTAAATTATTTAAATCAAAATATTATATTTTATTACGGATAACCAGTTTCTAGCCTTTTTTACTTTCTTCTATCTATACTAGAAGAAAGTATTGTAATCGAATTTTTTTTCGACTTCCAGTTTTCGACGGATTTCAACAATTTAGGGATCAGAGATTCCGAAAAACTTGTTTTTACAAAATGTCTGTTTGTCCGTCTGTCCCTCCTTATTGTATCATCGAAAAGTGTATGAAGTTATGCTTCAATTTGAACCACATTTTTTCTATGTTTTTGGCTATGGCAAACAGGTCCTACTTGAATTTGGGGATATTTCGACGGAAGAGGGCGCTGCTATCGCGATTTTTGTTCGATTTTCACTATTGTATCATCGAAAAGTGTATGAAGTTATGCAGATAATTCAACAAAATGTTCTTTATAGGTTTTTGACTATAGCCTGCAGGTCCCCGTTGAATTTGGGGATATATCGACGAAAGGGGACGGTGCGATCGCGATTTTTGTTCGATTTTCACTATTGTATCATCGAAAAGTGTATGATGTTAAGCAGATAACTAAAACAAATTTTTTCTACGTTTTTGGCCATGGCCAGCGGGTCCTACTTGATTTTGGTGATATTCCGCCGGAACGGGGCCATTTAAATATTTCAAATTCAAAAAGATGTACAAAAAAATTAGAAATCTTAAAAGTTTTTTTCGTTAAATGTTCGGCCTTGATTCGGAGAATCCGAAGATTTGTTTTGCCTCTGTCTTAAAAAATGGCTGAGATATAGCGGTTGGAAATTTTTATCTATACTAGAAGAAAGTATTGTAATCGAATTTTTTTTCGACTTCCAGTTTTCGACGGATTTCAACAATTTAGGGATCAGAGATTCCGAAAAACTTGTTTTTACAAAATGTCTGTTTGTCCGTCTGTCCCTCCTTATTGTATCATCGAAAAGTGTATGAAGTTATGCTTCAATTTGAACCACATTTTTTCTATGTTTTTGGCTATGGCAAACAGGTCCTACTTGAATTTGGTGATATTTCGACGGAAGAGGGCGCTGCTATCGCGCTTTTTGTTCGATTTTCACTATTGTATCATCGAAAAGTGTATGAAGTTATGCAGATAATTCAATAAAATGTTCTTTATAGGTTTTTGACTATAGCCTGCAGGTCCCCGTTGAATTTGGGGATATATCGACGAAAGGGGACGGTGCGATCGCGATTTTTGTTCGATTTTCACTATTGTATCATCGAAAAGTGTATGATGTTAAGCAGATAACTAAAACAAATTTTTTCTACGTTTTTGGCCATGGCTAGCGGGTCCTACTTGATTTTGGTGATATTCCGCCGGAACGGGGCCATTTAAATATTTCAAATTCAAAAAGATGTACAAAAAAATTAGAAATCTTAAAAGTTTTTTTCGTTAAATGTTCGGCCTTGATTCGGAGAATCCGAAGATTTGTTTTGCCTCTGTCTTAAAAAATGGCTGAGATATAGCGGTTGGAAATTTTAGGATAACTGACATTTTCAAACAAGACAGCAGAATTCATCCATAAACGGGTTTAATTTGTGAGTTTTAGTTAACATGGTTTCGGAAAATTCTCGTTCATTGTTGTAACCATTGTTCCTATTCTTATATGCTTAACAGTATATATTTATATTCGCTAACGTCAAATTCTCACCAAGCTTGGCGATAGTTGGCGAAATATCGCCAAATTTGGCGACAAAAATAGGTTGCCATAAATGAAGCCAATTTGGCTGTAGAGTACTAATTTGGCGGTATTCTCATTCAAATTCAATGTTGATGAGAACTGGGAATGAATCTTCTTTAATTGGGTTCCACGCATTTTAGCTTCGTGTTTTCCTGTAAAATTAGCTAAAATCGTAAAAACAAGGAATAGGGAGGCTATCTGTTCCTGTCGATACAGGCCAGAAGAACTTTTCGTTGTTTAATATGCATCAGTTGATCGAATCCCGATAACCCGACGATTCCCAAGAAGCTGACGTACAATAGAATGACGAAAAATATTGATTTTATTGGCGATGTGATAGCGAATTTTAAAGTATTAACATCATTGAGATAGAACAAAGTTTTGGGATTGACACATCCGACTAGTTTTATTTTACTGTTTTAAAGGTAATAGATATCCTCATAATGTGGTACAACTTTAAACTTGAATAATAAAATACATTTACTTCAAGTTATATTTAGAATATTTGCCAGTATATCAATTCAAATTCGTAAAATTGCTCTAAATTTCAGGAAAAAGCAACAGACACCAGACCAGAAAAAAAAAAGTAAGATTTCATGGAATCATGTTTAAAAAATTTAACCGTTTTTTTTATTTCTCGTTTATTTTACCTTATATGTCAAAAGTAAGGAAAAAAAGGATTTTAGGAAGGAAATGAGTAAATTAACTGAGACAAAATATATAAATTTTAAGTATGCTATGTATATATTGAGGATATTCGGAGTAAATCTACACTGTTAAAAATTCGCAGCAAACTGTCCAGTCATTTGACTGTTTTTTTAGAAAACAGTTACTTAACCGTAATTTAGCTCTATTCCTACCATATTATTGGCCATTTTATGATCAGAATAGAGTTAAATTACGTTTATGTAACCGTTTTCTATAAAAATGATCAAATGACTGGGCAGTTTGATGGAAATTTTTAACAGTGCAAATACTTTGTACATATTGAAATTGTTCTAGATAAAATGGAATTACCTCTTGCTCAGAATATTGCTCCATTATTTTTCGTTATTTAAAGAACAATTATAGAAATGGAAAAAGTGGAATTTCTCGAAAGTCCCAGTTTATCAGCTCTGAATTTATAACACATTGTCCTCAAAACTTTCCATTTCCTAGAATGTGAGACGTTTTTGATTGTATCAACAACAGAAAACAGTGATATAGAGTGTTGTATTTACATGGGGAATCTAGGGTTGAAAATCTTAATAGCACTAAATCTTGCAGCAATAGTACGAAATGTTTAATCGATAAAAATATGATGTCTACAAAAACAGAATAGATGTGTGCTCAAAAGTATTTTCATTTCAAATATAATTGAGTGATTTCCTATTCATTTTGTTGCTTGAGTCATGCTGTATTTACATGCAGCAATATATAATCACAGTAATATAGTCATAGTGAATACAATCACAGTAACTCTAAGTTCCGCTTTACTTTTTTTTTTAAATAATGAGGCTTTGTAGAATTCTGATTTCTCAAATTATTATCAGAAATATCGTCGATATGAAAGTTTGTATAGCTACCAGTTTTATTTAATATGGTTTATTGAGCTGTAACATGTGAAATAATTTGTGGATATTAATGTAATTTTTTCTCCATCATTTTAAAGTAATACAATAATAATCTTATGCAATAGAGGAAACAACGAGAGCGCAAAATTTTGAAAATTGAGATGAAATAGTCATCTGTTAGCTTTAGATGTGTACTATAGTTTGGTAACCTCTCATCAAAGCAAAACTAAACATAATACTTTGATAAACACAGTTGAAGTTAGTTAAATTGGGGAAGAAAAATAAATGTCGACGATTGTAAAAATAAGTTACGATGAATAATTATCATCTCACTTAATGTGATTATCATAACATTTTCCCCAGATCCTTTATTCTAATGTAGTATTTTGATTTCTTTCCTTATTCCACTTATTGATATCATATTTGCCAATGCAAATTTATTTAAAATCATAATTTCTCACCCGTCATCTTAATCTTTCTTTTAAAAAAAATCTGAGACGTTTAATGTGCATTAAAGGGTGCCAGATCAAATATTTTTTCACCATCTTCTTAACTTACTGATTATTCATAAGGTGATATAATAAAATAATAAGGATTACTTGTAGTTTGTTTCATCTTTATAACATGAACAGTAAAATTTGAATTTTTTCTTCGTATTTCTTTCCAGCAAAATCGTTTATTTCACAGCGGAAGTAAGATAACTATTCCGCAGAGTGTCTTTAACTGAACTAAGAATAACGTTACAAACATTTTGGTTCTAACCATTAAACCATGCCATAGTGTAATAATCTAAATAAGCAACAATCGACAGAGCATTTTGAACTGTGTTTTATAACACATAAATCATTTGCCCATATCTCCTCGTCATCGAGATATAAATTATTTGCTAATTTATTTGTTTAATTTAGGGAGAAAAAGCGTGGTTATGATATAGAAATTTTAATAATCAGATTAATATAAAATACAAAACATATTTAGATATAGTAATATAAAAATGAAAGAAGCCCGCAAAAAAATGCTGTTGACAAATATGGTACTGAATCAAAAAATTACTGAATCATAGAAATTAGTGGCACCAAGAACATTTTCTGAACTTAATTCTAGTGCAATGATTGCAATGATCCACCTCTTGCGAAAAGCAAAATTGCAAGGGAGTTTCAAATGAAAATTGTCCAGTTTTTATTTACGCTCTTAACATGATTTAATTGCTTAAATATAACTTGTGGATAACTTGGGGACAACATTAATACTAGAAGATCCCAATGACAGCAATATACATTCTGAACTATGTACAGGGTGTCCCACAAGGTACACACCGTCTAATATGTACAGATTCGGATAGAGCACGTCAATATGAGTATTTTGAATGGTAACAAGTGGGGTCCCCGAATATAGCGTGATAGTCTAATTACAGGATGAACGTTATCATAGCTGTGAACTTTTACGCTTTTTTCCTACCACTAAAATTTTATAGTAAATTTTACCTTATTAAATCTCCGAAATCACGGGATTCAATAAGGCAAAAATTTCTATAAATTTTTAGTGGTTACCACAAATTTGCATAATCATCTGGGGAATCTTTCATGTTGTACACATCGTCATTTGGAATACCCACTATCGGATTCGTCAATAACGTCATAGCTGCCAACATTTACGCTTTTTTGATACCACTAAAAGTTTATAGAAATTTTTACCTTATTGAATCCCGTGATTTCAGATATTTAATAAGGTAAAATTTACTATAAAATTTTAGTGGTAGGAAAAGATTAAAACTTGGCAGCTATGATAACGTTCATCCTGTAATTAGACTATCACGCTATATTCGGGGACCCCACTTGTTACCATTCAAAATACTCATATTGATGTGATCTATCCGAATCTGTACATATTAGACGCTGCGTACCTTGTGGGACACCCTGTATATTGTTTCATGTAAGCATGAATAAATCTTTCGTTATCTAAATGCACGAGATTTAATATCAATCTTGAAAATTGTTTTAAAAGCCATACTAAATCAGTAAATTCAGATACTGTTTTCAAACAAATTGGACTTGAAAGAACATTTTTCTCCATTTGAACTGTAAAATTGAAATTGAGAAGTTCAGAATATTGAATTAAAATCAGAATCAATTGGTCAGGGGGGTGCCATAGTCAGTATGATTCCAGCGTTACTCACAAACATGTTTTTGTTTATAGATTTTGTATGTATATTTACTGCCTCTGGGATTAATTATGTTTATAAGATTGTTTAAATACGAGATATCAGAAACGTACATATTTAAAACGCAATGCAGATTTTCCCAACAGCACTTGGTAGAAAACTACTGCACAAATTATTTCAATTTGATCATAAATAAATTATTGCTATAGATGTGCTAAATACAGTTCTTGAGACAAAATTACTATTATATGATCAGTAATTCATCGTAGAAAATTTCATTCGGCACATGCGTAGTGATAAGCAGGGTGGTGCAAAATTTTAATTAGATTAACGATTGAAAACTAACGATCATATCTTTAATCATGACTAAAGATTGACGATTGAATTTTGTGTCAATTTCACTCATAGACTAAGGATCAATAATTAATTTCATTTCAATCACTTTCTCCGACTAACGATTAAATCAATTCTCAGTCTAATTAATTAATCTAATTAATGATTAAAAACGTCATGTTTTTTTTCTGGCTTTGACCCTTTAGTTTCTTTATTTTTTCTCATGTTTCTTCTAGTTTTATTCCCCTGGGTTCACAACTGTTCTGGGTTCCTGGGTTGTCTTGGGCACCCCAATTTTATCTAACTCAACACGCGGATTGACTTGGGAAGGGTTCACTTTAAATATTTTGGGTTTGGTTTGGTTTCGGGTTAGGTTAAGACTCTTTGAGGTCGAGCTTGAGTTGACTGATTTTTCAAAAGGAAGTCCTGAATATTTATCAAATGAAACAAACTATATATTTGAATATAATGAGTGTATATAAGCTCATTTTTATACAAAAATGATAGAATTGATATTAGAGGTTTAAATATAATCTACTTTTCAAAAATGTTTTTTTCAAATATAGATTAATATTCTTTCTCTTCGAGTTTGTGTTGTGTTCAGGTGTAATACTTCACGTTCAGATCATGCCTCAGGTTGATTTCGGGTTCAGGTACGATACAGTATTGACGGTGGACTACTTTTTTTTAAATTCAGATTGTTTGATTGATACCACTTTTTTTAAATAGTATAACTGCCTTTGTTTTTGCCTTATTTAATCTGTCATTAAGCAAAGTGAATTTCACTTTCTTAAAAAGCTGCTGGTAATCAAGAAAACTGACTTTTAAAGAAAGTAACCCACTGACAATAGTGGCTCGATATGGGAACAAGTGTGTGAGTAATGAATGCGCTCGAAGACACTGGGGTCGTTTGAAGGATTAAAAGCCTTAGTCCTGATTGAATCCGCTGATTGGTTGGTGTGCTTCACTTAATGAAAATTAGTTTTGTCACCCTTTTTCCGACAGTTTTGAAGAAAACAAGGGGAGGGGGACTGGGTGCTGGGGGTTTTCTTTCATTTAAATTGGAATGAATAATAAAAAAAATAATTGTTCAAGTTTTAATTTGGCGACAATTTCATTTCGAAACTTGATGGTGTGAAACTACCGTCAAAATGACGAATTTGTTCCTCGCTCTGCTCATATTATACCCAGAAATCACGAGGCAGAATGAAACATTTGCAGTGTATTATTCAAGTGAGATTGCACGCTAAAATCTCATGCAGTAACTCGAAAACGTGATAGAACAGTTAAAATAACAAATTGGCTCTCCATTCTACTACTATCATACCAATATATCAGGAGGGAGATTCAAACATTTGTATTGTATAAATCAGGATATATATGTTAAAGAATCTTGCCGTAAATTGATAACATAATATTTCCTTCAAATCACTAATTGGCGTCCTGTTATACTCATATCGCACCAAATTACCGATTTACCTATTCAGAAGACTCTAGAGATAATTCTAGAGCTCCAAACGAAACAAAATTTCAATAGTGTCGTTAATTTCAATAGTGTAGTTAAACTAAAAATGACATGTTAAACTCTGGAAATTAAAAACAGCAGTGGTCTATAAGATCGCTAACAGCAGTTAAGGGCTAAATACGAAGAAATTGAACAAAATTATTCATCTTGCTATAAAACAAAGATCCTTCTTAAGAAAATGAGTCAATGTGCGTGTTTCGAACGAATTTTTAAAGTATGGAAGCCACGAAAGGATATTCATTAATTATTAAAATTAGTATAAGACTATTATCAAACGTGTATTTACTTAAAAAAAATTAAAACATTTGAAATTAATTGATTTTTGAGTATGTTTTAAAGATCCGCTTTGGTGAGAAGGGGTAAAAAAAGGAGTACAACACTGATGATTTATTCCTACAGTATGGTGTAAAGCTAACATCGACCAGTTACATTTTGCTTATACAATATTCTTTCTTTTTTAATTTGACGCAACTTCTTAATGATATAAGCATAATTTAGTATGTTTATTTGAATGGCATTTGCAGCAACAAATCAGTTATCTGATTCAGAATCTTTTTTTTTTATTCTTTTAAATGTTTAGTAATTGTCTACAAATATGTAAATGTACAGCGTAAAAATTTCTTGAAATGTTGTAATTATTTAACGATATTAATTGGTATATAAAAGAGTTTGAAAGATTCATTTTGGTGAAAGGGAACAAAATGAAGAGCAACGCTAATGATTTATTCTTTGATTTATTCTAATACTTTATTTTATGATGTATAACCAACATTGAACTGTTATATTTTGCTTATACCATATTCTTCTTCTTTCAGTTCTTCGAAACATTTTTTATGATATAAATATAAATTAATTTTATTTCAATTATTAGTTTATTAAAAATTTAGTTCTTTGATAACATTTTTCGCCTTTGCATATAATAATTACAAAAGAAAATTATATCAGTTTTATCAAAAGGGCTCAATTGTCTCTTCTAATCTAAATGATTTAGACATTTTGACCTGGGTGTATCTGTATAATTTTATGTGACCCTTTATAAATTTAAGTAAGAAAATTCGTATACTGACCTTTAATAACCGCCTCATAGCAATGAAAGCGAATTTAAAGAAGTTAAATGACAACCATATTTAATTTTCGTCTATGTAATTAGATTAATGATTAAAGTAATCCCGATTGAATTAGTTCAGTTTGAATTAATCATAAAAAAATTTAAGAGTAATTACTTTATTCAATTCCAATCATGATTACATTCATCATGATTCAATTCTGTATGACTGAAAGTTTAATCAACTAAGTAATTAACTAAAAATGTAATCGATTAATGCCAACCGTGGTGATAAGTTTGAAATTGGCATTAGATGCGTTCTCTCAGGCGCATGTGCAATATATCCCTATTCTTAGCCGAAGATTCATGTTGATTTGTTTATCCCGATACTTCGTTGAACAGTATAGCACACTGTGGTGTGTCTTGGTAGACCTAGTGAAAACGTGGTCTAGCGTTTGTTATTATTTCTATTACTGGAATGTAGAATTATATCTATCAAGGGATATTGTACTATATTTTTAATAGATCAGGGATCTGACCGTAGAACAGCTGCTCATGAGTCCGATTTTGTATGTCATACAGTTTACTTACAATGAAAAATCTGTTAAAATAAATTTAGTATCACCTGTAGCCAAAATAATATAAATTGGAAACATATTAGAAAGGTATATTTTTAAAGGAAAAAAATATTTTGATTTGTTACTATAAAAAAAATAGTATAATTGACTCGTTCAAGATGAGTCATCAGTTTTAAAACTTCAAAAATTATACTTTATCATTTTTCACATTTTATAAAAAAAAAATACATAAAATGATATACAGAACCAGAGAACTCGCATAAAAGTATAAAAATTAGAACTGTATCAATCTGAAATTAAAAATGTGTTCATTAGCACAAACTCCAATTGACCTATAACACTGCATGCACTTTTCTCAAAAGTGCGTTTTTGCAAATTCCGCGCACTGTAAAATAATCGTTTGAGACACATAATTTATTTCCCACAGATTTGCATAAAAAATCATATTTACAACCTACATTTACAGCTTTGTTAATTAAACGACGGGGATTTTTTTGCTGTTATTAGAATAAATCTTTTAAAGTGTATCACATTTTTTAATAGTTGTTTTGTGGAATATTTTCAATTGTAAGATAACACATTCAGAAAAAAAATCTATCTTTTTTAAAAATTCTAAATACCCAAAGCAATATTAAGAATATTCAAAATTTTAAAATTTCTAAGTTAGGATAATGCTTAATACGCTATATTTAATACAAAATGTGCAACTTACTTCCATGCTTTGTACTTATATGCTAGCACTCGTCCTGTCGTATTTATACATATTATATTATGAATATGTTTCGCAACATCTTTCAATACATGCGACATATATAACAATCCTCTTTTCACACCCAGAAAAAAGTTTTGTTGAATCAACAAAAATTTGGTTGACCCAACAAAACGTTTCGTTTAAATATGGGTCAATGGAAATTTAGTTTGAATCAATAAAAAAAAATATTGTTGATTTTTTTTGCAATTCCAAAAAAAAATTGTATCGTCAACAAAAAAATGTTTTGTTAATTCAAGTAAAATGGTTCAATTTTACTTGAATTAACAAAATTCTTTTTGTTACACAGATATATGCTATGTGTTATTTTAACAATCTATTTTCTTTTTTCGACAAAATATATTTCGTTTGTTTAAATAATAAAATATGTTAATGTAATAAACTTGTTTTCTTTATACTACAAAAACTTTTGTTAAATGAACCAATCTAAACAATGCAATTTTAACTATTTTTTTATTGATTTTCAGCAGTGAATTACGCCGGTAAACTTTGAAAAATATAGAGTGAATTTTTATCCTGCTTTTTTTCAAGCGCAAACCGCGAGAGTGAAACTTGCCCTAACCGGGAGTCGATCCCGGGTCCTCAGAACAGCGCTTTGAGGCTCTACCACTGAGGTACAAAGAACGCTATCTGAGATCGGCATCTCTCACTCTTATGTATGTCAGAACGGCTTCAACCGCAGCACAAGATGGAAATGTCATCAGGAGCACGCAAATTTCTGCGGCAAACATGAGACGACAATACAAAGCCCAGCATAGGGCAACACATAGTTAATTTTTAATTCATTTTCAGCAGTGAATTAGGCCTGCAAAAAGCAGGATAAAAATTTATTGGTTATTATTCAAAGATTACAGGCGTAATTCACTGCTGAAAATGAGATAGAGCTATTGCAGAAATCGCAAAAAATGCAACGTAGCAATGCCACCTGTTGCGCGATTTACATCAAAAACTAATCAGCAACAATTTATAATAGGAAGTAACTTAATATAAAGTTTTATTAAATTCTGTCCATTAGTTCTTGAGATAGCGCACCCACAAAATTTTTGTCACATACAGACAGATTCAGTCATTGACAGTCCTTTTCTAAAAATAGTCAAATCCTGTTCAGGACCTTATAAAATCCGTCGGAAATCGGAAGTCGAAAATTTTCATAATTCCAATACTTTCTTCTTGTAAAGATAGAAGAAAGTAATAAATGGGACAGGGGGATTTTTAAAACTACCTTGGTCCGTCCCAATGAAAAAAAGTTTTAATTATCCAAAAATTAGGTTAATCCTTTAATTATATAGCTATATAAGTCAAATAAATCGAGTTATGTGAGAGAGTTATGGCTACTACACAACAATTTAAATTTTGCAAAACAACCAAATTTTGCTGGAATTTTAAAATTATTGTAAAATAAAAATAAAAAACAGATTTTGTTAATTCAAGTAAAATTGATGAAAATTTGTTAAAATTTTGTAAGAGTGTTAACAATATTTTTTTGTCCAAGCAACAAAACCAATTTTTTTACTTCAATTAAAAATTTTGCTAGAACAACTAAAATGTACTCAACAAAACATGTTTTGTTGTTTTAATCAATTCCTTTTTCTGGGTGCAAGAAATAATGATAATTGTTCTTTTTTTTTTTTTTTTGGCTAAATCTTTCAAAATTCTAATTCACAACGAAACATCGCCGCGACACATTTTTTTAACTTAATTATTTTCTTATTATTGGGTAGCTTTAATCATTTTTTGCACTTAATTATTTTTGTATGATCGGGTTGCTTTAATCATAAATGTCATGACGTGCTTTTAGAAGACTTTGGGGCAACTGTTTTGCTAATATTGGTCATTTTCTCTTAACAGAACAGTTTGATCTTTATATATTTAAGAAATATATTATTTTTTACTGTTTAAAATTGTGTTCTATTGTATTTAGGAAATGTCTCTAATATAGTTTGGTCTAGCGTCTGTTATTATTTCATTACTGGAATGTATAATTAAATCTATCAAGGTAAATTGTATTATATTTTTAATACACCAGGGATCTGACCGTAGAACAGCTGCTCACTTGTCCGTTTTTTAAGTCATACAGTTTACTTACTATGGAAAATGTGTTAAAATAAATTTATTATCACCTGTAGTCAAAATATTATAAATTGGAAACATATTACAAAGGTATACTTTAAGGAAAACTATTTTAATCTGTTACATAATAAAAAAAAAAAATCTACTATTATCTCATTTAAAATCAGGCATCAGTTTAAAAAAAATCAAAAAAATTAATTTAACTTCAAGTACTAAAATGCTGTCGGAATACATTTTTTACAATGTTAACCCTCTAAGCGTGTGGAATGTAATATTCCGTTCACTAAGCTCCAGGTTTCACTGCAATATTATATATGCAATGTTTAAGATAATATAATTCTATAGATTTAATGAATTTTCAAAACATTGAAGAATGATTAATACTCTCAAGGGTTACATTCATATTTGTAATTAAGTTTTATTTATAATGCTGAAAGAATCATATTTTTTCAGCATTTAGAACAAAATTGAGAAAACAACATTACAATTTTACCCTTTTTCAAAACGCTCAGAGGGCAATGGCAAAGCAATGGCAAAGAAAGACAGGGAGATGGTACATAGACAGTGAAATAAAATGATAAATGCCAGGAAAATGACGACAGTGGAATGTCAAAAAGCAAGGTTAGCGTATGTATTGTTATAACTGCGTACACAAAAAAGAGTTCCACTTAAAGATAACTTCAGAAACTCAGTATAAATAAGGTTTAGTCGCTGATTGAGCTTTCATTACAAAATTACATGGGTTACAAAAATGACAGGGTAATGACAATCAATAAAAAATACTTAACAAGATATAACTGGAAATCTCTAAGCTTTAGTTGTCCTTACTTGTTTCTGCAAAAACAAAAATTCAAGATAGCTTTTATGATGATGCCACTATTCACAGGTGGTATTTTGGGGTAATACGACTTTTTCCAGATGTTAGAATCATTATTTTAATTTTATGATAGGAGAATGACAACAAAACCAAAGGACATTTATTATTATTTTGTCAGAAAAATACTAACCACACTTTAAAAAATGACCAATGTTTCTTATTTTATGAAAATATGCTATAACCACGAACGAAAATATAATATAATCTTCTGAGTTATCCGAAATTTCAAATAGCATGTTACATTGTCTTTTGAATCCCCAGAAACGAATACATTTTCAAAATTTAAAGAATAATTTATAAAATCGAATTATTTTTAGCTGCCCGAATTTTTCACAAACGTTTCCGAAGGGATTTTATAGTGTATTAATTAGTGTCCTCAGCCTGGAATACCTGTTTTTCGAATGCTATCCATTCTGAAGTAAACATTTTCATGCTAAAAAAAAACGTTTAATAGACAAACATGCAAAATTAACAGCGTTAACAATAACATTTAAATTAAGATTATTTCTTTACTCTTCCATGTATAAATTAACTTATGCGGCTGAAAACGTGTACTTGAGAATGGATAACATTCGAAAAACAGGTATTCCAGGCTGAGGATACTAATTAATACACTATAAAAACCCTTCGGAAACGTTTCTGAAAAATTCGGGCAGCTAAAAATAATTTGTTTTTATAAATTATTCTTTAAATTTTGAAAATGTATTCGTTTCTGGGGATTCAAAAGACAATGTAACATGCTATTTGAAATTTCCGATAACTCAGAAGATTATATTATATTTTCGTTCGTGGTTATAGCATATTTTCATAAAATAAGAAACATTGGTCATTTTTTACAGTGCATGAAAACTCTTTATTTTTCCAATTTTTAATATTACATGATAGTTTTTAATAATTTATGCAAGACATTTATATATTTGGACGGTCAACTTTTAAGAACGCTTTTTGTGCTAAGTTGGAAGCAGAGACACACTGAAGAATGACATTTATCACATGAACAAAATTATTTAAGAGATTTAGATTTATAAATAATATGTTTTATAACGTTAAACATACATAAAAACGTTTGTTTAACATATTCTAGTATTCTGTTTAGTTTTTATACAAGTTTATTAATTATTTTTAAAACAGAGATAGTAATTTCGCTGTTTATAAAAAAAAATGACCATAATGGAACGTGAATTTATATTTTAAGATTCAGAGATTGTCAATTTTGTGTAATGTATGTAATCTTTAAGAAATAATTTAATTTGAATTCTTATATATTTAAGTTTTATTGGCTTCATTCTGACATTATTGTTTTCCTTATGATAGATGTCAGCATGAACAAAAAAATACTTTTTATTATCAGTAAATGAACATTTTTTAAATAAACAAGAAAGAAAAATCATGCGTCAAGCATAGATTATGTAACACTTTCCAACGCTTCCAAAATAATCTTACAAATCATACCGTTTAATAAGCTAAAAGATAACATCTAATTAAACAATTTGGAAAACGCATAAAATATTTAAAAACATAATTTTAGGAATTTCCAACATATACAATATTCGGAAAAATATCCAAATACTTTTATTCAGCTCTGTATAGGATCTATAGATTTGTATATATACTACATAGGATGCTAAATTTTTGTTCAGTTAGGAAACGCGTAGCGCAGTTTAAAATTCTCCGTCATGAGTTTCTGTCAATAAACGGAAATGTGTTCGCGAACTTTTGTGCTTCCCTGTATAGGATCTACAGAATTTATACACACCACGTAATAGAAGAAAACGAGTTAAAATTAAAATTGCGTTCAGTAGCTTAAAACGCACTGCCAGGAATTATTGTTAACAGACAGTAGATAATTATTTTGTGTGTCCCTGTAAATGAACGATGACTGCTCTACACACAATATTCTGTAGTAAGCCTCTTGTAATGAACCTTAGTGATATATATAAATTTCAATGCGTTTAAAATAGTGAAACATAATTTAAATAAACCGCAGACGATTTTTCTCCATAGACGTAATGTAACGGAATTCTTTTGACTGTCTCTGTAAAGTAACTGCAAGTGCTATCCACACCCTATTCCATATTAAGCTTCTTCTAATGCACCTTAGTGATATATATAAATTTTAATGTGTTTAAAATAGTGAAACATTATTTAAATAATCCGCAAATGATTTTTCCCCATAGACCGCAATGTAACGGAATTCTTTTGAATGTCCCTGTAAAAAAAACTATAAGTGCTACACACTTCCGTTGAAATAGGGAACATGCTATAGATAACGACAATAACATATAAAAATTGCAGAGCAATCCGAGCATATTTACGGGAGTTAGAGCACGGACAGACGGCCAGACGGCAGACGGCCATCCGGCCAGACAAACCGAAGTCATAAACACTTTTCAACTAGGTTGGAAAGTGTTAAAAACACTGTGTGAAAAAATAAATAATGAATAAAATTAATTGTATTTAAAGTTAAAACATACAATAATCAATTAAATTACAGAGCGTTTATTTTTATCTTTAATTTGATCTTATATTTAATCTTTAAGTATTTTATTTCCTTATTTACTTTATCTTGCTCCGTTTGGAAAGAATAATTTATTTTATTTACCTACCTATTAATAAAAATTTACATTTACTTTTTATATAATAACAAGAACAGAAATTTACTTATGAGCTAAATTTTTTCAGCATTTTATTTTAGACCTAATTTCAAATGCAATACTTTCTAAACGAATTCAAATTACAACAGCGAAATGAATCGATTTTATGGAAATTGCTTTCTTAACGAAAAAAATTGCGGTATAGTAGAATTCTTTAATTTGTATTTTATATTATTTCTGCATGTTGTAAATTTATTATTATTTTTGTATACTTTAAGAATATAAGCACAGTTGTAATTTTAGTAAATAGATATACAGGGATGTCATAAACTCTTTCCCTTATTACAATAATTTATTGATATATATATAGGCATATGCTTGTTTCAATATATTGTAAAGACCTTTATGAAGTTTTTAATACAAGTACTAACTTCAGTAAATTTCGATATGAGCACTCTTGGTATCTCGAAGAATGTTAAGGGGGTATTCCATTTCTCGCCACGTATTGCCCCACATTTGGGCTGCCACACTAGACACAAAATCTGTGATCCTGATCATGAGTATTTCAATATATTTTGCTGATGTTGCAAACACTCTGTCATTTATGTACCCCAAAAGAAAAAAATCTAGAGGAGTTGGTCTTTCCCGTCCGATCCATCTTCCAGAAAATTTGCCATCAAGGAATACACGAACGACGGTAGAGACTGGACTAAAAAACCTTAAGAACATGACTTTTCCATAATAAAAAAAATACATCCAGTTGTTATTTCCTAATAATGCTTTGTAATCAGGGAAAGATTTTATGACCACCCTGTATAATAATTACACGATTCAGACCGCTCTATCTTTCCACTATCTTTTCATTTTTTTTCACTCTGTAAAATTTTGAAGAAAATGTATATATTATTTATTGTTTGTTTTTATAGAATGTAATTTAATTTCAACGGAGTGTCGAAATTAAAGTTTCTTCGGAAAACTAATTGTGAATAAATAACTGATAAAGTATTAGAAGTAATCAAATGTAAGGACGGGTTTAGATGATATAAGATCATTGTATAAAAACAATGTCTTATTTAAATCTTTTTTTTTTTAATATTAAAAGCATAGGAGGCCGTGATTCAACGAAAATAGTGTATTCTAAAATATTCATATTTTCCTCCAGGCATCTGTTTTCAAGCCTATTAAATTGTTGTAGAAAATTTACATCCTAATATCATATTATAGAACAAATACTATGCAATTAAACAGACATATTTACAGAAAACCGATTCGTATGGAAAAATAAGAAGGTCTTACAGAGTATAACCCTATTAACTGCAGTTATTTTTATAATGTTGTACATACAAATATCTCACTAATGCAGCAGCTATTATGTGGCATATTATTTGTATGAACAAATGCAAAATTTATAACAATGTTTTGTAGCATCATACTCTAAAATTCGAAACTCTATTTTTATACTCTAAAACTTTATTCAATGACATGTTTATAGAATTCATGCTTTTAAAGTTAGCACAGAACGAAATATAAATAACATGAACATTTTACTAAATTCGTACAATTAACTGCAGCTATTAAGTACAATTGTTAATGGAAGTAGTGTTTGAAAACTCATGCATAACGTTTTACGAAATGTGTGTGGGGTGTTCAGTAGGATGTAATTTGTGTGTAGGATGTTTCTAAAATAAATTAAAATATATACGTAATTTTTTAATCCAGTATTTTCGTCTTTTTCACATCCAAAAAGTATTCATATTTGTGATCTATTTCTATTTATATAACGTTAATATGTTTGTATTGAACACAATATGTTTTTTTAAATAAGTGCAATAATTTCTGTGATATTTTTGACAGTTAAACATTGCTTTATAAGTATTTTAGTAACATAAACAGTTTAAAAATAAATAAATAAATAAATATGTTATGTAAGTACTCATTTGTATTTTATTTGTTAGATATTTCACGTCCCCTTTTTCTGAAATTACATAACTTTTGGGTAATATGCTCGTTACACTTATATAGCGGATTTTTCTTTCCTAAAACAATAGTGGATACTCCAAAATGTTCCAATTTGTAAAACAATGTGTGCTTTTGATAATTTATTTTTCTTTTTTTTTTAATTTTATTAAAAAACCTTTTGCTTGATGAAATCATATTATTTTACAAAACCATTTATAATATGTGAAGAAGATATTATAAAATATTCAAAAACAAAATCAAACGGTACCGAATCGTTTAAAAAAATATTTGAAGTAAAGACGGTCAAATCTACATGGGCGAGAGAGGAATTATTTTTAAGGGGATATAAGACTTTTAAATCTTCAAAAACTGCAATCTTTATATATATATATTAGAGATTAATCATTTCTGAACACTTTAAAACAAAATGAATGACAATCTTAATAGTTGCCAGATTTAGAATATTTTCAAAGTGAGAACTTTAAAGTCATTTTGCTCAAAATGTGATTTTGGGACATTTTGCGCAAGATAGTTAAAAGACTTTTAATTATTTTTCCATGCAATTTTCAGGATGTAAAGTATAATGTATGGTAGGCCATACAGTAAACCTAAATTTTCATCAAAAATTCATATTTAATACAGTAAACCTATTTTTTTTATGTTGTTGAAAAGATATTTTGTCTTAGTGTTTTATTGCTGAACTTTTGACAATTTGATATAAACAAGATACAATGTAATTTATTAAAAAAAATGCTTTAAATAAACAAATTTTTAAGCTGAATGTAAGCACAAGACTCTTAAATATAATTATGTACCAAAAAGTTTGTTTTACAATGGTTAATGTGTGTTTAATTCTTTGGTAATCAAGCGCAACATGTGATTCCAATTTTTGCAGGACATGCTTAAAACGTCCTATAATAAGTAATTTTCCCTAATAAGATCTAAAAAAATATATATGAAAGAAAATGTCTATTGACACCTTTAAAAATTGTGTTTTGTAATGTATACTTTTTATTATAGAAAATGACAAGAATGATATAAATATATATATATTTTTAACTTTTTAAAATCTTAAAAGGTATTTTAAAAGTCTTATGACCACTTAAATTTTATAAATAAGCGAGTTTCCTTTTTGAAAATTCTGAAATTTAAACGAGAATATTTATTTTGTTTTCCTTAATTATTATATTTATATATTTTTCGTCAAATATTAAGCCTTATAATTTAAACATTGATAGATAAAAATATTGAATATTGTGTGCACATTATAAAGCTAAAATTTAAAGGTGGAAAATTAGAGTGGAAAATTTTTTCATAGAAATGATTTTGACATTCTGCAGTTTATATTTTGAGAAATAAAATATTTAATATTTATAGAAAATTCGTATTTTCTGTAGAAACCATGTTTGGTAATCTGTGTTTTAACTTTGCTTATTCAAGTTAAAATCTATTTCTCAAAATATGCACTATGTGGAAGGGAGATAATTGTTTTATTTTGTAAAGGCATCAAATAATTGCTATTAAACATTATAATCTTTTTCATGAAATATTGAATATATTCATGTATTTTTCAAATTCATCTGTTGCAACTTATAACTGTTTTATTTTTCAACAGAATTTAAAAGACTTTGTTAAATCTTTAATTAGAATGTTTTGAAAAATTATATGAATGTATCTGTAAAACAATTATTTCTTATTAAAAGTTATTAATTTCAGATGTTTAAAAGCATGTCACTACAAAATATTGTCAGTCATACTTTTAACTATTATTTTTTTAATTATTGATAGTCTATAAGAAAGCGTATCTTTTATTACGTTTTCTCCCTCTCTCTCTCTTTTTTGTTTTTTACTTTCTCTAATATAGAATACTAAACACTTTTGTTAAGAAATACGCTCAAAAACTAAAACTAGGAATTTAGAAGAAAAATGCATGATGCTCTTTTCGACAAACAATAAACATCAAAATATTTGAAAAATAAAAGAAGGATAAACATTTTGTTCTAGAATTCATTCGTTGATGTGAAAATACATTTTAACGAAATCCAAAAGACGAACAATGCATTACCACAACCAGAGTTACTCTTATATATATATTCATACTTTGAGAAGATTTTTATCGTATAACATACACAACAATCAATTTCAATGCAAGCAACATATTGTATAGTATACATTTTCTTATTCATTTTGATTCAGTTTAAAAAAGATACTTGGCAAATATTACTTCTTTTAGGAAAAAAAGAATGTTTTTTTTTATAATATAATTAATCAATAGCTGTCTGACTTCCAATTGTGACATTAAATCGTTAGATGATAATTTAAACATCTTCAGTTAAAATTGTAAAAGAGAGTTCTTAGTTAAAATTGTAAAAGAAAATATTTTGCCCTTTGCCAAAATAACGTACAAAACCTCTTTCATTTGTTGTAAGATATAGACTGGTGGGTAAGAATTGTGTGGTATGAGCGGATGACATGAACTTTTTTAGAGAAAAACACTTATTAACAAAAAAAGAGATAAACAATTCATGTATTTATAATGATAAAATTATACAATGATAAGTGCAGAGAACTTACGTAAATTTTGTTTAAAAGTCTGTTGGAAACAAAAATAATAAGCTTTCCGATTTTAACCTTACTTTCTGCTATACTTTACTGCTAATAATTACTGAGCATTTTATTCTCAATGAAAAGAAGTTTGTATTAAATCTGTCATCAAGCTGTTCTTATATATTTTTTTGTACAAAATGATGTTTTTTATTGCTTCTTTTAAAGTCTAGCAGTTTATCAATAAAGAAAGAAAGAAAAATAAATAAATAAATACAAATATTTTTTTGCATGAATGAAACTTTCTGATGACTTCTCAAAGTGTAAGGTAAGCATATTTAAAATGTTTTTCTGCAATATTTTAGTCATTTCAATGTTTTTAAAAGAAAAATACTTATATTTAATTTCTGTATAATAATCTGTTGTATAATTTTAGCGAAATAAATAGTATACTTTCTATTTTCTTTTAATGTTACGTAATACGGAAAAATACATGAAATAATTATAAAATTATAAAGCAAAGTTTTATTCTTATTTGTATTCTAAAACAGGAAAGATTATTAGTATAATTTACATATCAAGAATAATTTACATATTGTTCTGCCATCTGACATATAAACAATTTCTTATAAAATGTTCTTTAAACGATATATCTGCGTAAAATAATATGGTTTTCATATAAATCACATCAATGTCAATCCTTGTACTTAAAAGAACTTTTAAGAAATTCTTTGTATTTTAAATGAAATATATTTAATTCGTGAAAAGGTTTTCAAGTATATTTTCGGATTATGAAACTGAGCTTAATATTTTCAGTTTAATTTATTTTTTAATAAGCATTAAATTTTAATTTTGTTTTAAAGATACGCCAAAGAAATTTCTACAATATATACTTCAGGTTGACACCCTTCACACCCATTTCAAAACAAGAATAGTTTTTTGAATATTCTAGTCATTTGACATTTTTTATGATATATAGAAGAAATATAAATTTTTCTTTAACGAAAATTGTAAACATTTATTTTTATCATTAAGCATATTTCGTTTCAAAATTTAATTTTCAGGAAACGTTCAACAACCAAGATGTCAGTATACAGATATGTGGTTTTGAGATAAAACATATAAATATCTATGATTTTAATTGTTATACATCATTGGTTTTGTAAATATTATATCTCTTTTTTGTGGTTTTCAAGAATATTTTCAGATTATGATAGTTTACGATTTTCAGTTTAATTTATTTTAGAATAAACATTAAATTTTAATTTTCTGTTAAAGAAATGTCACACAAACTTCTATAATATACACTTCATGTTGTCACCTTTCACACCATTTTCTAAACAGAAATTGTCGTGTGAATAATTCCAGTCGTTTGACACTATGGTATTTAGAAGAAATATAATTTTTTCCTTTAACGGAAATGATAAACATTTATTTTTATCATGAATCATATTTCGTTTCTAAATTTACAATATTCAGGAAACGTTCAACAACCAATATGTCAGTATACAGATATGTGGTTTTGATATAAAACACATAAATATCTATGACTTTAATTGTTATACATAATTGTTTTTTTTTTAAATATTATATCTCATTTTAGGTACATGAAACATATAAAAAAATATAAAATGTATGTTTATTGCAAGTAAGTGCTGAAAATTAAGAAAAAATCAATGTATCATAACCAGGTGAGTTTCATCATAAGAGATTGTTGTTTTTATTGTTTTACTATTTAAAGAATGGGGAAAGATTTCTTAAATATAACTTTTAAAACACCGGGTCTATTTAAAATTTAAATTTCGTAATTTTAATAAAAATTTTTAGATAATTGCCATCAAATATTTAGAAGAACAGCGTTTGCAGCGGTTTTGCATTTATAAATTATCATTTAAACAGCGGTAAGACAAAAATCCTTGTATAAAAGTTTTAAACGGGTAGTTTATTAAAGGCCCATGTAAAATCAAGAAACATTTTGTTTGTATAATGTGTTGAATCACATGTTCTCGCTTGAAAATCAATGAACTCTATTCCTGAAATTTCAAGTCAATTTGTGGACGTACGTATACCGCAATATATATTACTCTTGTGCCATATTTTTTTTTATGATAGACTCATTCGTAAAAGCGAAATTAAAAAAAGAATGATTTTAAACGCAAAAATTAGTAAATGTGTTTTGCATACATACATAAATAGTTTTATATATACTTAAATACTAAAGATAAGTAAATTCTAAAGCTATTTTAATCCGAGAACAATACAAAACATTATGTAGAGTTTGCTTGATTTTGAATATCTATGCTTAAAAAGGCATTATTTGAAGATAAAAATAAAATTAGTAAAATTATTTACTAGAATGAAACATGCACTTTTCTTTCTAAATATAGAGATAAATATTTAAGGAAGTTTCTTATAATGTAAAACAAACGTGTAAAATATGCGTCTGATATACAATATTTGTACACACAATAAATGTAGAATATGGAAATGAGTCTACAACTCCTTCAAAAATACATATTTAAGCGTTTTATGCAGCACTTTCAGTAGATTCGTTTAAATATTTCACGATATAATTTTGCTAAATCGTTGGTTGGAATATCTGTTTAGAATAAACCCATACATTTTTTATCTGGGATCTTTGATGAAAATACATACCTAAAACATCCGTTAGTCTATGCAAAAAGATCAATAAGTTTCGTATTACTTTACTGTAAAAAAGCGTGCAAATTTACCTTTCTAGTAAAAATTACTTCTTTAGTCTATGCAAAAATATCAATGATGTTTCGTATTACTTTACTGTAAAAAGGCGTGTAAAATTACTTTCTAGTAAAAATTACTTCTTTAGTCTATGCAAAAAGATCAAAGAAGTTTCGTACTATTTTAGTGTAAAAAGGCATGAAAAATTACTTTTTTGTCGTTTGTTAAAATATTTCCCTACATTATATTGCTAAATATAGGATTAGAACGCATGCATAGATTACAACAATAATTTTTTCTTAGGGTTTAATTTGGCATTCCGGCTGAAAACCCGTGTCAAAAACGCTCGATTTTTTTAATAACTTTTCAAGGAGAACAGGGAATTTTCATATTGCTTTTCAGAAAAAGTCTTTTGATATTCAAATTATGATATCCATACATTGCAGAACAGGTTTTGTTTACTAGAGATAGCCTCGGTAAATCTTGGTTTTAGAAAAAATGTAGAGAAAGAAACAAAATAAAATAATTACAAGTCATATTTTTATATTTAAAAATCAGGTTGTTACAGTAAGGGCTGAAAATATATTTCATTTTTCACATATGTTATCATGGTGAGGTATGAATGTTATGCACTGCTTCTGAAGCACACGGATACATTGTTAAAAGTATGCATTTGCTTCTGCTGTTTTTCTGTTTTTTCCCATTTGCTTACCTCCAATGTTTTCCTCACATTGAATATTTTCACTGAAATGAAGTAATAACCAACATTATTAATTAGCTTAATATCTTCAATACTAAAAAACAATTTCGTCTCATGTCACTATTCTGTCGTAGTGCATGTCGACGATAGAGAGGCCATTTTTGAGCGTGCCCTGATTTCTTTACCAGTGATGAATCATGATGTTGCATCCTGTCAATCTGCTACATATCATCCATTGAATTACCATAATAACGTATATATTTTTATTTTTATTTTATAGAACCTTTTAATGCTTTTAGTTGCTCCATTTGAATATACTGGTGTAGATCCTGAATCTGAAAAAAGACAAATTAATTACAATTATCAATCATTGAGCTGGACCGTTACACCATAAAAACATTATTGTAATAAAAATATTGTGTATAGTAAACACACGATTTTTCTGAATGGTGTATGAAAAATTTTATGCAAAATTATATTTTAAAATTACATTAAATTGACGTTTCGGTCAACTTCTATGACCATCATCAGAATATGTATTTCTGTAACAATTACACTTATAAACGAAATGCTTCCATCTTGAAATATTTACATAACTGTACATATTCTGATACATATTCTGATGATGGTCATAGAAGTTGACCGAAACGTCAATTTAATGTAATTTTAAAATATAATTTTGCATAAATTTTTTCATACACCATTCAGTAAAATCGTGTGTTTACTATACACAATATTTTTAATTACAATTATTTTATACATATTGCTTAAATACATTCATATCACTAATAAGAAATACTTTAAACATAGTATAATTAAATTTTATCATGAAAAATAATAGAAAAGTGCTTCTTTATAATACGAATACTTCTATTGCTTATATTTTAGCTATTTTTGTCTTTATCTCTATTTAAAAAGAAAATGTTTAACGGATTAAAATAAATCCATTTTATTCTCTTTTTAGCAAAATTGATTTTCTGTTAATCCTTCCGAACTTGTCAGAGGATTTACATAATAACTACTGGTATTTGCAAAATCTTACTAATTCTAATTTATGTAAAACTTAAGAAAAAAAATTAAAAAAAATAAAACAAAATAGAAACTCTGAGATAAAAATATCCCAGAATTATTAAATATATATGTGTTCGAGCCCATGGTAAATTTCATTCAATTTTTGTGTTTTAATACCAGTATTTTGGGATTTTAATGTTATTGTAATTTAATTGAAGAATTTCTCTCATTTATTATGTGGAATATTACTTTACAGAACTACTGGTGTTAAAATTTATAATAAATCGTACAAAACCTGCAAAATTGTTCAGCAGTTCAGCATTCGTTGTCGCAGTAAAAGGCTTAAAAACAACAACAGACCTACTTATATATCTGAAATGTTTATATGTTGGGTACGAATGTTATTATTATAAAACATCCCCTAATAAATTTATAATCAAGTAGCTAAATTTGAACTCTGTCATTAATTTAGTAACTGAACTCGGATTTATTAAGGCAGAACACAGATGTCTATAAATAGGTTTGTACGTACATGATAAAAATCATATGACGAATACTCCAACTAATTAAATCAGATATAATAAAGTATTTATTTATTATCTTTTTTACATTTTCAGGTAACATGAAAATGACCATCTTAAAAAGAAGTTATTTCCCTTAAACAGTAACCCTCAGAAATACATGTGATAAAAAATTAAAAAACGAAGCGGATAAAACTTTAAACAAACAATGCACGCAATCCGTGAATTGTGAAATTGAGAATATCTCAATTTAAACTACAAACATAATCTAATTTAAATGGACATGCAATATGCTATTCAAACTAATTTCTCAATATGTTTTTGTATGCTATTTATGTCTGTTCAAATATTGAACAGGCATAGTAAACTAAAATGCGAGTTTCTGAATGTTCACTACATTCCTTTTCTTTTACGTATAATTTAAAATGTTTGCCTATTTTATGTGGAAATAGATGCTATATCACAAACAAAAACCGTTTTAAATGTCTCATGAATGTCTTTTTAAATGAAAATCATGCAAGATATTTTACAGCAGTATTTGAACAGGGAAAAAATTACACTCTAATTTTTCCTCGCTCTTAGTTCAATAAAATAAGTATTAAAATACCTTTTAACCTTGTTTGCATAAACTAAAGAACACAAATCATATAATCATAGTCGAATAAATATGAATTCTTTTACGAACTATCGAAATACAAGAAAAGATATTTTGAAACTTGAATCTTATTTATATGCATTGTTCACTGTTCAATTACACTTTATTATCGACTATTCATGAAAAAAGAATTATAAAATTCAAAAGTTTAACTTAAATTATTTTTACCAGCGCTTGAAATGAAAATAATTTTTCAGAAGATTTGTTCCATAACTTAGTAAAAAATATGCAAAATTTACAAAATCAAACCTACAATATATATATAGTATTAATATAGTATTGATATTGTTAGTATTTAGTTCTTAAGTAAATACGGTAGGTGAACCAAAGGTGACCATAGTTAAGCTTTGAGCATTTTTTTATAATTTTTTGGTTGGGTGGATGTGGATGAATTTTTGTTTGTAAAATTTTACACTTATCCCTAACGTATTTAAAGTACACTTCTCTTTGTAAAATAAACTTTAATTACTTTTCTAATACAATTTCAAACTTTTAGTTTGTGAGCCACCTTTGGTGCATAGTTTTCCAAAGGCGGCCCATGTACTGAAATCACTTTTAAAATGTGAAAAACTACTCGACAAACTATTTTGCTTACTACTATGTTCTGATGATTCTTTCTTTCTTTTGATATCTTTCGGGCTTTTCTTCTTAATTTTCTTATCTTATAAAAAGAAAAGTCCTTTATTTACTTTTTCTGCCCGGTAATTCAGGTATTTTCTTCAGGGAATTAAATATGATGTATGGCCGCCATTTGCACGATGTAAAAGTATTAATCTATAAATTTCTTAAAATTAAAGTAAATTTGTCTAAAGAGAAGGAAATAAGCTTTCAGAAAACGTATCATACTTCAAAGTTCTAAGAATTTAAACACGTGCAAATTAAAATATGTTCTTACCAGGAAATTAGAACGACTACTACTCAAAAGTAAACTCACTGCATAAAATGTAGGATGATCAAGATGATATCTTTAAATTCAGCCACATGCACTGAAGATACGTGATTTACACTGCACTAGCACCATTTTGTGATTAACTTGTAAATCTACAGATCAGAGGCCTCAACGTCAGCTCTACAAATCATTGTTCATTAATCTCACTAATTTTTAGTATAATCTGCATAATATTTGATAGCCTAAAATTATTTTTTTTAAGTTATTTATACATTTATAAAAATATAAGATTTATTAAAAATTCCAAAAAATTTAAAAGTATCACATTAAACACAATTTTATTTCGGATAAATGATAGGATAAACTACTTATTACTGTATTTGTTTCAGAATAAGATTATATATCTTCAGGGGAGCGGAGACCCCCTGAACCCCCCGTTGTCACTTTAATTTTATATTATCAATTTCCAGTAATTGTGCACCTTCATTAATCCAGTATATATCTGAGTGCATTTACTGTTTTAATTTCATTAAATTAACCATCTTTTTGTACAGGAGGTTTTATCCTAACTTTAAAAGAATACTTATTTTTCAACCACTAAATATCATATGGTGCTAAAATTGAATTATATTCCGTGTATTAAATATGCTTATACAAATGTAAATTTCTCTTATGAGACTTACATTCCATTTTCACATTCAACGTTTTTATAGTTTTCGTTTCGAAAGGCGATTTGGTCATCTTTCTTTAGTAATTAAAATAAATTCTCATCTATTTCATTAGAAAAAAACATATTAAAAAATTAAATCACCTGAAAATTAGCTATTTTGTTAATAACATTTCGCGTCAAAATAATTCACTTGAATTTTCCTTTGTTGATATTCTTTGAAGGATAGTTGCTTAGCAACCATTTAATGAAAGACAGAAATAAAATGCATTGTAATTTTTTGTAAAAAATGAGAAATTAAAATTTTCATATCTTTCAAATTAATACGTAAAATTTCCCAATAAGTTATACAATTAATTTAGAAATTCTAATAAATATATTGGGAAATTTTCAAAGTGATCAAATTAAATTAAGATATCCATTTAATAAATTTAATATCCATAATTTAGCATGTACAATTATCCCAATGCGTGATTTTCTTTTCGCGGAATGTTAAAATTAAAAAATCGTCTGACTTCCCATTGAAAAGCATTATAACTTAAAATAAAATGTTCTATATTTTTCGAACGAATGAAACGAATTTAACCAAAAACTATACAGCTAATTCCGGGTACATCGCCAACATACCCACCAAAAATCAACCTAATTGGACGATTTTTGCGGCAGTTATCGCGGAACAGACAGAGAGACAGACAGACAAACAGGCAGAAACCAAAAACTTTTCGGGTCTCAACAGTGAGCCTTCACTGACGTTTCGGCAAAAATGAAATTAATTCTACTTTTGAGGTGTGGGCTACATTAGGAAAGCTGGCCACCTTTGGTTCACCCCACATTTAAAAGGGGCCAAAGACATCTTTCAATACTTATTTACCTATGAAAATGAACTACAAAAATTTTAGATTTTATTTTAATATTTTTAAGCTGTCAGATCATATCTATTCTCGTGTAATGCATTCATCATTTGCAGAGAATATTCTTATATATTCATGGATTTTCGGGACTATGGTTCTTTGCTTATCTTACAACTCCGTAATTTCATCTTTCCTCTCATTTTCTGTTGTCAGAAAAATTCAGTACCAGTCAGACTTGTCTTCGGAGATTGAAAATTAAGGTTATCATTACATGGCATACCGAAAATCAGGTCATTTAAGCTATTTATGGGACACAAACAAGACAAATTTAAGAATTTTTAGCAAAATACATTTTTATGAATATATTAAATTACAGACATGTAGTCTAAAATTTCTTTCTTGAGACTCAGAAGCATAAACTTGCTTACTCTTTACTCTTACCTTGCATACTCTTACGAATGTGCTTGATTTTTATGTTGGAAAATGCTTGAACAATATAAAATGTAATATATTTTTATCTTTCCATATGAGTAAACAAAAGCAAAAAAATGTTAAAGTATTCAAAATAAAATGAAAGCCTCTGAAATTTTTATTTCATCTTTATAAACATCAATTTTATTACTCAAATGCAAGTAAGTTTCAAAAGTTTATATTAGATTTGTTACTTTAATATATGTATATATATATTTTAATTATTTCTGATTATAGGTAATATTTTAGATACTTAGGTGAAACCCCCAGTAAATGACACAATTTAAGGATTATTTCCTGTTCAAATCACTACTACAAAACTTTAAATCTATTTTATACTTACCTTTGTTTTTCAAAGGATAGTAGAGATATATTACAAAATTACAGTTGGCAAAATTTTGTAACATTATACATTTTGTTATTAAAAATTATTTTTGTTTCTGAAATATGGACAAAAACTCCAGTAACTGACACTATCTTATTTTTAAACACCAATAACTGACACAAACTGAACCAATGACGGACACTTTATTTCAAAAGATTAAAATGCTTTTAAAAAATTACTCCTTATTATAAAACAAAATACATTAATATTTATTTTTTAAAAAAGTGGGATTTAAATTTTTAAAGAGGCAAACAGTTATAAATTTTAAGTGCTTAATTTTAAATTTAAACAAAAAAGGAAATAAACATTTGACATCATTTAATATAGATTTTATATTAAGAATCGTAGTCTTACAAAATTACTATTTTCTTTTAACCAAGCACAGTGCATATATTGAAATGTTTTTTAAATCTATATATATATTTGTCTTACGTGGCGCGGAAATAGGGCTGAATTTCTACCTTATCGTTGGCAACAACCGTAGTTTCCAGATGAGACGAATGAACAGACAAGATTGTGTTAGCTCCGCCTCCAATATGGCGGTCAGTGTTCGAGCAATGAAACTCAAGCTAGCAATTATTAAAAATAAAATAATATGAACGTAATCCAAAGCGTCTGAGATGATTCCTTAGTTTAATTATGAGTAATATTGTTAATTTAAAATTATTTCTGAACTCCTATTTAGAATTTATTTACGAATTTAGTTACGAATTTAGTTACGAATTTCACTCGGACAAAGAATCGGAGATAATAAAATATAAACTTTCTAGAATGCCCCTGCTGCCACCTGCTGCTGTTTTATTGAAGTAAAAATAATTTCTTTTTCCGAAATCTGTAATCAATTAGAATAATAAAATAATTTAAACAATCATTGATGATAAACTATCTTCCTACCAAAGAGTGTTTTTTTTTTTTTTTTTTTTTTTTTTTTTTTTTTTTTTTTTAATGAATTTAAGCCGTGTTGTACAATATTATAGGTGCAATAAGTTTTAAACTAATTATGTTTCCAAGATCCTTTTTTCATAGTAGTTAAATGATGTATATGCCCTTTAGCAGCATCAACTAAATGCATTTTTAGTTGTGTTTTCAACGGAATTTTCAATTACTTTTTTACATTAAAAAAATTGTCAATTTCATATGTTCAAATGATTTATTGTAGTACTTATTCCGGCTAGAATTACTACAAAAATAAAAAGTGGCGAGCGAGCGAAGCGACCTGGGATCGCGTAGCGGTCTCAATGTGAATTGCTTTGCAATTTACAGGGGGTTGATGAGCGTTAGCGAGTAGGGGCCTGAGCCCCCTAGTACATATATATATCAATCATTGTTTTTTCATTTGGCGATAGACTGTTTTTATCTTCTTAATTACAGCTTTATCAAAAAAAAAAAAAAGATCATTACCTGTCTAAAAACATTAAAGGCCTATAAAATATTTAGCAGTTTTTTTACCACAGAATTGTATGTTTCCAATGACCAAGAATAGGAATTTTCTATTTTTCTTTTCGTAGACATTTTACTGTAGAATATTCTTTATTGACTTCAAGAATACGTACAATATTAAACTTCCCATCGTAGTACATAACAGCATTCTTTCTTCAGCTGAATGTTATATTTTATTTTAGTCAAAGATTTGTCAGTGTCGTCATCCCGATCTTGATTTGAATCCAAGTCCTAAGAGTCTTTTTAAACAATATTTGTTAAAATCGACTCTCACTGGATCCTGATAGAGAAGATTTGTGTTTTCTCTTTTGTCTTGGTAATAAACCACGTTTTTTTTTATTCTCTTAGCAAGGGTCGGGAAAACAACTTTTTAATTTTTTTATCTACAACTACTTTATCGAAAATATAGTTAACTGCACCTACAACTACCTGTTTTAAAAAGTAGTGACTTCAAACTGCATTTTAAAAGTAGTGAGTAATGCACTGCTTTCAGATTTTGTCAAAGGGTTCAATTTATACTAGAAATTGAAGACACATATTAAATAATAAAGCGATCTTTCGTTATATCGCACCTGCTAAGATACAATTAAATAAGTGCGACATAACAGAGGGAATTAAACAATTAAGAAAGATAATATACAAGAAAATGTTTTATGTTTATGTTCAAATTGTTATTTTATACACACATTACAAATTTCGTATCAAAAATAAGTGATATATTATAATTTAGATAATTACAGAAAAACCTGTAAATGTAAGCAATAAATAATTCCGAATAATAAGAAAACCAGTTTTAAAACATGAAGACATAATAATGAGTAGACACGTGTTGCCAACAAGTAAATTAATTCCTTTGGTAGGTTAATATATTTGATTTTAGCAGTAAGAGTCAATGTGGAAAATCTATAGACTTCATGCGATGCGTTACTATACACTTGAGTTTGGATTCATAAATTGTTGAGCAATTTCAATTTTGCACAGAAGAAGCAAGTTTCGGTGACGCGATTTGCAGAATGGTACTTTTTTTATTTTTTTTTTTTAACTTGAGATAGCATTAAAAGCAGCGTGGTTCTGACTACATACTACTTATTTTTTTTGTCTCGCTGCTCGCTACACTCGCTACTAACTGTTCCCAAATATTGCGTGCTATACTGCAAACTACTGTAAAAACCACAGTAGCGATCACTGTTGTTTCGCTACTTTTAAGGTGTTGCTTCCAATCCATGGGTTCAAGTTTTTCTTGCTTTTTATCTCATGCTCAAGCATTTGTTTCTGCTTCTGCTCTTCCTTGTTTTTTCCCTTCATTTTTATGTTTATGTTATTTTATGTATGATATGCTACAGATGCATTTGCCTTTTTTCAGGTTTTAAATTATTAGTAATGCAGCTATCCAATAACTGACATTTATTATCCAGTAACTGACATGTAGAGTCAGAAACTGGTAAAACAATGTAAATTGTAATGGTGTTTACTACAATATAAATTTAATTTATTATTATGCATTTTTAATCAGTTTAAATAATAGTTTTCAACTTTCTTTAATATAAACAATAACTGACACCCCTGTGAGAGACTGGTGAAAATAAATTCCAGGAACCAATAACTGGTACCCCCCCCCCCCTATTAAGTTAAATTCAATAACTATAAACCCTAAATCATGGCCCTAATGTATCATATGTATCTTTAAACTAATTTCTACAAACACAACTTTAAGAAAAAAGTTTAGGATGGTTGCATTACAAAAAGATTTTAAAAAAGCACTTCATTTGTTGTACACATACTATTTAAAATACGTCTTAGTGTAAATTTTGAAATGCAACACATTTTTTTAATTTTTTACAGTTCTTAGATTTTTAAATAACTACATTAATGATTTAATTACTACTACAAAATGCTCATAAACTGCTTGGATCAAAGAAAGAAAATGACAATAAAATGTTAAAATTATGTAGAAATGTCATTGTTCCGTAAAACATTTATATACATATCTTTTTTTTTAAATGTTAAGTTAAAAAGATACATTTTGGACTAACTCTTAGTTATGTAGGAATAATTTATAATAGCATATTAACTGAATAGCATAGTTCTATAGTAACTTATTTTATTTGTGACAGTTGTTTTTTATTCCATATATATATATATATATATATCTTCATAATGCGCACTTTTTATTTTAATTGTAGAAAACAGGTATATGCTATTTCAATGAAGTTCTAACACAGAAAAAACTAGTTAAAACATATGCTTTCTCAGCAATACATTTCCAAATGTTTTTGTACTGTATATTTAAAATGAAAAAAAAATAAAATTTTATATTTGTGTTCCCAGATACAGAAGATATTTCTCGGATGACTCTCGTGATACTAAGATTTTGCCAATGATTATGTAACATGCTTAGGGACATTTTTTATAACTTTGCTGATGATATTGTAGCACAATATAGTAATACTGAAATTTTTTATACAGGGAAGTTGACTCGAATGCATTATCTAGCAATCATTTTCTATGATTTTAAATTGTGGACATATCAAAAAGATTGCCTTCAACATTTACATTTAACATATGGAGATGGAGATTCATCTTGTGCGTCAGATGGTTTGCATCGAGGCTAACGAAAAAGAAAGGCTATCGCGGTGATTTACGCGTATCTTTTTTTACAGACCGCTGGAGCCACGTGATGCTCTAATACACCAATGTAGGTGTACGAAAAGAACATCACGTCACTCTAGTGGTCTGTAAAAAAAAGATAATTGGAATGCACCGCGGTAGCCTGTCTTTTTCGTTAGCCGCGGTTTGCATTCCGATGGTTATATTCAGATGGTTTACAAAATTTAATACAGAAACAAATTCTTTACCGCTTACCTTTGTCATCTGTAGTCGAAGAAAATGTGTCGGTCGTATGAAAAATGTTAATCGATGATAATCTCTGTACATACCAAATGATACAGGATTAACATTGCATCCGCAGCTTTTCGTAAAAGTATTCATAAAAAACTGCATCCGAAATAAATTAGTTGTCATTGGGTCCACTATAATTTAACAAAATCTCTAAAAGCGGAGCATTCTAGATTCAGTAACGAAATCCAAAAATTGCTTAATGATGGTAGGCACCGCAATTTTTCCAAAATTATAACTGGTGATGAGCGTCCATACTTTTTTAGACGTTCCAACACGTCAAGAACATAAAGTATGATACTTTGAAAATGGTTCTAAACAAACAATGTTAAAAAGACAACATGCAATGAAAAAATTAATGTATGCGACGATCTTCAAAATTAAAGGGCTGATCAAAGCCATAAAGCTTGATAACAGAAGCCAGTTATAGCTAATTGCTGCACCACTAAGTACATTCCAAAATTTCCGCAATAGGTAAGTTTTAGGGGAAGCATGCTTCACCATGATAATGCATCTTCTTATTTAGCAAGAATTGCAGTAGAATATATTGAGAAAAATAACATCCGTGTGATAGAAAATGGTCCCCTTTCTCCTGATATTGCTATGGGTGACTTTTGGTTATTTTTTAATCTAAGAAACAATTCCGTGGGCGTTGTTTTAATTCTGAAGATAAGAGTTGATGAGGCTATAAAAGCATATTTTTAATCTATGCTAAGTAATGAAGAGACTAAAACATTTAATCTTTGGAAATTTCAACAAAAAAAGTGCAGTTTGGAGGGAACGGCTTTGAACACTCCTAAGAGTTGGTAAGTTTAACTTTCACTACTTAATCGTATTTTAAAAAAAATTAGTTTGACCCTCGTATAATATATAAAAGTGTATTTTGCTGCATTTTTTGAATTGGGCAATATTTTGAACCAGTGACATAAAAAGATGTTTAAATAATGTGTTACATTAGACTCTTGGTAAGTAATCTAATCTGACAAAATTTCATTCAACAAAAACAGTCTATATATATATATATATATATATATATATATATGTTACGGCCAAAACCCGAAGTTCGGCCAGTTCGAGAACTTGCCGGATACTTCGCGAATTGGCCGTAACATATATATGTTTCAATATTTAACTTTTATATTTTTTATATATTAATATAAAACTGTTTAAAGCAAATGTCTGTTTAAAATCCAGGAATTAAAAAAAACATATCCTTTCTACTGTATGAAATGGAAAGCATGTCGTATTATATCCCAGTCATTTTAATATTTAAAAAATGTACAAAAAGGAGAAATTAATGATAGCTCAGTATAAGTATTTAATATCATGGTGAAATATTACATTCCAGACTATTAGTTTAAAATCAAAATATGTTAAACGTGAGTGTATACTTTCGTTTGAATATTCCAGGTTTCTATTAATAAGTAATTATATTGTGTACATACTTTTCGAAATTATTTAAAGGGTTATTAATTACGTGTTACTTTCACTCAAGCTTTATTTATAGACATGCTAGCTCATTTGCATTTAGATCGATTTCAAACTTATTCAAGGAAATTCCACATGAATATTTAAATAGCCAAAATATTCGTTTTGAAATATGTATGTTATTAATGACACTGTTTAACTGCAGGCATTTTGAATTTTTAATATACATACATCACTTGAGAATGAAAAAAAATAGAACTTGGATGTAATTTAATCATAGTTTCATTAAATATATACAATTTCTTTTTATTAAAAAATTTAGCTGTTAGAATACTTTGCTGCTAAAAAGAGCCTTTGTTTAATCGTCAGTTAAGACTGAGACTATTATTTATATGTCTTTAATATATTCTACGTAAGTTATATTGAGCAAGCTGATGTTGTACAATAAGGTATAACAAGGATTGAGCTGGACCGTTACACCATCAAAGCATTATCGTATATAAACTTTTGTGTAAGGTAAACCAAACGTTTTTACTGAATGGTGCATAAATATTTATGTAAAATTAAACTTTAAAAATACACCAAATTGACATTTAGGTCAACTTCTATGACCATCTTCAGAAAATGATGTTAAGTAAAAATTACACTTAGAAACAAAGGACCTCCATCTTGAAATATTATTACCTTATACAAAATTTTATATACGATAATGTTTTGAAGGTGTAACGGTCCAGCTCAATCATTTAAATTTCTTCACTTAAATTGATCCTAATGATGAAGTTCTACAGGAGGCTAGCAGTGAAATACATAAAGTTATAAGATTTAAGTGTTAGTTTGCAATTTAATCTTGCGGGAATTCTTGACATAATTTAACAGATTTTAGCATTTTGCGTTCCCGAGATTTTCCAAACATTCTGTGTCATCTGATCCAGATATTATGACGCCTAGTCACTGCTTTAATGGAACAATTATTACTTTTGTTTCTTATCCTAAAATGTTAAGTGGGAGCTGTAATGAATCCAATTGCAGCAATGCGTAAATTAATTAATTGAACACTACTTAAAAAGATGGCCTATCAGCTAACTTAGTAGATTATAACAGAGAACAAAATGAATTGATATCGAAGGGTGGATAATTTATTCAGAAACACATGCTGTAGTTAATATTTTGTCTCATATCCTATTAATTTGTAAGACTTTTGCGAATTTTATAACACCAATAATAGTTGGTATATTGCTTTATGAAAATGATTATAAAACAGCACACTGTAAGATATTTCAGATATAATTTCTGTATAAATGTTGATTGATTTATTTTTGTTCTAATTGTTTTCAGTGTAAGTTTCTAGTTCAATGAAATTTCTTGTGTAATTATTTTAAGCGACTATTCTGTGTACCAACATTATATATTTGTACTATGTCTTTGTATTTAAATTTGCTTTTTTTTATATTGGAATATTTCAATGTGCTAAATGTTTGAAAACAGGTCACCACCAGCCGGTATGTACACTGTCGCATTTGCTCACGCTTATGATTTCATGTATATGCACGCAGGTGACTTTCTGATATATAGCTCTTTTTTATATAATATTCTTTATGGCAACAGGGCTAATAGAATTAACTTGTTATTACAATCTTGTAACTCCAGACATGTGTGTATTGAAAAGTTGTACTACTTTTGTGATGTCAATAAAATGCAAAACTATACTAAAATATAAGTTCGTTTCACGTAAATCGTAACAAAGAGATATGCTTTTGGAACATAAGTTATAAGAATCATTATTTTTATATAAATAACTAAAGAATAAATGTATGAAAATTGTAAATGTGAAATATATTGTTCATTTTTCTACTAAATAAAAAATAAATATTTTAATCTTCACTAATCAATTAGCTGTTACGTTTATGGTACAAGACAAATGAGCTGTAGGGAAAGTAGCTTTTTGTTTACAGAGATACACTGGATATATTATATGCCTGAAGGCTGGCATGTAGTACAATTTTCTTTTAATCTTATTTATTCCCCAATTTAATTGTTGAAATTTCCAATTAATTTTTCTACTTCTTTCAGAAATATTTACATTTTTAAATAATTTAACTTTCTATATGTATACACCAGTGTAAAAATGCCAAAATATGAAAATCAAATAAATGTCTCAGTGAAAAATTACTTCATATTAATTGACATCATTTTCAATGTTTAAATTCAAGTATGATTTTAAAGTTTATAATTTAGTTTTTCTGTGCAAAATATTTTTTTTCTAATTATCATTAAGAATTTAAATACTATAACTTTTAATGTGTTTTAGATTATTATACCATATTTTTTGAAATATAGAAATATTTTCGAAAACCAAAATCAGAAGTTAAAATCAAACACAATGTGTTCATTTGATGAAGCAATGATTTTTAAAATACCTGAAATGAAAAATACATATAAATATCTTATTATAAGATAGTTTATATCATTTCAAAATAAATTTTAAACTGACCCATTAACACACAAGAAAATTTAGAATCCCTGTTACATATATTTATACTGTGAGGAAAACATTCATCATGTAAGAAATATAGATTTCATTGTAGGCAACATTTTGCGTATAGTATCAATTCTTTTTTTCTTATTCAGTTCGAAAACTACTTTAATAAAGCTGCTCTAAATTGAAATTGTTGATATTTTTTTCTTTCTAAAATAAATCAATGGATGTCTGGCTTGCAATTATATGTGCTTCATAGACTTCATTATTAGTATGTTTATATCTTAACTAAAAACACAGAATACTATATTCACTCCAGTCAAACGTTACGTAACCCAAAAGACAAGCTGAAAAATTAGAGTGACAAATATTTTTACTCAAAAGCTTTTACGTTTCTACTGTCTCTATTTAGGCTACTCTCTAGGTATCCAGAAGTAAAATTTATAAGATAAAAACGAGTATTTATTTTTAATGGGAACTCTATTTTTGGTAATATAAGTTTTAGTTTTTCTTATTGAATTCAGAAGCTCATGCATGAAGAAGAGGCTATTTTTTTTTGTTTAGTGATTGCACTAAAATATTATCATCTGACATTAATTTTATACTTGTATCTTTCAATTTCAACTGTTGCCGTTTAGAACTATGTTTTTCACATGATTTTAAAAGTTATTTTTTTCATCTTTAATAAGTTAAAGACAAACAAAAAACAAACACAAAATTTAGCAAAATACAATAAATTTCATATTAACTGTTATTAAATTCGGACGTTTTAATGTATGTTATTAAAAAAATGTTACACGATTTTTTTTCTTAAAAATATTATTCTTGTGATTGTTGAAAATCATTTAGATGGTGTAACTTTCATTTGGTTTTATATTTCTTTATTTTACTTTCTGGAATACTGAGTACTAAACATGTTTATTCTAAAAGAACTCTGAAAATCTAAAACTAGAAATTTACAAAAAAAAAAAAAAAAAAAAAAAAAAAAAAAAAATGTATAAAACAGCAATGAATTTTTGAAAAAATGCGAAAAAAAATAGGATAAACATTTTGTTGTACAATTCATTTCGTAATTGCAAAATACATTTGAACGAGATCCAAAAGACGAACAATACATTACAAAAATTAGAATCATTCTTATATCTATTCATACTGCGTGAGAAGTTCTATCGCGAAACAAACACACAAAATAGTTCAATGCAGGGAACATATTGTGTAATATAAATTTAATTTTTCTTTTCAGTTCAAAAGATTCTTGGCAAAAGCTACTGTATCTAAGAAATAAGTAATTTTTATTTCATCAATCAATTGCTGTCTGACTTGGGATTCTATGTGGGTCATAGCTTTCATCATTAGCATTTTTATAGCAGAAATAAACATAATGTTGTATTCACACCATATAAATATTGCGCAGTTCAGTAGACGATGAGAAGAATTCTAAAATAGAGGTTTTATTTTTGAATATCTATAATGTCCCGCTTTAATCTATATTTAACTACCGCCCAGAAATAAAAATTATAATATTTAAGGTCTGTATTTTGATGGACACACACTGTATAATATAATAAGTTTTAATTTTCTTTTTTAGTTCAAAAGATATTTGTCAAAATTTGTTGTTTCTTGAAGAAAGTAGAGAATCTATTTTTTGATAACGTTAAAACACTTTTGTCTGTTTTGTAATTATATGTTTGTCATAGTTTCTTTTATTAGCAATTGTACAGCAGAAGAAATAAAATTGCAATCACTCAATTCATTCAAATATTACAGACAGACACACACACACACACACAAAATTTCAAAAACTTTCATCGAAGAAAAACCACAAAAATTTTCTCTTATATCTAGTCATTTATTATCATTTTATAAGCATGTTCAAAATTAAATGGATATAATTTAGTTTCATTTTGAATATAAATTTCATAGAATTTCATTAATGTTAAAAATGGAAATGGAAAGTGTATAAATATGCGTATATAATATATATATATATACACTTTCCATTTCCATTTTTAACATTAATGAAATTCTAGGAAATTTACATTCAAAATGAAACTAAATTATATCCATTTAATTTTGAACATGCTTATAAAATGATAATAAATGACTAGATATAAGAGAATTTTTGTGCTTTTTCTTCGATGAAATTTTTACAATGGAAGAATATATTCTGTATATTTACTTTATATACATATACATATATATATATATATATATATATATATATATATATATATTGCAACTTTTAAAGAGAATTCAATCCTTTTTTTTTTAGATTGTGTTCTAACGTATAACTCTAATGTACAAATAATATTCTGGGCTGTGATACTACAACTCATCTTAAATAAATAATATACTTTTATCCTATTGAAAATAAAATCCATTTTATAAAAGAAAAATAGACCTAAGCAGAATTTTAATAAGTATGGAAGAAAGTATTTCATCGTAGACACTTTTTAAGGTCGTATATTGCAACTAGCTAAATCTACAAGGTACTGGCATAAACACATTAAAATGAAAAAATATATATATCAAAGCATACATTTGATCATGGCAGAATAATACGGAAGAATAGTTGAAAATTGCAACTCAATAGTTAGATGAATACACAGTTATGTATAGGTATGCATAAAACATTATAAGTTGATTAAAACCAGATAAAATATACACTGGTGTGCAAAAATTAAGGACAGAGCTGATAAATTAGCATAAAAGCCAAAAAAGCAACAGAACTAAATGAAAGACCAATCAGGGGATAGTCCTGAAACAAATGCAGCAGGACATGCCCATATATGTCATATGGCGTAAAAGGAGGAGGTACTAAGGGGATAAAAGCACAGAGGCAGTGACCATTCAGAAATTTGGTGAAATCTATTGCAATGTGTAAAGTGATTTCAGCGACGGTTTTTTGCTATTATTGTGTAATATGGCCAAGAGGCAATCCAGAAGATGTCATCGGGATGACCTTACACGTGGTCGAAGTGTGACAAGTGTGGCTCAAGAGTTCGGTATCGCTCATAGCATCGTTTCACGAGTCTTGAGTGCATTTCAAACGAAGGGAACAGCTGTCCTAGCATTCAGCAGTGGTCGCCCATGCGCAACAACAACAGCGGAGGACCATTATATTGTCCTACAGGCGAAAAGAAACAGACGTCAGACAACTGGAGAAATCGCAAGGCAGATGGAGCAGACTAATGGCCGTCGGATATGACGTTTTTCACTTGGCTAGGAGGCTGCACAAAGGTGGCCTGTATGCACGACGACCAGTACAGTGAGTACCACAAACGCCTGCTCATCAGAGACTCAGGTTTCTGTGGTGTCAGGAACATAAGAATTGGACACAAAAGGAGTGGGATCGAGTACTCTTTACGGATGAGAGCCGATTTAGTATGATGAGCAATTCTGAACGTATATACTTCTAGAGAGAGAAGGGCACACTTAATTACCCCTCCAACATCATCGAAGGTGCAGGAGTTCTTGTTTGGGGGGGGGGTATCATGCTTGATAGACGTATACACCTTCACGTCTTCAAAGGAGGTTCATTATCTGGTGCCCGCTACTAGTGCGCTGAGATTCTCTTGCCTCAGGTGCTTCTTTTTAGATGTGCTGTGGGTCCGGACTTCCACTTCATGGACGACAACGCTCCCCACATCGCACAGCGTCTGTCGAAGATCTGCTGGAGAGTGAAGATATTCAACGCATGGATTGGCCTGCAAAGTTCACGGACCTTAATCCCATAGAACACTTGTGGGACCTGCTCGGGAGACGCTTGTCATCACGTGATCAGGCACCAACAACGATTCCGGAGCTAAAATTGGCGTTAAAAGGGGAATGGGACTGTATTCCTAAAGAGCTACTAGACAACCTTGTCCTCAGCACGGACAGACGTTGCAAATCCGACATCGCAGTCAGGGGTGACCATATCCCCTATTAGGAACTGAATTTTTCCTGCCAGGTGCTTGTAAAATGAACGTTTCTGTCTTCTCTGCATTTATGCTCCAAGTGACCTTTTAAATAAAATGTTTTTATATCCTTTTGATTCTCTGTTTAGATTTTTTTTATCACTTATCCCACATTTTCACATCTTGAAGATCTTATGGTATGATTTTGGTAGATGTTGAAATCTTCTGCGCTACGTTACATTTGAACAACCCTCTCGTCCTTAATTTTTGAACACCGGTGTATGGAAGAGTTGGAGAAATTTGCGTATAAGAGATTAATATTCGCCTTGATATGTGATTTGGTAGGGCGTAAAATAAAATAAGTAGTTTAAAAACTCTGCAGTAGAGAGCCCTACTGCAAAGAAAACAACTACCCGTTTTCACTTTAAAATTGTTATGCTTGGATTATAAGTTGCGATCAATGTGTCTAACACCACATAACCGTACTGAGCAAAGTCACGGTTTAAAACTTGACTCACAGTGAAACAGTACATAAACAATATCTGCAGCTGCTTTCAACCGTAAGACATTTTTAGTGATGGTAAAAATTTGGCTCTTTCTCTATAAACACAAAATTTTAGGTAGCCTCGTAACCAGAGATCACACGGTGTGTTTTGACGTGATCTGAATCTGCGTTGCGCATATACATTATCATGGAATTGTATGCTCGCTTGTGTTTTAGAAAAAAAAAATTCATGACACAGAAAATCTGTACCTTGGGATATATTAGCTGCAAACTGCAAGTTTCTCAATTTTTTTTGTTGTTGTTTTTACTCTCCTCTATTTATATTTTTTATTTTTTATGAATATTTAATATTTCTGAAGTAGGTAGAATTGGAATCGAATTTTTTTCGAGTTCCAGTTTTAATTGGATTCACACGTATTCGTGGTTATAGATATCGAAAAAGATGTTTTTACAAAATGTCTTTCTGCTCGTGTATCTGTGTGACTTTTGTCACCGAAAAGTGTATGGAGTTATCCCTAGAAATGAACCACACGCCTTATATATGCTTTTGAATACGGCGGTCACTTTCCAGTTGAAATTAGGGATATTTTCCGGAACGAGACGTTATGATAGAGACTTGTGTGCGATTGTCCTTTAGTCTGATCAGAAAGTGTATGAAGTTACAAATAGAACTTAACCAAACTTCATTTATGTTATTCACCATAGACGTCAGCTCTAAGTTGAAAATGTGAATCTTACCCAGGAAGGGGGCGCCATGGTAAATATTTTTGTGCAATTTTCTCGAATTTTTGCAGTTTAAGAGTAGTTATTGTGAATTTTGTTGACAAATTTCATATTTCGATGTAATATAATAGGTGTCCCAGACAAAGCTTGCGTTAAACTTGACAGATCAAGTTTGCAATCTTAATGCAAGTTTGAATCAAGAATCCGAGTTTCCACTTGACCAGCTTGTTTTTAACTTGGCATAGCAAACATACGTCAAGTTTGCAGTGACAAACTTAAAGCAAGCTACACAATCAAGCACGAATCAAGTTTGCCATTTCAAGTTAAAAACAAGCTGGGCAAGTGGAAACTCGAATGCTTGAATCAAACTTGCATTAAGCTTGCAAGCTTGATCTGTCAAGTTTAATGAAAGTTTGTTGTTTAAAGCAAGTTGATCTAGTGTAAACTTAAACGATTGATCTTGACGTGCAGCAAACTTGCACTGTCAAGTTTAATGCAAGTTTGTTGACGTGACAAATGAAGCTTACATATATAATACAAACTTTTCAACCATTTTTTTCTTCAGATGTTTCTGTTTAGATAACAATTTTGATAATTATTATTTTATAAATGTTAATATTAGATAAGAAAAATCATTTTAAATTTTGAAACGCTAATAATAAAATTTAACATTTGAAATATTAAAAAATATTTTTGTATCAAATATTAACATTTATAAAATATTCCCCTATAAACGAACTATAAATGCTACACACTTTATTTTCAATACCCAGCATGCAATGAAAAATATTAATAATATACATAAATTACATGGAAATCTGATTATATTTACAACAGTTAGAGCACTTTTTAACTGCCGGACAAACCAAATTCATAAACACCTTTTCACAATGTCCGAAAGTGTTAAAAAGACATTAACGACTATAATATTACAAATCATTTTCTATACTACGTATAATATTATTCTTTGAGTTTTTTTTATGAATTTTACCAGATTCAGCAATATATAATTTTAAAAAAATTCTATTTTACTGCGCACTAATATTTTCTTACACGTCTTTTAATACTTACGCATCGATTAAAACAAAGATTGCATAGCTTGAAAATCATAGCGTAAAACTTTCTAAAATTATTACCGCGGGAAAATTTCTTCATTTTTATGTTCTTCCATTTTAATAATGATAACTTCTTTAGAGTAAACGAGCCTTTAACATGAAAGCCACAGAAATAAATTTTAACCCTTTTTTCCCAATTTTATGATATTTGGTGAGCGAACTATATTTATATGTGGACTTAGAAATGTACGTTTTGTGTTACGTAAATAAAATTTATAAACTGAAAATGTTGTTACGAAAGAACATGGTTAGAATTTTAACAATACACCTCAGTAATTTTGAAAGAATTATACATTATTAAAATACGCAGAGTAATAATGTACGAGATGACACTATCAAAAGAATAACAGATATCTAATAAACACATAACATTTAATTTATATAATTTTACATCGATGAGACGAATCATTATTAACTTTGAATTGTAGTCCACGTAACGGAAAAACATTATCGGTAATATTTATACACTCTAAAAACGACATTTTCAAAACTGAGCAAAATATACTCAAATTTGAGTATTTCACAAAGTCAAAATGGCTCCGAATAAATATTACTGAAAACATGTATATAGAAACATGTATATAGTACTCATTTCTAATAACCTGCACACACTCAAGAATAAAACATCATGTGTTCATATTTGAGAATGTCCATGTTTCAAAAATGAGTGTGAACTGACCTCTATGAGCTCATTTTTGAGAATTTCCCTGTTTCAAAAATGAGTTTGAACTGATTCTAATTATTTTCCAGTATGTCCATGCATCCAAAATGAGTATGTACTGTCCTGTATGCGTGCAGTTTTGAGTATGTCCATGTTTCATCATTCTGAGTATTTCTGGTATTTCTGAATTGAAAGCATTGGGTTGTCATATGGGTTGTCATATTTGAAATAAAAATTTTCATAACAAAATGAAAACTTTGATTTACTAAGATTTGAAAGTGTCATTTTTCTCAGTGGAAAAAAATAAGGAAAAACAAAACTAAAAAAATGGAATATACAATATATATCAGACATTTTAATCGGAAGAATATGGATAGAATCGGAAGTAATTACAGTGAGTTACGTTTTTTCTTATATTTTATTAGATAGAATTATACAACATATACTATGCATTCATCTTACTTATTTAATGTTTGTATTGTGGAATAAAGTTTTAAACATCTTCTTAAAACAAAGCTGTTGCGTTTGAGGACGCTGTTCATGCACCCATATACCTTAATTTTAAACTACGCACTTCCCACTACACCTATTACAACTAGTCTGCTTGACTTTGATATATGGAGTCTCGCGTACGCCAGTTAAAGTGATTAGCACTACATAATCCTGAGTTTAATATTTCACTTTCTTATGTTTGTAATATAAATAAATATATAATTTTTTCAAGTTTCATGAGTCTAATTGAATAAAAATGAACATAAAATGGCAGCAGAGATAATGGATTTGTTTATTATAACGCTAAGTAATAAATTAGCCTCTATGAATTTCATTATTATTATTATTATTATTTCTTTTTATGTTTGCATAATGTTAATAAATGCTTTTTTGTTTCGTGATACACGAGTCTATGTGATTAAAAATGAGCTTTATAAGTAATAAAATATTTTTTATATTAAGATGAAAATAGAATACGCATCTATTACGATATTTGTTACATTTCTTCATTTATATAAGCGTTTAAGAACAAAAATGAAATAATTCGAAAATCGTATCCTGAAACGTTGTAAACTTTTATTGCATAAATGTTATTTATTTTATCTGAAAGTCACTGTATCGTTGGGAATATCTTTAAAGTAAACGAACCTTAAATTTGAGGGCGTTTGAAATAAATGTCCTTACTTTCTACATTTACGATATTTGTCTAGCTAAATTGTATTTATATAAACTTAAAAATTGTATACACTTTGTGGGACGTAAATTAAAGTTTAAAAGAGTGAACTTGGTGTAGTAAGAGGTTAGATTTAGTAAATTTAATTATAACTATAAAGGTACACTTCAATAATTTTAAACATTCACAAAGTTTAAATTGCCATAGTAAGCATATAATTACTAAAAGTATAAATTACTATAAGTTATGTCGTAAACCATAGATGCCAACATTTCTTAATTATTTCGGAGTCTGATCCAATAACAAACATAAGCGTTTTCGAACATAATATATAAGCGTTTCTAGAATAAAAATCACTTGTTTAAAAACGTATCCTAACACGTTCTAAAATTTTATTTCATAAATGTTCTTTATTTTATCTCAAAGTCACTGTCTTGTTTGGAATATCTTTAAAGTATACGAACCTTAAACTTGAGGGCGTATGAAATAAATGTTCTTGTTTTCTACTTTTACGATATTCGTCTAGCTAAACTGCATATATAGAAACTTAAAAATTGTACACACTTTGTGGAACGTAAATTAAAGTTTAAAGGAGTGAACTTAGTGTAGTAAGAGATTAGATTTATAACTTTTGAAGGTACACTTCAATAATTTTAAACACTCATAACGTTTTTATTGGCATAGTAAACATGTAATAACTAATAATATGGAGATAATAATAGTTATGTCTTAAAACATAGATGCCAACATTTCTTAATTAATTCGAATTCTGATTCAGTAACAAAAATGAGCGTTTCAGAACATAACATATACGCTTTTCTAGAATACAAATTATTATATTATAAATCGCATCCTAAAAGTTGTAAAACTTTTATTGCATACATGATCTTTATTTTATCTCAAGTTACTGCCTGGAAGCAAATGTCTTTGCAGTAAATGAACAATAAAGTTTGTGCGATTGAAGAAAATGTTCTTGTTTTCTACTTTTACGATATCCGTCTAGCACACTGTATTTATGTAAACTTAAAAATCGTATACACTCTGTGGAACGTAACTTAAAGTTTAAAGAAGTGAACTTATTATTGTAGGGTTTAGATTTATACCTCGGAAGGTACATTTCAATAATTTTAAACCTTCAGAGCGTTTAAAAGGTAGAATAAACATACAATAACTAAAGGATATACAGAATAAAGGTTATGTCTGAAACCACTGATGCCAAAATTTCGTAATTATTACGGAGTGTGATCCAATACAAGCATAAACGTTTTAGTACATAAAATATAAGCCTTTCAAAACAAAAATCAACACTTTAAAAATCGTATCTCAAAACGTTGTAAAACTTTTATTGCATAAATGTTCTTTATTTTATCTTAAGTCATCTTCTGGTTGGAAATGTCTTTAAAGTAAACGAACCTTAAACTTCAGAGCTTTTGAAATAAATTTTCTAGTTATCTACTTCTACGATATTTGTCTAGACTGATTTGATCTTGATTAGATTTATAACTCTAAAAATACACTTCAATAATTTTAAACATCTAATAACTTAATATATGTAGAGAATAAATGTTATTTCTTAAATCATAAATGCCGACATTTAATAATTACTCCAGAATCTTATCCAATACAAACATGTTCTCAAGCGGAAATTTTATTTAAGGAAAAATTCAAAAATGAAATTTAAAAAGTACATCATAAAAATAAAACACATTTCCTTACATACATTTTCCGATTTTAAACATGTTTTTCTTGGATCAAATACCGGAGTAATGAAGAGATGTTAGGATCTATGCTTAAATACTCTACATTTAAATTATTCTACTCTATATCTATGAGGCCAATTTGTTATTTATTCCAGTCCATATAAAAAATCTAAATCGTAAATAATAATATTAAAAAAATAATAAAGAACTCTGGGCAGGTACATACAGAGTGAAATTTAAATATTTCTTTGCATTTTATATGAAAAGAATATGAATTTCAGACGATTGTAGTACACTCAATCAGTTATGTTTACGTGTTTCTTTTATATTTATTTGCATAATACTGGATTTATTATGTAGTTATAAGGCTTTTTTAAGTGCGTTCGTAATTATATAAATACGTAGTACCTATATTCGTCTTTAGGTCTGTCCGTCTGTCTGAATGTCCGCATATAACAGCGCAAAAACTACCCAACCGAAAGGTTTGAAAATTAATATAAATAATCGTTGCAGAAGTTTGTCGAGTCATTCCAAATTTTCTGGAAATCGAATCAAAACTTAAAAATATATTAATAAAAGATTTCTTCATTCAATTAATTCCTATCATACGTAATTGATTCAATAATATCCCATGATAGGTAATGATTCTTGTTACTATGGTGATTACGTCATATTTAAGATGGAGTCATATTATTTCCGTATTACTGAATTTAAAAACCGAATTTGTATACTAAAATTGTTTAATTACAGCAATTATATAATCTACCGAGAGTTTTTTGGATAGATGTTTCCGGAGATATTAAATAGAAAATGAATCTAAATATGGATTTCAAGTTCTGATAATTTCAAAGCTGGGCCTAGGTTTCCGATTGGAATTATCAGAAAAAATCAACAAAAGATAAAATGTTGCCAAATTAAAATGAACTTATTTTATTACGGAAATTAATCACATCATTATAACAGACGATATAATTTATTTCACTTTAATTAGTTATAGTACTAACACACCTCATTTGTCACCTTTGACGTACAATTTCCAACTTCTTGTTTTGTATTTTGGTAAATTTGTTAAATATATTTTTATATCAAAGCAATAATATGCATTTTATGTTGCTAATAGAGTATTATTCAAAGAACGTATATGTTTCTTGAAATATTTATTTTTTTAATGTTAATTAAAACATTGTAGTATAAATGTTAAATGGTTACAAATTAATATCATAAAGCATCATTATCATTATTGTATTATTTTTTTAAGTTATGCTAAAGTTATTGTTTTGCGTTTCTTAGGATTTTTCAGTGATTAAGCGTTATATACTTAAACCAAAAAAAAAGATGAATATACTAAAACTATATTAAGATTTAAAAAATATATAGATATAATATTTACCGATCTATTAGAAAAAAATAAATAGTTAAAAAAATATATTATCATAAAACGTTTTAAAACATTTATGTCACAAATTTACTCATTTGTTATCTCTTTTACGTAAACAAGCTCAAGTAAATTTTATACGACTACACTCAGTGTTGCAATTGAAAATATTTGCAATTTTAAAAGTATTCTACAAACAATTTATAAAGTTATAATATACATTAAAACACATATAGCGAGCATGTAAGTTATAAGAATGTATAAACAATAAATGATATTCAGTAATCACCACAAATTTCTATAAAAATTAAATTTAATTCACATGAAGAAGCTTTATAAATTTAATTTCTCAGCCATGTAATAAAAGTTACCTTACAGCATTATTAAGGAATAAATAGAGACAATACTCACAATATACGATATGCAAAACTTTTACATTTTCTTTTATGCACATCGAAGGAAGGAAACTGATTTATTTGGAACATATTACATTTAACAGGCATTAAATTATATTTTTCTAAAATTATTTTTATACAGATTTCTTTTAAACAATTTTGCTATAGTAATTGCATGGATGATTATGATAAATGAATGATCGGATAAAAAAATATTTTCAAAGCTATTACATATATTGCAATAAGTAGTATGTGAAAATAAAAATAAACATTCCAAGTCCATTTTACCGTCGCGCAACGCTGGATTGGACGTAAGTCTAATTATGATTTATACTTATTCACTTGGGCACCAAGATACCGTGTTTTACGTCATGTGATTTCTTTTTGTGATATTACATCTAAGAACTTGATTATGAACCACCATTGCCGAAAACACTCAAAAGGCTAAAAGAATGCACGAGTGCTGCATTAAGAACCATTGACAGGCTAAAACTGCAAAATATGTGGAAGTAACATGCTTACAGGTTAGATGCTTGTCGTGATACGAAAGGAACACACATCAAACATTTGTAACTGAAAAAAAATATTTGTATGATTTCCTATATTACCTATTATAATATGTGCAATATAATATGTGGAAGTATAATTTTTAAAAATACTGTCATACATTTATGCTAAACCTGTATATTGTATGGAGTAAAATATTTTTATAGTAAAAGAAAACAATAGTCGTTATGCCATGTTTCTCTTAACCATACATCGTGTCTCACTCCAAACCTTTGGCTAATAATCTTTAATTAAAAAAATATATTGCAGATGTAATAACAACAAACTTCAAACGTGTTCACTGTAATATTATGACATTATGACGTGTATCCTAAATTATCAGCAATTATACCTCCAAATCCACTATCACCAAATTACCAAACTACACTATGCCAATATCAACAAACTACACCAAGATTACCAATCCGTGATTCATAGTCTATTTGAGAGTGCATATGGTTAAAATTCCTATACATACAACTAAATGTAAATATATTGCTTGAAGGTGCGTAAAAAACATACATAAAACATTTAAAAGCACATTAAAGTCCTTTTAAAAAATTCAAAACGTTTTCAACCGAACTACTCGGTCATCATCAGTGAAAAACTAATAGTTAAGTTGAGTTGTTGTCTCTTCGCGTTTTCTAGATTGCCCGGAACAAACCATTTTACTTCAAGGGAGTGGATTGGTGGGATGGTACAGGACATTCAACATTTTAAAAATAAGTACAGGTTAATCAATCATGTATTAATTCATTCCAGACTGCGTGGATATCATATGATAATACATCGTTACAGACTATTTATTTTTTAGATATTATTTCGAGAGACTTTCTTATGATAGCTTCCTGGTGATTACGTGTGCGGAATATATTTTTGGATCTATTGAAATCTACTTTTATAGGTTCAGTTTGTGCTAATCTTGCTAACTCAGTGGGTGGTCTATTTAATCTCAGGTCTGCTTCATGTTCTTTTATTCTGTCCCGAAATTTTTTCAGTGTCATACCTAGTACATAAAATCTTTTTATCTTTCTTGAATGGTATAATATATACCCCTGATCTATTGATAGCCTATATTGGGTCAATTTTTCTGTTTAATAAAACCCGCAAATTTGGGGGAGGGATTGCGATTAATGTAATGCCAAACTTAAATAGGGAATGTCTCATACTTTCAAAAAACCTTGGGATGTAGTTAACTTTACAAAACTTCAAAATTTTAAATGTACCTGTATTTCGTTTTTCTTCATCTTTCAATTTAAATTTGTTTATGTTTTTTTCAATGAAACGGTATAGAACTGAATTCTCGGCTGCTATTTTTCTAATTACATCTAATTCTTCATTAAGAAAAAGGCATGAACAAACTTCAAACGCTCTTTTTACATTTAAATTGAAAGGTGCTAACTTGTAACTAATGGGTGAACTGCAATTAAACGGGATGGTGGAGTTAGATCTGTTAATTTTCCTAAACACCGTGTAATCGAAATTCTGTTTATCCATATTTCTGATTAGTTGTACATCCAAAAAAGCAAGCCTTTGATTTTGTTCTATTTGTAGTGTGAATTTTATTTTAGTGTCTAGGCTATTGATTTTATCTAGAAAGGAGTATAATTCATCTTTTCCGTGATTCCATATAATGTAAATATCATCCACGTATCTTAACCGGCAATCCGGACCCGGTTTTATGGTATTCATGATTATATTTTAAAGAGGACGTAGTTTAAACTCTGCAAGCAAATCTGAAATGGGGGAACCCACTGGCTTGTTGTGAACTTGATTGTTGAAAACAAAAACGTTGTTGTTGATAACTAAATTTAAACCCGACTTGACTGTATTTTTCTATACTACATACATGACTAAATTATATCATTCAAGAAAGATAAAAAGATTTTATGTATGTAGGTATGACACTGAGGAAATTTCGGGACAGAATAATAGAACATGAAGCAGATCTGAGATTAAATACACCCCACACTGCGTTAGCAAAATTAGTCTGAATCCAACTGAATCTACAAAAGTAGATTTCAATGGATCTAAAATTATATTCCGCACAAGTAATCACCAGGAAGCTATCATACGAGAGTCTCTCGAAATAATACCTAAAAAAGAAAAGATTTGTAACGATGTATTATTATATGATATCCACGCAGTCTGGAATGAATTAATACATGATTGATTAACATGTACTTATTTTTGAAATGTTGAATGACCTTTCCCATCCCACCATTCCACACCCTTGAAGTAAAATGGTTTGTTCCGGGCAAGCTAGAAAACGCGAAGAGACAACAACTCAACTTAGCTATTAGTTTTTCACTGATGATGACCGAGTAGTTCGGTTTTGAATTTTTTAAAAGAACTTTAATGTGCTTTTAAATGTTTTATATATGTTTTTTACGCACCTTCAAGCAATATATTTACATTTAGTTGTATGTTTCTGAATTTTAATTATTAAACAAGGTAAATTTGCACTGAAATTTTAACTTTTTATTGAGTATATATGGTGTTGCTATTATCTACTCTTCTCGTGATACTATCACATTTCATACCGAGGAAAATCTGTCATTTTTAAATACCGTTAAAATATGCCCGTTATTGTTACAGTAATGAACGAAAACTCATTTACTGTTGGAGTGATAATTTACTCTGTATTTATGTCTCAACAAGTGTATTTCGAATGTGCTTACTCGAAACATGTTTATGAAAACGTGTTGTATTAGTCCTTAAACATTAGGTTGATATATTCCGGTCCCTTGTCTGTTCATTCCATTAATCTCATAAGTATTAAGTATTACGTTTTTTTTTAAATTAAATTTTTACATTTTGAAAATAAATATCCTTATAAAAATATACACTATACTCTATATTACGGCAAATCCTGAACTAAAACATTTCTGTTCCTTAAAAATAGGAATCTGTGATAATATAGCTATGTTATTAATAAAAATTACATTTATATAAGTTCAATATATTTGAATTAATAATGAATACTTCTCTCTTACAAAATGCAAAATATTCTACATTACTTATCATATATTCTAATACGAGCAAATCTTGTGGGTAGTTATATATATATATGCAAAATTTATCTCAAAAACGGCTCTAACGATTTTGACGAAATTTTATGTTCTACCGTTTTGGGGCACCAGAAAACCATTGGGCTAGGTCACGTGTTCGAGAAAATTCGATTAGTGGGTCATTTTGGGTCATTTTGGGTCATGGTCTAGCTAATTGTATCTAAAAAACGGTTCAAACGATTTTGACGAAATTTTGTATCCAACCATTTTCGGGCACGAGAAGACAATTGGGCTGGGTCACATGTTCGAGAACTTTCGATTAGTGGGTCATTTTTGGGTCATTGTGGGTCAAGATCTAAAAAGCGGCTCAATTTACACTAAATTTTGCATCCAATGGTTTTCGGGCACGAGAAGACTGTTGGGCTAGGTCACATGTTCGAGAAAATTCGATTAGTGGGTCATTTTGGGTCATTTTGGGTCATGGCCTAGCTAATTGTATCTAAAAAACGGTTCACACGATTTTGACGAAATTTTGTATCCAACCATTTTCGGGCACGAGAAGACTATTGGGCTGGGTCACATGTTCGAGAACTTTCGATTAGTGGGTCATTTTTGGGTCAAAGTGGGTCAAATTAATTTTATCTAAAAAACGGCTCTAACGATTTTGATTAAATTTTGTATCCTACGAGTTTCGGGCACGCGAAAATCATTGGGCTATGTCACTTGTTCGAGAAAATTCGATTAGTGGGTAATTTCTGGGTCATTGTGGGTCAAGATTTAAAAAGCGACTCAATTACACTAAATTTTGCATCCAATGGTTTTCGAGCACGAGAAGACTGTTGGGCTAGGTCACATGTTCGAGAAAATTCAATTAGTGGGTCATTTTCTTCATGGGTCATTATTGGTCAAGCTATTTTATCTTAAAAACGTTTCAGAGGATTTGAAATAAATTTAGCATTCTATGGTTTTCGGGCACGAGAAGACTGTTGGGCTAAGTCACATGTTCGAGAAAATTCAATTAGTGGGTCATTTTGGTCATGGGTCATGATATTTGAACTCAAATTTAATTTTGACCGAGCATAGCTAGGTCTTCCCTGATCGTTTACAATAAATAGCTTTCACGTTTATAACTGTGTTTTAAAATGCACAGTTAATCTAGCCTGCTATTCAAATTACGCCAGTATTTTCTGCTCTTAAATAACTTTGTCCCAAATGTATGAAGGAAGCTGTATTCTTATTCAATGTTTTATTGGAAATTAGTATAATTTGTTCGCATTTTTCTCTAACCATAGGCAAAAAATATAATTACTTATTTATTTTCATCTATTGAAAATTTATATTAGAAGTAATGTGAAAGAGAATTGTGCAGATGGTGCAGAGGGCAATCAGTCTGTCTAATTATCTTGGGTCTTCTTATCTTATTATTTTCTTCTTCCAACTAAAAAGATGTTTGCTCATATGTGCTCTTAAATTAGAAACACAAAAAAATTCTCTTCTTTTTTGAGATTTATTTTGAAAAAAGAAAAATCTGATAACAGGTATTTGATAATTTTGCAGTTTCGTATATTCATCAAACCGATTTCAATTTACATATTTTATCAGGTGCATAAACACTTAACGTTTTCTGCCCAATGAGAAAATCATTGTGGGATATTGTGGCTGACTCTTTACTAAGTGATGCCTGTATAAGTGTTCTTTTAAAAGTACCCCCGCTCTCTTGTCAGTATGTTTATTTATTTATTTATTTATTTATTTATTTATTAACCATGTAGGGGAGATGGGGAATGAATTGGACAAGGGATGTATGGGACGCTCTCAATATTTCAGGCAATAAACATTTTTAGTTGCTTCCTATCCTCAAAGATTTCACTACCATAGTGTGCTTCAGAACCAAAAGCAAGAGCACATGGATGTTTTCAGTTTTCTTCAAATTTGAATTTCCTGAAAACTCAGCTTAAAAGTAATTTTTTTTTGCATTTGAATTTACTTAAATATCTTATGCAATATAAACAATTAAGATATGTAGTTTTTTATTTAAAGGTTCAATATTGGTAATTAAAATGAATGCATATTAACCATTGTGACAAAATAGCTGACAATTGAATATATGCATCATGGGGATGATTGGGACATTTCAAATGGGGGTGAATGGAACTGCTTCATTCGTCCCTAGAGGATACTGAAAAATTTTTATTAACTAAATAATATTATATAGGTTGATAAATTAATACTTTATGGTAATTATTCTTTTAACATTTCATCCTCTTTGTAGCCATCGTCTTCAGTCCACCGTTTATGGGCCTTTTAAGGCAAAGCTGAGATGAGTCCAATATCAATGACTAACAAATAATCCTGGAGATCATATTACAATTTATAATCTCTCAGCTTTTGCCAAGACGAAATTTTTGTTCAGCTTTTAGTCCTTAACATTGAATACGGGGAGGAAAATATTTGTGTCCCATTCATCCCTGTTGTGGGGATGGTTGGGACATAGAAGAACGTTTTTTAAAATTTAATTTATATATCTGTATAATAATAATCTTGTACAAATATTGTGCTTATGATGTAGTCAAACACTTAAAGTTTGACATGTGATATATAATATTGATAATAACTTATATAAATTATTTAAAATAAATATTTTTGTGAAAATGTCCCATTTATCCCCCATCTCCCCTATCAATAGTCACCAATTATGATAAAAGAAGAATTTTGCTATAAGAGAAATATTACTTCATCCGTTTACATACTAATTTTTATTTAGTTTAAAAACTTCCTGAATTTTTTTAAAACCTATGTAAAAATGCTTATTTTGCAGTCAAAATGAATATTAATTTCATTTTTTCTGACATTTAAATTTTAATGGTAAAAATACATCCTAAAACTATTTTAAAGCATAATGGAATGCAAAGATTGGAAGTAAATTAAATTGTTTGTATGATAAATAAAAGATTTTAGAAAAAAAGTATTTATTAAAAAACTTTATTTATTAAACAACTTTCAAAAAAGCTTAAATTGATTTAATTAAATACCTAGGGGGAAAAATCCGATAAAATAATGTTTTGTTTCTAAAGTAATTTTTTTTAAATCTCTTATAAGCTTGTTATCATTATAGAAATATCGAGTTTATCCCTGAAACTCATAAATATGTAAATTGATAAAAAAAAAAGTAATAGCTGTTTTTATACTAACACTAATACAACAGGCCTTTATAATATATTTAAATGTGTTCTAGTACAACTGTTCATATAGATTTGTATTATGTCTTCGCAAACCTTCTCTGGTGATATATTTATTCTATATATTGTAGACAATTTTAAATGTTTTAACAATTTTTATAATAAAAGAAAAAGATGAAGGATTTATTTTGCAATATACAGAATAACTATGTTGAATATATGAAAAAAAAATTCTGAAATATTCAATACACACAATTTTATTAATCACCGATATTCTATTTCTCAAACTAGATGTGTCTATTATGTTTATAATTTTATGATTAAAATAAAAGTAGTTAATAAAGGGTCTTTTAAATTATTAGAGTTGTTTGTTGTGTAGTTATTATGTTATAAGCAATTAAAGGTATGCATATTGTTAAATAAATTACAAATCAGAGTATTCAGAATACATCAATACAAATCGGCAAGCAACGTTATCTTTTGTTATTTAAGAGTGGGCAATTTAAATAGGAAGTTCTACGATTTCACATTACTAGCAATCTATAATATATATACATTCTTCATTTAGTCTTCTAATTTACACACTGCTAAATAATTAAATTTTAAATCACAATGGTAGAAATTATTCATGGTGAAAATTATTTCAATTATATTCATAAGTGCTTTAATTTTAACACGATACACCTCGTGGAACATGTACTTTCTTCTAATGTTTCATCTATTTTTAAAATAAAATGATTTGTCTCAAAATATTAATATTAGAATTTTAGAATAAATTTGCCCGTTTATGCTTTAAAGTTATCTATGTAAATTTTAGCAGCTAGGCATTTATATTTTAACCCATTAACAACGACTAGTTTACATTTCTTTTAATACTTCGATACCAGTTGACACCAGTTTTCCCATACTGTTATATTAACTGATTGAATCTCTGATAGTTTCACATTAGATAGTGGGATTTTTTTTTTTTTTAACTGAGATTATGGTGTTCATAATTAAAAGTTTCGTATCAGTTAAATGGTAAGTTTTCGTACCAACCGGCATTAATGAGTTAAGAAAATCGTAAAAAAAGAAATCGATCCTGAACATGTTATATATTAAAATAATAAATTTTTCGATTTATGGTCTGAATATTTTTTTTAAGTATCTCCCTGATCTGAAAAAAGGTTGCCCTAATTGAATTTATTCTGACTTTTTCACTTTCTCTGTTTATAGTGCAAAAATATATAAAAACATAAAAACCGATATTATGTATTATTGTTTTATAAAGACATATATGATTAACATGCTGAAGCAAACATTTTTTTTTTTTTTAATTCGAAGAATCATTTAAACACGATGTATCGTTAAAATCATTCAAGATAATTCACTTAAATCAGTTTTATAAGAAAACAACTATATTTTTATTCAATTTAGCCATATATTGTTTATACTTGACTAGAATATGGTGTGCAGTTTACAAACATTTTTTTTTTTTTTATTTCCATATCTGAATAGAGATTTAATTCCGAATTTGAAATAGCCACTTTTATCTACTGTTGTCACAGTTTTAAAACTCTAATCAATGATATACCCAAATGCTTTTCAATTAAAAAAGTATATTTACACTTGGATATTTTTTTAAGATCACTCTAAAAAAATTAAATCATTAACTGCGAAAAGAATTTCACGGTAAAAATATTTATAAATATATTTTTTTTTAAATGATTTTCTTAAACAGTCTAAAATAAAATTTTCATTTTAGATGTAATAAAATTCTGGGAGGCAGCGATATTTTTTTACTTAACCTTTTTATTCAAGCTGATTTTAAATGTTTATTTAATCTTATTTATTCTAACAAGAAATCACGACAGCGGTGGATGCGCCCTTCAACACATGAAAATCCCCAATCAAAGGCAAATGAATTACAATCCGATTGTAGAAGATCGCCACTAGTCGTAATAATATATTCCGTAATCGAGTAATGTTTTTAAAGCAGATAAAATTAGCATGTTTTTAAAGCCAGTGTCTTCGAAGAGAGGGGGAGGGGCTGGCGAGCGTAGTTTGTAGATGACATAGCCACGTAGCATACTAATAAAAATATAAAAATATTATTAGGCTAATCTATCCATGCTCCCTTTCTTTCTTCTCTACCATTCTCTAATTTAAAATTTTCTGTTTAAAATTGATTTGTTCAATATTATTATCTGTGTTAGTCTTCATTTAATATTTTAATTATATTTTGAATTAATAAGATGATTATATATTAATCAAACAAAATCGCACATATTCATGTAATTATAAAGGTACAGGCTGATTGATATAGATCCGATTGGAATGTGTTATTTATTTAAGATACATAAATTGATTGGAATTGGAATTATATTTTGAATAATATAGTTGTTCAAATACTTTGAGAAGCATATCAATATTACATTTATAAAAATCCCTTTAATTTAACAATTCGATAAACAAATATGAAATAAATTGAAACCTAATATGTAAATATTTTTAGCTTAGTCAGATGAAATTAAATAATAATAATAATAATAATAATAATGCATAAAGCATAGATTATAAAACACAGATTAAAAATCATCGGGTTTTGATACGTTACTACGTGCGAACTAGGAAACGTATATGTTTCCAAGACAACTCAAACTAGAGGGTGTTAACTACAGTTTCGCGCTGCGTATGTGTCATAAGCGTGTGGTTGCTATGGTTGCTGCGCGAACGTCATATTCAAAATGGCGACTGGACAGCAGAAAGCGTTTTGTGTACTAGAATTTTAAAGTGTGAATCGCTTATAACCGTTCAGAGAGTATTCCGGAAAGCATGCAAATGCAAACCACCAACCCAACAAAGCATTCCGTGATGGTATCGACAATTAAAAGAAACCGGTTGTTTATGTAAAGGCAAAAGTTTCGGCCGACCAAGCGTTACTGTAGAAAATGTGAACCGAGTTAGAGAGAGTTTCATCCGTAGTCCCAAGAAATCAACAAATCGCGTTTGCCGCGAAATTTCCATTCTACAGCCAACTGTGTGGAAAATTTTTAGAAAAATATTACGATTATCGCCTTTACATCTGCCGTGTCACTCAAGGAGCACATATTGAACATCTGTAGTATGGACGTCAATCTTGTATGCTTTCGGTTTATTTTCATATATAACTCATTGTTGTAACCCAATTATGTTCCGAAATAAACGTTTCGGAATCCCGATGATTATTTTGTAATATCCCTCTACTATAACGAAAACTTCATAAGGAGAAAGAATATATCTTATGCAAACAATTTAGAAACGATAATGTATAATATATTTGAAAAACAAATTTCAGTTATTGCCGCTTATAGTCGAAAACGTTTACTGTAACTCTTTTTTGGATCCCGGCATATGATCAATAGATTTGTATAAATAGTACATAGTATGCTAAAGTATAGTTCAGTTAGAAAATTCATAACACTGTTGGAATTCCAATTCAGCAGTTTCCGATAACACGCAAAAATGTAAACGTACTTTTTAACACTTTCCAACCTAGTTGAAAAGTGTGTATGACTTCAGTTTGTCTCCCGTCTGCCGTCTGTCCGGCCTCAAACTCGTGTAATAATACTCGGATTGCCCTGAAATTTTTGTATGTTATTGTCGTTTATTACTGCATTTTCTCTATTTCAAATAAAGGGTGCAGTACTTACAGAGACAGTCAAAAGTATTCCGTTACATTACAGTCAAAGGGAAATAATCGTTTCAAGTGCATTTTGCTGATGCTACGCAATTTGAAACATTCAAAAAATTATATATATTTATGAAGCGCATTGAAACATGCTTTTCGTAGAACATGGGGTGAAAAGCATTTATTATTCATTTACAGCGTCACACAAAAGAATTCTGTTACACATTGTTCGACGGAGAAAAATCGTTAGCAGTGTAATTTAATGATCTTTCACTATTTCAAAGTTAATAAAAATTATATGCATTGTTGAGGTGCACTATAAATTGTTTGCTTAAAAGTATGATGTGCATTGCGTTTATATTTCATTTACAGGCACACACAAAAGAATTTGGTTACAGTATACGTGCGATAATAACAGTCTGTGTGTGATAAGTGCTTTTTCCAGTTTGGTTTGCGTTTTTAAGTTTAACTAATTTTATCATATTACGTTGTGTGTAAAAATTCGGTTCATTATATACAGGGCTACACAAAGGAATTCATACGTATTACACACTATTGGAGTGATTTGCTTAAGGGTAGTTTTTAATTGTATTACGCATTTTCTTGCTGAACTATATTTAGTAGACTAATATTGTTGAATATATATAAATCCCTATACAGGGTTATGCAAACTACAAAATACATTGTCGATTACGGTTGGTAATTGCTGAAAAAGAGTTTTAAGTTGCCTTATCCGTTTTTTACCTGAATTAAAATTTAGCTTAATATGTGATGTGTATAAAAGTGTTTAGATAATATACAGGGCTGTACAAAAGATTTCGAGTGCATTTCTATCGATTGGTGAAAATTTCTAAATGTGAATTTTCTGACTGAACTAAATTTTATCATGCTATGTATTATATATTCAAATCTAGAAATCATAAACAGGACTGCACAAAATAACTCGACTACGCTTTATTCAATGGAAGGTAATTTCGAAAACTGTATTTTTCAATGTGGTATGTGTTTTCTAAACTGTTTACTTATATATTTTCTTTTACCTAATTTAACAGTAAATTTTCGTTACAGTTATCTGGATGTGTTGGAAAGTGTTTCATAATCTATTCTGGACGCATGATTTTCGTTCTTGTTTGTATAGACTTACATGTTTTCTGAATATTGTAATGCACACAGCATATCAAACAAAATTCCGGTAAATATCCCAAAAGCAACCAAAACAAAACAAAACTACCCGCATTGCACATTGTTTTTCTACAGCTGAAAATGAATTTGACACTAAGAGTTCCAAAACTAAAACCTTCATAAATCCTAAACAACTGGACTGAATGACTTCCTTTTTTGGTCTGCTAAAGTAATCACTATAGAAATATTTAAATATGTTGTCAAGATTAAGTATTGGTATTAAAAAATTATGACTGTGGTACAATGTCAATATGAAGACGTCCCATTACGTTACTTTTAGTTAATCTAAATTAAAATAAGAAATAATTTCACTTGAGTGGATATTTCTGGGGTTATTTCCGTGACTATTCTTCCATTGAAACGTATGGGGTGTTCTCTCTTTTTTGTCTAATTGTACATAGAAAGTAGAGTTTTAGAAGTACAGGCTCGACTAAAAAGATTTCACGGTTTCATAAGAAAATTGAATGCACGAAAATATTACTAAATAGTATCAATATGAATAGTTACTCATTTCGAATATTTTTTTCGGGGAATGATTGCCTGTTTGTAAAGAACAAACTGCTTCCTATCATTTAAAAATATATCCTCATAAAAATTAAAAACAAATATATTCTGCTAATGATAAATTTTGGATATTAAGGATGGAACAGCTGTTGCAGACGCACCGTGGTTGGCGTTTTTATTTTTGCACCATTTTGGGGAGAAAACGCCGTTTTCGGATAACTTTTAGGCCTAGCTTGCTTACAACATGTTAGTTTTATTTTTATTATGAAACATTTTATTTCATTATAAAATCACAATTTTACTATAAATAATAAAAATGTACTATAAAACACAAAATTTTTATGATAAACGCATACAAATTATTTTATTATAAAACACACACAATGATTTATTTATTATAAAATACACCGTGTTTAATTTAATATAAAACATATGCAATCTACTCTACCGGGTTGCCATAATAACAAAAATTTCTCCAATGTCACCGGGTTGCCCAAAATATACTCAGCTGCGCCTGCTACAGCTGTACCTTAAATATTTATAAGTGTTGTGTTTTGCGAAAACAAAATAGAGGATGTCCTAAAAAGATCCGCAAAACTTCAAAATTTTATTTAAAATAGAATAGGCATACAGCAAAACTAGTTACAACAATAGATAGAATAACTCATTTTTTTATACTACATTAATATACTTCAACATGAGATTCTTTCGTAGCATTAAGAATATCTAGACGAAATTCCTATTCAATCCACGAACGTTTTAGCATGTTAATATCAACAATAAGGATGGTGGCGTTTCCCCCGTACTTCGTTCGATAATTTCTTTGCATTTGAATATCGGATTTTGTTTCCATAAACCACTCGACACATTGAGTTTTCTTCACTGGATCCACCATTTTAAATAAATGAATTCTTCAATAATCGTTTACTTGTACAGCGCCATCTATGACCAGAAACATACTGTAGAAAATACTTTTTGAGTTATTCTATCTATGGTTGTAACTAGTTTTGCTGTAGGCCTATTCTTTTGTTAAAATAAAATTTTGAAGTTGTACGGACCTTTTTTGGACATCCTGTACTTTACTTTTGCATTACTTGATAACAGGGTTTCCCAAAGTAGCACTTTGTGGGTAAGCGATTAGCTATTTTATTGAATGGGTGTGCGTGTCATGTCTGTATCAACAACCGACATACGAAACGCTGCATTTAATTGAATGTGGAAATGGTTTATCATATTATTTACTGTTTTTTTAAATAATAAAAACACACACTGCATGTTAATGGTGACTTGTGCCTGTAATTCTGTAAAATATATCCAAAAACACAACACATATATAAGAGTAAACAAATACAGCGTTTATATTAAAACATTTCCTACCTGTAAATCTTATATGGAAGCTATATTAAAATTAAGTTTATTTTATTTAATATTTTTCATTGTTTGGATTTATCTATTCATGACTCCCATAAGTAAAATAGGGAATGTTCTAGGTACATGTGATTCTTCAAACATCTTCTTCATATATATGTCACGTTTTCATTTGTATCACCGTATTTTTTGTAGATCACAATATCCGGGCAAGGGTTTCCACCGAGGAGTTTGTAGTCGGGCGCCGAGAATTCAATTTATAGTGTGCTTACAGAATGCAAATAAGAGGCAGTCGGTTCCAGTTCAGTTTTTATTCGAATCCAAAGGAAAATGGCCATGCTTTACTAATTACGATGCTACATGAGGATTTTTAATACCGTGGAGAAACTTGGTGAATTAATTTAATATCTTAAGAAGACATTTTGTTCTTACAGATAGTCGTTTTTTCTATCGGCAGCCAAGAAGATTTATTCCATCTTCGTGAAGTACGCGTCGGGGTTACATGTACAACCGGCTCCAGGAATAAAAACTGATGCTACGCGGGAAAACTCCGTGTATAACTATTATCTAACGCCCCAGAATACAGTTTCATTAAACAGTCTTTCGACCAATCAGCGCTACGGGACTAAATTCTCTGGCGCTATGAATTTGACGTTATCAGACGTAGGCTGAAAAAATGCGGGAAAAAAATTTCTAGAATATTACCGAACAATCTAATTCCTTCGAATAAATAATAAGAAAAAAAAAATACGTAGGTTTTACCGATAATGGGCAAGATGCCAAGATAAGATTTTACATTGAGACCTGAAGTTAGCTTTCATAATTTTGAGGAAGAATATTGTTTTGTCAGAAAACATAGGGAAATAAAAATAAAAACAATAAAAATATATATGTTGTTATTTCAGGAGATTTAAAATATTTTTAGCTGGGAGATTGATGTTTAAAAGAATTAAATTCTAGGATGCATTTATTTAATGAAACAAAAGTGCGTAATTTTAACAGCGATTAGAGCCATTTTTTAAGAGAATGAATTTAGAATAAAGTATTTTTAGCTAGATGGAATGTTGACAGTCGAAATACTAGAACGATAAAATAATTTAGAATAATGGGATTTACACAGAATTATAACTTTGATGAGGCCAACGGCAATTTTTTTTTTAATTTGCTTCATATATATCATCAATATTTATAGATATATGTTATGTAACAAATTTATTTCTTTCGCAAATCCTTCACATTTATTTCGCATTAGTCCTTTAAATTAATCTAACTTCTGACATAGTCAGTATTTCCTTAATTCTTAATAATATTTATTCCTATTTAATGTCCTTTTAAAAGTAAATACCCGTATATTAATAATTATCTTATTCCAAATCTTAGTCTAATATTTTAAGTTCATTCGTAACTTTTATCAGCTCCCCAATGTATAACATTCCGAGAGACGCTTTCTCATTTCGAATGTTTTTAAAAAAGCCATTTTCTTTTTATTATTATTATTCCATGCTCGGTTTCGCTCTCTGAGTAATTTTCACTTCAAAATTAATGCGCGGCCAGGAGAGGAACTCTTTCGTGTTAGAACTTCTCCCTCTCGCCTCATTCGCTGGACTGGAGCTCGCCTCTCACTCATTGGTTTGTGCGCGCGTGATGTCGTATTTCTGTATGTCTACGCTCAGTGAACAAAACTCGCTAGCATGCTTTGGAGTGTAAGATTTTTTACGTGTTTGGAAGTGTAAACATTTATTTATTCTGGTATTGCAGTCACGTAGAATTTTCATACAGCTCTTTAACATATATTAAACGATGTAGTGAGCCATCGTGAAGCCTGAGGGCTATAAGTTTATACCTGTGGGAATTGTTACTGCATCGCTCTTATTCATAAATAAACTATTTGTCTGGAAATTGGCTGGTCTTTACTGGAGAAACTGTTCTGGTATCTTTTCATTGCCTCACCTCTTCGCCATTATTATTAATATCGACTGCAACCTTCTATACATTTAACAAACTGCCATTTTCTCGTGGAATATTACATCTCGTGGTAACTCATCTTCGTCAAAACGCCATATATATATATATATATATATATATATATATATATATAATTTCTGATAATTATGAATATTCCACAAAAAAATAAATTTTATTAAAAATCATTAAATTATTAAGGTTGGAGTGAGAAAGGAAGGAGAAATGAAACGAAATAATTTAAATCTATCAATTTTTAAGATTTCTTTAGATTGCATCAAAGTTTCAATTTATAATTTTTTTTTCGATTCCCATTTTTTTCGAAAGTAATTTATTCGAATATGTTTTTTTTTTTTAAATTGAAATACTTTAAATAATTTTTTAATCAATCGCAATTTTTTTAATCATTTTGAAATATAGTTTAGCCGTTTGAAATGTAGAAAGACTTTAAGCATTAATATTTATATAAATGTTTTTTTTTTTAAATTTTATTCGTTTTATTTTTAATATTTATATAATTTTGCGATTTTAATAAGCTTCAAATCATTTATACTATAAATACATAAATAATATAAAACTATTTTATTTCAAACCATATATATTTTTTATAATGTACAGATACTTCTTTCAGATATGGGATATTCATTGTATGTGTCATTTGAGATATATGGTCTATAAATAAAAAAAGAAGGTATGCATACAAAAGGTAATAAAATATGTGAGCTGCGAAAAATGAATATAAAATAAAATGTCTCATCCATGAATCAAATTTTATTGGAAGATATATCATTTATTTGAAAACCCTTTGATTTTTCTAGATTTAATAAATGTAGCATAAAAATATATATCGACAAAATATATGTTGTGTGAAAAAATAAATGTATTTTTGTTATTCCGATTGAAACCTTTTATTTATATCTACTTCAATATTTTTTCTGTAGTCCACTTGAGACTTTTCCGTTACTCAAATTTATGACGTAGTAAATAAGCCGTACAAAATGGCCTGTTAAAAAAATTATTTTATTTATATGCAGTTATAATTCTTATAATATTGATTACATTTAACAGTTTCCTGTGAATTAATTTTTAATTATATTCATGTGATTTTTATATACTGTTAGTTGGATATATTTTTAAATGATTACAGAAAAGGAAATTATTATATTGGTGAAAATAGATTTCTTAGTGATTTCAATACGATGACTTATCAGTCATGAAACATAAAATGTCTTAATTTAAAAAGATCATATTTGCAGATTAAACAAAGGATTGAATTTAAATTACAGTATAAAAGTTTAATAATTACTTAAAATCTGTTAGATTGCAACTAAGATTTTTTTCTGAAATTAAAACTTTATATGTGAGTTTTGTATAAGCAGATAAAATCCACTCTTTTCATTTTAAATTATACCCGACGAAATTCACAAGCGATTATCTCTTTTGTTTGTACGATTTCATGGTGTGTTCCTTCTTACTTTATGTATGGTCGGTGACCGAAGGTATATATTCACTCACCGAAAGTATTTATTCACCACGCCGACACTATTTTTTTATTAAGACGGCATGAATAAGTGATACTCGATTGTCGGTGACATAAATATATTTTATTGGCATGGGGTCACTCACTCAAAACGCATTTATTTACGGAACGCACATTTTATCTAGCAAACTCTATGATGATTTTATGAGATGTAATCATCTCAACTGGGCGAAAAAGTACGGGCCAGGATTCGAACCCGGGATCCCTTGGCTGAAGCTGCCAATGCTCTACCAACTGAGCAATCCCGGACGAATATGGCTGAACTAATTCACTCAGTTAACCTTAATGATCATAGCATCTGATCTGATATCTGAATCAGCGCAACAGAATAAATTACAGGTAATGATATCTCCAGTAAAAGCTGGAAACGTGATTACAGTAGAGTATTTTTGAGACAATAATTCAATTTGGTAAAGAAATCATATAAGATGTAATCTTCACAACAGGGCGAGAAAGTCCGCGCCAGGATTAGAACCCAGGATCCCTTGGCTGATGCTGCCAATGCTCTACCTAATGAGCAATCCCGGACGAATATGGCTGAACTAATTTACCCATTAAACCTTAATGACCATAGCATCTGATCTGATATCTGAATCAGCGCAACAGAATAAATTACAGGTAATGAGAACGCCAGTAAAATCTGGAAACGTGATTACAGTAAAGTAATTTTGACACAATAGTTCAATTTGGTAAAGAAATCATATAAGATGTAATCTTTCTAACAGGGTGAAAAATTCTGGTCCAGGATTCGAACCCGGGATCCCTTGGCTGAAGCTGCCAATGCTCTAGCAAATGAGCAATCCCGGACGAATATGGCTAAACTGATTGACCCAGTTAACCTTAATCAACATAGCATCTGATTGGATATCTGAATCAGCGCAGCTGAATAAATTACAGGTAATGAGATCTCCAGTAAAAACTGGAAACGTGATTACAGTAGAGTAATTTTGACACAATAATTCAATTTGGTAAAGAAATCATATAAGATGTAATCTTTCCAACAGGGCGAAAACGTCCGAGCCAATTTTCGGACCCGGGATCCCTTGGCTGAAGCTGCCAATCCCAGGAAACTTCCGCCAAAATCAATGTACTCTACCAGTCAGTTAGTAGAGCATTGGCAGCTTCAGCTAAGGGATCCCGTGTTCGAATCCTGGTGCCCAGTTGGGAAGATTACATTTCATATGATTTATTTACCAATTCGAATAATTGTGTCAAAATTAATCTAGTCTATGATGATTTGTTTAGTAGAAAAAAATACGGTCAGTGTATATGAATGCATTTTATGTTCATTGATGTCGTCTCCCAACAATTATGCAATATTTTCATTGTAATATCTGTAAGTGAGAATATGCTGATATTCAGGTTTTAAACCGTCAGTAAGACCCTGTATCCACATAAACTCAACGTTCCTCCCATTTCTACTTTCTTAGGAATTTAATTTACCTATATTAGTTAATTTTATTTACATTTCATATGATTTATTTACCAATTTGAATAATTGTGTCAAACATTAATCTAGTCTATGAAGATTTGTTTAGTAGAAAAAAAATGCGGGCAGTGTATATGATTGCATTTTATGTTCATCGATGTCGTCTCCAGACAATTATGCAATATTTTCATTGTAATATCTGTGAGTGAGAATATGCTGATATTCAGGTTTTAAACCTTCAGTAAGAACCTGTATTCACATGAACTCAATGTTCTTCCCATTTCTACTTTCTTAGGAATTTAATTTACCTATATTAGTTAATTTTAAATTCGAAAATTTAGAAAACCTGGGAACAGTTATATTAAAAAAAATTGCTGTAAGTAATTTGATCATATTTTTTATAACTCAAACAGTCATTTATGTAAATTTTGACTGCTTCTTCATTTAAAAATTTCGAAACATTTTGCAATTTCTCCTAAGAATTTTTATTATATTTATTGTAAAAGTCATCAAATGTATTACATGTGACTGGTTATCCATTTTTTAATCAGGGTCAAATGCTACTATGTTTATTTAAGCCATCTTATCATTGGCAGTTAACTTAAGGAAACGATTCTATGATATTTTTTAAACCCAGATCTTAATTTCATATAAAATTAAAATTAAAATATGAAAACTTTAAAAATAATAATCGTGATAAATAAATTGTATCCATAGTACTTTTAAAAACAAAAAGCACTTCTAGAAAAATTTAAATTTTAAGAATGAAAACATTTACATGGAATTTATATACTTTTCAAAACAATCACAAACAGTAAATAAAATCTAATATTTGTCTCAAAACCCGATAGAAATTGTCTAGCAATAAAAAAAACCATACTCAAATAAAAATTTCAAAACCTAGTAAATTATAAATAAAATATAATCTTTATAACACTTACTTACTCAAATCTGCAGCTAAATTGTCAAAAAATACAATTGTGTCCACATAGGTATTATAATTTTACAGTAAGAACAGTGACATCACAAGAAAGCAAACACGGGTATTCTTTATGCTAGTCGAATTTTGTTGCATTAACCTTGAGTGAATATTTGATTCTTGGCCTCCTTTTATTACGAAGAGTGCACTCTCTGTATAATATTAATAACAGGCATGATTTTAGTAGTTTTCCAGCGATCTCAAAGCACACTCCATATTTACTAACAACATTGCAGACGCAATCAAAAGAGTTATTTACCACTCGAGGTCAAAAGATTACTAGTACCAGTTTCATACTGGTTTCTACATCTCTATATGCTGGCCAACACTCACAAACTAATATGCAGTGATAGTAATAATTTTGACCAGTGGGGCAAAATCCCGAAAAGCTGGCCAAAATATGAAAATGTTATTCAAATTGCACGAAATTTCGTACACAGGTGTTTTTTAGGATCCTGATTACGACTCCATTGTTAAATTTTTTTTTAAAAAGGGGGGGGGCGGGGAGAATCTAATATGGCGGACTAAAAATTTAAATGTTTTGAAAGTTATTCAATTTTTATGAAATTTCGTATACAGGTGCTTTGAAGGATACTAATTACAATTCAAAAGTAAAAAAAAATGGCGAATTAAAAAAAAAACTTATAGTTGCAGAAAGCATGCAGTAGAAAAATTTTAATAACATTTTTAAAAGGCAATGCAAACAATTTCACGAATAATTTTCTCATTTAAAACTCGCTTCTTTTGTAGAAATAGTATTAATCCTAAACATTCCCTCATGACAACGTTTGGTGATTTTCATGTCCCTGAAAATCGGTTTAAATTTGCAACTTTTTTAATTAAACCCAACCACTGGCAGAAATCTGACAAAACTCACAATTCTTATTCTTTTAAAATATCGATGTACAACTGTGGAAGAAAGACAGGAGTACTTTTTCCCGATATACTGGAAAAGAACGTCAAATAAATAGCGAGGATAGATAAGGGATAGCCCTCGGCTTCTTTATATTAATAATATCGACCATGCGAAGGATTAAGAATCACACATAATATTTCTCTTTATATTCTTATCAATCGCAACTCATTTCCGTTTCAAATTGATTTTCAATGGCTTGCAAAACATTTTAAGAAACTTAGATTACAACCTTATTTTTCAAATAGCAAGTTTTTTTTTTTTTTTGTGAATTTGTGAATAAATAAAAGGCAGAAGACCACAGCAACAAAAAGAATATTTTCTGACACATGCACTACTCTTTTGCAATTTCAGAATTTTTAGAGCGACTAAAAAAGTGACATTTCTACTTGTTATTGCAAAAACCTGCACGAAATGTAAAATGGCAGTTTTTGGCAGCTGGTTTTTTTATTATTCATTAGATAAAAGTTCAGGACATTCTCTCCTTAAATTTCGTCGCGGATCACTGTGGAACGTATAAACTTTCTTATGTTTAAAAACAAAAAAATAATATTTTTTAAAAATATTTTTATTAAAAATAATCATAACATTATTAATTTTTATGTGCTTAATATAACTTTTCTAACACATGCTAATAATTTACACACCATCATCGTGTGAATCCATTATACAGAATTAAAATTGAATGATATGGGAAAATGTAGCATGTGTTTAAAGAACCTGCTGTTTTGCTCTTTTTGTTCATTTCAGATGAAACTTCCCCAAGCGTCACTTTTGAAATGATGCATGTTGTCAGAGAAACGCGAAAACCTTTTTCTAAATACAGATTCTGACTTTCCAAACATTATTCTAGCCAACTGTATAATCAAAATTTCCGAAATAGTAACTTTCTTTTTCGACTTTTGGCCAGCTTTTCGGGATTTTGCCCCACTGTGCGCCGATGGCATTCACATTCATAGTTCTGTTTCTCTAAAAAAAGGAGCGAACTCACCAGAATTTTTCAAGAAATAACTTGCAGTCAGATATTCATTTAAGGAAAACAATTTCTTCCAGTGAACAAAACCACAACGATAATCCTCCACAACGGTTAACACCAGTCATAGGACTGTTATGAGACACAGCAAAATGCCGACTGATATTTCACCCAAGTACACTGTAAAAAAAAAAACAATGTTTCTTATTTTATGAAAATATGCTATAACCACAATCGAAAATATAATATAATCTTCTGAGTTATCCGAAATTCCGAATAGCGTGTTCCATTGTCTTTTGAATCCCCAGAAACCAATACATTTCCAAAATTTAAAGAATTATTTATGAAAACAAAGTATTTTTCGTTGCCCGTATTTTTCAGAAACGTTTCCGAAGGGTTTTTATAGTGTATTAAGTAGTGTCCTCAGCCTGGAATACATGTTTTTCGAATGCTATCCATTCTCAAGTAAACATTTTCATGCTAAAAAAAATTTTAACAGACAAACATGCAAAATTAACAGCGTTAACAATAACATTAAAATTAAGTTTATTTCTTTACTCTTTCATGCATAAATTAACTTATGCGGCTGAAAACGTTTACTTTAGAATTGATGACATTCTAAAAACAGGTATTCCAGCTGAAGACACTAATTAATACACTATAAAAACCCTTCGGAAACGTTTTTTTGAAAAATACGGGCAGCGAAAAATACTTCGTTTTTATAAATAATTCTTTAAATTTTGGAAATGTATTGATTTCTGGGGATTCAAAAGACAATGTAACATGCTATTTGAAATTTCGGATAACTCAGAAGATTATATTATATTTTCGTTTGTGGTTATAGTATATTTTAATAAAATAAGAAACATTGGTCGTTTTTACAGTGTACTCATTCAGTCAGCATTTTTTCACTATAAAAGACGTTACAAAACCATCCCATTCGGTAATAAATTGAACTTCCTGGTGACGCAATTACTTTAACAATCTAAGAATACACAAATGTTTGTCTCCAAAGCTCAAGGACGTCAATAAACACTGCCGGCGCATGTTTGTTTACTGCAATGCGAAAAGGATTCTTGGCGAATGAGATAGCGTATAAGACGGACTATATGTTCTTCTGGCGAAGTAAAAACAGACGTGCAAAGGCATTGTTGATAAAACACGCAGTTTTTTTCTAATACGAAAAGCAATAGAAGAAAAAATATAGCAGTAACATGTGATTTGCAGAAAAATAATTAGATTAGAATTCAGCGTTTTAAAAAGTAAAAGATTTTGAATCGGCTAGACGAGTTTCGAAAAAAAAAATCTTAATATGTGAATTGTTCTTTTGAAGTAGGATTTTAAAAGGGCGAAATAAAAATTAATGCTCGTAATTACATGCATTTGGAAATAAGGTAACATGAATTATTAAAATATATTTAAGACAGGGAATAATTAAATAATCTAGTTTTGTAAATTATATTTGACGGGAAACGTTTTTAGAAGTTTTTGAGATGGGACGGGATTTTAAATTTCGTAAAATGCATGCAACCTTGCTTTCTAATGCAGCTATGTAACTTCCTCTCATTTACTGCGTCTTAGGACATTGTTTCAAAAAAAAAGTTTCTACTATTTTATATGATATATGGAGTTCATATTTTATATGATAAATATGTTTCATTATTACCAATGTAATGACTAATAATGTAATTCACTATTGTTGTTTCTATAATGTATACACTATATTTTAAATTCGTCAAACCTATTGTTTTCACAACACTAAGTAGTATTTTACGTAACTCTATTTTTTGTGTACAAAAAGTAATTAATGCAAAAAAAAACATAATACGGTATAAAATTACCCGACCATTCAGAAAATAATCTGAATTCTTTTTTTATGGCCTCATTTTTACTGTAAAGCGATTTCAAAACTGTACAGGTAAGGACGATTATGTCTTAAGCGGGCAATTACAGAAACGTATTTCCAATTGAAAAAAAATCAAGTATAGTTTTCATATATGACATTAATTTCGCTATAGACTATTTACATATTAAAACACAAAATGTAATTTTTAATATGACCCCCTTTTCCCAAAGACGTATATTTAGAAAAGTGTTGCCAGGCATGAAAAGCATTAATACAAATCCCATTTTTTACTTCACAAGTTATCGAATTATAACATTTTTTTTTCCAGTGTCTTTTGGCACAAAAACGGAATGCTTGACTATCTATAATTAATTTATAGACTTTTTGCAGTCGAAATCATGTCTCTATTCTATGCAGTTAAGAGATTATCATCATTATATCCATTTTGAATCACCTGGTATATATAGTTATACATGTAATATTATTATAATATTACAGTCAACAGTATAATTTCCTAAAACATACTTCCTTATACCAATAGCTATCTTCGATTTCAGATATAAATTCAAACTATATTTTAACGTATTATACTTTAGAATAAAAGTTTATTTCTTTTATAAACAAGAGGATTTGTATGTATACCCTGAATGTGTTATTATTTCATAAATATCTCTATTTTATCACTGATAAAATCTTAAAACATACTTGATGATGAAATTAATTTGTGCAATGAAAAAAAATAAAATAAAAACGTTTCTTTTTATAGGAGTGCATTATTCAATATATACAAATATAATATTTTTATCTTTTGAATTACATGTAAAACCTGGTATATAAATTTATTTTCGTTCATCAAAAATTAAAATTTAAAAAAATCATGTTCGATACTAATTTGCTGTATTAAAATTGATGTTTCTTTCTGAAAATACTTAAGTATACTTACTAATCTATGTTGTAAACATGTTTTCAAAAAAGTGTTCTTTGTAAAACGTTAAAAAATAAGATATCGTGGCAAAAGTAATATCGTTCGTCAGCTATAAAAATTTAAAAAATCCAATATACTTTTATATTTTACACAGAATTTTAGACATCATAGAATAAAAACATTTGAATTATTTTTATGGGATGTACATTATACATTTCTCAAATTTAGTGTCTTCCATAAAGCAGTCTAAACTAATGCACTACCTGTCATCAGGTGCGATACTACACTGTTAAAAATTTGCAGCAAACTGTCCAGTCATTTGATTGTTTTTATAGAAAATGGTTAAATAACAAAAAATTAACTATATTCTGATCATAATATGGGCAATAATATGGACAAAATAGAGTTAAAGTACGGTTATGTAACCGTTTTCTATAAAAAACAGTGACTGGACAGTTTGCTGCAAATTTTTAACAGTGTAAGTTGCTCTACAAAAATTGATGTTTATTTCTGAAACTACTAAATTTTATCTATTTCTGTTACAAGTACGTGGTAGAAAAGGTGTTCCTTTGTCAAACGTGAAAATAAAATATATCATCGCATAGATAATATGTTTCGTCAAAAATTAAAATTAAAAAATCAAATATATTTCCATATTTTAATAAATTTTAGACATAATTGCAATTATTTTTATCTGATACGCATTATACATTTAAAAAAATACACTATATTCCTAAAGCAATTTGAACTAATGCAGTACGTGTCATCATATACGATACTAAGTGTCGTGTATTAAAATTTATGTTTCTTTGTGAAACTACTAAACTGTGAACAATCTCTGTTACAAACACGTGGTACAATAAATGCTGTTTTTTGAAGCGTGAAAATAAAAAATATCATGGCAAAAATAATTTCATTCGTCAAAAAAACAATAAACAATGAAATGTATTTCCTTAATTTATTCAGAAATTTAGACATCAATTTAGAAAAACAACTCGATTATTTTTTGTAATTGACCTCATACATTTTTCAAAAAACAATTTGATTTAATATGCTACGTGTCATCATGTACGATACTAAGTTACTGTAATGATATTTATTTCTGAAATACTAAAGTGCCATCAATATCTGTTACAAGCACGCGGTACAAAAAGTTATTCTTTGTCAATCATGAAGATAAATATATCATGGCAAAGGTAATTCCGTTCGTGAAAAATAAAAAATAAAAAATAAAACATACTACCTTATTTATTCAGAATTTTAGACTTCATTGCAGAAAATGAAGTAAATAATTTTATTGTGATACACAATATACATTTTACAAATATAGTAATTCTATTTCTGAGGCATTCCCTAGAATTTCCAAAGGCAATATAAACTAACATTGTACGTGTTATAACGCGCAATAATATGTTGTTCTATTAAAACTAATGTTTATTTCTGAAACTACTAAAGTGTCATCCATCAATGTTATAAACACGCGGTATAAAATACGTGCTTTTATCAAACGTGAAAATGAAATATGTTATGGCAAAGTGCTTCGGATTAAATTTCCCTAGTAATTTAATAAAAAGATTGCATGAAAATATATCGTAAGTACTAATCCTCTATTTGATTATAAAATCAAAATTATAGACTTTGAAAAAAATGGAGCAAATACAAACAAGAACATTTTTTTCATTTGATTTTAATGATTTCATTACATCTCCTTTCATTTTAAAATAACTAATTATGAAGAATAATTTTCACTTAATGGCATATTCAAGGCGCCTAGCGATGCGACTATTTGTGTACAACTATTTTCACAAAATAACCTTCGGTTTAGATTTCTATTACTTTCACTAATGATATGTGCCACAAAGATAACTTGCTAAATAGTCGCTTCCTTAGAAACTCTGCACATTTTATTACTATACTAACAGAATAATTAGGATTAGAAAATATATATTTATTCCTTTATGTTGATTATATCATACTTAACATATTATTGCAACTTTTTTTTAATTAATGTTTTTTACGTATTTAATTATTTATTCACGGATAAATATTTTGTTTCTACATCAGCCCATATAATTGTTAAATAAAGATAAATTGCTTTCATAGTCTGTAAAAAAATGGAACTTGGTTTAGAATTGATAGGGATTATAATCTTTTACCTTGGGCTGTGCGTACAAGAAAAAATGTAATATGAATACAACTTAATTTTCAATGAAATGTTTTATGTATTTAATTATTTATTCACGGATAAATATTTTGTTTCTACATCAGATCATACACTAATGGCATTTATGTAATTATTTTCTATTTGAAGCGTGAATTATATAATGCTTCACTGCATTGCATAAGTGTTATAGTGATACACTTTTATAACATATATATGTATATTTTGTACTATTTCCGCGCGGTTTATAAAGAAAATGTATTTTTTTAAACATTCTATATTTGTTAAAAGAAGATAAATTGAATTCATAGTCTGTAAAAATGTGGAACTTGGTTTAGAATGCGAATACATGAATTAATGCATTAATTAATGAATTAATCGCAATAAAATGTCTTAGACAAAAATGCGCTAACTATTTTATCTATCGTTTTATATAAATGGGAACATATAAAACAAATATGAATATCCAAGTATATATTGTATGACTTTATACATAGTGAATAGCTAAATTTAAGAAGAAAGAAATCCCACAGTGCATACAGAGAAACAGAAAATTATCATATAAGAGAATATTGGCATTATTTAACTGTAAATAGCATCTACCTTTACATGTGTGGTGAACTTTCCATTATCATCCACCAGATGGCAGGAAAAAATAATGTTTGCTTTTGTGGCAACAGGTGTTTCAAGAACTTTTACCTTCACGATGTGGCCACAGGAAAAGTTGTTAACACTCTAGACTGTTTTCCCGACTTCGCTTGCAGCGACTCACTTCTCTAATCTGAAGTAAGGATGTAGCTTGCTTAACGATTTGTATTTTAACTTTGTGTATTTCTTGAAAAGATTAAAATATCTTTAATTATTATGAAAGTTATTTTTACCTTAAGTTAGGACATCATTTATCAAATTCTAACACTGGTGACCTCGTGTTTTGATTTTTGAACATGCATCAACGTATCGTGAAGATACATAGCTGATCAAGAAATCGCTTTAAATCACGAATGATTTTGTACTGAAGCATGCAATTTTTCAAGAATATCTCTTTTTATTATCTGGGTGATGCAAGGAGATTTATATTTTCGCCAAAATTTGTTTGATTTTGGCCTGATAACGCCGAATCTCACATGGATCAAGTAAACGGCGTATGTGGCATTTTATAATTTACCAAGATGTGGTCAGTACTACTTTTGTTGGCATGGTATCGGTAAGCTTCTCCTTTCAATTTATTCGTATTTTTTAGTAAATGTTATTTTTTCGCACGATTTTATTGCCATAATCTGCTAATATTCATTTTTGTTGCACTCATGTTTATATGACCCTAGAATATTTTTGGAACATATATTAAAATACTATCAACAATCCCTAAAATTTCGTATTTCAACTAGTTAATGCACTCAAACATTTGTAACTTTAACTTGTATATATAATTTGTAAATTTTTATTTTTGCGTTTTCATTCTTATTTTCCTTGTGCATACATAACTTTTCAAACTGCATAATTATGTCGGATCCACCAGACCCAGTTACTGCAGATAATCAAATAGCCCACGTAGCAGTCAAACCCACACCATTTTGGAAATCCTACCCCACTTTATGGTTTGTTAGGTTGGAAGCTAATTTTAATTTGGCAAACATAAATTCTGAAATTACTAAATTTAATCATGTCGTGGCATCGATTGATGCTGATGTTTTGATTTCTGTCAGCGACTTAATCGTTAATCCACCGCAAGTAGATCCATATACGCAGTTAAAAAAACGGTTAATCGATTCTCATTCCGAAAGCGAAGCATCGAGAATCCGCACTCTACTTCAAGGCCTCGAACTTGGCGATCAACGTCCTTCTCAATTGCTTACACGTATGCGCGCCTTAGCAGGCACATCTGTTGGCGAGCCGCTACTTAAATCTTTATGGCTAGGGAGACTTCCGAATAATACTCAGTCCATCCTTGCTGCTCTTAATCAGGACCTCACCCAGCTAGCAACAATTGCTTATAAAATTCATGAGTTCACTTTCACTTTCACTCCAGTGATAAATGCTACAAGTTCAGTCAAACCGGAATCCTCAAACAGTTTAGAGTTTCAAATCGCGCAGTTATCAAAGCAAGTGAATGAGCTGATACATCTTGTAAACAAACGCGACACCACACATGAAAGAGTGCGAAACAATCATTTCCGAAGACGAAGTAAATACCGTGATCGTTTTCACCAATACAAGGAACCAAGTGATGGCAAATGTTTTTATCATACCAATTTTGGCAAGAATGCTTGAAAATGTACACAACCCTGTTCTTTACGACAAGCGGAAAACTAAATTGGCGATCGCCGGAAAGCCAGGATCGTGATCGCCACCTCCAGAGTATTCTCCTGGCCGATACTAAAACAAATTTGAATTATTTGATTGATACTTGAGCAGATATTTCTGTTCTTCCAAGGAATTCTGCCTCTCAGCCTAGAATATCAAGCGACTTGGTACTTTATGCTGCAAACGGTACAACAATAAAAACTTATGGCAATAAACGTCTCACACTCGACCTAAATTTACGCCGTAGTTTCACATGGCCATTTATTATTGCAGATGTACGTCAACCGATTATCCGAATTGATTTTTTAAAGCATTTTAATCTATTAGTTGATGCTAGAAACAATAAATTAATTGATGCTACTACTCAAATTTATTCTGCTGCCTCTTCTGATACTCTAAGCTCTGAAATTTCTAATATATATTTTGCTTTTGGCGATTCACCATATCAAAAAATTCTTAAAAAATATCCAACAATTATAAAAACTACAACATCCAAATTGTCTTCACATTTGACAACATTTCATCATATTGAAACAACAGGTCCGCCTGTGTTTTCTAAACCATGACGTTTAGCTCCTGATATGTTACGCGCTGCACGGCCAGAATTTGAGTATTTAATGTTTCAGGGAATAATTAGACCCTCAAAAAGCCCATGGGCTAGTCCGCTGCATATGGTAAAAAAAACAAAACGGGGAATGGCGTCCATGCGGTGATTATCGGCGTCTCAATCTGTTACTGTACCTGACAGGTACCCAGTGCCACATATTCATGATTGCATACAAATCTAATTTGGCAAAACTATTTTTTCTACCATAGACTTGACCAAAGCATATCACCAAATACCTGTAAACCCATCAGACATACAAAAAACAGCTATCACAACACCATTTGGTTTATTTGCGTTTGTTTACATGCCTTTTGGCCTACGCAACGCTGGGCAAACATTCCAGAGGTTTATAAATGAGGTACTATCTGACTTAGAGTTTTGTATACCTTAATATGACGATATTTTGATTGTTTCTGCTAATGAAGCTGAACATATTAGACATCTTGACCAAGTTTGTAGCCGTTTGGATTTACATGGTTTAAAAATTAATCCCACCAAATGCGTTCTAGGACAATCCTCGGTAAAGTTCCTTGGCTGTCTTGTGACACCAGAAGGAGTTCAACCCCTCACTAAAAAAGTGTCTACCATAAATTATTTCCCAAAACCGGAAACACTTTCACAATTAAAGCGTTTTGTTGCAATGTTGAATTTTTATCGACGATTTCTGCCAAAGGCAGCTAAGAAACAAGCACCTCTTAACAATTTACTTCGTGACTGTAAGAAAAATGACAAACGTCCTGTACATTGGACTGACGAGGCACTTCTTGCTTTCACTCAGTGTAAATCAGACTTAGCCAATGCTGCAACCCTCGCCTATCCTGCACCAGACCAGGAACTCCTCTTAATGGTTGCCGCTTCCGACATTGCTGTTGGGGCAGCATTAAATTGCTTAACTCATAGTGGCACAAAACCGCTATCATTTTTCTCCCGTAAACTGAGTGCAACAGAAATTAAATATAGCACATATGATAGAGAGCTTCTCGCTATCTATTTATCTGTCAAACACTTTCGGCATTACCTGGAATGCAGAAATTTCATAATATTTACTGACCATAAGCCTTTAACACATGCATTTACTAAAAACTCTGATGCAATCTCTCCACGTCAACTCCGGCAGCTGGATTTCATTTCCAGGTTTTGCACGGATTTTTGACATATCCCTGGCTCTGACAATGTAGTAGCAGATACGTTGTTTATGGTGCACCACTGAGATTCCCATGTGAATTGATCGACCACCCACAAATTGATATCCAACCTCATGACTTCTTACAAACATTGCGAGACACCATGAACTCATTAAAACCTACTCCAACTTCTGCACATGTCAAGCCAGCTGTTTTTGTCCATCCGTCCCTCAAAACATGCACTCATATGTTTGTGAGGCATGATGCTGTAAAGAAGTCACTTCAAAGTCCTTATGATGGCCCATTCAGTGTAATGCAAAGAGGCGACAAGACTTTCACTATCAACATGAATGGCAGACAAACTGCTATCAGTATTGATAGACTGAAACCCGCCTTCTTAGAAGCTTCTGATTTCTCCACCACCCCAACTACCCAGCAATTGCCTATACCACAAAACTGTACCGAGCAATCTTCACATTCTAATGCCTCAACTTCCCGACCTGACCCAGTGAAGACAGATCCACTTCAAAAGACTCTTGTGACAACTCGTTCTGGTCGTCGTGTCCGATCCAACACACGGTACCTCTGACATCAGTGCCTCAGGCACTTGGGGGGGAGTACTGTGGTGAACTTTCCATTATCATCCACCAGATGGCAGGAAAAATTAATGTTTGTTTTTGTGGCAACAGGTGTTTCAAGAACTTTTACCAACACGATGTGGCAACAGGATAAGTTGTTGACACTCTAGACTGCTTTCCCGACTTCGCTTGTAGCGACTCACTTCTCTAATCTGAAGCAAGGATGTAGCTTGCTTAACGATTTGTATTTTAACTTTGTGTATTTCTTGAAAAGATTAAATAATCTTTAATTATTATGAAAGTTATTTTTACCTTAAGTTAGGACATCATTTATCAAATTCTAACACATGTTTTGGAAAGCGCATGCTTTCATAATCGTCTATGCAACAAAATTTAAAACCGTTTGTAAATAACATAAGAATTTTATTTACGAACAGTGTCAAAAAAACGTTTTTTTTTCATTTCCTTCGACTCAAATTACTATAAGACACTGAATTTCAAAGAATTTAGACAAAACGCTTGAAATTAGAAATTTTAAGAATAAATATATGTCTAATGTTAGATTAACTTTACATAATTTCGCATACATCTCTTGTAATTTAAATTAGAATATGAGCGTTTTGTATTAGTATTGTATCAAGGAATTCGAAAAAATAAACAATTTTCCGATTTGCAACGAAATTATTAAAATATAAAAAAAAGTTAAGATTATTTAACATAGGAAATATTATAATCTATTAGACAAAGTTAATTTATGTATTCGCAAAACATTTTACCACTTTTCCCAGTATTTATATTCCTATATGTTAAAAAGCCATTACAAAAACTTCAAATCGTTCACCTTAAGGAATGATCGAATAAGTTAGAAAGTTTTGGAATTAATTTCATTTGAAAGTTAATATATTTAAATAAAACTAATATTTTATTTTGCTGGAGCACAAAGAAATTTTACTGCAGTTTTAATACAGTAAGCTTTAACATCAAACTGAATTTTAATGTATGATGATTTAAGAGTATACATATTTCAGCGTTTCAGAAAATAATTTGATGTGTAATTGCTTATTAATTACTTAAGTGTAGAAAATTTAAATATAATGATCCCTTTTCCAAAAGTTTATGGAATGCAAAACACTGTTTTAAATAGGAAAATAAATTTAACAAAATACAGACACAATTTTTTACTAACTGTTTAATGGGGAATTTTTGAACGTAATTGAAATCTGATAGAAATTCTCAAGAAAGATCCGGAAAGAAATATTCATTGGAGCTAGATGGATTTTAACTTGGTTTGTTATTAAAATTGCACACACACACACAATTTTATATAAGAATTATTCATACCAATAATATTTGAACTATAGTATAAATACAGAATTATAAAAATGTATTTTTCTAATGACCGACGAAAATCAATACATATAATATACACTTATATCCAAATTCAAATCTATTGTCTTAGCAATAATATATGGTAAATACAATACATGTTGCGTTAATGTAACAAATTGCTTTATGTACTTCTGAATTATGTTTCCTACTGCTAGCACATGTTAACGAAAAGTTACTGGATAGTTTGAAAAAATAATAACGTTTCATTTCATTACTTGTTTACATTAATAACTTGGTATCTGTGGAATTTTATCTCCCAGAGATATATAGTTAAAAAAAATAGAAATGTATAAATTTTATTTCAAGATCAATGGCCAAATATTGCAAGCTAAATATCCAGTAGTTTATTGGCAGAGATCAGTTTATCTGTGCCATAATTCTGAGATGATACACCTCCGGAACACTTTTTTCAAAAACACATTCATAAATTCATGCTTCCATCGCTGCCAGAAATTTCTCTCAGTGTCTGCAATACCAGAGTTTTCAACCCCGTCGCAATATATGAGTCTTATTACCTGGGCGATGATTTTCAGTAAAGCGTATTGTTAAACTTTTTTTTTTAAATTTTAGAATTCCTATGTCTAAAAGAAAAAGAACGGGCTATAATTCAAAATACAGGGTTATTACAAAAGAATCATCGGGTTTATTAATTAGATTAAATTTCGGAACATAATTGGGTTACAACAATGAGTTATACATGAAAATAAACCGAAAGTATACACGATTGACGTCTATACTACAGATGTTCAATATGTGCTCCTTGAGTGATACGGCAGATGTCAAGGCGATAGTTTAATTCGATCCACACATTACTCAGCATGGTTGGCTGTGGAATGGAAATTTCGCGGCTAGCGCGATTTGTTGATTTCTTGGGACTACGGATGAAACTCTCTCTAACTCGGTTCTCTGTTTCTACAGTAACGCTTAGTCGGCCGAAACTTTTGCCTTTACATAAATAACCGGTTTCTTTTAATTGTCGATACCAAAGCGGAATGCTTTATTGGGTTGGAGGTTTGCATTTGTAGCCTTCCGGAATGCTCTCTGAACGGTTATAAGCGATTCACACTTTAAAAATTCTAGTACTCAAAACGCTTTCTGCTGTCCAGGCGCCATTTTGAATATGACGTTCGCGCAACAACCATAGCAACCACTCGGGCATGACACATACGCAGCTCGAAACTGTAGTTAACGCCATCAAGTTTGAGTTGTCATGGAAACATATACGTTTCCTAGTTCACACGTAGTAACGTATCAAAACCCGATAATTCATTTGTAATAAGCCTGTATATTGATTTTAAAACCACTTATAAATTTTGAACAAACTTCTAGAAAATTTAATATAGATTTTTAAGGAACTGTTAATTTATTTTCAAACAAAATGCTTTTGCAAAATTTTGAACAGCTTATAATCTAGAATTACATACCGTTTCTAATTTTTATGATTTTTCCTTATACTACGCGCAAAGGCATTTTCATTAAAGCTAAATGTATTATTACATTAAATTATTTGCAATAAATCACTATTAGTATACGTGAAACGCAAAAATTCTCTGTGATATGTGACAATAGAGTTATTTTGTTATATGTGAATTATTATGCTATTAATCATATTAAGAATTTCAATTTCAATATGACTATATATTGTGTAGTCTCTGGAGCTGCATAGGTTTATTTAATATGTAAACCACTTTTTCCGTATGACAAGATTTTTTTTCTATTAAATTTCTATGGTTAAAATCCTTCAGCAGTGCTTCTAACTGTACTTAAGTGTATTATTACAATTTATTTTAAAACTATTTATACCTACGTTAGAATTACTATAAACTCAAAAATCTAATAATTGAAATATTTTGAAAATATACAATTGGGTTATCTGAAGACTTTTTAATGGAAATGCAAAACTTCTTTTTCTGTAATTTGAATAATAAAATTGTAAAGATTAATGTGTTGGTTAATTTTAGCATAGAAATGGTCATCTGAATAAGTTTTAAAATGATCATTTCGTAGTATATATATTATGAAAAACTCTACATAAACATCGTAGAAATTTTTATTTAGGCCGAACAGTTGGTGTCGTTAAGTGGCTTCCGAGTTGCAGATAATTTTACGCCTAGTCTATTAGTGAGTAGAATGTCCTGTATTAAATTGAGCCGTTGGGAAATGTTAAGATGTAGTATTAACTACAAGATAAAAGAACAATTACAATGAAAATAATAGATACAAAGTTAAGAAAAGGGATAACATATTTGGAATAAAATGTAAAGCAAAGGAGATTAAGGACAGCGTTTAAATAATTTGAAGAAAGTGAAATGGTGTAATTGTAGTTATAACTAACTACTAGTAAGGAAGTTGAGAAAGTAAAAAATAGGGTTCGGAACATGTTCGTGAGACAGCACATAAGTGCCAGGTGGTGAAAAGGCGGGGAAAGCATAAAAATAATAAAAAAAAGTACTCAAAAGAGCCATACATTTTTTTATATAGCTTAGATGTTAAGTTTTAATTATGAAATTATGCATTTATAATGTGGAAAAAACTACAAAGTATAAATAAAAGATAAAGTAAATTTAATCAAGTATCTTTTAATTTTTTTTTCTGATATGAATAAAATTTTGAATAGTTGATTTATATTTAGTTTCGAAGTAGCCAAATAACTAAATTTTAAATTTATTATTTGGTAGTACATAATATTACCAGTTTATTTATACGGGTAGTATTCGTTTTCTATTACTATTTATTGTATAATTCGAATGCTACTGTTCGCTTTTTTTTTCAGCAGACACTCCAAAATGTTTCTATAAAAAACTAGTCGAATGTGCCAGTCCCAACATTTTCTTCTATCTTATCCATGTTATTACTTCAAAATTCGCTATCACAGGGACCATAAATCAATATTTTTCGTCCTTTTGTTGTACGTCAGCTGTGTACAAAGCGCCGGGTTGTCTCAATACAAAGCTCCCTTCGCGGCACCAGCAGCCGATGTGTAACGCAACTACAAAAAATCGAGAAAATCACATAGAAATTGCCATCACAGCGCCTCCTTCTGGCGGTCTATCCTCGAGTTGAACTGGGACCTGCAGGAAATAGTCAAAACATATACATTTGGTTCAATTTTTATGCATAACTTCATACACTTTTTGATGATACAATAATGAAAATGGCACAAAAATTGCTATCACAGCGCCGGCTTCCTGGGGAACGCCACCGAATTGAACTAGGACCTGCGAAGCATAAACATATAAATGAAATTGTTTCAATTCTATGCATTTCACACACTTTTCGATGATACAATAATGAAAATAGGAAAAAAATCGTTATTACTGCGTGCCCTTAAGACTGAATATATCCAAATTCAAGCAGGATCTACTGACCATAGTCGCAAATCTGTAAATCAAATTTGGGTCAACTCTATGCATAACTTCATACACTTTTCGATGTTAAATTGAAGACGGACAGAAGGACAGACGTTCATTTTGTATTATTATATTTTTCGGAATCTCTGGCACCTAAAACGTGTCAATCCGTCTAAAATCGGAAGTCGAAAAAAATTTCGATTACAATACGTTCTTCTATTATAGATAGAAGGAAGTAAAAATAAAATGTATATAAGTCGATACTATATTTGAGAAACATTTTCAAGCTATTATCCGGAGCTTACAAATAACAGCCACGTCTCAAGCTTTCTGTTGATCTAATTTTCTGAGAGCAACTTTATTTGTCACTTCTATTTTCTATGACACATATTTATTTTTTACTTGTTGTATACTGCTGGAACAATTTCTGTGAGTGTCAACACATTTCATTTTCTCAGAGAAAGTCTTTTCTGAAGGAAAAGGTTGAAAGGATGAAATATGAGTCGTATCTAATAGAAATATAGAATATAGGATTCGCCAATATTTATAAAAATAAAATATTTATATCTTACCACATGCTTATAAAATAAAGTTTTATGAATTTCAAAAATTGTTCGCGAAATAATAAAAAAATTACAGATCTATATATTTTTATATGATGCAATAGTAGTTTTGTTATTACAGAATTTTTATGATTTTGGTATTCACCGATTGTGATCGTTTATAGCAAAACTATAGTGCATAGCTTATTTATGGAATTTTTTAGCAATAACTTTTATGAATAAATTCATCAAAAATAAAATGTACATATTAGTTTTTTACTAATAATTTAATTAGATGCAAGTAAATTTTTTACACGTCTATATCACATTAAAAATACATGTATCTTCAGTTTATTTGCATTTTTTCCCTTTAAAACGTGGAATTTTAACAAGAATTAAACCGTTTAAAAATGCCAGATAATTTAATTTTTTTCTGGCATTTAATTTTTTTGGAAATTAATTAATTCTGGATAATTTTTTTTTAATTAATTGTGAGTGAGAGATTTCAAGCTGGGTATCGTCCTTTTAGCTCAATGGTAGAGAATCGGAGCATTTTTCCAAGGGTCCGGGTTCGATTTCCGGCTTGGACATTTTTCACTCAGTTGGTTTTACCATATGTTAGCAATGTATAAATTCAACTATTTAATGTTCAATAGTTTCTGGTAGAGTTGCAAAGGCTAGAAAAAACCCGGTTTAAACCTGGGAATAAACCGGTTTTTTGGGGAATAAACCAGGTCTTTTGAAAGAAACCTGGGAATAAACCGGGTCTATTGGAAATAAACCCGGGAATAAATCGGATTTTTGCAACTCTAGTTTCGGGCGTAATATCACTTCGGAAAATGAATTGAAAATGAATTAAAATTATATGTATGTGTTCATCTATGGGGGTCTTTGATTTTGTCTCATGTTTGCCGCTGGATTGTGTGCTCATGAAGACCTTTCCATTTTGTGCTGCGGTTGCAGCCTTCCCGATATATGTGAGTGAGATATGTTAATCTGGGTATCGTCCTCGTAGCTCAGTGACAGGGCATTGAAGCGTTATTCCAAGGTTCCGGGTTCGATTTACGGCTTAGACATTTTTCACTCTGTCGGTTGTAAGCTTTGTTAGCAATGTGTAAATTCACGTATTTAATATTGAATTTAATTTTAACAAATTTCCAGCGAAATAATTTTCAATTATACTTTTATACGCTTATACGCATTTTTATACATTTGTACGTTGTTCGTCTGTAGTTTCTGACAGCTTTACCAATTAAAGAATAATCAAAATAAATCATGGAAAAACGGTGATTACATGAATGGAATCAGGTAGAAATATATTTTATTTTAATATGAAGAAAAATTGTACTTAAAAAAATTACCGATTGAGCGCATTTAATGCAATGAAATATGAAGAAGATATATGTAAATGAAGTTTATAATAAAACATTGAATGTAAAAGGATTAAAAGGACAACTTTTGACAAGCTTTAGTATCCCTTGAGTTGTAACGGGTCTTTTTACAGTTTTGGAGTTATTTCGCTATGCAAAACTTTCGCTGTGCTTCTGTTTTGATTCACGGTTCTTGTAAGAGGGTTTAATCAACATTGCTTGAGCTTATTATGATAAAGATAGCTAGGGTCAGTTGCCTAAGCAGGTTGATGGGTCATTGGCTATTTTATAATAAACCGCTAGTGTCTTTTAAGTTTTATCGGATGACAGCATTACAGCATAACCTGTACTTCTTGAAACAACGCATGTGATCTCAATCGTAACTGAGAAAAAATGTAATAGTTTTTTTTTATAAGCAACGTCGACTTTTTTAACTTCCTCCGCTTATTGTCAAAATGCAGAAATTACTTTTATTAAACAATTTTTTTTAAGATTAGGCATAAATACATTAATATAATTAGGTATCTATAAAAATTTACTTCATGTTTCAAATTTAAGGCATGGTCCAGTTAAACAAACAGTTATAAATATATTTTTTTGAAGTTGCTCTTACTACAAGAAATTAACTGAACACACGTTTATGTATGTAACTTAAGTTTTACTGAACTTAGTTGTTTAACTTAACTACAAAGTAAATAATACTTAGTATCTACTAAGGTGAGATATCAAACACTTAATTAATTTTGATTGTTTTTTTTATTTTTATTACAGGATATGTTGAGAACATATTTTAGGAAGAAAAACAAAGCAGCTTGATCTTCTTACATTGTTGAGTTAAATAAAAACGAGAACGAGATACTTAAGTACTTACTTACCTGTTTTTTCACAGATTTTTCTTGCTCATTTCACCCCTAAAATACCCATTTAACTTTTATACTTATGACTTATACTAAGGTATATAAGTGCCGACTTAATTGTTATGTTTTTTGTATAAATAAACGTAATAATTACACATTTGGTGCCTTTTTTAAACAACTTGACAGAACTGGTTTCCTTTACCACACTCATTAGTTGATGCATAATTTACATGAATCGCCTGGATTAAATTTTTTAAGATATTTACAATTTTGAAACAGGCTCTGATACCACAACTTAAACAAAACGAACGAGTGTGGAACACAGATCTACTTGGTCCAGTTGCCGCATTTTTATGGTGCAACTGGAGCCATGGATAGGTAAAGATTAAATATATATTTTTTTAACACTTTCCAACCTAGTTGAAATGTGTTTATGACTTCGGTTTGTCTGGCCGTCTGGCCGTCTGTCCGTTCTCTAACTCCAGTAATTCAGCTCGGATTGTTTTGAAATTTTTATATGTTATTGTCGTGATATATAGCATGTTTCCTATTTCAACGGAAGTGTGTAGCAGTTATAGTTTATTTACAGGGACACTCAAAAAAATTCCGTTACATTGCGGTCTATGGGGAAAAATCATTCAAGGTTTATTTAAATAATGTTTCACTATTTTAAAAGCATTGAAATTTATATATATCTAAGGTGCATTAGAAGATGCTTAATATGGAATAGGGTGTGTATAGCAGTCATCATTTATTTACAGGGACACACAAAAGAATTCTCTACTGTCTGTTAACAATAATTCCTGGAAGTGCGTTTTCAGTTACTAAACGTGATTTTAATTTTAACTCGCTTTTTGTCTATTACGTGGTGTGTATAAATTCTGTAGATCCTATACAGGGAAGCACAAAATTTCGCGGACACATTTCCTTTTATTGACAGAAACTCCAGACGGAGGATTTTAAACTGTTCAACGCGTTTCCTAACTGAACTAAAATTTAGCATCCTATGTAGTATATGTACAAATCTATAGATCCTATACAGGGCTGAATAAAAGTATTCGGATATTTTTCCGAATATTGTATATTTTGGAAATTCCTGAAATTATGTTTTTAAATATGATATGCGTTTTCAAAATTGTTTACTTAGATGTCATATTTTAGCTTATTAAACGGTATGATTTGCAAAATTATTTTGGAAGCGTTGGAAAGTGTTACATAATCTATTCTTGAAGCATGATTTTTCGTTCTTGTTTAATTTTTAGACAGTAAGGTGCATATTTGAACATTTTTGTTTGATAGAGTGAACCTCAATGAACACATTTACATTAGTCGAAACTTTAATTTAAAATGAATTGGGGAAGCTGAATTGCCCGAAACTCCAGAGTTACAATGTAAAATCATGGCCCAGTTACACCAGCTTCCCTTACCATTTTGTCGGCAATGAATAAAGAATTCGTGTGCTTTCAACTGTTATATTTATGGCTTGATTTGCATCAATCTCTTTCAAACGTTGCATTTCAGTGTTCTTTATCACTGACTTTAGGGACTAAAAGCTTCATCTGTCATCCCATTTGTGCAAACAGCTATTTTTTATCGTATTTTTTAATTATTTATTTTTTATAACGAAATTTTGACGGACTAGCTATTATTATTTTATTAATATTATTCATAAATAGTTGTAAAGATATTGTAAGTCTCATACTAGCGAAATTTACATGTAAAACATAATAAAAATATCCATATATGCAAAATATATGTCAGTAAACTTGCTTTATAATTTATTTATTGAATAGTTTACTATACTGAGTGAAAGAAGTGTCCAAATCGTATAATATATTTACCAATCATTATAATTTAGTTAAAAAGTAATAAGGAGATTACTATACTGCTTAAAAGAAAAATTGGTTTATTTTCTTTAAAAAAGATAACAATGAAAGACAACAAACATTAGATTGAAAAATACAATGGAGAAATCTTTCTAATTTCCTTATCGCGCCCTCACAAAAAATCAATGAGTTACGCAAATACCAATTTCTTTCACAAATTGTATTTGACAGAATAATTTCCTGTCAGACTCCCTTTCCACATATTTTTATATTTTCTTTATATTCCTCTTGCAATTGTCAATACAGCGTCTCTGAATTGGAAATCTTTATCATGGAGTAAAAGAAACTATCTAAAGACATTTCTATCAGAATTCTTTAGAAGCATGTGACACCTATTTTTACAGTCAGGAATATATATATATATATATATATATATATATATATATATATCTTATATAACAACTAATGTGCTTACATTTCCATAGTAAGAGAAATTGATCATCGTCTTACGTGATTTCAGCTGATTTTTCGCTTTAAATTGTTTCTCTGTAAAAATTGTAAGAAGATTTTATATTTTTTATTAAATTTATTTTCTGGTCAGCTTATGTAAATAATATAATGAAACGGTATGCGTAATGAAACAAATGTTAATATATTTTGTTACATTACTGATAATTTATTTTATAATTTGAAATTATTAATACAATTTAAGAAACATTTCTTAACGTTAACGAAATAGCACCTTTGCTTTCTTTTTGTTTAATGATACTTTATTGAAATTTGTAAACTAATTCCCAAGCAATGTTCCTTTAGCTTAAAATATAATTTAACAAATGCATTGTTACCTATTTCTTGTTGTGTAACGAGGTTTTTTTAAAACATTGTTTATTACTCGTGTTTATGGACTATATTCTGTATTTACAATGTATAAAAACAGGAAAAATGTAAATTCATGCCCGGTAATGAAAAAGGGTATCACATAAAACTACAACTTGCTTTCTTAAATATTTGTAGCTATAACGACCAGAAAATAAATTTAAAAAATAATACAAATTCTTATTACTATTTTTTCTTAAATATTGGACTTAAATTTAGAAAGACATATCAGTTGACAAACTTATAATCTCTATCGAGAAACAATTTCAAGCGATAAATCAACTGAAATTAAGTAAGAAAAAAACATTTATTTGGTGTCAACTTCATTCTTTATGACAAATTTATGTTTTTTTTTGTCTTTTATTTTTACTCCTTAAAAAAAACAATTTCGAAAATTTTTATATACCTTTTATCAGAACGAATATTTCGAGAGTCCGAAAAAAAAGTTTCTGATAATAGAGGTTACTGAAATTCAATAAACTTCTTTCCATTATTACATACTAAGTACATACCAAATTTCCAGTCTCTATCTCAATTTGTTCGGGAGATACAGCGTTTACACACACACACAAACTCGACGGACGGCAATTTTTTTATTCAAAAAATATGTTTTTCGGAATTTCCAGTGTCTGAAACGTGTAAATCCGTCAAATTTTTTTTTTCGATTTTCAAAACGATTACAAGATTTACCCTATACTACGTATGATGGTTAAATAAAAAATGTGTTACGGGTTTATGTATACATTTTTAAAAATAAAATTGACATATTAATATATTTAGAACGTACAAATAGTTACACAGTTGCATAAATAAATAGTTGCACAAAAAATACACGGAAGGTTTAAATATTCAACAAAACTAACTTAAATATTCAACAGTATTACTTACCCATCATACGTAGTATATGGTAAGTCTTGTAATCGTTTTGCAAATCGAAAAAAAAATTGGCGTATTTACACGTTTCAGACACTAGAGATTCCTAAAAACATAATAAAAAAAAATTGCCGTCCGTCTGTCTGTGTGTGTGTATCTGTATGTGTGGCTGTAAACGCTCAATCTCCCAAACAAATTGAAATAGAGACCTGAAATTTTGTATGCACTTAGTATGTAATAATGGAAAGAAGCTTATTGAATTTCAGTAACCTCGATTATCCGGAACTATATTTTTCGGACTCTCGAAATATTCGTTCTGATAAAAGATATATAAAAAATTTCGAAATTGTTTATTTTTAGTAGTAGATATAAAAGACAATAAAAAAACATAAATTTTGCATAAAGAATTAAGTCGATTGGATAATTAGTTGCCGAGATATTTGTAATCATATTTTCTACACTCTTCGATTTTTCATGAACCAGTATTTCATTCAGTTTGTCAATTCAAAGATATATTTTAATTGAAAATGAGACGATTAATCCGACGCAGTAAACCGTTAGTTAATATGATTATCAACTTGGAGTTATAAGGAAGTACCTTTTACGGAATTCAGTAATAGAGCATTTAAAGTTTATGACCCATCAAACCACGATTTTATTCGAATTGCAATGCATTTTATAAATAGTTTACATGTTTTCTTTCATATTTCATATTATGCATATCCATGATGGGTAAGTATTACGGTAGCCCCCAACGACTAGTGTTTACCCTGATACTTTTTAAGACTGTGTTTCCAGTGGATGTGTCTGATAAGAGGGGATGATGGGTTTAGACCGACGAAAAGAAATATTTATTTATATCTGGAAAACTATTGGAAGAAATCAGCTGTAACCTCATACATCCAAGTTTGACGAATATGGTTTCTTTTATGTAAAACTTTATGTACGTCACAATTCAATTTTATTAAATATGGATTTATTAATAAATTTCATAATTAAAAATATGTTTTTGAATCAAAACAATTCATTTAATATTTGTGGGTCGACCATAATGTCTCATTGAAAATATAAACATCAATCGTATGATTTTTCTCTTGTAGGATAAATATAACAGTTTAATTCGTAGAGTTAACAGTAGTAACTCTTCAAACCCTATGAAGATGTTTTTTTTTTTTTTTTTAAGTACATGAACTATGTTTTTTCCGGGTTGACTTGAACCAAGAAACACAAATATGTTATTAAAAGTTCAAAAACATTAAAAAAACCTTAAAAATTTCAAAATATAGATGAACTCTATAGAATAATTGCCTTTTTTTCGAAAGTAGACATAATTCCTAACTGAAAGGCACCACAAATTTCTATGCGACAATTTGGTGGTAAAATTGCATGGAGTGGTCCTTTTTTGCCAGGGATGACATTACCTAAAGTTTTCCTAGTTTCCCTTTTCTTTCTATCGTCAGCTATGCCATATTTTATAATATCAGTCAGGTTTGAGTCACCTTGTGTTTGACAAATTGTATTTTGAGAGGCCTGTTTCCAAGTTTCTCACATGACTTTAAACTGATAAACTGTACTTTGTACTACACATGCTAACAATAACAAGAACGAATAATCATGCGTCAAACACAGATCATGAAACACTTTCCAACACATCCAGAAAACTATGATGGAACTTCACCGTTAAATAAGGTGGAAGATGATATGTAGTAAACAATTTAGGAAAAATAAAGCACATTTAAAATTCCATTGTTAGCAGTTATCTTCCATAATAAAAAAATAGTGGAATTATTTTGTGAAGCCCTGTATATGATGTATAGATTTGGATATATAATACATAATATGATAAAATTTATTTCAGCTAGAAGATTCACATTTAGCAATTTCCGCTTTTCGATGGTAATGCACTCGAAATCTTTTGTGTTGTTGTTGTTGTTTCTAATCCTAAATGATCTAGCCAATAGACTAGACCAAGTCCATGAGCCCAAAATGTGGAGGAAGTCCAAACGATGAAAGGACACTCCAAAAGGTCACGCCTAGTCAAGTCCAAACAGGATAGGAGATGGTCAGGGGTGGATGGCGCAGTCTTACAATTTCCACAAATGGGAAAAATCTTGGTACCGTTGTCAAATTTCAGGCATCTCAAGTGTCCACTCAAAAATCTTGAAATAGCAGACTGCTGGTCACGGCTACCCCCAAGAGCAATAGCTCCCCCAGGCTTTTTGCCACAGTACCAGTTGTGAACTGGAGGGGAACGCCAATATGTGTTAGAGTATATTTGGCTCTTAAACAGATCTCCAGAAAATTTAAGGTGGAAGTGTGCGGTGTCAAAGAGATCCCCTCTTTAGCCAATGTATATGCCCTTTCCGCCAATGCCAACATGCGAAATCTTTCGTACATCCCTGTATATTATCTAAATACTTTTGTACAAATCAAATATTACTTTAAAATTTAATGGAGGTAAACCATGCATAAATCATCTTAAAACTCCCTTACAGCAATTACCAACCATAAATGACAATGTATCTTGTGCTTTGTAAAAACCTTTATAGGAATTTATTTATACTACACAAACTTCTATTAGTCTACTAAATATAGTTCAGCAGGAAAATGCGTAACCTTATTAAACACAACCCTTAAGCAATTCACTCCAATAGTTAGTGTATCTTACGAATTCCTTTGTGTACCCCTGTATATGACCAACAGAATTTATATACACAACTTGCAAACATTTAGTAAAACTTAAAAACGCAAACCAAAGTTGAGAAACCACTTACCACGCATAGACTGTAATTATCGCACGAAGACTGTAAACGAATTATTTTGTTTGTCCCTGTAAATGAATGAGAAACACACCTTACTTTTCAATGAACAATTTATAGTGTATCTAAGTAATACATATAAATTTCATAATGATTGAAATAATGAAACATCATTCAATTACACTGAAAACGAATTTTTCTCGTAGATTATTGTGTAACAGGGTTCTTTTGCGTGTTCCTGTAAATAAATAATGCTCTGCACCACATATTTTGCATGAAGTATATTTTAGTGCGCTTCATAATTGTATATCGATTTCATCATGTTTCAAATGGCGTAACATCTCATCAAAATGCACTTGAAACGATTTTTTCTCACTAACTGTAATGTATTGGAATACGTTTGACTGTGCTTGTGAATAAAATATAAATGCGGATTATGCTATAGTAAACAACAATAACATACAAAAATTTCAGGGCAATCCGAGTACATTTACGAGAGTTAGAGCACGGACGGCCAGACAGACGGACAGGGGACAGTTAGATAGATGGCAGATGTAGAGACGGACTACAAGGACAGACAAACTGAAGTCATAATCACTTTTCAACTATGTTGGGAAGTGTTAAAAAGGATGAAATTAGTTATAAACCGCAATACTGGAAAACAATGTTGCGAAAAATATTTGTTTCTATTCTTTATATCTCTCTAAAAACATGAAGTACACTGTAAAAAAATTGTCAAAAATTACGGTACATATACTGGCAACTTTGTAACTAGTATGTATACCGTAATTTAACTGGACGGTATATGTACCGTAAAATATTTAATGTATATGTACCGGCTGCATATCACCTCTCCTCAGGCCAGCACGCATTACGTAACAAGAGAAAGAGCATCACTTCAGGGGTTGCCGTACACCGAGGCGGGGCTACCAGATTTTTCCTTACTTAAAATTAATTATTTTACGGTATAAATAGCGATTTTTTTTCTGAAAAACAATCATTTTACGGTATAAATACCGTTTACAGTCGAAATGGCACATATACGGTTTTTTACGCTTAATATACTTTAGAATTACGGTACTCATACCGTAAAGAGTGAAAACGGTACAAGTACCATTAATTTATGGTACATCTACAGCAATTTTACGAAAATTTTTTACAGTGTATTATCTGCGTTAAAAAAAATTAAAGCAAGCACTTAAATATCAAATGTATTTTTTATAATAATTACAATTATTAAAGAATTTAACTATGGAATTCTGCAATTTAAATTAATTGCAGAATATATTTGAATCTCAATATTTTTCACAGAAAGAAATTTTCCTGTTTGTATTCGACTGGCAAGTACACTGAAATTTAAATAACATTTATTTTTACATTTCTTTGATCTATATTAAAATGGCGATCTAAGAGTACCCATACTTCTTCAACACTGATTCTTTGATTGTTCAAAAACTTTTTCTTACGCCTGAATGCACACTTTTTCCATTAAAAAAAAGAACTCACTTCCGAAAAGAAAGAATTCGCTTTGAATACGATTGAAATATTTGAATAATAGATTTCTCTTCGAATATAAAATGTTGTTAATAAGAAATTTTGCTTTAAAGGGAATTGTATAAGAGAGTATTGTTTTATTATCGTGTTTAAAATTAAAAGGATTGTTTGCATTATATAAAGAAAATTAAGTACATTTAAATACCATCTATGAAATGGGTGCTATATTAAAAAGACGTGTATTTTTAAGTATTTTAGGTTTATTCCGATTGAAATTTCATTACAATACGTTACAGGATAACAAAACTTTATATATATATTATAATATATATTTTGCGAGTGCTGCAAATATCAAATAAATTTACAGACGTAGATAATAACGTTTACGCAAAAGAATCACTGAATAATGCAATACAGAAGCCGATGTATTTATAACAGATAAACAGCTTCAGAACACAGTCGTATTTTACCCGAAAATTTAAGTAAACTGGTAGAATTCACGTGATTCAAGGAGCTTATATTTCCACTCCTGTGATGTTAATCATGAGATTATAAACTTCCAAATTCTGCCTACGTAAACCAAGTCTCTTAGTAAGCTACATTAGATCATGCTCACACTGACTTGCACACGCCATCATAGCCTCAATTACACAGACCTCTACGCTGAAAAAAATGTATGATATGCAACATTGGTTGTTATACGCTTTGTCAACATTCACCCTGTTATGACTCCCATGCTTAGCTATTTAGAAACCTACGGTACAGAATAAACTTGGTGTAGAACCATGGAAAAATATAATCATTTCTTCTGTTTTATCACCAAATTGTCGCATAGCGATGTGAGAGATTCCATTTGAATAAATGTTGCATCTATAAATGTTATAAAATCTATAAATGTTGCATCTTTTCGTTTATACATTAAAAAAACTTTCATTTTTTAACTGTTAACATACACTTTACACTTTTTATTTTATTTTCTTGTATCAAAGAAGCCCGGAATAAGAAGGTATTGATAATGTATTTTTCGTTAATCGATATAAAGTTTGAATATGTCAAAGTTGGAGATGCTAACGTTAAATGTATGTGATAAATTTTAATTTATTCGAATGATCATTTTATCTGCTTTCATCTACACATTAAAAAATGTCCGAACTTTCATTTATTAATAGGTAACATACACTTTATACACTTTTCTTTTAATTTTTTGGATCATAGCTGCCTGGAGTAAAGAATATATAGATTATGTACTTTTTGTAAATCTTTATAAAGTTAGAGGATGCTAATGCTAGACGTACGTGATAAATTTTAATTTCTATCTACCGAAAAAAAAAAAAACAACAACAAAAAAAAAAAAACAGGCGGAATAATATGTTTTTATCTTTAATGAACAGTCCATATCTATTTCAAGCATATTTTTAAATTCAAAAACATATTGCTATTTTTAAAGAAAATGCGTGTGAAATACATTAATTTTTACATAAAAATGACGAGGGCCTTCGAAAATATGACTATATGCTTTTGCAGATTATTCCCAACATTCGTTTTCGTGATATACATAAAGTTTATTTTTTCACGATGTAAGGAGACCGTCTTATGTTATTGTTGGCTTTCGTAGAAAAATAATTTTAGAATTCGACCAAAATTTGTTTTATAGATTTTTAAGTGTGTTATTTATTGAATATATATTCTGCTTAAAAAAAAATTAACTCCGCATACATTTTAAACATTTTTGGCGACATTTATATTTTATCAGCATGTTTTCAGTTTGAATCTGGTAACATATATACATTCCTTCTCTTTAAAAAAAAATCCTTCTTGTTTTATTGTTCACCTAAAAACTTCCAAAAACTAATATTTTCTTTCGTTTAGGATTATTATTTATTTTTTATACGTCTAAAAGATATTCCGAATTGCAGTCTGTCAAAAACAGCGAAGGAATATTTTAAATATTTCTTGTTTAATGAGTATTTTTACGTGATGTGATAAAATGGGCATTAGTTCGGCCTAAAATGTATTTGAAATTGTACAAATATTATGGAATAAAAATTAAATTTAAATGGAATTTTGGGGTAAAATATTTAATATTACCATATTTATTTTTAATTTGGTGTTATTTTCATTAAATTGTTTTCAAAGAAAATAATTTGAATATAAAATTTAATCTAAAATTCTCTAAATGGAAAGTATGCTTAATGATTAAAAACAATATTAATAAATAGCGTGTTATGGAAATTAATTAATATTTAAAATTCTAAGTGTTCTGTTTTGTTCTTCTGATGTTTGCAATAAATTAATATTAAATGAAATGTATCAACACCATATACAGTTTTTGGATTTTCTTTGAAAAATTCATGTGTTTACTTAGATGTTAATTGATATAAAACTGTCTTCAAAGTTATATATTTTCCAATATTGGAATAAAAAGAATTTTTAAATTATAGCAAAAAATAAATTTATAGCTTTTTTTTTTCTTTAACCATAACCACGTATCTCCTTGCATAAGATATTCCGTTCAATTATAAGGAATTTCTATAACATAAATATATTTTCAAATAACTATTTTGAAAATTTACAGAAGTTTACATATATTTTACTATTTTATAAGTTGTTATTTATAATTCAGGTTATATAAATGGTCTAAATGTAATTATCTTTTAGGGTTTTTATTTAAACTAAAGTAATGCTAATTGAAAAATATGATAATTAATGTTTGTGTTTAATCTGTGAACTTTTAGTTAACATTTATAATAAAATGTTCAGTTTCAAATACCTAATTGGTGCTTAACGTAATTTTTATATTACGTTTAAATACATTTTATTAGACTAAATATTTAAAGTAAAGTTATTTTGAATATATAATTAAAAATCCTATAAATATTTATAATTAGTTTAAACAAACATAGTGCAGAATAGGTACATTAGGAAAAACAAATTGTGATGAATTATAATTGCTTTAACTTAAATTCATATTTCTGAAAAAATTTATATTCAGATCGACTTTTTCATAAACCTATATTCAATTAACTAAATTTTGAAAAGCATAATTTCCTTTGAGACAAAATATTATAAAATTTTATGAATCATGTTATAAATTTACAGAATTCATGTACTGGTGAAATAATGAAAAGAGAAATTTCTGACAAAATTAGATATAGTTAACGTATGTTTTTTTTTTCTGTCTGAATATTTTTCTTCTACTATAAGACTGCAAAAATATAACAAATGTCAATATAATATTTATTTAATACAAAGAATTTACATACAACGTCACGTTGTCCCAAAAATATTGACCTCGGCTTTTATTCCTTAAATATTGATCACAAATATATATTATATATTACAAAGCTGCGTAAAAAATGACAGAATTTATGAAATCGATTAAAAGTTTCAGAGAATTAATATTGAAATAATACAAAATTAAATTTTTTATAGTCCCCGTACAAAATGTTTTCCCATTGAGTAAAATGTGCTCGTACACTAACATGGCCTTGTACAAAATTTCAGCATTTTATCATTAAAAGCCAAAGAGATATATTTCAACAAAATTGGTGAGGGGTTAATCATAACTTAAAATGTAAATGTTTACAGCTAGAGTATGCAATAATAGTTTTCTTTCGCAACTTTTGTACGACCCTTGAAACGCGATCATCCGTACATGATTTTTCACCTTTGCGAACTCATATCTAGGCGTCGAAAAGCGGTTTCGGCCAGCCTTTATGTACGAGGGATATTTTTTAAGTAAGGGCCGTTTAAAAATAAAAAACAAACGAAAGAAAAAAAATTAAACCAAATTTATTTTCGGATTTTACATACATTTCTCTATTTTTCAATATAGCTGCCAAGTTTGTTTAAACACTTATCATACCTTATAACGAGATTTTAAATACCGTCTTCATAGAAACTCTCTGCCTGCTCCCATAACCAAGAGGTCATGGCCGTTTTCACGTCTTCGTCATCGTTGTAGTTGTTATCGTTGTAGATGATGTTTGAGATAGCGGAAAAGATGAAAATCGCTCGGGCCAAGGTCGGGGCTGTAGGTGGGTGATCCCAAACTTCCCAGCCAAAAGAGTCCAATAAAGTTCGGGTTTGAGCTGTGGGGTGAGGCCTTGCATTGTCATGGAATAGCCAAATTCCTTCTGTCAGCATGCCGCGTCTTTTGTTTTGAATCACTCTGCGTAGCGCTCGCAGGGTTTGGCCGCAGGCATGCGATTCGGTAATCTTGAACATTTTAAAGACACAGAACAGACTGTACAGGTTACCTACACAGCTACAACTGAGCACAGTTTTTCACAAGGAATGCCGGGACACGACACAAGCACTCGTTGAGGCGCGCGCGCCACCTATTAGTGCTTACAACAAAATGGCCCTTACTTATAAAACTCGCTTCGTATTTTCATATCTCTGCGACTTTTAGGTAGCTTTCAATACAAAAAAGTATAAAGCTTCCTATTGCAGCCGTTCGGAGGAAAGCAGTTCCGGAAAATTTCGATATATTTTCACCGATCATGACCCCCAGACCCAAAAACCACTCTCCGTTCAAATGTTGATTTATATATATATATATATATATATATATATATATATATGACCTATGTCATACGATAACGCTCGTATTTATAAATCAATTTTGATGAAACTAATTGTATGTATTAAGCTCACCAATGTCTCGACTGAGTTCATTGGCCAGCTTGGTCCGCCATTTTGTTTCAAGATGGCGGCCATTTAAAAATTTAAAACTAAAATAAATATACAAAAAAGTTAAACATTTAATTTTTTTTAAATTACGTGTTAGGCCTTGATACAAGGATTCCAAAGCATTTTTTGGTTTACCTCTATCTTAAAAAATGGTTGAGATAGAGCAGTTTGAAATTCTAGGGTGGCTGACATTTTGAAACAAAACAGCACATTAACGTGATTACTCGCAAATTATTTTCTTTCATTGTTGTAATAATTTTCCCAATCATACGCATAAAACTATATATTCATATCCGTTAGCGCCAAATTCTCGCCAAAATTGGCGAAATATCGCCAAATTTGGCGACCAAAATAAGTTTTCATAAATGAAGCCAATTTGGCTATAGCTCAATAATTTGGGGAATTTCTTATTCAAATTCAGTATTAACGAATGTTTTATAAACGTTTCTTTGCATTTCAACTTGCTGTTTTCGTGTAACATTAGCTAAAATTTTAAAACGAAGATAAAGGAAAGCTACCTTTTCCTCCCGGTACAGGCCGGAAGGACTTTTTATGATAAAATGTTGCAATTTTGTACATGACCTTATTTATGTATGGGCGTAGCATAATCTTGTCAGGAGTTTTATTCATAACCCAAACGAAGGACACAGGTGCAAAAATGTATTTATTCTTTTAAAAATTGTTGTCAAAGTGTATGTGAAAGAGTTTGTTTGGAGAAAGTGGTGCGGGTTATAATTAAAAAATAGTTCCCAGTGGCAACCCTGCATGGGCGCATTCATAAAAAACAAATTTTGGAAAAGTGAAATGTTTACGAATTCTCTTTTCCAAATTGGGATTTAAATATCTGGTTATAAAATCAGTTCCAAAAATACCCCAAATACGAGTATACGTTGCTTATTATTGTGGACCCGTTTTAAATAATGTCAAGTGTTTATTAAATGTTATTCTTTATCCGTGACGTAAACTTTAAATGTATTTAAATTTGTTGCGTAAATTATTACTATGTTGTGTAAACTATTATTATGCATTATTAATTTCATTTATAAGTGCATAATTTCCATTTCTTAAAAATACAAACAAAACAACACAGTTTTAAAATCAGTAATCCTTATGAGCAAACACATACAATAACACATACAAACACATACAGCAGTAATATACAATATTTATTGGCGTAATTATAGTCTCAACAAAGTTGAGCATACCCTACTTTCAAAAAGAATTTTGGTTTAAAAAAAAGTATTCCCATCATTTTACATTAAAGAAAGATTAAGAGATCCTTTAAGATAAAAGAAAAACCACTTGCGTTATCATTGTTTTCATTTTTCAATATTTCAGTTTGGTTATTTTGAATAAATTTATTTTTTGCACGATCTCTTTCTTTCAACTGCAGCACAACGTTTGCAGGTGTTATTTTTTATAACTCTCAAAACAGTGTCATCAATACTGTCATAAACAAGTGATGATACGTTTACACTGAAAATTTCTTATTCATGATAAAGTGTTTTGATAAATAAAGCAGTAAAAGGCAGACGGAGAATAATTTGGAGTGAATAAACACTTGATATTAGCGTCAAAACAGCAATATCCGCTAAGTAAAATAATCAAAACTTAATATTGTGGCAGCAAATCTGATACTTTCCATTGGAGATGTCAAGTTCTTTTCATTCTTACAATCATAAAAGACTATGTAGCACAATTATAGTAGAATGATCCACAAACTAAAAATATATAAATTGCCCCAGTTCAAAAATTATCTACAAAGTTTTGTAACTGATATACATATTCTTTAATCTTAATTCCTTTATAAAAATAAAATATTAATCTCATAGAAGGCATTTCTTTTTTTATTCTAAGTTGCTCTATGAAAAATATTAGTACTATAAAAAACTCGCGTATATTTCGAATATCCTCTACTTTTAGAACTAAAGAAATAGACATAAAAGTGCGCAAAATACGCGGGTAAACCCTTTACACACACACACACACACACACACACATATATATATATATATATATGTAGGATTTCAGTTTGAACACTTCACGTAAATGATCATCAAATGAACTGACACTCTAGTGCTATTATCCATGATTTAAATGCGCGAGCTGTAAATATTTTGGATCGCGAGATTTGGAAAAGAGCCAGTCTTCTAATTTTTGTTGTGAAGCAAATATATAAAATGAATATAGCCGGTAAAAGCGCTATTAGGCCTAGTTGAATTATAGTAAGGTAAATATATTGTATAGGTTTGACCAAAAGTGTATTAGTTGAAAAGAAATTACACGTAAAGTATTGTAGAATTATATTTTTAGAACTGCATTAAAGTTCGTATTTTGTTGTTCATCGATTATTTATTCATACAATTCCAGTAAAGCGACTATTTGCATATCATTAACTTACACACACACACATATATATATATATATACATAAATGCAAGTAACTGAAAAGAACAAGCAAAACAAGATAAATAAATAGTTTATCAAAATTTACCTTCGAAATAATTATGGGTCGCAATAAATTCCATATGTAATACAACATTTGAAATTAAATTTAGAAATTTCAATTAACTTTTACACTTAATACTTAAACTATTCCTTTAATTAAAAAAGGATTAATATCACAAATAAATAACTTTTAGCATTAGAAACTACTAGAAACTGTCTTGATTTTGAAAGATATTAAAGATAATACTTTATAAAACTTTAACGAAGTTTGAAATATACATACATAAATTAATAAGGTAAAGTAGAGATTAGTGTACTTATAAAGATTCCAATGAAATAACGTACTGTCTTCTTAGGATTAATTACTTCCAAAATTGTAATTATTTATAATAAATTCTGCAATTCTTAAATAAGGAATAAGTAGATTTATGCAGTAGATTAAAAGTATTTTGAAATTTTAAAGGTTTCCATATAGTTTGAATGTTTTGTATTCTTGGAATCATCTCAGTTTTTTGAAATAATTAACATCTAATCTTTTGCGTTTAAAACTTGACAGAAATAAATAACAAGACTTTTCTATTAAATCTGAAAGTGGAGGAACTTATTTTATTATGCGACTTGTAAAAATGTAACATCCAATTATAAGCAATGTGCTAAGTGTTTTATAATATTTTTTATTCTAATTAGCCAATTTCTTTATCCTAATATGTGTAAAATAGTTCTCATGAAATCCAAATTGTACTATGTGCATTAAAAACGTTACACATACTATTTTAATACATATATTACTTATTTTATATAATAAAACTTATCACATAATTTTCTTTCCGTTTAAAGTTTACTGTGAAAAATAATCATAAGATAAATGAATTAAATAACTCTTTTTTCTGAATGAAAATGTTACTCCAATGTAATCTAAATTAAAACATAAAATATAATAATTAATTTCTAATGTAATCTTTATTTGTTTCTTCAATATAATCTAAAATTAAAGAGACCAAAAAAGTAATATTTTCCACAGCAGACGTGTAAAGTTTTGAAGTGTCTAGTAATAAAATATTTTCAGTGATTCATTTTCAAACAGAATAATTTTTATATGTGTTCATTATTTGTGAGAACTTTTATAACTGGAAATATCTCAATAGAAAACCATATTCAATACTATATTTTGTTTTTTATTTTTTTATTTTTTTAATGTATTTGACAAGTGCTACACTCTATTTGCTACAGTAAAATACATTAATTCTAAAAGAGCCATTATAGTCAATGCAATAGCCAATAGAGTCATTAATATTAAATCAAATAATAATGACATATGTGAATTAAATAAAACTTTTGTTGAACACCAAACTTACTGTTATATAATCTAAATTAAAATATAAAATATAATCTTTAAATTTTAATATAATATTTATTTATTTCTTCAATATAATCTAAAATTAAATAGACAAAAAATAAATATTTTTCTTAGCAGGCGTAAAGTTCAGGAGTGTCTAGTAATTAAATATTTTCCGGGATTCTAGGAAATTCCATTACCATTGCAGAGTTGCCAAGTCTCCGGCTTTTTGCACACCAGTAATATTTTAGAGAAAAATGTTGTTTTTTTAAATCGCAGAATGCTCCTATTAAATAAAACAACATTTTCTGTACTAAAATGCTGGTATCCAAAAAGCCGGAGACTTGGCAGGTCTGCCATTGAATCAGAACCTACAAACGACAAATATATTTGCAAAACAGATTCATTTTTATATGTGTTCATTATTTGTAGGAACTTTTATCATTCTAAATACTTCAACAGAAACACAATATTCAGTAATATATTTTGTTTTTAAGTCAAATAATAATAAGATAAGTGAATTAAACAAAACATTTGTTGAACACTGAAGTTGCTCTAATATAATCTAAATTAAAATACTTAATATAATCTTTAAATTTTAAAATAATATTTATTTGTTCCTTCAATATAATCTAAATTTAAGTAGACTATAAAAGAAATATTTTTCTCAGAAGACGTAAAGTGTAGGAATGTCTAATAATAAAATATTTTCAGGGATTTCAGGAAATTCCACAACAATTGAAAGAGAGCAAACAAACGAAAAATATATTTGCAAAACAGAATCATTTTTATATGCGTTCAATATTTGTAAGAACTTTTATCATTCGAAATATCTCAATAGAAAGACCATATTCAATACTATATTTTGCTTTTAAGTTTTTAATTTTAAATGTATTTGACAAGTGCTGCACACTATTAGATACAGAAAAATACATTAATTATAAAAGAGCCATCAGAGTCAATACAATAGTCAATACAGTCATTAATAGTAAATCAAATACTAATGAGATAAATCATTAAATGAAACTTTTTTTGAATACAAAAGTTACTCTTGTATAATCTACATTCAAATATAGAGTATAATATCTAAATTTTAATATAATATTTATTTGTTTCCGCAATGTAATCTAAAATTAAATAGACTAAAAAATAAATATTTTTCTCACAAGACGTAAATTTCAGGAGTGTCTAGTAATAAAATATTTTCAGGGATTACAGAAAATTCCACTACAATTGAATGAGAGCCAACAAACGAAAAATAAATTTGCAAACCAGAATCATTTTTATATGTGTTCATTATTTGTAAGAACTTTTATCATTCGAAATATCTCAATAGAAAGACAATATTCAATACTATATTTTGTTTTTAAGTTTTTTATTTTTTATTTTAAATGTATTTGGCAAGTGTTACACTCTATTCGATACAGAAAAGTACATTAATTTCATGATAACGTAAATCATCTGATTGCATTGTAGAACATGAATCACTGAATTGTACGACAAAAATACAAATAGGTCATCCTTTCTTACCCGAGTATATTTATAGCAGAAATAAAATAAAATAATGGAAAAATGTGAAAATTGCTGAAAATGATGAATTATTATAAGCACTGAGAGCACTGTGTGTCATAGTTCATTTATTATGAAGATTTTATTTTGGTTTAGGAAGAGTCATTTAACATATTTTTCGAGGCAATAACAAAAGCATGAAAATTTCTATTATCTGTAGTAGCAAAACAACATTGTATTTTATGTTTTCAGTACGAATAAATATTATTCCATCATTAAATTGATCAGAAATTCTTCCAAAGAAACATAAATATGCGATACATAGTTTTTTACATCGAAAATATGTTTGATGAAATACAAAAATATTTTTGGCAGTTTTGGTGCAATATTGGATGCAAATAAAGGCCTTATCCTTCTCACCGCCGTGAACTGATATATTCGTTCACTACTCTGTGGGTTTCACTTCAATATAAACATTATTTTAATTAATATAATTCTAGATATATAATGCAGTTTTGAAACACTGAGTAATTTTTAATAGCTTTATGTTTATATTCATATATGTAATTAAGTTCTTTATATCAAGGTTGAAATTTCATATTTTTCAGAATTTAAAAAAATTACTGTGGAAACAACATTACAACTTTGTTCTTTCACTAGGCAGTCAGGGGGTTAATATTCTTTCAAAATAACATACCAATATAGTTAATATTGTTTGAGCCATTGGAAAGATATACACAATGAAAATAATATTGGTTATAGTATTTCTATGTTAAAGGTATAATTTGCATTCAAAAAATATTTAAAATAAAATATTATAAAATAAATTATTTCGCAGTAGCCTTTTAAAGTGTATATTAAAAATATTCTCAATGTTCGCAGAATAATGCCAATTGCATACGAAAAAGATAAAGGTATATTTAAAGAATAATAATCCGTTTATTGTGTGTAACAACATGTACCCGAAAGAAAATTGTCTGTAGAAAGAGCATATTCAATAATATATATGATTTTTTTTTCTTTTAGTTTTTGTATTTTATTGTAAATGTACGTGGCAAAAGTTTTACTACATTGCATAAAAAAATAACAGATCATTTGCAGACTGCATTGTGAAACATGAATGGCAGTTGGTATTGATTTCGTGAGTTTCGATTGATTTCGGGAGGAAAACAGGAAAAGATTTAAAAAGTATATATTTAAGTTGCAGATGATGATAAATTATTCCGAATACAGAATTGTTTCAGTAATTCCGTCGTAATTTAGTAATTTCTTACATCGTTAGATAGTTGTTTCCGTCTTGGTAATTCAATTTAACATATCGCTTAATACGATGTGAAAAAAAAAATATATATATGAAAATTTATATTATCCAAAATACCAACGTGATCTTAGTTATAATGTTTAACATACGATCCATTATTTTTCCATGATTACATTAATTTGAAATACAGCCGTAAATAAAATAATGAGTTTCCTCATATTAGGTACCTTTCAATATAAAAACTAAACAGCTACCTATTGCAGCCATCCGTGTCCGGAGGAAAGCAATTTCGGGAAATGTTGGTATATTATGTCATCTGAAGCTGCAAACTGTTGGCCGATAACTGTTCCCAACATGAATAAAGTGACAAATTGCCTGGCTAGGATGTCGATCTGGTCTAGTTTAGTGGCAGAGCGTCAGCACGGTACGCTGAAGATCCCAGGTTCGAGTCTTGACACAGGTCAATTTTTCACTCATGTTGGTTTAGTGTATTTAACTGTCTGATAAAGTGTGTGTTCTTATATTATGTAATGTTGGTATATTTTCATCGATCATGGTAAATAGCCCTTAAAACCACTCCCCGTTTAAATTTTGATTTATATACGAATATATACATCTATCTATCTATTTATCTATCTAGCTATCTATCACTATATATACTGCATATCTGATACTTAATTTGCTATAGCATTCGTATTTATGAACCGATTGGGATGTGACTGAGGATGTGTACAGGACATACCAAAGTCTCGACCGCGTTTTTTGGCCTGCTGCAACTGTCATTTTGTTTCAAAATGGCGTCATGAAGAATAAAATACAAACATTTCAAATTCAAAAAGACGTTCAAAATAATTAGAAATTCCAAATATTTTCCCTTTAAGTACTTGACTTGATACAAGAATTCCGGAGCATTTTTGTTTTCCTCTATCTTAAAAATTGGCTGAGATATAATAGAAGTTTGAAAACAAAAATATGTCGCCGTAAATGAAGCCAACTTGGCGATAACTGACTATTTTTTTTTAATTACACTAGAATATCAATTTTGACGAAAAGTGTGAATATTTTATAATCGTGTTTCATGAATTTTAGCTTCATGTGTTTTAGTAGTTAGTGATTGTGTAATTAGTTGAATATCTCTTTATAGTTTATTGAATAGATCATGCTTTCAAACAGTATACTGCCAATCTAAATACAATGGTCACATGGTTGAATTTAACTTAAGTTAATGCCTTTTGTATACTGTTACAGTCCGTTTGATTTTAATGTGGTTTTGTTTATTCCTTAGCTACTATAGTTTAAGCACCTTATGTTATGGATTACATTGATTTTCCAGAAAAGTTTGAATATCATAGTGCACCATAATTTTAAAATAAGATTATCCTGCTAATTTTTATATTTAATCTATTCTCTTTTAAAAATTATACCTTTCAAAATGTTGTACAATTAAGATAAACATGATTATTTAGAATTGATCTAAGTGTGAAAGTTAGTTTTCAATTTATTTTTAGTTTAGTTGATTTTTCATTTATTAAAACATGAGATAGTCATGCTCCTATTCACATGTTTATTTAATTTCTAAAACATAATCAAACTGATCATGGGTACCCATATGATTACATTTAGAGAGAAGGCTTAGCACTTTCAAAGGGTGGGGGGGTAAGTAAGTAATCATGTTACAAATACCCTGAAAAAGCTTAATTTTAATAATAAAAATGTATAAAAATTTAGACTATACCCTCTAATAACAGCTGATGGATGGTGGTCGAGCACAACACTCCCCTCTAGATGAGCACTCATGAAAATTATATATTTAAACTTGCTAATACATGAAAGTTCTATGTTTACCAAGTAAAAATTTAAAATATATGTTAATAAATTATCCCAAATATATAAAAGTTTAATTACCTCGCTGCGTAAAACTGTTACTTTTAAATTGTGACTTTATTGGATTTAAAGAGTAATATTTTGAATAATTTTATATTACTTGTTAAAGTATAGCAAACAAAACTCAAATACATAAAAATAAAATAAAAACATATGTCTTGGCTGGGTGAGGTCAAAGCTTATTCATGATTGCAGCACATCTAAATAGCCTGCCGTGTTTGTTGCAGAACACAAAATATTCAGTTACTGAAATAATAAAAATAACATCTTATGTTATAATAAGAGTGGGGGATGGTTGTCACTTCTAGAGTGCTATATTTTGTCGTTTACACCCTTAGACTAGCAAACAAATTGTGCAAATAAATCCACATGGTTCCAATGTAAAATATACTAGGTTTCGATACGAAAAATATAAACTATTCTCTTATTTCAATATGTGAGTAGATTTTAATATTATTAGAAAAAAAATTTAATCATAAAACCTACTCCTTTCAGTAAAAAAAAGTGTCTCAAGTATCATGAACCCATGTGGTATATTCAATAATTTGGAACAGATGTTTTAATTTCATTGATTCTTGTAATCAATATTTGTGGGTATACAATGTCAAGAGCAGAATTTCCTGATTATATTTTGCCTTTTAACATTCATGTAATCATAATATTAATATTGTTAAAATTTTATATGTTATTTTATTACAAATGTGATTGGTTTAATATTTTATTAATGGTGGCAACAAAGTTGCTATCATAATTGTTGTAATTTAACACCACATAAAATATTACAGAACAAAGTAAACTCTTACTTAATTCTTAACAGCTGTCGCACAAATTTTCGCATATATACTGTCAGCGGTCTCTGAGACCGCTTTATCGAAATATGAATAAAAGGCCGGATTAAGTCATAGGATACTGTTTCTGTACTAAACTTTATGCACACGATTATTAGAATTAAAGTTCACCTATTCAGGAGTCTCTAGCGATAGTACTAGGGCTACAAACGAAACCAAATTTCACTAACATATATTGTTAAACTAAAAATTGCAATTGAAACCGCGAAAAGTGAAACAAAACAGCGGTCTGTGAAACCACTAACAGCAGTTAAGGTTTAAGACTCTGCTCCTGACTCTGACCGGAAATCTGCCATCCCATGTAATCCTATTAAAGTGGTCGCACTGTTATTGAAATGTATGTAAAATTCACGGAAATTTTGGAGTTCAAATTTCTTTCTCTAGAGTAAAAAATATAATACATTATTTTGGTAAACGTAAGTAACTTTTATTATTAAAAAAATAATAATAACGAAGATTTCAATAATTATAGATTTGAGACTTGAGAGACTTAAATATCCTTTTTGAATCAAGAGAAAAAAATATGTATGTTTTATGTAAACGTCCAAAATAGTGCTACCACTTTTCTCCATCAAGATAACATGGGACGGTGATTTTATAAACTAAGCAGAGTCTCAACATCAAATTTGGTGTCATGCTGCATCAAATGGCAAACCCTAAATTAGTTAATAGAAAACACAATTTGGTGATAAAGTAGACCAAATCATTGGTGGTGTTTTATTAAACCACTTTGGGTGACAATTAAGTTGGCAACAAAAAATGCGTTTCTTGACACCAGTTCATTGTTGGTGTTTCACGGTATCAATTTACAGGTGCTGTTTCCTTACACCACTTTCGATGGTACTTAGTTGCCATTATTCAATTCCTACTATTAGTTCACACTCTCCCTATATATATTTAGATATCTTGTTCAAAATTTCAATCGTTAATAAAATACTTTTTATTCATCCACTCAAGTTCAAATACATTTTTAAAACTTGTTGTGGATGACACTTGATGTTAATACAATTTTTTTAAATAGTAATTCATTAATTAAATTGAATTAATTAATTTTAGTTTTATATGGGAGAAAAGAATTTCCCTTATGTATATAAATATAATATATTTAGAAGGATATAAATTTAGGAATAAATACCGTCAGTGGCGAAGCGTGTAGATCGCTGGAAAAAAAATTATTTTGAACTAAGTAGGGATTGACTTAATTTTTAATATATTTATTGTTTTTGGCGTTAAGTTACATCAACATTTCTCACAGTGCACAAAAGAGCAGTCTCTGGGTAATTTATAGTTGAATACAGTTATATTTTATTATTATAAATATGTGAAAAGGGAGAAAAGATTCAACGTAAGCTTAAAAGTCAAATCTTTAAAACTCATTTTAACTGGTTATAACTGTAAGTATACATTTTTCTTTGTATAACATTGACATCACACTTAATATGTCATTATCCTTAATACGAGGCATTCGATCTTTTGAAACCCATCTTAACTGCGTTTGACTGTACTTCATAAACAGTGCTAATGTAAGTTACACAGTGTCTTTACACGTGATACGTTTAGAAGGAAACGAGAATAGTGCAGAAACATTGTATTTGCACATGAAATGTTGGCTATGGGACGGCAAAGTATTTATTACATTATACATATTATATTGGTAATATATAAATATGTCATTGTTGTTGCAGATATCAATATTTTTGAAGATATTTTCAAGATATAGTCAACACAATATATATTTCTCCAATCATATTTTTCTGTTAGGCTTATCATCTAGTTTCTTCAAGATAAATTAAAATTCAAACTAATAAAAAACTTTCTTGCAGAAGTAATAAAGATAATAGAAAGATAATAAATTTGTCTAGTAAAAATAATTCATTCAATGATTGCAGAATACAATCGAAAAAAAGTTAACAAGAATAAAATAAATTGAAATATTTTTCATATTTATTAAAACTAGTAAATTATCTTTTCATCATTAAACCGATTTATACTAAAAATGGATAACAAAAAAAGTACAATCCCTTAGAAAAATTGCGGAAATTGAAGAGAAAGAGAAATTATTATTAGTATACCACATATATTTTCGCGATTTATTTATTAAATTTTTCAGAGTATTCTATTTAAGAAATTAACTAACCGCACTGCGCAGATGAATCTGAAAACAAAAATTTCCACAATATCTGTAGTAGAAAATCAAGAACCGTTACAGTGGCTGTACTATAGAATTAATATTACGTGAATATGTCATTTGCAGTAAAAATCCCTCCACTGAAACATCAATATCGATTAAATATTGGTTTACATTGAAAACAATTGCAATAATATGCGAAATGTTTTTGCCAGTATTGATTGAATATTTTGAAATGTAAGAATCCCATATTCTGACAGTATTTCCAGCGAATATTTTCACTATTCCTCAATATTTAGCGAATAAAAACAATTATTAGAACAAAATTATTCCTAAGGTCATTTTTTTTCACTTTTCAGATTTATATGAAAACGGTAACGTGATACATTGATTGTATGGAAACTTTTAGTTAAATTAAATCTACATGTCGTTTACAAAATTCCCTGAGAACTAATGACGTTTTCAAAATTACAAAAAGAGTAATCATTGGCAGCGATCGAAGTTATTCTTGCAAGAGAGTAATGTGTGTGATATTTGTGGAATTCCGGAATTTTTTACTACGTCCTTCTAGTTTTAAATATCGCCTACAGATGTCGGGGTTTCGCTTCTAACTGTGAAAATGTTCCAAATAACCTTGCAATTTCAAAACACTAAACATTTTCTGGCGTTTTAGGAGCTTAACATATAGAAGGGTAAAATCTGGATGAATTTCAATCCAATTCTATGCTACTTTGTAAGTTTTAATTGTTTGAAACAGCACAGTGCCATCTATCAGCGATATTTAAAATCAAAACAAGTAACAGTATTAAAAAATATTCCGAATTTACATATTTTTCGTGTGCAAGAATAACTTCATCTGCTTCCCCCATTTATTAGTTATTCAATTTAAAAAGCTGTTAGTGCCTTTTAGAATACCTAGTAGTTTTTTAAAAATAAATTAAAATTAAAACTATAGAAAAAAGTACATTTTGGGACAGATATAAAACTTTAAGAATGTCCCGAAATAAAGTATTCCCTTGTGATTACAAAATAGATTTGAATACGAGCCAACAAGAGAAAAAATATGTTCGCAAAACAGAATAATTTTTATTTCTGTCCATTGTGTATAAGAAGGTTTATCATCCAGTAAGATTTCAAAATTTCTCAATAGAAAGACTATATTCAATAATTCTTTTATTCTGTTTTATTTTATATGTACTTGGCAAAAGTTACACTCTATTCGATACTGAAAAATGTATTAATTTGAACTCAACATGAATCACATTAAGACTACGTTGTATGACGTAAATAGAAGTAGGTCACCCCTTCTTTAGCGAGCATATTTATGGTAAAAATAAAGCAACAGAATACTTAGTCCTTGTGGAAAAAATTGTGATACAAAAGATGAATTATTAAAATAGAGTATGTGTGATTTATTTATCATATGGTTTCATCTTTTTTTCTTTTGGGAAAATTAGATCACGTATTGTTAGGGATAAAGAGAAATACACAATTAACAATTCTCTTTATCATTATTGTTGATATTTATCCCTTCTCATGTATGTATTGAAATTAAAAAGTGCTACAATTTTCTGATTAACATTTAAACAAAATTAAGTCCATTTTTCGCATGTATTATTTCATTTTTTTTAGTTTTATCGTTTTTCTCAATTCAATGAAAAATGTTCAGTGAAATATGTTAAAGCAGTTATTTTCCAAATTATTAAAAATAATTTTAGTGTATTTTATAAATATAGATTGAAACAACCAACATTCGTTCGTAGAAGTAATGATAAAGCAATGATAAAACATAGATTTAAAACAGATTTAATAATAAATAAAAAAATTATAATAATATCGATTTATAACAAATAATAACAAATATATAACCGATTAAATAAACAAATGATTTATAACAAATAATATCGAATACATTTCTTATTAGATTAGCTCTTATGCACTTTACATGCTCTAAAAATTACAAAATATTAAAAAGTAGACTACGCAATATTATTTTTGTGATAATTTAAAAATCGGATTCTTTGGCAATAACTACAAAAATAAATAATGCTTATAGTGTTTTTAAGATCCAAGAGCAGAAATTATTCGAGAAAACTGTTACTTTAACTTTTCTTCGTTGATGCAGAAAAGAAAAATGTTCAACTTAATTACCAAATCAATTTTTAAAAGGAAAATTCTTATGGCGTCTATTGCTTTATTCCAAAGTATTATTGAACTTGTGGTTCAGAGAAAACCTGTGGTTCAAATGTAATAATGTACTAAAAGTATATTACGTACTGTTTTCTTAGTGTTGTTTGATAATAAAACCTCATATGACATTATTATGCATGAAAGCATCACACAGAAAAAGTAAATGTATAATTAGAACAACTAATTATAAATTAGAAACAACAGATTCATAATTTATATTTTAATTAATTAATTCATCTAATACAACATTCTTCATAATAAAAATGATACAGTAATGAAAAATTCCGATATATTTTCAATTTTATAAATTAAGAAATAAAAATGACCACTTTGAAATAGCATTTTCAGCGCAAAATGCATTTCAATATCTCCAATTCAACGGCATGATATATTCTTAATTTGACTAATTGAAACTCAGAAAGGAAATGCGAATTTTAATATTTTAACTGATGTCAATTTTCTTAAGCATTTATCTCCATCTACGTATGATTCGGAGTTTGAATGCAATAGTTACTTGAATGAATTCTGGACATCAAAGCATCTATCATTGAGATACGGATCCTTAAAAATCCAATTTTTATAAACACAACCTATAATTTATTGCATTCCATTACGATATTTTCTTTATCCCATTAATTTGTAAAGAGCAGAAATTTTGAAATAACTTTAAGAGTGGCATTAAGAATCTGGAAAAGAATATCATAAATCAATGGTTTCGTAATTCAAAATTAAATTAGGAATAATAAATGTACAATGTTTGTGCATTAGGTAATACTTCATTATGGGATTTTTAAATTCCTCATGTAACTATTAATTAAAGTTTCAATGACATATTTTGATCAAATAAAAATATGATAGAATATACACTCATATGCATTTAAGCAATTATTCATTTCTAGAAAGCTTCGCATATTGAAATGTAACAATTTTTTTTTTTTGGAGTTTATCGATTAACCTATATATATTGCTAATTTACTGACTTGTGAAGAAAATATTACTTTTATTTGACCAAAACAAAAGGAAATGACGAAACAACTTATAATTATTGATCATTAATAATAATAAAAATTTATAGTATAATTTCAAATAGATTATGCAATATACGCTAATAGTAATTAGTTCCATGCATTAGCATTGCAGAATTTGAAAATTAAGTCCTTTAAATATTTACATGAAAGGAATGCGATTTTTTCAGTCTTTTAAATAATATCCTAAAAAGGAAATTCCCCTCTAGATGATCAAATAATGTGTTTCTTTAAAAGTTAAGAAACTTAAAATTTTGGTTATGGCAGACTTCATTTTGAGCGTATTTATGTTTACAGTTTGCGTAGAATTTCCTATATTGTTACTCATTATTTAATGTATGTAATTAAAAAAAATCACAAAAAGATAACACACTTCAAAGAAGACACCAGTTAAGCATTAATTTTCCTCTGTATTTATCTTCAAACCATGTGGCTTAAAAAATACTGTTGATTTAAAATTATTTTTAATTGATTATAAAGGCATTAAACAGATAAAGTTTTGTAATTAAAATTCTGTATTCTTTAGAGTATAAACGAAACAGAGAAAAATATGAAATATTACTTTCAAACATTTTTTTTCTGATTTTACATCCACAAAAAAGTAATATGTAACTCGGGAGATGTTAAAATATTTACTTAATTTTTCAAAGATGAAAGAGACTGTTTAACAAATTAAGAAATTTAAAAACACTCGTGTGAAACAATTATAAAGAAACCGATAATCATCCTTTGTCACACTTTTCTAAAAATAATCTAAAATTTCTTAATTTGTTTTCAAAAAAGTGTTTTATAAAGTGTTATATATAATTATATATAATATAGTTTATGAAGTGTTTTATGTGTTTTTGAAAGCAATCCGAAACTTGCAGAAGTTCTAGAAAAATACAGACAACAAATATAAAAATATATACTATGTTAAGAGAAAATTAAAATTTGTCAAATCATGAATGATAAATATAAGAATCAAATTGTGTGTTGATATGCTTCATTGAGTTCCATCTGTTAACCAATTTATACTTTTTAAAATTTATAAGAAATTAACATGTCAATTTATGAACGCAAACAACCATATTTAATGTCAAGGGATTTCTCATAGTTTATATATTAAAATCACTTTTATACTTTAATTAGAATCATGTTTATGCTTACGTTATTCACAATTTAAGTTGCATATATCAACACATTAAGATGTCACACAATTCCGTCACAACTAAAATTTTTAGGTATTTAGTTAAATTATGATAATTACGTAAACAATCAGGAATTGTTTGTCGAAATAATATCTCCAAAATTAATAAAAACACATTTCTCTCAAAATTTCAGTAAATATTTCCTTATTATGCTACCAAATTAATAAATAGAGAAAATTTTGGCATTTTAACTGAATATAAATATAATATTAATTATAAATATTAGGATTTTTCAACTGTCATTTTCAGAGAAATTAAACTTTAGATGATATTTCCACTTACATTAGTTAATTCATTCACTTATTACTACAAAACTGACTAATAAATACATATTTTAACACAACTGCATCGAAATAACTTTTAAGAATACTTCAATTCCGTAAGTATATGTTAAACATAAGAAGAGTTCACCATGGAAATATTTACCAAACCACTAAATAAATAAATAAATAAATAAATAAAACAATATTTTTTTAAAACCTTATAGTGTTTAAAAAATATGCTCTCAGAACAAGTTTTTCCTATCATCTATATTATTTCTCCTGTCAACATCCCTTTTTCTAAGAAAATATGAAACGCAGAACAACGAATGAGATACCATATGAAAGGTTTTTAAACCGGCTTCTGACATAGTACACGTACATTTTTTTAAAAGAAATTTTTGGATTAAAAATTGCTGTTAATTTAAAATTAAATCGACATTGATTTCATAACTGAAATGAAAGGTTTTCTGAAATCAGTGTTGCCAAAAAAAAAAAAAAAAAAAAAAAAAAAAATACTGCATTATCGTATGACGTCATCCTCTAATGCAATTAAAATATGATTGATGATTTATTTCTTGCGCGTGCTTTTTGAAAAATTGTAGCGCTTTTAATCGGGTTTTTAATTTAATTTTTACGCGTGCGTCACCTATTGTTTATTTGTTTTCTTTGTTTAATCATAGCTGTTTATATGCGTACTCTATCGGAATCGGAGCACCAGTATAATTCGTAATTTAAGGATTAAATTCCAAATATACATTTAATTAGGCTTTACAAAAATTGTAAATATTTATTTTTTAATATTTCATTAAGATGTTAATATGCCAGCGAAGTCTGATGTCACTTAAATGGCTGCTGGACCACAAAGTTTGAACGCCCTATGTTTCAGTTCCCATAGGCTTTCAAAAAAGCGGTGTACCAAATATTGATTTACGTATTTAAGACATTTCTTTAACAGTTTTGCAAAATCTGAGAAAATGCTTTCGGCGCAGATGTCATATACGCACCACATTGGCGTGATTTTCCCCCCGCTAATTTGGGGAAAACTTTGTTTATTTACTTTTGTTTGTTTACTTTGTTTATTTACTTTTTAAACGTTGTTTATTTACTTTATTTCGTATTTTAATTCTATAAATTATTGTTATTATGTATATCCACATTTATTTATATCAAACTATCATTTATTTATTTGTATTTCCTTTTTTAAAATAATAGAAGCTATTTCATTTATTACGTTATTTTACGTTTATATTGAAATAAAATATCACGTGCTATTTTTGAATGTCATTTGTAACTAATATTCAAAAACAAAATTTTCGCCAAATTGGCGGGGGAAAAAATCGTGCCAATGTGGTCAGTATATGACAACTGGGCTATGCTGGCATATAAATTCCCCAAACATCTGATTCAGTGTTTAGATTTTTTTATAATTCGTTTTTTTTTTTCATTATAGGGGTCTTGGCTACCTAGAGAAATAACCTTGGTGAGATAAGAAAATTTGGCAAAATATTTTCTGGCAATCTACTCGCACAAGCAATCATTATATATATTTCATTTATCAACATCCTTTTTTCTATGCACATACAAAACATACAACGATGAATGAGGTATTCGAAAAGTTTTTGAACAAGTTTCTGAGAAAGTACAACTGCATTTCGTTAAAACGTGGTGATTAAATTTAAAAAAAGTCAGTTAATTAAAAATTAGCACTAAAACATACCAGGAAATAATCTCAAAGATTGCAGTGCAAAAGCTTCGCACGGGTCCTTCTGGTCAATATTTAAATCCTCAAACCAATTTAACAAACCTGTGCCACATTTGGCAAAGGGCCATTAAATATTTATCTTTCTTTTAACAGATGTGTAATTTCTTACCCTTAGCCGTACAGACTATCAACTTCTTATTTTTTGGAAATGGAAAATAATTTTTATAATTGGGAAACCTTTAAGAAACTAAAATTTCAAAAACGATTAATACTTAATATTAATATAAAAAGAAAAATTCTTTATTTTGACATATGTTCTTTATCATCAGTATCATGTTTCTAAAACATTAATTCGTTTAAATAAAAATGAAGAAAATGCTATTAAATATTTAAAATACAGCAAAAACGACGTCCCGCAGTGGCGCAGACGATCAAGCTCGGTTCCCTTCAAGATCACCAAAAGTGAAGCAGCAACGTCCATGGTCACTGCGTGTGAGGGTGACAACCTCTCTCGGCTGCGGCTGTTGTGGGACCATGTACGTTAATGGGAGCTGGTGCACGTAAAACTGTTCGTGGCTCCAATGTCTTTCAAGTTTGAAAACGATACCTCTGGGGGTGTCAATCCAGGTGCAGATCTCTCATCTGGAATTGGTTCAAAAATTAGGAGACCAGCTCTGACACGACAAACAACAACAGCAAAAACGACTATTTACATAACTTTTACTTTTGTAAAAAGAAAAAAAGAACTTACACTAAAAATAGGTTTTTCTATTTTATGAAATCCACCTTAATAATTTTCCAAAAACATAGCGATGTGAATCGTATATGTTGAAGTACTGATCATACTGTTATATTTGAAAAACCTAAACGGAGAAAAATAAATCTAAAAATTACAACTATGATACATTTAAAAGGATATGGATGAAATACGAATACTTTTCACATGTTTATTTTTACATTATTCAATATATTATGCATTTTTTTCAAGAATACACTAGAGTTGCATAATACATTTTAAACAAAAAAATTAGAAAATTGATATTTTTGATGTTTTTCGACAAAGAGAAGTGTACCGAATCCCTTAACAATTATAAAAATATAACAGAAAATTAAGTTTTTTTTAAAAAATAGTTCAACATATATACATGTTTGAGTTTATTAACAATACCCTTTATAAATATTGAAACTGTAATGTAAATTTCATAATTAGCTGACTTTAATATGGAGGAAATGCCATATATATCAATTGTTCCATTTTTCCTCATTAAATAAGTGACATAAAGGTTGCAAATAATAATATTCGTATACTTTTTTTATTTGTTTATAAATATATTATAAAATGAAAGATAATCAATGTTTTGTTAGGATTTTATATAGATATTTCGTAAACGAAAAACCCGTATATTCCAAACATTTAAACCACTACACTTGAAAGTTATTTTAGTTAATTTGGCACTAGAAGTAATTAAAATCTGCCCTTTTTTTTCAAAATAAAAAAAAGCAGAACATTTTGTTAGTGATTAAAATTGTAAACTCATTTTCTGGTCACGTTATCTAAAAGCAATTACTTTCAGTTAAGAAATATAAGAATGTTATATGTTTTTTTTTCTTTCAATGTTAAATAAACATTAAATAAAGTTTAAGGTTCCCCATTTAAAATATTTATTTAGTAAAAAAATAGTTTAAACAAACATAAACAGAAATATTAAAGCTTTTAAAAAATAAAAATGATTAGTAAAGCAAATGTTTGCAAACTTCGTAGTACTGTTTATTTTCTCTGAAATGAACTTAAATGAAAAATTTCAATACATATTTATTAACTGTTTTTTTAAGTATACTGAAAGATTTTTCGTGTTTGGAATTTTAGCAAAATCGATTAACTATTTAGATATAAGCGCTGAACGAAATAATTTCATTTGTAAATATTTATTTTAAACAATACATTAATTAATATTTTCAAAAAGTTTTCGAGACAAGTATTCTTTGTTCATTACTCAATTTTGCCGATCAATAATTAACTCTATATTAAAATTGTTTATAAAAATAAATGATAAATTTCAAAAACGATTAATACTTAATATTAATATAAAAAGAAAAATTCTTTATTTTGACATATGTTCTTTAGCAAATGTAATATAAAATAATAATAGTAACATTAACAAATTAATAATAAAAATAATAATACAAAAAAAATCATTAACAAAAATAATAATATTCTAAATATTAATTAATAGTAATTATAAATAAAAATATTAACGTTTTATACGCTATTATATTCTAAAGTATTTTAAACTTCTCGGGTACATAAATTCAAATAATATAAATACGCTCCATCACTAAGAAAGAATGCTAGAAAATATTTAAGCAAAATAATATAACACAGTATTAAATTTTAATACTTCCATGTGAAATCGTAATTTTTATTTAGAAAAGTTTTTTTTTTCGGAGAAGGGGGGATATATTTTACATAAATAAATTACTTACCTTAAAAAGAAAAAAATAACTATCAATATTATCACATAATTTTAATTTCACTAAATTGCTTAGATTGTTCAATATTTATTAATGCTATAGATTTACTTTTAGATATTTATTTTTGTTACTTAGTACGGAAAATGTTTTGTGACAGTCTACCTTGAATAGTAGATTTTAGAGCAGTACGGAAGCCTAAACGTTTACTGCAATAAACTTTTTAGAAAATAATTTTAAATATTCAATTAAGGATGTAAACTTAGTTCTGAAAATTATGAAATAGTTATACAATTGCTACAATGAGGGATAACAGATAAATGCATTCTACACGAGCATAAAAATCCTTTAATAACAAAATTGCCATTTTTACATAGTTATTATTTATACAAGAATCTGATTGTTTTTTTTTTTTGTTGATTTTTTGCTTTACAACTGAGTTTACTATACTTTAAAGTTTATTTTTTATATTTAAGAAATGCCATTTAAAAGGCAAATTGTGGTAATTAATCAACAATTAAAAATAATGAAAACGCCACGAAATCATGATTATTATTAAAACATATAACAACCTCAAGCAAAAAATTCATATTCTGCATTAATAAATATTACTTATATAACGTGCATGTTTTTAAATTATTAGAATTACAGTTGTGCATAATTTTAGCATGATGAAAAATGTACGTATCAAAGAGTAATTACCAAAAACTTGAATAATTAATTTTATACTATAAAAAAACATTTAGTATGAAATGATTCTAAATATTCTGTCCCCGGCTACTTGTATCGGAAAATATTTATTACATGTATGAAATATTGTGTACATTATGCGACGTACATGAAAAAAAAATGTATCATGTAAAGTTGTCCTTATATATCTATAGTAATAAGGAAAAACGTTTGTCTGTCTGTGTGTGCGTCTGTCAGGAGTGTTCTGAAGAGATTGCTGCAAGGAGAGCTATAAAATTTGAAAGCAAGCTGTGTTCGTAGTTTTGCACCTCAAAGCACAATCTTAGAACCTTTTAATAGATTTATTTATTTATTTTACATTGTGATGTGATTTTCCTACATTTATATAAAAAATACGGCTTCAATTTCTATCTCAATGTATAATAAATTTTATTCTCCATCCATTTTTTAAATGTCGTAAAAATCGATCCATAATTCAACGAGATATTAATTAAAAACTCCTTCAAAATATCTCGAAAATGCGACGTTCTTATCTCAAAAGAAATCAAACACCTGCCGAGGGGTCGGCTTTGTCTTTCGTTTACTTCCGAAACGGGGTCCATCTATCTATTTACTTTCCGATACATAAGGTCAGAAATTACAAGGTAATTCAAATTTTTAATATTATTTCAGGCAGGGATTTAACATTTGGCCTATATACGCAAAACAAAAATTATATATATAGTTCAGGAAATCTAATTTTCGACAAAATTGCCCGGCAATTTTTTTTATTAGCAAATTGACAATAGATAGAATTAATAAAGAAACATACATTTCAAAGTTAAACCAAAAAACAGCCCCAATTTGTTTATGTTTCAAAAGTTAACGATAAATCACAATGTTACAGGTACTTGGTTTAATTTTGAGGGGGGGGAGGGGAGGAGGAGTGACCAGTCGTAATTTAAATATCGCGTTAATACTCTGATCAAAACTCCGTCAACTCCACAGTCCTTTTAAATGGGAACATTTTAAATATTGGTCCGACTCAAACGAAATCTTTTATAAGATTCTCCACATGTCCCCCAGGTACTAAAAAATGATAAACTTCGGTATAATTTTTCCAGCTTTTGCTTTACCACCATTTATAAATGTTAATCTCGAAAGGGGCGGTAGGTTTTGCGGGTTCTTTGGGATTGATTTCAACGGGGATCGATTCATTTAACTTAACATTAACTAATTAAAATATAGATAACTAATTACGATATAGATTTAGCGCCAACTGTCGGTGGAAAATGAAATCAAAAGATTTTTAAAGCCTGCACAGCACACCTGCTATACGGTGCCACAGGCAGCGGGATATGTGCCTGAGTTTCATCCGGAAAGACGTCTAAATTAGTAATGTACAATGGCTGTATAACTAACTCACCCGCCCGACATTGCCCTGGCTTCGAATTCCTTGCATATACCTAAAATCTGTGTCCAATTCAGCACATTTTCTTCCAGTATGGATTTGGTGTTGGGGACACCCACTGCCTTCAGCAACATACACTCTCAGATTTGTATGACATCATATTTTAAAATGAAATCTAAACGAGCCTGTTGCCGCTAGATACGCCGTATATGTTAAAAAAAAAAAAAAAAAAAAAAAAAAAATAGTGATTTTGAGTTGCGTTCGAGATGCCGATCTGAGGAGTTGTGTAAATCTCGGCTTTCGACCATTTTTATTTAGTGTTATGATAAATTAAATGAGTTACAGTCCGCAAGTGAGTTTATTTTATTTTGATATTGTGTGTTTTTTTCTTCGTAGTGATAATTATTATTAACTGAGCTATCGGCGTATCCATAGTAATGGTCTCCTCTAGCCGGAGAAAGAATAAAAAGAATTTTCGATGTTTATGTTTTCGGTAATCGTCTGCAGAAGATAAAATGGTGTTTGGAATTCTATCAAGTAATTAGAATGAGTAAGACTAAAATTAAATCATCGTGTTGTTTATACTGAAGTACAAAATATTGTGATTTAAAATTCCGATGAAGTTTTTCTTGATTCCAGAAGAAAAATAATTTCGATTAACCTGGAGAATTTCGTAATACGAAAAAATAAACAGTGAATGTTTTTACGCAGAAAAGAACTGATATTCTTTATTATTGAACTAATTTGAGAATAGAGAAAATGGATTACATCTTTCCAATGTGGAATTATTCGATTTGGAGATTTATTAATAGATAAAGGTACGTCAGTTTTATTTATTTTATTGTGAATTGTATTTATAATACAATGTTTAAAGGTGCAAAAAAAGAAGATTATCAGCGAATTGCTGCTGAATTAGACATAGATATATCAGATTCGAAATTAACTATTTATGATTTAATAAATTTAATAAAGGAAAGTTCGAAGTATAAAGCAGATAATAAACTGGTTGAAGACATAGCAAACAGTTTTATTGAGGAAAGAAAAAATGAGGAATCAAAATTACTAGATCTTGAGAAATTAAAAATTGAACATGCAAAGTTAGAAATTGAGTTGGCTAAGGCCCGTGCAGAAACTAAAAATGATAATTTAAGTGATCTCGAGAAAAAAGATAATATAGAATCTTTAGACTCTCTGATTAAAAGTGTAAGAACGTTAACGATTAAAATTCCATCTAAACCAGAAGGTTGGAGTTATTTTTTTCATCGTTAGAAAGAGCCTTTATTTCTAAAAATGTCCCAGAAAAATATAAATCGGAAATTCAACTAAATCTGTTAGGAGAAAGGGCAACAAACGTAATTACATACATTAAAGATGGGGAATTAGAAGATTATTCAAAAGTAAAGGCTATAGTACTTAGAGAATTTGAGCCATCCCCCCAGACTTGTTTAGAACATTTTAGGAAAGCACAACGTCATCCTAATGAAACATATGTGCAATTTGCATCCCGATTAACAACGAGTTGGGATTATTATTTAAAATTGAGGAATGTGACAGATTTCGAAACTTTAAAACAGTTAATAGTTTCCGATAAGATTTGTCAAACGCTTGATAAAGATGTCATGTATTTTATAAATGTTAGACAAGCAGAATCGTGGTTTTCTCCCATTGAATTATCTCGGAAAATTGATTTATATTATACGTCAAAGGGAAAACCCATGGTTGACAATTCTAGAGCGAGTAATAAAATACTTATTATCGAAATGTTTCTAAAGTTTTACTAACTGACGTAAAAAATTCTAAATGTATTTTGTCATGTAGTGAAAATCATCCTTTGCATAAATGTCGTGTTTATAAAAACATGTCAGTGGGTAATAGAGTTGAGCTTGTAAAATCCAAAAATCTTTGTTTTAAATGTCTTATGAATCATAAAGTGATTGATTGTAAATCTAAATTCTTTTGTATTATTTGCAAGAGAAGGCATCATGTGACGTTGCATTTCCCACGTGAACAAAAAATAAATAAAGGGGAAAATCCAGAGATAATTTCACAGGAAATGAGTTCTAAAAACGAAGTCGGTAATAAATCTAATTTGGATGCTTCGGCTCCAGTAATCCAGCCTTTCCAAGCTAATAAGCAAAGCAATTTATTTTCAACGATATGTAATTTTTCTAACGAGTTAAAAGCTGTGTTACTTAGCACATTTGTTTGTTTAATAAAAGATGAATATGGTAATTTTTATGAAGCACGTGGTTTATTAGATGTCGGTGCAAACTCTAATTTTATGAGTAAAAGGTCAGTAGATAAACTAAATTTGAAAAGAGAAAAGACTAATATTTCTATTTCTGGAATAAATAATTTGTCCTTTAATGTTAGATCTAGAGTTAACACAACTATTTCGAATAGAGATAAAGATTTTTCTTTGAAATTAGATTTTTTAGTCGTTCCGAAAATTACGGAATTTGCGCCTTCTAGACCGCTTGAGATTTGTATTTCATCGTTAAATAACATCAAATTAGCTGATGAAAAGTTTAATGTGCCAGTCTCTATTGATTTGCTTTTGGGTGCAGAAAATTTCTATGAATTTTTAAGGCCAGGTCGAATTTACCCCCAACCATTAAACACTAGAATAGTGTTGCAAAACAGTGTTTTCGGTTATATTGTTAGCGGAAGCCTTCCGGCTAAGGGTGAAAGTAATATACATTATGGGTTGATAACATATAATTTGGAGTTAGAAAGAGTAATTCGAGATTTTTGGGAAATAGAAAACATTGAGAGAGAGTCTGAAGTTTCTAGAAATAAGGAATCAGAAATTTGTGAAGAACATTTTCTGAAAAATTATTCCAGAACTGCAACAGGGCAATACATGGTAAAAATGCCATTTAAGGAAGACCCATCTTGTCTTGGAGAATCAAAGAAAAAGGCTATGAATGTTTTAAATTCATTATGGAATCGCTTAGTTAGAGAACCTAAATTTAATGATCTTTATAAAGTCTTTATGCAAGAATATTTAAGTATGGGTCATATGGAAGAGGTGATAGAATCTGAAGAACCAGATATCACTTATTACATACCCCATCATTGCGTGTTCCGTGCTGAATCAAGTAGCACACCATTAAGAGTTGTCTTTAGCGCTAGCTCCTTAGTTTCTACTGGACAATCTTTAAATAGTTTGCAATATAACGGAGGAACAATCCGAGATGAATTATTTAGTATAATGTTGCGATTTCGAAAGCACAAATTTATTTTTGTAGCAGATATTAAAAAAATGTACCGTATGATATTGATACATCCGAGTCAAAGAGATTTATTGAGAATCTTGTTTAAATTTGAGGTGCATGAACCATGTAACGTGTATAGATTATGTACGGTGACTTATGGCACAACGAGTGCCTTTTTTTTAGTAACAAGAACCCTTACCCAGCTAGCTAGAGATGAAGGAAAGGAATTTCCTTTAGCTGCAAATGTATTATTTCAAGACGTATATATGGATGATATTTTGACAGGTGCTGATGATCTAGACACAGCTAAAGAGATCCAACAACAACTGATATCTTTGTTAAAGAAGGGAAGCATGGATCTTCACAAATGTCTTGGATCTTCATGGATCTTCACTGTAAATAATTCTTCTATTTTGTGTAATGATGCAATATCTGAATATTCATTTTCCAATGAGACAAAAACATTAGGAATATTGTGGAAGCCGCAACCAGATTGTTTTGGATTTAATTTAATTATAGAGCAAAGTGAAAGGTATACCAAACGCTCAGTATTATCGCAAATTGCTACAATATTTGACCAGTTGGGTTTATAGGTCCAATCATTACAAAGGACAAGGTTTTCCTTCAAAAATTATGGTTGCTGAAAATAGATTGGTGCTATTATCTTCCCGTGAAAGAAAATATCGAATGGACTAATTTTCTTACTTCCTTTATAACTGTAAATATGATCAATATCACAAGATTTGTATTTGTAGAACAATCTAATTGTGTGGAATTGCATGGTTTTTCAGATGCTTTTGAACTTGCTTATGGTGCGGTCGTTTATGTAAAATCTATTAGTTCTTATGGTTATTCTGCTATCAAACTGCTCACTAGTAAATCTAGAGTGGCTCCTCTAAAGCATGTTACTATCCCTCGCCTAGAACTTTCTGCAGCAGTCCTATTATCTAAGTTGATGCAAAAAGTGTTAAGTGCTCTAAAGCAAGAAGTTTCTAAAACTTGTTTTTGGACAGATAGTACTATTGTACTTGCATGGTTAAAAATTCAGTCGAATGATCTAAAGACATTTGTCGCAAATAGAGTATCGATTATACAAAGTTTAACTTCGATTGATCAGTGGAATTATGTACCTTCCAAGCAAAATCCTGCAGATCTCATTTCTAGAGGCCTAGATCCCATCAAGATCCAGCAATGTGATATATGGTGGTTCGGTCCATCATTCCTACAACAGCCTGAGATGGTGGAGTCTCCTGATATTATTTTTGTTGAAACCAGTGAGTTGTTTATCCGTGAATTGAAAGCACCATGAGTAACTCAAGTATGTACCTTAGTTAACACTGTTGAGCCTTTAGACATCATTAATAACAGTTCTTCATTCATAAAGCTGCAAAGAGTAGTAGCATGGTGTAATAGATTCGTCCATAACTGTAGAAATCCCTTGTATCCCAAAGGTGGAACTTTAACCAGCAGTGAACTCTCTCAGTCCTTATTCTGTATAGTAAAAAACATCCAGAAGACTTCATTCGTGAAGGAAATGCAGTATTTGGAAAAGGGTAATGCAATCCCCAACAGTAGTAAACTGAAAAACTTGTGCCCGTTTTTAGATGATAACGGTGTGATCCGAGTTGGTGGTAGACTGAGAAACAGCAACTTAACTGATCATCAAAAATATCCAATGATTATTCCTTCAAAACATAATTTTACTTTTTGTGTTATTAAATATTTTCATAATTTGTATTTCCATGCAGGTGCTGAGACAACTCTTTCTCTCATCCGAAACAAATTTTGGATCTTATCCGCTTGAAATGTAGTTCGTAAAATCCTTTTCAATTGTATGACTTGCAAAAAGGTAAATTCTAAGAAATCAGAGCAACAAATGGCTGATTTGCCATCTTCTAGAGTAACAATGGCCCGAGCATTTATGCGTACTGGATTGGACTACTGTGGTCCCTTTGAAGTGAAAAACTTCGTGGATAGAAGTACACAGGTAATAAAAGTATTTATTTGTGTATTTGTTTGTTTTACTACAAAAGCCTTGCATTTTGAAATAGTAAATGATCTAACAAGTGAAGCATTCTTAGCAGCACTTAAACGCTTTATAGCAAGGCGGGGCAAACCTTCTGATATATATAGTGATAATGGTCGAAATTTCGTTGGTGCCAATAAAGAATAAAGAGCAATTCTCAGATCTTTTTTTAAAGATAAAAGTGAGGAGGAAATAGAAAATTATTTAGCTAATGAAGGTATTAACTGGCATTTTAATCCCCCTTCAGCTCCTCACTTTGGAGGTTTGTGGGAGGCTAATATCAAATCCCTTAAATACCATTTAAAACGTGTTGTAGGTAAAACTATTTTAAGTTATGAGGAACTCTTGACTCTTATTACTCAAATTGAGGCAGTTCTTAATTTTCGGCCACTCTGCCCCCTTTCAAATGATCCAAATGATGTTGAAACTTTTACACCTGCTCACTTCCTTATTGGTTCCTCTTTAATGGCCTTACCAGAACCAAATTATACAGAAATTCCTATGAATAGGTTGAGCAGATGGCAATGAGTTCAAAAATTAACACAACATATTTGGAAAAAAATGGTCATCAGAATATTTGAACAAGCTCTTAAATAGACCTAAATGGCACAAGTGAAGGGTAAATATAAAAGTGGGAGACTTAGTATTAGTAAAAAATTCTAATAATTATTGCCCTTTAAAATGGCATTTGGCCCGAATTATTAAAATTCATCCAGGCCAAGACAATATCATAAGAGTTGTCACCTTGAAAGATAAAAATGGCACATATAAAAGGCCAGTCACAAAAATTGTTATTTTGCCATATGTGAATGATGGTTTATTAACTACTTAAATTCATACATTTGTTTTATTAAACTATATATTTTCCTGCAGTGTATTGCATTCTTGTGTTTATATTTGTAAATTTAGTATTTTATTTAGTGTAGTATTTTTGAGAAGAAATTGTGTTTTTTTGAGATTGTATTTTTCACTTAGAGATTGTGTTTGAATTATGTTGCATTTATATTATTGAATGTTAGTAACATTCAAGGCCCGGCGGTATTTTGCCGCTAGAAGCGCCGTCAATGTAAAATGTTAAAAAAAAAAAGAAAAGAAAAGAAAAAAAAAAAACTTGTGATTGTGAGTTGCGTTCGAGATGCCGATCTGAGGAGTTGTGTAAATCACGGCTGTCGACCATTTTTATTTAGTGTTGTGATAAATTAAATGGGTTACAGTCCGCAAGTGAGTTTATTTTATTTTGAGATTGTGTGTTTTTTTCTTCGTAGTGATAATTATTATTAACTGAGCTATCGGCGTATCCAGAGCCTATAGTCAGGTATCCCGCTGCCTTCAGTAGCGTACATATGGGCATGATAAGCACGATCATTTTTTCTTTTGCAAGAAACCCTCGAACTTATGTGATTTTATATTTTTAAACAAAAATCTACCCTATCAACCTAGAGTTGAGGAACGACAGCCTTCAGCAGCACACACTCTCTAATTTATATGATTTTACATTTTGAACAAAATTCATTTCATTCATACTAAGAAATCAATAATAATATAATGAACTTACATATGCAATACTGTTATAGTTATTGCTTATTCAATGTCGGCTTATTCAATGTGTGGAGTTATTAAAATGACATTTTTAGCATGTCGAAAAATGAAAAATATCCCCGCTCACCCTTCACCTTCTTTTAAAACAATAAATGATATCCCTAGAGGATTACTTTTGAGATACACAGTGCATCATTTGGACATGCACAGAAGCAATAACGGCACAAAAGCAAGCTCCTTTTTTTTAAAATGCAAAATAATAACCTTTCGATGGAGGTTTTTTAAGAAATAAAACTTCAGAACGTTTTTCTTTTCTTTTCTTTTTCCTTTCCTTTTGTTTTCTTAAATTAGCAAACATCAATATTTGTTTAATGAAAAATACAATTTCTACCGGAAAGGTACCATAGATAAATGTACATTTCCATCTAGTACACACTAATGACATTTAAATTTGCAGAAAAAGCGGGAAACATGAAAAATAACATGAAATTGAACTGCAGAATGTAAGTGCGTATTTACTATAAATATGTTTGAATATAACTGCGTGTATGAATCTAATTGTGCATATCCATCAGGTACAGGTGAAGTGCATTTTAAATTTGTAGAAAAAACGAAAAACTTAAAAAATAACATGGAATTAACTTCAGAATATTTTTTTGATATAGAAAATATTGATATATATTTTTTTAAAAGAGAAGATACTGTTATAACCAGAAAGGTACTACAGAAAGATTCATGTTTCTCAATTTTTGCAACTCCATAAGGGACCTGGCAAATAGTAATTCAAAACTCAGAAAAAAAGGGACGTTTTTCCTCATCGTCTGCTTGAAAAACCTTGGATTAACCGGACATGTTCTAACAAGATCATAACCGTGGTAAATTTGTGAAAATTTAACCTTGCTTATTAATATTTTTAATTAATATCTCGACTAATGATCAAAAAGTGAAAAATGCCTACCTCAAGTGCATTTAGACATGTCTTCATCTATCCTTATCCAACTTATCAGATGTGTATGTGCTATAAATTTATCCTAACCATTGCCAACAAACATACACACATTATTGTTTTATAAATATAGATGTCCAATATGATTTTAAGTGCTTACACGGATCACGCAACGACATTCTCAAGCTAATATTAAACCAACGGATATTTCTTTTCAAATTTCTCATTTGCATTTCAATTCATGTAAATGAAACTTTTTGCATAGGATATCTGAAGGCAATGTCTTTCGTACTATGTTTCTACTTTATTTTTATGTTGCTTCCAGATTCAGGACATTCCAATTTTTGTAAACATGTATTTTTTTTCCGAAAATAAAAGTGTCCTAATAATTTAACGGCAACGGAATTTTTTTTTTAAGTACAAAACTACGCTGTTGGACATCGACCTCAAATATCATATGAAAACATAACCATTTAAAAATATAGAAATTCAAACGAGAAATTTTCAAAGAAAGCTTCCATTGGTTGAATATAAGTTGCGGCTTTTTATACTGGCTAGTGAAGTGTCTGATTCATAACACATTTTACAAGGCTCTTGTGTGTATCACCGGTACATAATATTTTAAATATTAAGAGATTTATCATAGCTGCCAACAGTTACGGTTTTTTCTTACCACTAAAATTCATTAGTAAAATTTGCATTTTTTTTCCAAATTTTGCAAATTACAAAACAAAAATTTCTATTACACTTTAATGGTAACAAAAAAGCGCAAACGTTGGCAAATATGGTTTTATACTTAACGGAATAAAGTTTAAAACTTAATGTATTTTAAATCGGAAAAAATCGATTTTTTGTCTGTTACTGATATTAACTTTCTCTTAAATTGTAATCTTTAAACAAACTTTCATATAGTCAAAGAAAATATAATGGGAAATTGTTAATTTTATTAAATCTGTGTGTCTCCTTTAGTAGAAGAAAAATAGTAACTTGAAAAAGGTTTTCTTAGAACATATAAAAATAAAAAAATAAAAATAATAATAATTTTAAATGTGGTAAATAATAAAATAAGAAATGGAGAATTAAAAAAATCTGTTTAAAAATATATTACAGAAAATTTTTAGTTAAAAATGTTAAAAATTATTTTTTAATATACGTACAACATTACCAGAATTTTTATATATATTTTTTCGCTTTATTTTATTATAGATTTTTTTTAAAGTCTGGGATTAAAGAAAGTGACTACAAAGTGTACGATTTAAATGTTTTTTTTTTTTTTAAATCTTATCTTTAATAATAGTGGCAGAGTCCTTGGAAAATCCAGGGAGTGTACATTATTAACATTTAAGTGAGAAATATGCATTTACTATTTTAAGTTGTTTAGTGTACCATTAAATCTAGCCATGCTAATTTATATTCCTCAACATTAAATTGCCATTCCCTATGATTTTGCATTTAAAAATTTATCTTCCATTAAATTTATTACGCATCATATCTCTTTATTTACGATCATAATTTATAAATAAATGTCTTCTTATAACGAAAAATGCAAACTCAACATTAAATGCGACGTTCAAAATACATAGGCTATGAATAATAAAAGGCAAAATATAAAATTACCACAATATTTCTTTCATACTATGTCAGAAAATAAAATATTTTAACATGAAATAAAATATTACAGAATTCTTTTTTTTTATTTATTTAGGAAGCTTTCAAATATTTTTTAAATAAAAGTATCGTGAATAATATAGTAGAAAAATATATTTAAAAAACATTGTCTAATTTTACTGCTATTTAAAGTCAATTTTTACCATCTATTTTAATCAAAATACCGTCTGTGTCTTAAGGATTGTCAAATTTACATTCTCCCGACGTCATACGGTTTTTCGTCTCACCAATCGGTGAATACTGTTTTGTTTAAAATATGTTTCCATATATATTTCTATATTTACCACTATCTGTTGACTTTCCACTAAAATATAATAGAAAAAAGCATTAATTAGCGAATTTGGTATAGAAATTAACATGGCGGAAAGCTGTATTAGGTAACAGAAATATGTATTATAAAAAAAATACATTTTGTAACTATTTGCAATCATGAAAGAAATGCCATCTCATGCATATTTTGATGATAATGCACTAATTCGGTATGTTATTAACAGACTATTTATTGTATATTTTACATAATTAAAAAAAGTAAGTCTATGAGGATATTCGATTTAGGAAATGACGTATGAAAATTGAATGTAGTAAAAATAAAACTAACATCCAGAATGCGAAATCGAAACATCATGTTGTTGAGATATTTGTTCATAAATATGTTAGTGTTAATAAATTAAAATCAAAACATGAGTATGCTGAAAGGTCTTAAATTTTAATTATTTAAAAAACGGAACTTTAAAGTTTGTTTCAATTGTCTTCGCACAGATTACATATCCATGTTTTGTTCTCTTAAACATAAAGAAGTTAAGTATTTTAAATGTGATTTTTTTTTGCCACAAGGCTTATGAAAATAAATTTTCTACTTAAACAGACAGTCCTAAGCCTCAAGTAAACAATGTAGATTCTAAAATAATACGATAGATAAATAGATATTATATATACTACTGATACTTTCTAAAACGTATAAATCCGTCGAAAACCGGAAGTCGAAATTTTTCCTGAATCCAATGCTTTCTTTTTGTAAAGATAGTAGAAAGTAATAAAGACGACATTCATATGAACAACTTTTTGAAGAAGAACATGTGAAATTAACATTGCATATTAAACTTTTATTATAAGAAATTTCTAACAATAATATCCTATGACACAAGCAACATAGTAAGCAATACATTTATAAGTATAGTAATCTCTCAAAGTATAATAAAATTTGTGATTTAATGCGGTACGAAGCAGTCAATTTGTACATGGTCTGAAACTCAAATTCAAACATTTTGAACCATACACGGTAAAATCTATTAAAAGTAACGAGAGATATGATGTGGAAAAGTTTGGTAACCGTGAATGATTATGCACTCACTGTAGCTGACATAACGAAAGAATGATCAACCGCATAATTGAGAAAGTAATTTAATGTACTTCTTATGTACACTTTCCTATGTTTTCTGTTATTATCAAGTACAGGGCTCTCAAATGGTCCGCTTTTTAAAAACTATTATTTTCTTAGAAATATATTATTTTTAGATTTATCTTTGAAATTTTGAAGAAACCACCTTCGGAGGTACATTTTTGAGGAAAGGTTGTACAAACCCATCATGAGATTTTCTGTTAAAAAATACTGGTATTCAGTTGGCGGACCATTTGGGAGCCCTGAAGTATACCCCCAGTCGTCCTTTACATTACTATTTTAATGTGTTTATTTCTTCATTTTCAGTTGAAAAACATATTTTTTCCTTTATTATTCAAGTTTCTCTAATTGCAATTATTTCAAGACCCACTCAGAAAACATTAAGATGTATTCACATAGATGAAATAGCGAGTGCATTAAAAATTAATACGACGAATATTATGACGATAAGCACTGATGGTATTAAGGTGAATAACGGAAGTAAAAAAAAATTACCAGTTTAGCTAAGATGATAGACCTTTTTATCATTGTTTGTTTATTTCTTTATTTTCTCTTGCTGGCTGCGCTTTTCTTTAAGTATTGCAATTGCTGACCACGTCGTCGTGATGAAATCGTGGACGTACAGGTTACGAGTTAGGAATGTACCCTCATATTGACTAATGCGGCGAAAAAAACTTGCCGAGAAAGGTATTTTGAGAAGTAATCTAAAATGTGACACCGAACCTTAGTTAACTTACCGTTGCTTGTATGTATCTTGTTCATCTGTTTATATTTATAAAATGCAACAATATATGTTTAAAGTAAGTTTTAAACTAATTATTTATGATGGTAGTAAAGTATTTTCCTTTGTGTAGTTAATATTGTTAGCAAATTGCATTTGCGGACCTTTAACATCGATCGAAATGATCGTATCACAAAAAATAAATAAATAACTAAATGACTAATCGCGTTTGTTCTAGTATCTATAAATTCAATGAGTTTTTCATTTTTCTTTATTGTATATGCTATTAAGATTGTGTGTTCTCATTTTGAAATGTACATATAAATTTTGTTTGTGCATAAATTCATGTCTCTGTCAAATAAGTTTAAAGAGGCATTTTATTAAAAGTTTATTAAACTTTTGTGTTTATGTAGAATACTGTGTAAATGTAAATGTGTTTTGAAATAATTTATCTGTAAGAAAATAATTTAAATAATTAATTTTATAAGATTTCAGCGTCAATATCAAAAAACATTCTATGGCTATATATGTAATAAACTCTGTATTTCATATAATTTTTTTCGGTGTTCTTTGAAACTTTTAATATGTGGATTTATTTTTCTCTACTTTTTAGTGACAATTCCTGCTCACCACCATTACCAACACTAGCAACTTCGATCCTATTAATTGAACGAGTATTGCCTGTGCTGAAAGTCTTGTTATTCACATCGTATTATTGACAATACTCACTCATTTGTGCATAATTCTGTATAGATGTGGCTATGATAATGAGGAAAATGAAAGTTTCTGCAACATTTGGAATGGTTAAGAATTGAAGATAATGGAATCAACATTGTATTTCATTATTAATTAAAGTTAGGGTGAAACCCCCAGTTATTGATAGGGATGCCCCGGATATCTGTCTCCTGCTGGATAACGTGCTTATTCGGCACTAAAACCGGATATTCGGTCCGGCCGAATACTTGAATATCAGGTTTCCGAATAGGGACTCATTTTCTAAATCATATTTTTTAACATTATCAGAAAAAGTTAGTGCAAAATTAATTTGCTTCTTACCAATATTATCACGTTAAAAAAATTTTAGTAGAAATACATATTCATATTTTCACAAAAATGAAATTATAGCATTTATATATAAACTAGATGGAACCCGTCAAAATTTGACGGCAAACAACTTGATAGTACCATAAAAATAAAATTTATAGTTGCTTTAACTTGACAAATTTCATAGTGGGGAGGATAATATGATTAAGTGGTCACAGACCTTTCCAATGATATATAACATGAGGGTTGTGTGCAAAATTTAGAAAGTACCCCTTGGGGGGGGGGCAAAGTGGGGAGATGGGCATCGGAGATGCATAATATGATATAAGTGGTCACAGGCCTTTCCAATGATATATAACATGAGGGTTGTGTGCAAAATTTAGAAAGTACCCCTTGGGGGGGGGCAAAGTGGGGAGATGAACATCGGAGATGCATAATATGATTAAGCAGTCACAGACCTTTCCAACAATATATGACATGAGGGGTGTCAACAAAATTTAGAAAAGTATCCCTTGGGGGGGTGGGGGGCAAAGTGGAGAGTTGGACATTTGAGATGCATAATATGATTAAGTGGTCACAGACCTTTAAAATGATATATAACATGAGGGTTGTGTGCAAAATTTATAAAGTACCCTTTGGGGGGGTGGGGGGCAAAGTGGGGAGATGGACATCAGAGATGCATAATACGATTAAGCAGTCACAGACCTTTCCAATGATATATAACATGAGGGTTGTGTGCAAAATTTATAAAGTACCCTTTGGGGGGGGGGGGCAAAGTGGGGAGATGAACATCGCAGATGCATAATATGATTAAGCAGTCACAGACCTTTCCAACAATATATGACATGAGGGGTGTCAACAAAATTTAGAAAAGTATCCCTTGGGGGGGTGGGGGGGGGCAAAGTCGGGAGTTGGACATTTGAGATGCATAATATGATTAAGTGGTCACAGACCTTTCCAATGATATATAACATGAGGGTTGTGTGCAAAATTTATAAAGTACCCTTTGGGGGGGTGGGGGGGCAAAGTGGGGAGATGGACATCAGAGATGCATAATACGATTAAGCAGTCACAGACCTTTCCAATGATATATAATATGAGGGTTGTGTGCAAAATTTATAAAGTACCCTTTGGGGGGGGGGGCAAAGTGGGGAGATGGACATCGGAGATGCATAATATGATTAAGCAGTCACAGACCTTTCCAACAATATATAACATGAGGGGTGTCAACAAAATTTATAAAAGTTCCTTCCTTAGGGGGGGGGGTGGCGGGATGGACCCCGGAGATGCATAACATGAATAAGCGGTCAAAGACTTTTCCAGCGATATATCACATGAGAGGTGTCTGCAAAATTTAGAAAAGTGTCCCACTTGGGGGGGGGGGATAGACCCGAGATGCATAATATGATTAAGCAGTCACAGACCTTTCCAATGATATATAACATGAGGGTTGTGTGCAAAATTTATAAAGTACCCTTTGGGGGGGGGGAGGGGGGGTGGCGGGATGGACCCCGGAGATGCATAACATGAATAAGTGGTCAAAGACTTTTCCAGCGATATATCACATGAGATGTGTCAACAAAATTTATAAAAGTGCCTTCCTTAGGGGGGGGGGGTGGCTGGATGGACCCTGGAGATGCATAACATGAATAAGCGGTCAAAGACTTTTCCAGCGATATACCACATGAGAGGTGTCTGCAAAATTTAGAAAAGTGTCCCACTTGGGGGGGGGGCGATAGACCCGAGATGCATAATATGATTAAGCAGTCACAGACCTTTCCAATGATATATAACATGAGGGTTGTGTGCAAAATTTATAAAGTACCCTTTGGGGGGGGAGGGGGGGTGGCGGGATGGACCCCGGAGATGCATAACATGAATAAGCGGTCAAAGAATTTTCCAGCGATATATCACATGAGAGGTGTCTGCAAAATTTAGAAAAGTGTCCCACTTGGGGGGATAGACCCGAGATGCATAACATGAAAAAGAGGTCACAGGCGTTCCAACTTGCAACTTTTTCTCGAAGGCATTTGACAATATTAAATTTTTTTTTACCCAAAACAATTTAACGATATTCTTAATTTTTTTGCGTAATTCGTCAAACGTTCATGGAAAAAATCATGAAATTCGCTAATCAATAGTTGATAAATTATAAAATTCAACAATCGATAGCAGTAAAATCGGTCAATCGATAATGGAAAAATCACAAAATTCATCAAATGGTTCACGTAAAAAAAAATTGTCCTGCACACTGATGATATGATCAAAAGGGTTTTGAAGTATAGGACAAAATTAGCACTTGCCAAACAGCGAGTAATCCTGAAAATTTGGCAATGGACTTTATTGCCACCACTGGTCAAACATAATAGTCACACTCACCAATTGCGATGATTGAATGGAAAAAGATTTTTTTCTCCGCTGTCGCTCGACAAATTTCGAAACCATTTGGCGAATTTCACGATTTTTTCTCCGAAATTGACGGATTGTGATTTTTTTTCTCGAAGCCATTTGACGATATTCGAAAACTTTTTCCCCCGAAACCAGTTGATGAATTTTGCGATTTTTCCACTGTCGATTAATGAATTTTGCGATTTTTCCGCTATCGATTGACGAATTTATCAACTATTGATTAATGAATTTCATGATTTTATCCATGAACGAACAAATTGCGCACTTTCTTTCCGCTAATGTTTGACACATTTCGCCCTTTACAATTCAGCCAATGAGTTGAACGTTGTTTCTTTCCAGAAATGTCAAGAATGAAACAATGATTCTTTAGGATGAATTTTCTTCGTTCGATGCACCATGGAAGAAAGAATGTGTGCAATGCAGCAACGGGCGTCACAGACTTTTTAGGGCACCTGCAGACTAAAAACATCTAACCAATCTTCGCGGGGGGGGGGGGGGGAATCACAGATTTCGTCAAATGATTGAGGAAAAAACACTAAATTCATCAAAGGATCATGGGGAAACATGACTTTCGTTAAAAGACATCAGAAAAAACATTAATTATGCAAAAGGATCGTGAAAGATAAGCAAATTTTGTCAAAGAATCGCAAAAAAGGAAAGTTCACCAAAAGGTCATGCTTTTTTACTAAATTTCGTCTAAAAATTGCGGAATAAAATGTATTTTATCAAAGAATCGCTGGAAAATGCGAATTTCGTTAAGGATCATGAGAAAAATGCGAAATTCTTCAAAGGATCGCTGAAAAAACATGAATTTCGTCAAAGAATTGCTGAAAAAACATGAATCTCGCCCAATAATAGAAAAATCATGGTTCATAATCATTATATCTAGTAGTATATGTAAATACAGTTTGTGATATAAGACAAAATTAACACTCACCAATCGGCGAGTAATACTGAAAATTGGTAATTGATGTTATTGCCAGTACTGGCTAAACTTAATAGTCACACTCGCCAATTGCGATGATTGAATGTAAAACGAAATTTTTTTCCCGCTGTCACTCAAAGAATTTTTAAACCATTTGGTGAAGTTTTTCCCGAAACCATTTTGTGAATTTCCCGATTTTTTCTTCAAAATCATTTTTCAACAATATTCGACCCAATACGCATGCGTCAAAAAAATCGCCGGCCAATGAGGTGAGAGTCTATTACTGTCTCTATTAACGTGTTTGGGATCATCTCCTGTTTTTTTTTTTCTTGCACATTGCATTAAACCTAGGAAGGTATTTATATAGAACTCACTGTGGAGTGTTTAGAAGGTATTTATTTTATTTATTATAATTTGTATGAATACTTAGGTGTCCATTTCGGATTTACTGTTTAAAAATGAATTTAGGCTCATTTAACATTCGCAAAATCAATCCCGATGGAAATTGTGTTTTTAGATCTCTATCATTTTGTGTATATAGTACAGAAAATAATTATTCAAACGTACGTAAAATATCGTAGAACACGTAATACAAAATTGGACCACTTATAGTCCGTTTATTATCGGGGATGAATCTTATGGTGTTCCGATTGCTAATGAAAACGATTATGTAAATATATGGTTCTTCATAGAAGTATGTGCTTCTTCACACTTCAATAGAAGCATTGTTTAAATTAATATAATTCTACAAATATGATGCAGTTTTAAAATATTGAGTAATGATTAATATAGTCAAGGAATCTACTCATATACGTAATTAAGTTTTGGTACTTCTCTATTATCTCATCGACCACTTTTCATAACAAAAAACTATCGCCAAACTGTAACGCCAAATAAACGGGAGAACGTTGTCATTAATACGCGCAAATGTTGAATTAAAAACCACTTGACGACATAACAAACACGTATAATGCTTCCAACATCAAGTAAATGGGATTGCATTTTTGGCATTTAATCATACATTTTGGCAATAGTATTTTGTTATGAAAAGTGGACGATGGGATAATAGAGAAGTACCTAAGTTTTTTATACCAATTTTGAAAATTTATCTTTTTTTGACATTTAAAAAAAAATAACAGAAAAAACATTACAAATTTGCCCATTTGCTCAGCGGTCAAAGGATTAAGAAAATATTAATGATTAGCGGAACTGGTTCTAGCTATGAAGTAATATTATTTTGCTCAAAAACCCCCAGCGAAAAAATAATTACAAAGAATAAGTAATCGTCTTTAAATATACAAAAAACAATGTGATTAATGGCCAGGATTTTTTTACATATAACATTTTTTATATACAAAATAAAAACCGAAATAACCTCATTCATTTCACCCGATGTCAAAAATAGTTTTGTTTTCCACATTCTTGGGCAAAGCACTAAATCAATAAAATCACCAATTTGTGACAAATTATGAGTTTCATATGAATCGCCCATGAACGGACATGCAAACTGGTAAAAAATGAATGTAATAAATTAAAACATTCAAGATTTGTATACATACAAACAATACAATGTAAATATTAATATTGTTTGTATATATACTTCTTTGTATACATATATTGTTTGTATACATACAAACAAATATAATGTAAACATTATTCAAATATTAAGAGTTTACAAATCAAAACATTCTAAACATTTGTATACATACAAACAATATAATGCATACATACTCTTTACAAATTAAATAGCACACTTATGTAATGACAAAACTTTTAAATCGAATAGAGATAATATATTTCTGTTAAAAAATAATGCTAAAGTTCAGACTTACATATATTATACATTCACATAAAGCTAGTCACATTCCTGCATATTTATTAAATATTTAGTTGCTAAATATAGAAATAATATTTTATAATTTATATTCAGGCGCTCAGATTCGCTTTTTTCGAACACATAATAATAAAAATATTACTACCGTGCGTACTGTCTTTTGACATTATATTTACATAATCGAATTCATTATCAATCGGAACACCATAAGATTCATTCCCGATAATAAACAGACCATAAGTGGTCCAATTTTGTATTACCTTTTCTACACGTTTGAATAATTATTTTCTGTACTATATAAACAAAATGATAGAGATCTAAAAAAAAAAATTCCATCGGGATTTCGCCAACTTATGAGCCTAAATTCATTTTTAAACAGTAAATCCGAAATGGACATCTAAGTATTCATACAAATTACAATAAATAAAATAAATAAATAAAATAAATACCTTCTAAACACTCCACAGTGAGTTCTAGATAAATATCTTCCTAGGTTTAACGCAACGTGACAACAGAAAAAAACAACAGATGATACGATCCCAAACACGTTTGTAGAGACAGTCATAGACCCTCACCTCATTGGCCGGTGATTTTTTGACGCATGCGTATTCGATCGAATTTCGATGGAATAGATTTGACAGAATTACCAAACAGCTTTAAATATATGGATGAAAGTATAATATTAAAATATGACAACTAATTATTTATAATTTAATTAAAAGCAAGTTATGGTGTTCAGCATTTTCAGGCTCCGTTTATGTTTTTGATCACAAATATTTTCCTTTTTCTGAGAATAAGCGTTCACTCCTCTGGCTGTCTCTTTTTCTTGTGTTTTCACCAATTCTAAAGTAAAAATGATTTTATTGAAGCTTTTGTCACTATTTTTTTCTATGGATGGAAGACCAGCTGTGGCAAAATAATTCTGATCATGAAAAGAATTGTGCCACTTTCTTGAATAGTTCACTGTCCTCTTTCTACTGCAAAACACGATACTTGCAATGAGGAGCTTTTCTAATTAAATTCTGTTAGAAAACATTCGTCATAAGAAAAGTAAGTAATAATATGTACGAGTACACAAGAAAAGAAAAATATGCTTCAATAGGATGTTTAGTATTTATAAATAACAAAGACTTATAAGTTGGAAAAACAGAGAAATTACTTAATTGTTTATATTTTTATGTCACTGACCCTGAAAAAAAAACTACTCATATGTATATTAAAATAGGCAAAAGACAAAACGTGATAAATTTCAATACTTAATTACTAAAAAGCATTTGCTTTTAAGCAACTTTAACTTAATAAATGAGTTTAAATCCATTATTAACATTTCAATGACATAAAATTATAATAATTTAGGTTTTTCTTCTTTAAGCAAGCATAAAATAGAAATATTACTATTGAAAGTAAAATGAAGAAAGTATTCGGCCGGATACCAGATATTCGGTAAACATTAGTACCGGATATTCGGTATTCGGTATCCTGCAAAAATTCACATCCGGTGCATCTCTAGTTATTGACACCTAACCAGTAACTGGCACGTCAGCCGAAATTAAAAAATAATTACCTGAAAAAGATAAAAATAAAACCACAGGGAGAACATTCCATAATAACATTGCCGCATATCATCATATAAAAATGTAATTCACATCAGTCGATTAATAATAACATTTACTATTTTTTTTATAATTAAAGTTTGTTTAAAAGGCTGTTTCCATATAGAAAATGAACGAAACTCTAAACTTCCCAGTTCTAACACTTAATGTTGACATCACATTGGCGTTCTCCGATAAGTGTTACCTTAACCCTTTAATTCTCATGGATTCTCTCCTTTAATTTTCATGATAATACGTTCTAGAAATTCTCCGTAATTCCGAAAATATTAATTTATACCAGAAAATTTCAATAAATAATTTTGTTTCATTTAATGACAGAATTTTTGTTATTAAATGAAGTAAGTATTGCTATTTTAAATTTCTGAAACGTTTATGGAACTACTTAATTGGAAACAGTGGTGGTATCATATAAGATACCATGGGCATTAAAGGGTTAAGACACCAAGCGAATTGGGAATCGGGCAAACAGTGTTTTAAAGAATTACGTAGGTCTCAAATAAACATTTTCTTGTAAAATTCTGGAAAGTAATGTCATCTAGTGGTAACTTATTTGTCTTAACTGTTATAACTTATTTTTCAGCTATTGTTTTTTCAAAAAAGGGATAGCGTCAGTTACTGGAGATATTGACCATATTTATGACAAAAATTATTTTTTAGTAATAAAAAATATTATTTTTTTCAAAATTCTGTCAACAATAGTTTTTTAATGTATCTTTACTATTCTTTTTAAAAACAAAGATAAGTATAAACTACATTTAAAATTTTGTAATAGTGACTACTATTAAAACTTTGTAATGAGATGCTTCTTATTATATTAAAATTCTTTATTTTTCGCGCTGTATATAATTCTTTATAAGTAATATTTTTCTCTTCATATTTCATATTTCATTTTAGAGTGAGCATTTTTATTCGTATTTTTTAATACGAAGTCTTAAATTAATAACTTATATTAAACAGTTTCAGTATGCCATCTGCTTAGTTAAGTTTCAACCAGAGAACTGAATTTTAAAATGTAGAATCAACTTCAAAGATTGTGCGCCCGGAATACTTCTGCGCTTTAAATTTTATTAATATTTTTACATTAATTGATTTTCATACGATGTATAAAACATTTCAAGTATTTTTACAATAAGATTTATACCTCTAAACTAATGGATTAGGAATTAGCTATTAATTACTGGTAAGAGGGATATTCGGTATAATTTCCAACAGTTAGTCTTTTGATTGTATTTTATATTTGTTTACTTACAGAATAAATTATATTAATTTTGCTTTTCTATATGAATTTATTAGAATTTTTTGTATTCTTATTTAATAATACATGTATTAATACGGTTTTTCACATAAGTTATATTTTGTAGTACATTTTCTTCTTTCGATTTGTTCAATTTTTAAAACTTTTGATTTCCAAAAATGAAATATTCTATCGTATTTAAATATATACATCGAATTTAATTTTATTTAAAACAAGAACGAAAAATCATGCGTCAAGCATAGATTATGTAACACTTTCCAACAGTTCCAAAATAATTTTACAATTTTTTACCTCTTAATAATGTGAAAGATGATGTCTAAATAAACGAATTGGAAAATGCATAACACATTTTAAAATACAATTTCAGGAATTATTAACGATATTCGGAAAAATATCCGAATTCTTTTGTGCAGCCCTGTATATGATCTGTATTTGTATCCCTGTATTGTATATATACAACATAGATTGCTAAAGTTTAGTTCAATTAGTAAACATGCAGTACAGATTAAAATTCCCTTTTCGGAATATCCGCCAATAAAGGGAAATGTACTCGAGAACTTTTGTGCTGTGCTGTGTATGATGTATAGCATTTATACACACAAAGTAATAGGCAAAAAAAATAAAAACTCATTTAGCAACTGAAAATGTAGTTCCAGCAATTATTTTTAACATATAGCATTGAATTCTTTTATGTGTTCTTGTAAATGAACGATGAATGCAATACACACAATATTGTATAGTAAGCCTCTTGTAATGCACATTAGTGATATATATCAATTTCAATATGTTTGAAATAATTAAACATTATTAAAATAAACGCCAAACGATTTTTCCATTGACTGTGAAGTAATGAAATTATTTTGAGTATCTCTGTAAAAGAACTATAAGTGCTATGGACACCGTATTCTATAGTAAGCCTCTTGTAGTACACATCAGTGATATATATCAATTTCAATATGTTTTAGATTGTGTAACAGCATTAAAATACACCGCAAATGATTTTCCCCATAGACCGTAATGTAGCGGAATTCTTTTGATTGTCCCTGTAAAAAAAACTATACGCGGTGCACACTTCATTTTCAAAACCGAACATTCTATTGTAAACCTTAATATCATATATCAAGTGCATGATAATCCGAATATGTTTACGTGAGTTAGAACACGGAAAGACAGACGGCAGACAAACCGAATTCATAAACACTTTTCAATTATGTTGGAAAAAATGATTTATCGTATTTAAAAATATACAACGAATTTAATTTTCTATACAAAGTATTTTATCGTATTTAAAAATAGACAGCAAATTTAATTTTATATAAAAATTAATTTATCGTATTTAAAAATGAACTTTGATTAAATTTGATACATTATATGAATTCAATATATTACCTGTTTACTGAAGTTTCCTGTACGGAATTGGAATTTGAAAAGTAGAATAAAATATCCAAAATTACCTGCCAATAATCCTTTTTCGTTGACAAAAAAAAAAAAAAAAAAAAAAAAAAAAAAGAATCCGGTGAAGTCGTCTTACCAACATTTTCTTTGGAAAAAAAAAAAAAAAAAAAAAAAGATTGAATACGATTTTCTTTCGAGGGATTAATATGATATATTTACAATCAGCGAAAACATTGTTTGAATTTCTGAGTTAAACAAATTTCTAAATTTACTTTTAGGATAGTTTGATGACAATTTTCTTTGAATGAATATATTTTTATTTTGTTTAGTCTGAATATATTTGGGAAAATATTAAATAGTAAGGAAAATATTAAGATAATATACAAATTATAATATTTTGTAAAATTTCGCACAAAACTTACAAAACCGATATGTTGGTGGGGAAGGGGTTGTACTTATTACTATCCGTATATAATATAATGTCAATATTAATTGCGTTATATTTTTGACGAATCAATTTATGGGATTAATATGATATTTTTACAATCAGAGATAACATGTTTGAATTTCTGAGTTAAACAAATTTCTAAATTTACTTTTAGGATAGTTTGAAGACAATTTTCTTTGAATGAATATATTTTTGTTTTGTTTAGTCTGAATATATTTGAGAAAATATTAAATAGTAAGGAAAATATTAAGATAATATACAAATTATAATATTTTGCAAAATTTCGCACAAAATATAATATAATGTCAATATTAATTGCGTTATATTTTTGACGAATCAATTTATAATACTTTTGATTTTACACATAAAAATACACCTTTTTATTATTTAATATAAATTGTAGCGATGCAATTCTTCCAATAATTAAATGCCTCAAGCCCTCCATTTCTAGGAATAAATGAAATATATGCTTTTGTAAAGTCATCAATCTCATTTTCAGAATAAAAACGATGCAACGTAAATATGTTTTAGATTAAAAGACAGACAAACGTCACACATTGTAAGATCAGGAGAACAGTGTGGATGTTCTATCACTTTGATGTTTTTGTTCAAGAATTACAATATTATAATATTTGCTGATTATAATCTTTGCTGCATGAGAAGATGTTTTGACATGGGGAAACACGAGTTCCCTAACCTGGACCTCTTGAAGAATTTCTGGAAGATACTTAGTGTAACATTTAGCTTAACTTTCTTCTGACCGTCTAGCTTTATGCTTTTGACAAGCCTTGTACCTATGAACAACACGGCATACATTACATTTTTCATTGCTTAATGTATTTTAACGATTGTGCATTTGCAGTCATCTTCAAATATCCATATTTTACTTTCTAGGAATACATGAAATAAATGCTTTTTTAACGTCATCAGTCTCATTTTCAGAATGAAACGATGCCAACGTAAATATGTTTTAGATTAAAAGAGAGCCAAACGTCACGCATTGTAAGATCAGGAGAACAGTGTGGATTTTCTATCACTCTGATGTTTTTGTTCAAGAATTATAATATTATAATCTTTACTGATTATAATCTTTGCTGAATGAGAAGATGTTTTGACATGGTGAAACACGAGTCCTCTAACCTGGAAAACTTGAAGAATTTCTGGAAGGCACTTAGTGTAACATTTAGCTTAACTTCCTTCTGACCGTCTAGCTTTATGCCTTTGTCCAGCCTTGTACCTATAACAACACGGCATACATTACTTTTTTTCATTGTTTGATGTATTTTAACCATTGTGCATTTGGAGTCATCTTAAAAGATCCATATTTTACTTTCTAGGAATAAATGAAATATATGCTTTTTTAACGTCATCAATCTCATTTTATGAATAAAAACGATGCCAACGTAAATATGTTTTAGATAAAAAGAGAGCCAAACGTCACGTATTGTAAGATCAGGAGAACAGTGTGGATGTTCTATCACTTTGATGTTTTTGTTCAACAATTATAGTATTATAATATTTGCTGATTATAATCTTTGCTGAATGAGAAGAAGTTTTGACATGGTGAAATATGAGTTCCCTAACCTGGACCTCTTGAAGAATTTCTGGAAGACACTTAGTGCAACATTAGCTTAATTTTCTTCTGACCGTCTAGCTTTATGCTTTTGCCCAGCCTTGTACCTATGAGCAAGACGCCATACATTACTTTTTTCATTGCTTGATGTATTTTAACCATTGTGCATTTGGAGTAGTCTTCAAAGATCCATATTTTACTTTCTTGACGCGTTTGACGGTCAAAAAGGTAGCTATGTCTCATCACCAGTTAAGGTTTTAGAAATAAGTCTGTAGTCATTATGTAATTACATAATATTACATCATTATGTAATTTTACGGTTTCTTTACTGAATATAACACACTCTGCTTTTTGGTGTTCTGTCAAATTATGGCCAACAACCAACTAATTTATCACTATGCTATCCATCACTAATAATTTTATGTATAGTAGCGGATCCAACGTTATGTTCCTTCTGTGTCATTTGGAAGGTACAAAGATTATCATGGATTAAAATTCCAACACATTTTATCGCACTACAGCTGATAAAGTTCTTGCGTGTTTTACAATCAAGAGAGAATTCCGATCACTTTAAAATTCTGTATACCACTTGAATACATGAGAACGAATGGAGCTTCATTTCCATGTGCTAATTCTAGATGTTGATAGCATTCTTCTTAATTTACCCCAACTTTAAATTACTAGAAAATCATAGTCAATTACTACATAGTTAAATTACTAGAAAATCATAGTTTAATGCTCTCGCGTAAACTCCATTTTCGCTTCTTTCCAAATTTGTTCTGCGATAGTTATGTTGCAACTGTTGCCACAAATTATTGTCTGCTTACATAAAAGAGTTCAAATTGAAGTAACCGGCATATATGTATATTTGTGGATCTTACCTCTACCCCTGTCTCGAAAACTCCAGTACTAGCCACGTATTAAATTATTCCAAAATATTTGAACCCTTCCTATTGAAAAAATATATCATTGGAAGAGTAAAATGTCTTTTCGAACTTTTTCGTAAATTTTGGAATTTAATTTCATACATCATATAAATTAAGTGTACCACTTACTTAATAAAGCTCCTTTCACAGAACTGAAGTCTGAAATTTTGAATGAAAGAACGTATATTGCATGTCCATAAATATTTTCTCTTATGAATGTTTCGTTTCGCAAATATTTTCTTTGGAACAAACAAATCGCATAGCATTATCTTAACAGAGATTTATATAATATTTTTTCAGGCTGAGAAGAGATTATTTGATATTTCAAATCCAAAAGATTAAACATTTTAATTAAAAAAAGTTTGAAAATGTTTTCGAAACTTGGTTTAGGTGCAATTCGTTTAAAAAAGACATTTTGTATGAATGTATTTTTTTATTACTATTCTGAGTATTTTGTAGCTTTTTGAGAAATTAAATAATAGCTACACAACAAATAATGTAATAAGTTAAATATATAATTTTTAATTATTTCGTACAGCTTAAAAAATGAGAGGAATTTTCTTCGTACTTATTACATGTCCTTTATATTATTGTCTATATAATGTTTTAAGAATCAATTTATATAATTTTCGAATCTATAGGTAAAGACAGCAGTTATTAGAATATTTTTTAAAATAAAAAAATATAGTTTTAATCTTAAAATATTTAACGAACACTATATATACTTCATTCAATTAATTTAAAAGCATTTTCTTCCATTTTTAAGTAAATATCTTATTTCAGATTTGGAAAAAAATATTTTCGTTCTTTAAATGTATTTTATTTAATTTCTTATGGTATTTCAATTCAGTATACCAGTTTACTAGTAAAGTTTCTTATACAGAAGTGACGTATAAAATGTCGACTCAAATATCAAAGATTACTTATCCATTATCCTTATTCGACCGAAAGATGTAATGTTGCCAGATGGTTTTACAAATATTTTCTCTGGAAGTAAAAGTAATATATATATATATATATATAGCATAATATTTCCTGAAAAGTACTTATATGATGTTTTAGGGTAAAGATGGAATATTTTGTGTTTCTGAACTTAAGATTGAAAAGTAGGATTAAAATATCAAAGATTTCGTGTCCATAATCCATGCTTGTTGAAAAAAAAAAATTCTGCCTCTTCATTATATATATATATATTTTTTTTTATGAAGTGGAAAAAGATATCTATAGCAATTTGTTGAAAGGGATTTATATGATTTTTTTTCCGGTAGAGATGGAATTATTTGTAATTCCAAGTTTAAGGGAAAAAAAACAACTTATTTTTGGAAAATTGGAAAAAAATTCAATACTTTGTATAAGAAAAATTAATTTAAAACTGTATTTTTGGAATAAACACATTTGAACTTAAATTCACTCTCAATACCTTTTTAAAAATATTAAAAACTATTTTAAAGATTCAGGAAATAACCAAAACAGATATTATTTAATCATTTTGTATAAATTTTAAAATCAACATAGGAACATTTTTATACAGGCTGTTTTTAAGTGCGTTCATAATCATATAAATACTTAGCACCTATAGTCGTCATTTGTCCGTCCGTCCGCATATAACATTTCAAAAATTACCCAAATGAAGGGTTTGAAATTTAACATATATAAACGTTGCATAATTGTGGCGAGTTTTTTCAAATTTTATGAAAATCGAATCAAAACTTAAAAATATATTAAAATTTATTATTTAAAATTATTATTAAATTATTAAAAATTTTCTTCACACTATTAAATCCTATAATACATCACCTATATAATAAAAGAGCAAATCATGTGATTGAGGTAAACAAATACGAGCTAACCACTTCTTTTTGTATATGTCAGGTAGCTAATTTTATTCAAAATCTTTTTTTTTTGAAAAAAATGCATGAATGTCACATTTTTAGAAAGATCGTTCAAAAAACATTGTTTGAAAGATGAGTTACATTAAAATAAGTATAGATTCTGGTATAACTTAAGTTGAAATTAGGTTAACCGGCCAATATTTATCCCAATATCCATGAAATCCAACATCCAATAACCATGTATAAACACAAGAGATTCGTTCATCGTGAGTCACAGAAATATTAAACCATGGAGGTAATCATTCGCAAAACAACATCTCCGGTGTAAATGTTGCTGTGGTGTAAGGTGTCGAAAAAAAATCGCACACGTAATAACTGACGATATAATTCATTTCACTGAACTAAAATGATGAATTTTACATTGTAAAACTTGTTATAGTAAGAACGCACCTCATTTGTCACTTTTAACGCAAAATTTCCAACTTGTTCAAATGTGTAATTGATATTTCCTAATTAATCACGAAAACAGTCGTTGGCTGTCGGCAGTGGATGGGTCATGGATACCAAAAAATCCTCCAATCAAAGGAAAATGAATGGCAACACGATTATAGAAAATCTCCACTGGTCGTGATAATATCATTTAATCTTCCGTAAGTGTAATCTGTAATATTTTTAAAACAAAGCAAAGTAGCGTCTTTTTATAGCCTATGGGGTTTTGACGGAACTTGGGGAACATAGTTTGCAGGTCGCAGAACTCCTTGTATATATATAAAAAATATTGTTTAGTACAAATAGCAGGTTTTGTAAAGCTTATATTCACGTATTTAATATTAAATCATTTAATATTTTTTTCCTATGTAATTCTTATAATTTCATATAAATGTTTCGGACAAATAAAGGTGAATAAATAAATAATAATTTTAGTAGAACATTTTTTGTGTTAAAATACAACATTAAATTATTGTTGCATTTATATTTTATTAACCCTCTGACTGACAAGCCCGTGTTAATACGTTCACTAAGCTCCAGGTTTCACTGCAATACAAGCAATTTTAAAATTTATATAATTCGACAAATGTAATGCAGTTTTAATATATTGAGTTATGATTGATAGATTCAAGGTTTACATTCATATATATAATTCAGTTTTTTATGTAATTTTGGAATAAACACCTTTTTTTACCATTTAAAATAAAATGCAGAGAAAACAACATTAAAATTTAGCCCTTTTGCTGGACTGTCAGAGGGTTAAACAAATATCTCTCATACTACTAGCATCATACACAAAAAAAAGTTAAAAATGTTATTTGAAACTATTGTTTATACTAGGGTTTTCAAAAGGAATATTATGTTTCTAAAAGTATAGCTTAAAAATTTCTATTGTGATGGACGATTTAATATAATGAAATCCATAAAAGTTCTAAGAAAACATTGAATTTTATGGCTATTTAACTACAATATCATACATTTGCGATAATAGGATCCTCATGTTAGATGGCAAAATTTTACTTTAAAAAGCAGTATACACTTTAACGCAAAAAGAATTCTAATAAAACTTTTATAAAAAGATTTTAGAGGAATTGTTTAAGTAAGGGTTAGTAGGGCTAAAAGATTTAGAGTTTCAGTTTTTTTTAATATAAAATGAAACATCTAAATATGCCCGAAGATATCAAAGATTTATATATATATATATGTGTGTGTGTGTGTTACGGTCAATATGATTAATCCGGTCATTATAAATAATAACTGGTTATTATAAATAATGACCGGATTAATCATATTGACTGTAACATATCTATCGCTGTTCTGCTTTTATTGAAATTTTATATTTTACATATGTTTGAAATAACAATACTTTACATTTTTCTATTAATAACACACTTAAAGTAAGATTACTTTTACATTACTAAATACTAATCTCACTTAAAGAAGTCCACCTTGACTGTACCTGTAAGAAAAATTAGCTTCCTTATTCATTGTTTTTAAGAATTCAGCTAATTTTACCCAAACACCAAAACTAAAATAAGTCATACCCGATTATAGAAGATTTCCAGTTTTCGTAAATATTGAATTTGCATGGGGATTAAAAAAAATTCAATCAGCTATCGCCAAGTTGGCTTCATTTATTACCGCCTATTGAATATTTAGAATTTTAAATGTTTGTACAAATTTTTGAATTTGAAATCTTTAAGTGGCCACAATTTTGAAACAAATGGCGGATTAAGCTGGCCAACGAACTCAGTCGAGACCTTGATAATCTCTGTTCACATGCTTAGCCACATACAAATATGTTCATAAATAGGAGTGCTATCGCCTGACAAAAAATGTCACATATATAAGTGTATAAATAAATCAACATTAGAACAGAGTGTAAATTTAAATATGGGAGTCCTAGATGAAAATGTATAGAGAATTTCCGGAATTGCTTACCTCCTGATGAGTGCAATATGTAGCTTCTTATTTTTAAGTATATTCATTACAAAAAGCGACTTATTGCAGCCAGTTAGAGGAATGCAATTCCAAAATATTTTGGTATATTTTCCCCGATCATGACCCCCAGACTCCCAAACCACACTCCGTTCAAATGTTGATTTATATATATGTAAGAAGATGACGTGTAAACAGTTGATTTACTGGAATTATATGAACAACTAGACGTTGAATAAAAAAAATATAAACTTTGATACAGTCTCAGAAAGATAATTCTACAATACTTTACTAATAATTTCTTCACAGCTAATACACTGCTGCCCTACATATATAATATATTTATTTTTCAAAAGTCCAACTAGGCCTAACAGCCCCTCTACTGGCTATTTCCCATTTCAACTCTTGCTTCATATCAAAAATTAGAAGACTGGCTCTTTTTTTCCAATTTTGAAGATGTTCAAATCTTGATCTCGCGTTGCGAAATATTTAACTCGTGCATATAAACTCGTGCATTTAAATCATGGATAATAATAGTACTAGAGCGTCAGTTAATTTGATGATCATGCACGTCATAAAGGAAATGAAGTGTTTAAACTGAAATCCTACACATATATATATATCTGACGTATGTCATGCTGTAACTCTCTTATTTATGAACCGATTCGGATGTGACTGAGTATGTGTATAGGAGATACCCAGGTCTTAAACGAGTTCGTTGGCCAGCTACATCCACCATCTTGTTTCAAAATGGCTGCCAGTTAAAAATGTTTTAATTTTTAACTGGCCGTTTCAAAATGGCCGTTGAAACTGGCCGTTCAACTGACCGGCAAATTCAAAAAGATGTACGAAAAAATTGCAAATTAACAAATTGTTTCTGTTAAGTGTTTGAACGTGATAGAAGGATTCTGGAACTTTTTTTTGTTGTGGCTATATCTAAAAAAATGGCTGAGATATGGCAGTATGAAATTCTAGGGTGACTGAGATTTTGAAAGAATCTGATATTTGATGTGCTATAACTCTCGTATTTATGAACCCATATGAATGTGACTGATCATGTGTACAGAACATACCAAGGTCTCAGCCAAGTTCGTTGGCCACATTTTGTTGGCCAGAGTTGCAATTTGTTCGCCATTTTGTTTCAAAATGGCGGGAAGTTAATTTTATAATATTTTTTTTTAATTCAAAAAGATTTACAAACATTATAAATTGAAAAAGTTGTTTCCGTTAAGTGTTAGATCGTGGTACAATGATTCTGGAACATTTTTTGTTTTGGCTTTATCTTAAAAAATGGCTGAGATATGGCAGTTTGAAATTCTAGGATTGCTGACATTTGAAACAATCTGATTTTTGTTATGCTGTAACTCTCATGCTGAAATTCGCATTCAAATTCAGTATTAACGAAAACCGGAATTGAATCTTCTATAATCGGATTCCAAGCATTTTAGCTTCAGGTGTTTGAGTAAAATGAGTTGAATTTTTAAAAACATGACTATGGAAGCTACCTTTTCCTTTCGGTGCGGGTCGGAAGGACTTTTTGTAATGGGATCTACCAAAAAAACTTTTTGTTTAAAATTTTATTTTTTTTCCCTATTTAATGATTTATTTAATTAAATTGTTAATCAGTACAAAATTGTAAAATTAAACCCCATTTCTTAAGGCACTATGATTTATTTCCTTAACTTAACAATGAAAACAAAAATTCTTTATGAAAATGTATTATAAACATATATTATATTGTAAACATAATTACAAATTATTATTAATGTTTTATCAAAGACAATATCTTTTTAATGTGATTTTTCATAAATTTAAAAGGAAGTATATAGGTATATTACTAGAAACAGACGTTTACCAATTAACAGCTAATGTCGATACTGCCTTTCATGCACACGCATGCTATACAATATAGCATGCGTATCCTTGCTATATCCTCGCTACCATATCCTTCCTTGTCCTATGCACTATATACTCCAAAATCTATTACAATCAATGGATGCATCATAAAAATGTAGTTAATAGGATATCCACCCTACTATCGTGGTTGACAAAAAAAAAATCTAAAAAAAAAATTATAAATCTATCTTATGAATTTTTACTTTTGATGTAGCTTTTTGGCAGTTTCTTCATTTATATACGCATATTACACAAGAAAAACGTTACACGTTGTGTAACGTATACAAACTACATTTAATATTTTCAAATGGTTTTACTTATTTATGAACTACAGTCCATTTGAAAAACAATGAGCATTTGTTTTCCAGTTATGAATTTGTATGCTGAAATACATTTGACATGTATTTTAGATTTTAATTGTTATAAGATTTTTGATAGAAGTTTTTTTTTTTTTTTTTTTTTTTTTTTTAAGTCTCTGATTGGAAGTCATTTCAGGAAAAAGAAGAAAAATAAAATTTTAAAATAGTCTAAATGATTTACCATAAACTGTACTGAAATATTTGTGAAATCTTAAAACTAAAAATCAATAATGTAGTCGTATTGATCAAGCTCATCGTGATGATTATGGAGGTCATACAATAATTCTGTCGCTGTATTTATATCTATAATATGTTTTGAAAGTTTTTGTATGATTTGAATGAAAATGAAAGAATAAAATCTCTCTTGAGGTACACACAATTGCTTTAAAGATGACAATATAAAACTGAAATCCCACAATTCATGTAAATTATGTCTGAAATTTAATAATAGATATTTTTTTATATTTTAGAATTCTCATATTTTACTGCATTATATTTTATCAAATGCTTAGTGACCTGAAAAAGGAAATGATTGCAGAACGAATCCTTCAAATAAAAATAAAGCACTATCATGAAAAATACGTTTCTTTTCAGTTAACATGTTATAAAATATATATTTAATATTAATGAAAAGTAAATTAGTTTATTATCTTGTAAAAGTTCAGTTGTTTATGCAATATGTATTTTTTTTAATGTACAAGATGCGACCAATAAATAAGGCGACTGATCACAGAAATCTCACAGTATTATATATTTTCCAAAAGAAGGTTATTGTCTTTCGAATTATTCCCATACAGTAATGCACTTCTGACAAGTTCATACAAGAGTTGGAAACTTTTGGAATAGTAATCCTTTGCTACTGATTTACGTCCCTTGGTAAATAGCAGCTTGGATATCTGAAATGTTTGAAAATCTGAGGGCTTTCTGTGCCGATTTCTGTCTTCGTATCAAGAAAAAACTGGTGGCGAAAAATCAGGGATGTATGGAGTGTGGGACAACACAGTAATCTAATGCTGGGCGAGGAATAGTTTCACACATGAATCATTAAGAGGCTGTGGAAAAGGTAACACCTGCATGATCCCGCTGCAGCAAATTGCGGTCGCAAACTGCGAATACGCACCAACCATATTTCATACTGAATTTCATATTTAAATTCTGCTCCATGGCTTAATGTAGTAACCACTGTTAGGTTGCCGCTACCGCATGCACAAACACCTACTGAGAAATTTTAAAAGTGAAGTGAAAAAAATTACGTAATACAGTAGAATCTCGTTACAGCGAATGTCACTTTAACGAATTTTTCAGTTTAATGAATATTTTTTGGATTGATAAAAACATCCTATGTTTTCACATTATAAAAATATTCACTTTGACTAATTTTATATTAACGAATTTTTTTAATTAAAAAATTTATTGTAAGCTTATAAAGAATAGTTATTTCAGTTTTATGAATTTTGAGGTGACAATATAGAAGTATCTCTATTGAAAAACTTGAATTCCGAAGAAAACCTTTGTTGAAAACTCAGTGTAAGGGTTGCTGACGACAGTGAAAATGAAGCTAATGATGTAATAATTATCCATCAAATAACAAAGATTATGTCGTACGATCCAAAGATTCTCTATAGAACATTGAAATTCTTAAAAGAAATTAACCGAAGAAAATAATGTTTCGAAAATATTTAACATAATTCGTTTTGAAAAATGCATTGTCAACTTCTGAGCAGAAAAAACCCCCTTCTGATTTTTATAAAGAAATAAAGTCACATTAACGGCAGATCTCCAGTGGGGGGTTTTTAATTCGTCAGATATTAAGGTAAATTATAATTCCTTCATAATAGTTATGATTAAAATATTGAAAATTAATGAATTTAATAATTATCTTATTTTTAAGTAGTAAGTTCACAATTCATTAATACTGTATACTTATTATATGCTCATACGTTTGGATGGTTACCGAAATTCAATATATTAGTGTAGTAATAACATATTTTTTTATTTAATGTGCATTGAAATTTCCTTTTTTAAAAAAAAACGCCATATTGGAATTTCACAATAACGATTTTTTTGGTATAACGATTTTAATCGGTTGTCTCCTGAAATTCGTTATAACGAGATTTTACTGTATAGGTAAGAAAGTAATGCGCATGTGTCAGAGCGTCGTGCTGTTCACATTTTCGAAAGGAGGATTCACCGAACTTAATGATGTCACCTTGTAGTAAATATGTTCTGATGCTTGAAAATCGTAATAAAAAATAAAAATATAAATTCAATAATCTATAATATATAACGTTTCTGTATTTAGAACTTCATATTAATTTATTTATAATAATTTATCGAATATAAATATCTATATAACTTTTTTTCAAATGTAACAGAAGCAGCACAGCTACGCTTAGAAGAAGTACCAAATAAGTAATTAGTATGTATTGGTCTGACTGTCACATTAGAAAAATGCATTAGCTTCAAGCATGAGTGTTATTACTAATCAGGTCGTATATATAAATACAGCTATATGTGTCTTTACCGACATTTGCATAAGGTAAAGCTAGGAGAGTCTGCGCACAATTCAAAAGAATAACAATAAAAAATCTAAATATTAATTTTTTGCTATACTATCCATGAATAATTTTGACTTCATTTATTTTTTATGCATTTCCATTGCTATTTTCTTGTTATATTGTAATTTAATAGAACAGTTGTAATAAATCCAAAAAAGTTATTTTGCGCAATCTGTCCTTACAGGATTGGTGTGATTGCGCACATGGGTAGGAGAGATTGTTACTAATAATAATAACAATTAAATTGTTGACAATAATAATTACACTTAAATGACATTGTTGTAAGCTTTTTGTGAACAAATAACATTGTATTAGGAGTGAATGTTTCAACATAATGATTAAAGAATCAGAAAAAGGAAATAATTTTAAAAACAATTAAAAATTTTTAATTAAAGGGAAAAAATAAAGAACCAGAAAAAGCAAGTCCAGATAAGATTACAAAATAACATTAAGTTACTTGATAACACGTTCAACTTAAAATTAGTCAATTTTAATTTTTAATTTTTTTAGGCAAATTTACCAATAAGCTGCGTAATCTTTCCCAGTATAGAAACTAATCGAAACAATGCGCCATCTCTCCTAAGTAGCAGATGCGTTAACTCTCCAATTTCGGTAGGAGAGATTGCGCGGCCTTTTATACAAACATGGCCGCTACTAAAAAGAACCGTTGAAGTTCACATTGTTAGTCTAGATTAGTAGCTTATGAGAAATCGTTTAAGTTTAAAATATTTTGTACTACTGACATTGTATAGAAATTCTGATGAATAGCTATGAAAATTCAAGCACTTACTTTGGGAAAACAAAACAAAATAGCAATGCTTTATCATAGACACTCAAACGTGAACTTTCAAGTAGACACTCCACTACTGCTGTTGTACAACTATCTGGAGTCGCTGCGCGCTCACTCTACTCCTTCCCCCCTCGCGAACCTCTATGTGCGGAATCTCTCCGACCGCGTCATCTCTCCTGGCTTTACCTTGCATTCATTTTAGAGGTAAAAGGAACAAAGTGTAGTAGATGCACATGAGGATGTATATACTAATGGAATTGGATTGAAATAATTTCTGTATGTTTTTGCTGTCATATTCCAGCAATTTTATTTAGAGGTGTAAATAACAAAAAGAAGATTGAATGTAGGCGAAGACGTTTATAATGTTGTGGTTGTGATGAAAAATGTTCCCACCTGCGTTTGCAGATATTTGGGAAGTTGACTGTTTGGGATAAGTCATAGGCTTCTTCTCATTCTTATAAATATTTTTTATAACTTTTGAATTGCCAAAAACTGAAATAAAATTAAAAGAATTGCGCATTAAATACATTATATACATTTTAGGTTTTGTACGTTGGTTATATTACGTAATTTATTCAATAGAGCACACGGTTTTCTTTTAACTTATCTGACGCTATATAATGCTTAACTTATGGAAAAATAGTTTGGTATTAATTTTTATTAAAACAATATCACACTTTGCAAGTCAGACAAAAATTTTAAAATATAAAATCTTCTAAAATGTATAGAAAGAAAAACAACTGAGAATGTCCGAAAAACATGAATTGCAAAAACATACATATATTTCCTTCAAGAGCAAATGCAATATATTTCTCATCAAATTTCAAAAGTGTGTGGTGCTGTAATCATTCCTGTTACCGAAGAAATATTATTATGAGGATGTATTTGAAGTTTCTTTATTTTTGTTCAGATAATAACAACTAATATTTCGTACAGTTTAACGAATTTATCGATACGCTGTTGGAAATTATTTGAGAAATTAAATATAAAATTCCATGATAATATTTTTTAAATTTCTGAAAGCGGCTGCATAAATATTTTTTCGGTGTGTTTCTTAGGTTTACTTCTTAGATTTTCTTAAGTTTCTTAGGTTGTAAAATAATACAAAAGTAAATTGTGCACTTTTTTAAGAATGTATATAAAATAATACACATATAATTTCAACAGACATAGAAAACTAAAAGAAAATAATCTTATTTTATTTAAAATATAAAATCTTATACAATGTATAGAAAGAAAAACAGCTGAGAATGTCCAAACACAAGAATTGCAAAAACATACAGATATTTCCTTCAAGAGCAAATACAATGTATTTCTCATCAATTTCAAAAGTGTGTGGTGCTGTAATCATTCCTGCTATCGAAAAAATATTATTATCCAGAAGTATTTGAAGTTTCTTTATTTTTGTTCAGATAATATCAACTAATATTTCATACAGTTTACGAATTTATCAATACGCTGTTAGAAATTATTTGAGAAATTACATTTAAAATTCCACGATAATATTTTTTAAATATCTAAAAGCGGCTGCATAAATATTTCTGGGTGTGTTTCTTAGGTTTACTTCTTAGATTTTCTTAAGTTTCTTAGGTTGTGCAATAATACAAAAGTAAATTGTGTACTTTTTGTATGAATGTATATAAAATAATACACATATAATTTCAATAGACATAGAAAACTGAAATAAAATAATCTTATTTTATTCAGCTTTATTAAGTTATCATACTAAGCCTCAAGACACTACTCAAAGAATTTCAAAAAGGAATATGAATTCCCATTTTGGTGCAATGAATGACATTAAAACCACTCAAGATCAACTCATCATGCAGGGAATGAAAAAAATAAAATCTGGAATATCTACCCATAATTGTTTATATTTGTGTCCACTTGTATTCAAAGAATGTGCTTTATTATCCTATTTAGCTTTTACAAAAGCTGCTTTACTCTCTAAAGTTTAATATTAAGATAGAAAATTAAGGATTTCTATAAAATTTTAAATTGTCATCAAGATTAAAAATTTGAAAAATGATTTTCTACTTATAATACACTGCTCAAAACAATTAAAGGATATTTGAAGTTTTATATAAAATAAAGATATAAACGAAATTTTTTTGCCGAAAATAGAAGAAGAGAATCACAAATGCAAATTTTTCTGGTTTTCAAACTGTGGAGTATGCAAATTTTGAGTTCGACGTCAAAAACGTCGCTTCAGCGGCAGCGAATGAAATTTGACTTTCAACTGAATAAAAGAGAATGAAAAGAAGGATGATCTGCATTCAGTGATTGCTTTGTTTCGATGAGTACGATGTATCAGCGAAGTCATTTGGCAGATTAAGAAGCTTGGAGAATTGTTGGTAGGTTAGAAGGGGGCCAAACTCAAGCCGAAGTAGCGCAAGCCATTGGAGTGTCACAAAGTGTCATTTCCAGGATGTGGAACCGTTTTTTGGAGAGTGGATGTGCAGGCCGAAGACCAGAGCAAGGTCGTAGACGGGCAACAACGTCCAATGAAGATCGGTATTTATCGTTAACAGCTCGGAGACACCGAAACATGAACGCTACTCTTCTCCAACAACACCTTCGCTCCGCTACAGGCACCACGATTTCAACTCAGACTGTCCGAAACCGACTCCATGCTGTAGGTCTGTATGCTCGCCGACCGATGGTATGTGTTAGATTAACATCAAGGCATCTCGCGACCGCAGGGAGTGGGCAACCGAGCATGTCAACTGGAGGAGAAATGAATGGAGCAATATTCTGTTTTCTGACGAGTCCCGTTTTTCTGTGCATCCGGATAATAGGCGTATTTTCATCTGGAGGGACCGTGGCAGTAGGAATAATCCTGCGTTCGTGCACGAAAGTGTCAGATTTGGCGGTGGAGGAGTGTTGGTGTATGGTGGCATCTCCATTGACGGGCGCACTGACCTCTACATCATTCGAGATGGAGCTCTGACTGGTCGCCGATATAGGGATGAGATCCTCAGACCTATTGTAGTCCTTTACGCTGCAGCAATCGGAGATAACTTCATTTTAATGGACGATAACTGCAGGCCACATCGTGCAAACCCGGTGGAGGATTTCCTTTTCGAGGAAGGAATCGTTCGAATGGAATGGCCAGCGTGTTAGCCAGACATGAATCCAATCGAGCACGTTTGGGACGCTCTAGGAAGACGAGTTTCTGGCCGCCAACAACCCCCACAAACTCTCCAAGAACTGGAAAGAGCTCTTCTGGAAGAGTGGGGCAGAATACCCCAACTCGTCATTAATAGCCTCATTGAGTCCATGCCTCAAAGGTGTTCAACGTTGCTGGCCGCCCGTGGAAACCATACCCCCTACTGAAAATGATTTTCTTTGAAGAAAACACCTTTTCTTATTCTTTTTTTCTCATATGCACAAATTGTGTTTTTTTCCTTTTGTACACAATTGCGCAATAAAATGCATTTTTTTCTGCCAAACATGTGTAATTTATTCTCATATAACCTACTATGTCTGTCGACCATGTATCAATCAGCTAAAAAGTTTCCCAGATACAAAATCCACCTAAAACTGCAATATCCTTTAATTGTTTTGAGCAGTGTATTAACAACAGACTTTTTGATTAGTAGGATAAGATTTAGGAATAATCTTGAATTTATTTAACAATATTTATTACATATTTCGCTGTTGTGTAAATAAGATATGAATTTGGAGTTTGTTTTTTTTAAAACTTTAATCGACTGTATATTTAGTTTGAAAAATCATTATTGTATGTGCATTACATTATTTTTATAATTTATGTATCCAAGTTTTCGAAAATATAGTATTTATCTCAAACTAACCAATGCAACTAATCATCTGAAATTTTAGAAAACGTGGACAATTTTTGTTTTTCGCCTTCACTCTTTGTATGTCATTAAAATTTATTATTAATGCGCACTCGTATCATTTTCATAAGGACAAAATAAGAAATAACAGACTTAAAAAAATAATAAATATTTATTTAGAAACTCAGAATATTTATGAATTTTGTAAAATGCTTAGGAATAAAACATATTTGCATAAATTCTTCAAATTCAATATTGCAGCAGACATATAAAGTTTTCTTTAGAGAAAATTTTACACGTTTGAAATAAATGTTATTAATGTACAGTCTCAAACTATGTGAGTTAGTGGCAAAAATAACATTTCCGGCTCGTTTTACAAAAAAGAAAGAATTTTTTTTTTCCTCAAAAGATTTATGATGCATTTCTATATATGTTACTGAGAATCGTTTAAACAATTTTAATTCTACAATTTCTAAAAGTAAACTTAATTGCTAAAATGTTAGCATCAATATATTAAAAAAACATGTTCTCTTAATTTATTTTAAAAGAATTGCTTGAAAAAAAAAAGAAATAAAAAGAGAAAAAGCAAAGGAAAATGCTGCATTAAAATTAAATCGTTTAATTAATTTTCATACTAAATATTATTGTTTTAACATTCTATGTAAAAATATGTTGAGCAATAAACATAATACTTCTAAATGTAATAGCTCTTTTATAAAGCGACAAAATTTGCTCCTAAATAGATATGCACCTATTACTTTTTAGCTTAACATAAAAAACAAAACAAGAGACTTATACAAAAGCAGAGACAATAGCGGTAAAATCTTGGTCAACAAAATAACAACGGACAAATCTTCATTTCTGAGTGACGAAGTAACTGACATCTATCTAACTAAACGAAAATCTATACATATAAAAGCTGTTGTTGTCTGTATCTTCCTTATATAAATCTAGATTATGTGACAGATTTGTATGAAATTTTATATACATACGTTTCAGAACATGACAAAGGTCACTGTCATCTATAAAAAAACATTTTTCCCTCTTTTTTCACAAACAACATTTTACACTATTTTTTTCAACCACCTTCCATAGTTTATCATTATGAAACCCTTTTTCTAAAAAAAAAAATTCTAATGCAATTATTTTTTCGAATTGCCACACTATAGAACACGACATAAAAATTGAAAAAAAATTATAACACGTGTACTTTGCTTTTATAAGCCAATAAAATTCACATTCACTCGCTAAATTTTTGCATTTCCGAAAATGACGTCATTCTCAGCAAAAAATATGCATTTTTCAAATATAAAATAAAAGCTTTAACTATAAGTCATTTAAAAAAACGCTCAAAACTTTCATTTAAATGTATTTGAATTTTAAGCATCTACTATAAAAAAAAAGAAAAGAAAAAGAAAAAGAAGAAGTTATTTTCAATATCTCTGACGTCACACTGATTTTAAACAAACTGTTGCTATGATTTAATACGTATTTCGTTTGCATACTACAGGTAAATGTTTAGTTATACCATTGAGCTAAGAGTTTTAATTCTTCAAATGCAGTAGTAATATTTTCTTTAGTTTATATTAAATAGAAAATTAAACATAGCAAGTGTTATCTTAAAGTTAGTTTTTTCTATTTCGAAACAAAACTTCACGACTGAAAGCGTTTTATAGGAGGCTCTCATAATATCAGAAGTAGTGTAAAGTTCCGAAGATGGACGATAAACACTTTAGAGGTTGATGTAATACTTATAAGAAACCATCTTGTCTTTTTTTAATTTTATTAACATATCTCACAAGCACAATTTACAACACAAAACAAAAATTTAAATATACGTAGTAACATTGACACTTTTGGTTTCATCCCACTCAATTATACATAACATCACCTTCACACGTCTAGCTCCGACCACTCACTAACGCTCTGAGATTCTTCTCTAGCAAAACAGTTCGATTTCATCTCTCATTGGATGAGTAATGCTATCAATCGGTGGCCTGGAGAAATAAGTTCTGTGAAAGTGAGTTCTTTACACTGAAAAATAAGTTATTTGCAAGTAAGTTCTTTACAGACTCCTCCCCACCTGGAGAAAACTTTTCACGGTCTTGACAGGGAAAAGTTTCTTTCTAAATTATTGTTCTTCAAGCACTAGTTCCAAAAAAAGATTAGTACCTTGAACCACACCTGACTTATTCCCACCGTGAAAACATAAATATAATTTATACAAATAAAATTTTCAAATAAACAGACTGTATACAATTGAAAAATACAATTGAAAAATAATTTATACATATTCAAAACAATAAATTCAAAATTAACTGACATACAAATTATCATATTTACATATTAGCATTCTAATCAAATTTAGGCTTTCATGGCAAGACTCAAACTATCAGCATTCTGATGTTGTTTTCCCTTTTTATGAACAATTTCATAATTGAAGGACTGTAGAATTAAGGCCCAACTTAAAAGTCTAGGATTAGTTCCGCTGTTTTTGTTTTTGCTTTCAGTATCCCTATTTGAATCCAGAAATTCTGAAAGACAGGGAAGAAACTGTTTTAGCCCTTCAGGAAGAATTTCCCGTAGGAATTTGGACATATGTTGCAGTATCCCTATGCGAACTATGCGTGAAAACACAGGCAGTAAATCCTGGGATGTTATTTTTGGACCAAGTATCACAGCTATTTGATGCATGGGAGAGGCAACAGTGTGACGGACTTTCCTCATCATTATAAAATCCTGCAAGTCGGATGAAAGAGCATCAAACGTTTCTTTGAGGAATGACCAAAATTTACGCTCAAGAGTAATTGCAACTGCTGATAAATTATAAGCACAATTGTGAGCAATTTCAGTCCAGTTCGCATCAATCATTTTTAAATAGCTCCATAACAACTCAGGGGGATCAATATCATGATCATGTGCAGTAATAGTATTCTGAAAAGGAGGGGGTTCACCTTTTTTATTTTCTAACATTTTATCAAACTCTAAAGTTTTTATTTCAATTCTACAACTTGGCTTTAAAATTGAGTTCTCTGCATCGAGTTCGTTGAGTCGACTGAATCGAAGGCTGCATCTAAAATCTAGATCTGGTGCGGAAGTACTGGAATCAAACATATTGTTGCTTTTAGACTGAGCCTTTATCCGGCTAAAAAAACATCTATGTCTACGCAAGGCTCACGTATATTTGTAGGATCTACATCTGGAAAAGGAATGCGCCAATTCTGGAAGCTGTTAAAGGCACTTTCATCATTTAAAGAAACTGTACTACTGCTATCATTTTGATCTTCTTCTACTCTGGATTGAGAATCTAAGTCTGATATAGCACCAGCTAAATGTAAAGATATATGATTTTCATTACTTTGAGATACGTCTAAAGAATAACACAAATTATCTGCTTTCCCCCAGTCTTCTTCATTTTCATCAGTAATTGGTTTACTCATACTACAGTTTATTATCGATAGTGGTTCACAAGTTTCAGACAGCACTTCACTCACATAGACACTGTTAATAGCAACATTCTGAATTGTTTCAAATTCAACAGGATCAGTTTCTTTCGCTTCACTACAGTCACCGTTAACAAGATGACTCTGTTTTTCCATGTAATAATTATACCACATATAAGACTCTCTCACTGAATCCCCAGACTCGTTCAAATCATTCAGGCAACAAAGATGATTAGCCCTACTGTTTTTTGCAATTCCCCTCAAACGAGTTTGTGACAACGGTTGTGAACCATTCTCCATTCGAGAGACATCTATTGCATCATTCATCACACTGTCTTTGGCAAACTTGCTTTGATAGCCTACTTCTATCACAGTGGAATAGTTTCCTACATGGCCCGAGATATCCGGAATTTCCGAAACAGAAGTGGGAGACTTTTCAGAACAGCTCAAAGGAACTATGCTATCACAGGGTTCTGAAACATTAGTCCTGTCTACATCGGAGAAATTATTATCAGCACTTTGTTGAACAGTTTCAGTTCTGCCAGTAGGAGAATTTTGTACTGGAGAAGAGTTTGGAACATCACAAACGACTAATTTTCCTTCACTATAATATAAATCGCTTTTAGATGGCTCAGAAAATGTAGAAATGAAGGGACAAGACACTGATAAACAGTCACTTTTACCCATCTACTTTGATTCTTTAACAGAAGCATATAAATGTCTGTAAGCTTATTGCAATAAGTATCCCTGGAAACTACAGAAGACACAACCATGAAGTTCTCAGCACATGCCTTGCAAACATAATTTTCGATATATCTAAAGCAATTTGGCCAATAAAAGGTATTAAACAATGCATCTTTAGTTTTTGCTACACCTAAAAGGGTTGCAACCGTTTCATGACAAAAAATTTTTAACTGCTCACGAAATCTTTCTGGGACAACTAATAATTTTCTTTCAATAACATTCCTATCTTTCCTTCTATAAAAAAGCATATTTTTCTCCAAAATAAATTTGCTATCTTTGGTATTTTTCCTTTTAGCTTCTTCAATAAGAAGTTTTAGCTCTTCGCTCTTCTTTTGTTCTTCAGAAAATGTCTTAGGAGAAGTTTTTATAAGCTCTTGTACCGAGACAGTTTGACATACTGGCAAAATTGAGTCTTTTTTGATTTCCAATTTCTCTTCTTCAGATTGATCTTTATTTTTTTTCGCATCCATTTTTTTGTTTTCATTTTCTATATTATTGCTATGATTCTTTACTGAAGTTTCATCAGAAATTTCATGCATTTCAGGTTCTTCAAGAGAAACCTTCTCTGCTTCCAGAATTCTCGTCTGAGCTCTGGTTTGAGCAGCATTAATCATATCCTCTTTCACTGTCTTTTCTTTCTTACAATGTTCGAATAAAGCGGCTGATTTATTTCCTAATAAATATCTTCCTAAATCTACAGAGTCTCTAGAGACAGCAGCTTTAGTTATCACATGCCCCATTTCACAGTCAAATTCAATTTCTGCAAGAGGTAAACAGCATAGACCATCGTGTAAGGGCACCCGAACCCACACTTTTTCGTTCAGATACATATGTGGTTTGACATACCTTTGTGCAACTAAATCTATTGTCGCACCTGTATCTCTCAAAATTTCCATTTGTACGCTGTTTACCTTCCCCACACTAAGATAAGGCGTTATCGAATAATCTTGTCCAACTCCAACCTTAACATGAGAAATGATTTCTTAAGTTTATCGCATTGAGGACGAAGATGATTGCTTGATCCACATTCGTAACAACGTAATGTTTTCATCTTATCAAATTCTCTTTCTTTATTGTTCCCGGAAAATGATTCTGATTTAATTTGATAAATCTGATTTGGCTTATTATCCTTACCTTCTTTCTTGTAGTCAAAGTTATTTGAATTCTTAAACTGGGGTCGAGAATTAAACATATTCTTTTTCGGTAGTTCTTTCCTTTTTAAACTATCTTTGATACTTTCATAGTCAACCAATTTCTTAGCCAAATCTAAAGGCGTCACAAAATTTAACCAATTATCAAGAAAATGTTCTTTTGTTTCCGCAGGGACTCGAAACTTTAACTGTTCTGTAATAATCAGATTTTTAAGTTCATCAAACTTTTCAATACCTAATTCTGTAATCCAGGCGTTAAAATAACTAGTGAGTTCCTGCGCATAATTCCTCCAAGACTTGTCTGGCGTTTTATGATGCCGATAAAAACATTGCTTTAATTTTTCGCTATTCAACTTATATCTTTCTAAGATAAGACTTTTAACGAAATCATAGTTAATCGCATCTTCGGGCGATTCCCTGGCTAACATGTTCGTAATTTCTGTTGGCAAAACAGCTAACAAGTATGGAACCCAATCAGTCTTTGAAACTTTAGCCATCTCTGCTTTTTTCTCAAAATTAATTAAAAAGAGACCCATCTCATCAGATTTTTCGTCAAATTTTGGAACTATTTGCGCCAACTGTATCTTAGGTCCGACATCAGCCTTTCTTTCTGACCCATCGTTCTGTGCAGAAGTTCTTTGCGATTGCTCGAGCTTCTTTAATTCTAGTGCATGTTCTTGAGCACCATAGCCATACGTTCTTCCCTTTCTCCTTGTCGAATTCTTTCTTCTCTTTCTTTCTCTTCTTGTCGAATGCTTTCTTCTCTTTCTTTCTCTTCTTGTCGAATTGTTTCTTCTCTTTCTTTCTCTTCTTGTCGAATTCTTTCGTCTCTTTCTTTCTCTTCTTGTCGAATTCTTTCTTCTCTTTCTTTCTCTTCTTATCGAATTCTTTCTTCTCTTTCTTTCTCCTTTTACTTTCTTTCTTCTTGCGCTTTTCTATCTTCTATTACTCGATCTAGCATGATTTTAACCTCTTCTTCCTTGTAAACTTCATTTTCTAGAATTAGTTTTTTAATTTCTGGAATTGTACTCACAGTATCAATCTTCAACGCCAATTCATCACAAATTTCTAATAAATCTATCTTTCTAGCTTTTGCTAAAAAAGCCGTCGAAATTTTTGACTAAACTAAACAAAATCAGAATGTTTAACTTCTAATTATAGAACTCCTAAGTCTCTCCTACTCTCCTAATTTCAAGCAGATAGAACAAATTTCAATTAATAAAGCAATTCTAAAATCCACTTCTATTAAATCCTCTGCTTAGACCTATTATTTTTCAAACAAATTAAAATCTTAACCACGTACGAAAATCGAACAATATAACGTTTCACCAAAATTTTTATTAAATTAAGCACTATGCAAATATTTTAAACAAATTAAATAAGCATATGTAATTATCACACAAATACGCCTCAGATAGATAAAAGAATATTTTTTTAAACTCTCAAAATTCGCAACAGTACGTTATGTTCAATAAACAAAATTATTTCAAATCAATAACTAAATTGCTCAATTAAAATTAAACCAATCAAAACCACGTAAATACGAGAATTTTTCTTAATTCTCAAACCTTTTGTACAAGTATAAGAAATTACTCGCAAAAAAAATATTTAAAATAATCCACGAAACATTTTTTTTCTTTACATAAAAGAATAAATGTTAAAATATTCAACTCAAGTTCTTTTCAAATGAAAATAACACTTTTCTGTTTCACTTGATATTTTATCAAGTTTTTATTTTTTTACATAAATCTAACAAACAAAACAGAATTATAACTCAATTTGTTACCTTTCCCATTTTACAACAACAAACAAATATCAAATCTGATCATTTTCGAATCAGAAATAAAATCTAAGAACAAAAAATTATTTATTCTATTTTTAGAATAAACAAATAACCAAATAAAGAAATACACTAAAATAAAACAGAATAAACCAACACTTTATAATTTTGGCATTGATTCAAATAACAAATTGGTAGGATTAGAAATTATATTCTATTTCCTTCCAAGAATGAACCATTTTACATATTAAATCATTTTCATTCAAAAGAATTATGACATCATAATTATCCCCAACAAAAAATAAATAAACTGTAGTATTTATTCTTCAAATTTACTATCAGAACAATTCTTAATATTTTCTAAAATAAAACAGCTTACGAATTCGAAATTCACACTATTTATCAAGAAAGCTATTTAATAACTTTTCAATATTCCGATTAATTTTATTTGATGGGAATAAGTCCAGTATATTTCAGTACTTGAATTTTTGCCCCAATTAACCCAGAACTTTTACTAAAGTCTGAAATTAATTTACCCAAGCAAATTAAATGAATCAAATTAATCCAGATTAAAAGGAAATTTTATAATCGATAATAAGATTCAATTCAAGGTACTAAAAAATACAAAAAAAATTGGAACTTGCTTACTCGCTTCATGGACGAACTTGCATCTTTTTTGAATATCACTGGTTCTAGTTACCTAGGTATCGCACCTGAGCTGCCACCAAATTGGTTATAAAGCCGAAGATCGAAGACGTACATTTTATGTGTAGACGCATCACTAGGTAAAAGGCAGTCCGGTCATTTTTTAACTTTATTTACACACTTACAAACACAATTGACAACACAGACGAAAAGGTAAAATACTCGTAGTAACAATGATTTTGTTTTAGTTTCATCACTCTGAACTACACATCTCTTCACCAGCACACATCAGACTCCGACCGCTAAACCAAATTGGTTGTAAAGCGCCGAAGATGGACGATAAACACTTTAGAGGTTGATGTAATGCTTATAAGAAGCCATCATGTCTTTTTTTAATTTTATTAACATATCTCACCAGCACAATTTACAACACAAAGCAAAAATTTAAATATACGTAGTAACATTGACACTTTTGGTTTCATCCCACTCAACTATATATAACTTCACCTTCACACGTCTAGCTCCGACCGCTCACTAACGCTCTGAGATTCTTCTCTAGCAAAATAGTTCGATTTCATCTCTCATTGGATGAGTAATGCCATCTATCGGTGGCCTGGAGAAATAAGTTCTGTGAAAGTGAGTTCTTTACACTGAAAAATAAGTTATTTGCAAGTAAGTTCTTTACAGTAGCGTTAAAAATATATCAATTTAGTAGTTAAATGTGTTTTAATATCTCTTATTAATTACACCAAATCAATATCGTCATCGAAGTCATTTTATATTTTCTATATCATCCTCAAAACAACAAAACTGTAAAGTTGCCAGATTTCATAAAAAAGCAAGCAGAAAAATTAACAGCAAAAATGAAATAAAATAATGGAAGCATGGAGTTAGTAAAAATGACATTATATGACAAAGAAATACCTTAATATTTACATTTAAGTTTCCACGTATGCGTTGCAAATTCATAAAGGAAAAAAAAATTCTTTTGTATAGCAATTGAGAAAAATTCTTTCAATACGGAATCTTAAAAAAGAAAAAAAATGTTTAAAAATTTTCAATTCAATATTGCAGGGAAAATATAAAATTTTCTCTTGGGAACAGACACTGCGTGTTTTTTTTTTTATGAAATTCAAAATATATGTAGTCACATTATGTTTGTGCTCTCCGCATACATATTCTTCCAGGGTCAATGTACATTTTTTCTCCTCAGGATAAAAATGAAAAGATTTTTGCTTTTTTTTTTAAACATTCATGATGCATGTCTGTACATATTGCTGAGATTATGTTCTAGAATTTAGATTAGAAAATTCTTAAATATTCCTAATATATATTCCTCATATATATATATAAACATTAAATTATCACATATATTAAATATCTAAAATTAAAAATTTATAACAATGATCTCTGATTACAAAATAAAAAAATAATTTTATACTGACGTTACTTTTTAATTCATTTTTGGTTCGTTAATTTTTGAACACCTATAATTTTTTTTTTTAACCAGTGGCTTAAAAATCTGTCATAATTATCTCGTTATTTTAATTAAAATTAGCTGACCCGTCCGGAAATCAGTAACTTTCTTTTGCGGTTTTGATAAAAATAGTCATTTTCGCATTCTCTTCTAAACAAAATGTCTTTCCGAACGAAACTCCGGCACTCGTCCCCGCTGCGTACGGCATTGTATAGGAGACGTCCTTTGCACGTGCTGCAATGTGCTGCTTTGCATGTGCTGCTATCGTTTAATTTCAATTTCAACCGCGAAAGCCACGAAATAAGCTTCCTTAGTTATCAATATCTTAATTATTTCATGTTAAGTTAAATGAACTAATTCCCGTTGAAGATGATTCCAAACATTATTTAGAGCACTTTGCTAAAAATATGAAATTTCAACCACCATATCTCTCATACCCCCGTAGCTACCGACATGCAACAACCATAGTGCACGATGTGAGACTCCAGGCTACTACCACATATAAACACCAGTGATCTGCGCTCGGTAATTGTGGCAGCAAAGTGAAATATAAGGACAAAAAGTTATTTTTTTATATTGAAAATGCTCTAGGTCGACTATGTTCAACCACCATATCTTTCACACCCTCATAGCTACCGACATGCAACCACCATAATGCACAATAGAAGACTCGAGGCTACTACCACACATAAACACCAGTGGTCTGCTCTGGGTAGTTGTGGCTGCATAGTGAAATATAGTGACACGTACGTCTATTTTATATATATACAGGGTGTTTATAATATAAGTATCTCTATTTGGAGCTGCCTGTAGCTCGAAGGAATAACTCAAATGAAACCAAAATCGGTACATTTACTTAAAGGGAAGAGGGAAGAAGAATGGAACAATAAAATATATAATTGCAATAATCAACGGCAGATGGCGCTAATGAGTGTGGAATGTAATGGGTAATACAAGAACGAAGAATTAAGGCATCAAACAGGATGACACACCTAATTTATTGAAAATTGCCACAGTGAATGTGGTTACGATTTCTCATGGCGGTGCCGATCATGTTCACGTTCCACATGGCCATTATGCTGGAGGATACAATGCAGGCGGTGCACGACGTAATCAACTGCAGAATGTAACGCATCAGGAGTGATGTTTCGCACATGTCGTGATATGCAGTAAAGTGATTGAGGTTTGCGGCACCTCCACGTTACACAAAATTACACATTACATTTCACACTTAAAAGCGCCATTTTTCGGCGATTATTGCAATAATTTTTTTTTGTTTATCCATTCTTCTTACCCTTCTCGAGTAGTAAGTGTACCGATTTTGGTTTCATTCGGGTTATTCCTTCGAGGTACAGACTGCTCCAAATAGAGATACTTATAATATAACCACCCGGTATGCAGATTTGGCAAAATGATTTGTTTTAAATTATAAGAATATAAAAAGCATATCAATAAAACTCAGCGAATGTATAGGCAAATAATGAAAAGTGTTTTATATTCCATCAAAATAACGCCTATCGTTAGCAATGCTGTTTTAACAACAGCTGCACAATACTCGAAAGCTGTAGACATCTGTATTTATTGCAAAGCTAACCCCCATTAACATTGCTTTAAATGTCTGAATCCAAACATCATACACTTTAAAAGCCCTGTTCGATATGTGGGGGATAATATAAATCTGCTGGAGAAATATAAAGAAAGTGCAGTTGATGGTATATAATTACAACTCCATAAGCTTGTTAAAAACTTAAGCTGAATATTGTTGTAAAAATTCAAAGCAATGTAACGAGGGTTCTTATTGCTAATCCGTAAGAGGATTTTACCCACATCATTCATGAATTGTACAATGTACTATCGTTGTGAAATGTATTTTTCAAGGGAAAAAAATCTTTAATAGAATATACAGTGTTTTGCTTGATTTTGATACGAATCTTCTGTTTCTGAACACTTTGATCGAGCTTTATTTTCATGCGTTGCATATTGTCATACATTATCAATCTCCATACATTACAAAACCTTTAAATTGAAGGATAGTATACAGAAATGTTTTATTATTTATGACACATAATGTTGATGCAAAAGGATATAGAAAAGTGAGTTTCAAATAGTGCTCCCGATGCGATACGTATATCAGTTATACGTTTAACCAATATACGTATATACGTATAATACGTATTTAGGAAATACGTATACCCTAAAATATACGTTTAAACGTATCCATATACGTATAAGCGTATGTCGGTTAAACGTATAATTTAAGTATACGAAAAATTCAATTATACGTATATTTTAAATACGTATTTACTTTTAATACCAATGGACCTCATTAGTATTACGTCACAAAACGGGGAACAAGCTGGAATTCAGGGGTTTTAGCGAAATAATTTGCATAATATGTTTCATACATAGGATTTTGTTATTTTTCCCTATAAACGATTATTATAAGCATATAACGGAAGAAAACACTTTTTGAGAAAAGAATGAGAATAGACACGTTTCAGATTTATTGTCACTTCTTGTTAAGTAAGTTTATTTTTCTTTTCTAATTTTTTGAAACTTCTTTATTTGTGAGTGCGTGTACTCAAGATTGCGTTCGGGTTCAAATGTTATTCTTTCGACGGGGCTAACGTTTTCCACTCTGTGTTAATGTGTATAATGCGAGTTCATTTTTTTAATAATGACACTCATGGTATTATACAAGGTGTATGGACATTACGTTTAAGATTTTTTGTTAATTTTGACAAATTTAATTTTTTGTGTGAAGTACTTATAAATTTTGATTTCTAATAGCCAGACAAATAATCGTCAATACAGATTTTAGAACGCAATCACACATGCATAAAATGACTTGCCTTCTCATTTCTTTTTTAATGTAGGACGTATTTTCAAAATATTTTAACACGGTGACTACCGGGTTAAAAGCAACGGAATTTTATTTTATTCAGAAATTCCGAATTCATACCTGAAAATACTAATAGCAATATTTGCTTTATTTAATGACAGACATTTCGTGATTACATAAAATTAAAAAAAAAACTTCTTTCGAAATTTCCGGTATTAATTCGTAATTTTGGATTAAAAGTGGAATGTCAAATAAGTGACCAAGTGACGACGCCACGTATACGTCCTCGGTAGCAACCGTGTTATATAGAGAAAAAAATATTCTTAAATACAATAAAAGTATGAGTGTGAAACTTCCCAGGAAATAGATTGGTCAGTGTCACTATAAGATAAAAAGTTAATGCATGCCTATGTTCTGCGGTCGCATTAAAAAATAACTTTTCGCGCGGAATGTCCACGCCATAAATCTAAAGAAGTTGTGTGTGGAGATGTTACAGACATGCGAAAATTTGCTTTGGAGCTACCCGCTACCCATAGTAAAACATTTCATAATTAATAGCTTAGATTTAAGGGAGAAAAAAAACTATATATCTCAACTGAAGAAAAAAAGTTTCGATTTTTAATTTTTTTTTTGGAATACCTTTACCGCTTGACAGGTAAATTAGGGACTTTCGTGGATCTTTGAACAAGTAATCACGATGGTCCACGTAAACTACGAGAATGTGGGCCACAGTGGGTGTTTCTCAATTTCTCTGATCCGCAGACCCGGTAGGTGCCATTTCCCTTTACTTCTGGCATCAAGGTTTTGGTTTTTCTGACGTCACTGGCGGTGCTAAGGTGCATTCTTCCAATGGGAAATAACCTTTTTTTCTGATTTAAAATAGTATTTATGCTAAAAAAAAATTCGTTTCTTTGGTCATAGGAGAGCGTATTTCTTCAAAATAAAACATTTTTCATTAGGCACAAAGTAAAGTATTTTTTTTTCTAGGAATAAAGCGATTTAGAGGAGATTTTTTTCCTTCAGATGAAATAATCGTGTATTTGATAATATGGGAGTTTGTATTGCTTGTTATCTTTGGTCGATCTTTGAAAGGGACGGGGATGCAATGTAAACAATTATTTTAATTTCCTTTGACAGCAAGGGCAGTTTTCCTTCACACGAAGCTTTAATTCCTTCTCAGAAAGAGAGATTTCCGGTCACATTTCCTAAATACGTGGCAAATATTTTCCAGCTTCTGTTAGTGCTTTTGGTCTTAGCTCTTTAAAATAATGCATTCTTTGCATTGATTTTGCAGAAAATTTCTAGTACTTATGCTATTGCAACATGTACTAATCGTTTGGATAAAACGCAAAATGTTCTATATCATACATTTTCGAAGAAATCTGATATAAAAAATTGATCGATCATTGCATCCAAAGGAACAGATAATAGCTTTAGAAAAATCATGCATCAAGCACAGATTATGTAACACTTTTCAACTCTTCAAAAATACTTTTATAAATCTTTACTGTTTAATTAGGTCTGATGTCTAAGAGAAAAATTTGTACAAAGGCATAACACATTTAAAAATGCCATTTCAGGAATTACTAACAATATTCGAAAAAATATCGAATTCTTTTGTGCACCCCTGTATATGATCTATAGATTTGTATATAAACTATGTATACAAATTACTAATAATGTTACTAATACTATACATACAGCGGAATAAATTGCTAAAATTTAGTTCAGTTAGGGAGGGCATAGCACAGTTGAAAATTCACCTTCAGCAATTTCCGTTGATAAACGCACATGTATTCGAGTATTTTGTGCTGCCTTGTGGGTGATACATAGAATTTATACATAACAAGTAATAGGCAAAAAATTCGTTACATTTAAAAAACAACTAAAATCGCACTTCAAGGAATTATTAATAACTGACAGTACTTTAACCGAATACTTTTGAGTATTTCTGTAAATGAACGATACATTATATGACAGTAAGCGCCTTGTAGTGCACCTCAGTGATCAATTTGAATATGTATAAAATATTGAAACATCTTTAAAATAAGCTGCAAACGATTTTTCCCCATAGACCGTAATGTAACGAATTCTTTTCAGTGCTGCAATAATGGTATAAGTGCTATGCATACAATATTCTATAGTAAACCTCTTATAGTGCACATGTTATATATGTCAATTTTAATATGTTTGAAATATTCTAACATCATTACAATAAGCCGCAAACGATTTTCCCCATAGACCGTAAAGTAACGGAATTCTTTCGAATCTCCCTGTAAAATAAGCTTACGTGCTACACACTTCATTTTCAATACCGAAGATGGCATAATAAAGCTCAATAAGATATATAAATTACATAACAATCCGAGTATATTTACGGCAGTTCGAGCACAGACAGACAGGACATACAGACGGCATACAGACAGAAAAACCGAATGTATAAACACTTTTCAACTATGTTGGAAAGCTTAAAAAAGAGATACGCTGCCAAAAAATGAAAAATGTGGAGTCAATCAACTGTGTATGATCAGTATGTGTATGATCAATCAACTCATGTATTTTATCATTGCATGATAAAACAGTACGAAAAATTGCAAATAATAGAACATACATCTAAAATACATCTTCAAAATGCACCCTGTAATGAAATAAAATGCTCGAAATGAAAGCATATTCTGAAGGTATACTTGAAAGTACCTTAATATATAAATTATTAAAATATTTTTATATAATTTTATCATCATACAGCATTAAAATATAAATTAATATAATCCTTTTGGAAGATATTTTTAAAAGTATATTATTTTGAATTTCAAATTTAATTTTTTTATATCACATAAATCTTCCAGTTTTAAAAATGCGGCAATTTAAAAAATAAAGTTTCTATTTTTATTTTGTTTTAAATCTCTTTTAGGAATACTGCTGTCTTACTTTTTATTTTATAAAATATATATATATCAATTATTTGATATTTAATCACATCAATTATCTGAATAGAATCTGAAGAAACAGTAAATTTTAAAATTAAGTTTAGAACGCTGAAAATAAATGTAATTTTAAATTTTAAATATTATTAGGAAATAAATTTTTTTGCGTAAGCGTTAGAACTCTCTTTCACGCAATAATTTTTCTTTCTTTCTTTCTTTTTTTTTTTTAATTATGTATGTGCATTTATGGTTATCGTGTAGCATTAAAATAATACTTTTTATAAATATTTCGGAATTTGTTTATAAAGTATATTACTCTGAATTTCAAATTTTATTTCCATTAAATCATCTAATTGTATCTTATGTATATTTCGGTTTAAAAATACTAAATATTCAGCCATTTACTTATTAAAGTTTTTACATTATTTGTATTTTAAATCTAATTACACAAAACTCAATCTTGTGTATATGTGGTATGAGTTTAAAATCTAAGTTATTTTTTTTAAAACTTTTTTATAGGTTTTTATGAAATACATGTCACAATTATAATAATATTAGAATTATTATGTATTTCAAATAGAATACTGATCAAATATTAAAAATATACTATATTAAAATTATTAACATGATATTAACTGCACTCATATAAACATTAAATTTTCTGCTCTTGTAGGTCTTTAAGATTTTATTTATAAAAATTACTATTTGCTTGTTTTTAAAATGAAAAGGAACTTTTCATACTGAGGTACAAATAAAATGCAATGTTAAAAATAGCAAATTTAAAAATTATATATCGTAGAATTGAAAAGACATAATAGTTTAAATTTTGGATGTGATGTTTGTCCTATGTATAAAAAATATTTAAAAAAAAATTTAAACTTCTTCACTCGAAAATTTGTATTGATACTTTTCAATTAAAAATAGGGCTTTTCTAAACCAAATCAATCGGAAAACTGAATCGAGCAGGCTAAGACTCCTATAATAGGAGTTCTAAAGCAGAGGGCAGGTTAAGTGACATCAAACAGCAAATCGACCCCATATTGATTGCAGGGTGAAATGGGGCACAACCTTATGATATAGTAACCTTGCACAGACTAGCAGGAGAAAAGTATCTTTTTTCACATGAACGAAAACCGTTTATACGTTTATACGTTTAACCGCTGGGTTAAGATCCGTATATACGTTGGACCGTATATAGTGTTTCGTATAATACGTATAACCGACTGTGCCGTATCATACGTATAAAAAATCTGCACCCCGTATAATACGTATTATACGTATACACGTATAAACGTATAATAGGGAGCACTAGTTTCAAATCAAAGTTCGCATACATACAATTGCTTTCATTTAACATAGATTTTTTTTTGCCATAGAAAAGGTGACCTACGCAATTGAGAAATTCAGCTATGATGTGTACATTCGCAATCATTTTTTGTTTTTTTGTTGTTGTTTACTTAAAATGATTTAAATATTTTGTAATATAATCTAATTGTATTTCTTAAATCTCAAGGCGTATTTATATCTTATATATTATTAGGCTCCAATCATTTAACCAGTAATTTACAAATTGATTTACTTACTTGTAACGCATTTAGTAAACCCTTTATATGCGAAAACACTCATTTATTGTGTCAGATGTCTATCTCAATTAAAATAAATGACTGGTTATTTAATCCTTATGCACAATAAATCACTAATAAAATGAGGAGATTAAATGCTGAATGAGGTCGTAATACATATAATTTAAGTTGCTTTAGGCAATAATAACGGTATACTAAATTGTGTTATTGAAACCCCTTTTGTAAGACATACATATTTCAGGTAATATAAATCAGATGTGGAATTTATTTATTTATTTATTATTAATGAAAAATTAGAAATAATGGTATCTGTTTAAAATGAAATGTACTAATATTAGTTCAGAATTATGATTTTATAAACAATAATAATTGAATGTTTATGAATATTTTAAATACAATTAAATGTATTCACTGTTTATAATTTTCTTTTGAAAGAGCAAAAAACAAATAAATTCGTCAAAACATTGTATAGTTAAATGTAGTAGATATATATTTATTGATATGTGTGATAGTATATGTTGTTATTTATCCACCAACAAAATTGAAAATGTCATAAAAATATTAAAAATAATATTAATCCTTATTATCCTAGCGATACCGTTTGATACCAGCAATCAGTACTTTGAAAATACCTTTTTTCTGTTTAATAAACATATCATTGTGATTTTCTGCTAACACTTGGAGCTTCTAGACTGCTTAATGAAATAACCCAATTAGGTAAATAAAACCAATAACTGCGCGTTCTATGTTGTTAGTCTCAGGAAAGTTTCGCGTGTTGAAGACAGGGGAAAAATTGATGGTCTGCAAAATTGAGTACATTTTACGAAAATTAAAAATTTGTAAATGAGTTAATTAAATGTTTATCATTATTTATGTTTGAATGACCCTCCTATAGGACACATTAAAAAAATCTCTCATATTGTATAAGGAAATTTTCGTTTTGAAATGTTCTGGTACCGTATGCTACCACTTAGGCTTTTATGATAGCTTTTTATATCTAAGGTTGAAACTATGTGTTTGTTCATTTTAGTCACGTTCTATGACTAGAATTTCACTTTTAACATAAAAAATCTCGAAGTATGCTTTATATAAAAATACTGCTGATTCTCAGGTGGGATGAGAAACAAATGTTTTCATTGAAATTCTAATTCTCAGCGGATACTGTGTGGTTTCTGGGGAAATACGATTTTGGAAAAAATAGTGCAGGTTTCAGGAATGAACTGGTATACAATACTGTGCGACGGGACCGATTCATTCACGTTATGAGACTGATGCATGTGGATGATGAAAATATAATTGATAAATTGTACAAACTACGTCCATTGTCTGAGAAACTAAACAAAAAGTTTATTTCACATATCTCACAACACGAGCAACGGATAAACTATGACTTGCAGATGATAAAATATTTCAGTCGCGATAGCTGCAAGCAGTTTATTAGAGAAAACCGATATTATTAGTGCATAGGTTTCGGATATAATGTGTAGTGTCTCAACACACTTGATGGGTATCTCATCAATTTCGATGTTTATCAAGGAAAAAGGACTGAATGTAACTCAATATATGAAATAAAATTAGTAAGGTTTTACTACCTCTTCCAGGAATGCTGAGGAATTTTCTTGACCGTATGAAATGTCTGCCATTCTGCTTTTATATTAACAACACGATATTTTAAAGGAGCTACAAGAGTGAGACTATGGTGCAACTGGCACCATACATGAGAATACAATTACGTCGCATTGTCTTTTGTCTTCTTCCAAATAAATGTAAAAGAGGATGCATCGAAATACGTTCTTGCATAGAAGGAAGAGTTGCTATCGTCCGTTGGGTTGATAATGTTGTAGTGACTATCGCTTATAATTGTCCTATTATAAATGTATGTTTACCAAAGCAGACAAAAAAAGAATTGAAGTGGAATTCAATATCATTGGTGAGTATAATCGGTAGAAAAGATCAAGTGGCTGAAAACATATACTTATACAGAATCACCATTCGAAGAAAAAAATGGTGTGGTCAATTTTTACTTGGTTGATTGGTGTGATGGTGCACACCACTTCGATATACCACAGGAAGTTGAACTCCTCTATGAAGCAAGTACAATTACGTAGAGTCATAACCTAAATATACCTCACAAGTTACTATAATCGTCCAAAATCTTTGGGAAGAATTCTAACATCAAATAAAAGGAGTCAGGAAAGCATAATATATATATATATATATATATATATATATATATATATTAATGGCATTCAAAATTCAGAAACGGTACTTTCTTTTTTTGAGTTCTATATTATTTTTGAATATTTTTTCTAAAGTATCTGATTAATTAAGATTTGGGCCCTCTTCACAAAGTCGTCACTATGCTGCTGCGTAATGCAAAGGCCTCGTAAGTACAAAATGTGCAAAATGTAATGTAGGATTCTGTATTGGTTGTTTTCTTAATTTTCATACAAATATGTAATTTAATTTGTTTTTTTGCTAAAAACAATTTTATGTAGGAATAAAAATACAATCTGTTTATAATAAAAATATTTTTGCTACTGTAAAACCGGAAATTTGAAAAATAACTATGACTTGTAATAATAGTAGAGTAAGATCGTAGCGGTACCGCTTGGTATCAGCAATTTCTGACGAACATAATTAAAATGTTTCTAAAAAAATGTTTTATGCTACAACAAGATAACCAATGAGCACACACTAAGGAGTAAATTGAAATGCAATGAAAAAAATAATTCAGGCTTCTGGTTAATAAAATATTGAGATATTTATTGATTTTTCAGCAAATTGAGACACATGATTTTGATTTTAAATGTAATAAATTAGTCTATATATCTCTGAAAAAGAGTTTTGGTACACCCTTTGCGATTTTTTTATGCAGTTCATATGCAAAACATTTGACGAAGACCATTAATTAACCCGTACTGCATTGCTAAAGAAAAAAGACAAATGTTTCTCTATTTACGAAAATATGACATAACCAAGTATGCAAATATACAATAATCTCTTCGTGTGATCAACGGTTTCCAAATGTGTTCTTTATCTTTATAAGCTTCAGAAACCAATATATTTCCAAGACATAAAGAAGAATTTATTAAAGCAAAGTTTATTTTGTTTATTTATCATGTTTCCCTGTGAAACACGCTTTTTGAACATGAAAATTTTATTTGAGAATTGATAGAATCTGAAAAAAGTATACTGCAATATGAAAAAATTGATGAATACACTACAAAGCTACTCTAAAATGCTTCCAAAATTCAGTGGAAGACAAAAAAAAAAAAAAAAAAAAAAAAAAAAAAAAAGAAAAAACTTTGGTTTTATAAATTTGTCTTTAAATCTGGAAAATATATAACCATCGTTGGTTTTCTAAATATAAAGAACGCTTTTTGAAATCGTGGATAATTCGAAAGCTGTTATTGTCTATTTTAGTTTGTTGTTGTATTTGTCTTTTTTAAGGTGTAACATTCGAGCAATCACTAGAACAATGATGTATTTAAATGATCAGGGTTATTTTATTTTAAGTGATATGACGTGTTTCCTGCGATTTAGAGCAAGTCACATGTGTTGCTTAAAATTAGAAATTGACACCGTACGTAATAGCAATTTTCATCTGTTGCTTTTTTTTTATTTTGTTAATACACTTTAAATACCTTTTTTCACAAAGCTGATATTTATACAATATACATTAGTGTAATTATAAAAGTCTTATCTGTTTCAATATCTTCGAATTTTATTTTTACTTCCTTTTAAAATAATTATCTTAAGAGAAATGTGAATCTAATCCACTCCATAGATTTTCATAACAAACACTGCGCTGCATCAATAGTTTATTAAGAAATACCATTTTGTAACAGGTGAATTGAAACGAATTTTCTTGGTTAACATTATTAATAAGATAATTATTTAGCAGAAGGTCTATTCCCCCCATGGGAATTAATCACACTTTCCATTATCTATGATGAAATTTTAAAATATGACTTATGGCTTTATTAAACTATTAATTATTTAATAAAATTATAAATAATTATCTTAACCAACAAGGTAAAGATTATATTTCTTTTAAAACATCTATCTCAGTAAAAGTAAATAAACGTGAAGCAATAAATAAAATGCATTATCAATGAAAGTATGTATTAATATTCTTAACGATCTGGCACATATAGTTCATTTTCCAATAATGACTAATCTTACTAATTGGTGAAGATTCAGAAAATCTATAATTAATAAAAATAATTTAAGGTTACAAAGTAATTGAAATATATTATAAATAGTGATATATCATAACGTTTTATTGCATAAGGTTGGAGTGTGAGTTATAATGCATGTTCATTTTTTTCTTTTTTGTATAATAAACTTGACAGTTATGTTTAAAGCCAAAACCAGATTAAATGATGAGAGTGTTAATTAGGCTATATATGTGCTTCATTTCGAAAAATATTTATTGACACATAAAATTAGTGGTCTTTATTTTAAATGTTATTATGCTATTGATGTGTTTTTTGTACTAAACATTTCTAGTCACCACTATTATATCTATATATTTTTAAATATATTAATAACAAAAATGTTTGTTATACAAATTATCTGGAAAACTTAAACGATATCGCAGGGTGACTTTAACGTATTGTCTTTAAATTGAAAGCTGTTTTTATGAATTTTTTGTGCTTTTTTGTGGCAAATACTCGAAATTGGCAAAATACTCATTATATAGTTTTGACACAAATCAGAATTTTTGTTTTATTGGTAAATTATAAATTTAGTCATAAAGGCATCAGAATGTCTCAATTGATGTAAGTTAAGTGACGAAATTGGCAAATACTCATTATATAGTTTTGACACAAATCAGAATTTTTGTTTTATTGGTAAATTATAAATTTAGTCATAAAGGCATCAGAATGTCTCAATTGATGTAAGTTTACTCCAAGAGGCACGAGACACCAAAAAAATGAGAAATGGCTACTTCTAATTCTTCCTTAATTAGCAACCAGAAGCACTAGTACAAATTCACCACTAGAAGCAAAACAAAGCAAAAGGTTTTGAAAAATGAAAGGGGGCTATGTTATTCTATCTGAATAAAAAACATAAAAGTGATTTTCTATATGTGACAACTATGAAAAACATAACATATTACAAAAAATGTAAACTACAGCTTATTTAGAGGTGCGGTTTTTAATAATGTTATTTGCACCTCCCTGATATTCACTGCAATTTGGGATGTCAAACCCCGCATTGCAATTATTTTCTCTTTGCATTTTTTAATACTATATTGCCAAAATAAATGTTTAAATAAGGGCCCCTGATAAAATAAAAAAAAGAATTTTAAATGTAAAATAATTTAGTGTTTTAATATATAACATTATATTTACATAAAATATATAAATAATGAAATGTATAATAGTTTTTCTTATACATATTTCAAAATTAATATGCAATTTTGAAAATGCTAACTATAATAAACTGTCTAATGTTACATTTCTAACAAAGCTACATAGTCATACCTTTATAATCAATAAATGTACTATGAAATGAAATTCTGAGAAACCCATACCGTTATGTTGTAATGAACACTTAATGATGTACCCAATAGGAACACAAAGGCACGTAGTAGCCTTATGTAATCTATCAAACAATGCCTGTTTACACTACATGTTTGAATAGTTGTGGTGATTGTTCAATTCGGGTTATGCCCAACATATTTCAAAATGTCTGAAATTTGGAAAATATATGTTTGCAATCAAATACCTATGTTCTTTAAAACCATCTGTTAATTTCATACACAATCAGAAATGTTACACATCCAACGATACAAGTCATATGTATTGTCTCACATGTTATAGTTCATAAAATTTTGTTTGTTCAAGTTCAATTTCTACGATTTTACGGTAAAAAGAGAGAAAAAAAATCTGAATGAAATTAAACATTTTCTTTTTAATTTCAGAAAATAAAAAGTTTATTGTTATAAGATTCAGATAGAATGTTTCCGAAAGGATATGAAATAATGTTAATTGAATATTATAACTTGGCAAAATATCAGTATTTTTTACCATCTCTGCAGTCAAAAAGCTTTACAGTTTAAAACTGAGATGAAACAATCTTAATATTAAATATATGTATAAATACATTTTACAGTATGTTTTATTATCTATAAGTTTAACTTTAAAAGTGGATCATGTCTAAAATTAAGTTTGACTAAAATTTTATTATTTTTTAAATACTAAAGTAAAATATATTTCACGAAACTTTAAGGCGAACTTATAAAAATAATATAATCGTATGAGAAATCTACTGGGCAACTTAAATGTTACTGAGATATTTATTTGAATGAAGGTATATTTTTTTCATTTTTGTAAGACACAAATATATGTGGTAAAAAATGTATCGTAATTTATATCATACATGATTAACACTGAAATATTTCTTTATGATATGTAAATATGAATAGTTTATCAGACATAATAATTACCATAAAATATTTTTTAATAAATATTTAATCACAAGATGTGGTATTATAAATTAAATATTGCATTTTAACTGTTGATTAAATTTTACTGATTTTAAAATTTTTATTGACTCCTTTTAATACTTTTTCAAAATTAATTGAATAAAGCTAAGGATAACTTACTATGCAAAGTAAGTTGATAATATTACCTGCAAAATACTTATAATAACAGCTTTAGGTTAGCTTAAATAAAAAATACACATTTATCAAAATATATATATATGTATATAATATATTTTTATGAAATAGTTTAAAATGGTGCATACAAGAGAAAAAATGTTGTAATGAACTTCAGTGATTCTTTTTAATTTCAATAAATTTGAAGTATAATAACATCATTAATGTACTTAAAGAAAAATAACTGCATCACAATTTTAATAGAGTATGTGTATTCCCTTCATCTAGTATAAAATTTCATAGATCTACTCAACGAAATAAGATCACCATTGATCTATTGCGTTCTATCGTATTTTCATCTGGTGATGATATTCTATGCATCTATGTGTTTTCCTCATTGTGCTTTAAATCATCATATTTATTATTGTGTTCTTCCCAGTATTATTCCGTTATGCTACCTGTATCATCATGTGCCTTATGTTTTATAATATTCTACACCAGGCAGAATTTTATTCAGTAATTTCATTTCATCATAAAATGAAATAAAAAAATCTAAATAAACAATTTAAAAAATGCACGATTGAGAAATATATATATAAATTCAGCATTTGCTGTCCATATGCGGTAATGTGTGCTAATTCATACGTGCATCTCTGTATATAATCTATAGAATTTATACACACCACTTAATATACTAAAATTTATATAAGTTTTAAAATGCATACCACAGAGGAAAACGCATATCCAGTAATTATGGATCACAGTCTGTCCAGAAACCGAATTCGAAACCGAACCGACTGGTTAATATTTTATCGCGTCCTGCTTTACAAAGCTTAAAAATATCTTTAACTTTCATTTTGAATTTCCTAATATAATTCATCATTTGGTCAGGGACTCGGGTTTCCTCTTTTTCACTGCCCATTGTTTAGTCGGAGCAGCTTCTTCAGCAGTGATGTTGCATTGTAATATTGTATTACAAATATTTTTTTTATTATATATATAGCCTCCTCGTTCCCTGTTGTGCTTCCCGAGGTCTCAGATTCGGCTTAATTAAGTATTTTATTTTAAATATCGCAATAAAGAGAACCGGGAGGGACATTTATGATCTATACCCTTAGTTTCATATTCTTAGCAGTGTTTCTCGGGCAGTAAAGTAAAGTAAAGAAAAGTACACCACAACCAATTTTTTACTATAGGTAATAACACAATGTAATAGTTTTGTGTGTCCCTGAGAACTAACTATAAATGCTACCTATTCTATACTTCTGAGAAATCATTTGGTAAGCCCGCCTAATTGATGTAATCTCATTATATTTGAAATAACTTAATATCAAGAAAATGCACTGTAACCATAGACCATTATGTAGTTCCCCACAGACCATAATGTAGCAAAATTATTTTATGTACTTCAGTAAAAGAAGTACAATTGCTACACACTTTATTTTGAATACAAAACATTCTTTACTAAACCTAAATGACATAAAAATTACATGACAGTCCAAATATATTTTCGAGACTTAGAGCACAGACTAACAGATAGGTAGACAACCGTATTCATAAACAATTTCCATCTATGTTGGAAAGTGTTGAAAATACTTGAAAATATTACAATTCTGTTTAATTTTTATAAATTAATTAGTCGTGCCAATAACACTAATATTCCACACTTTGGAAAATATTTTTCTTTTAAAAAATGTCATTAAATTGTTACTTTTGAATAAAAATCGATAACATTTATATTTACATAGTAACTTGAATATAGGAAAATATTCTGATAATTAAATTAAATGCTAATGTGTTTTTATTTCGTATAAATAACTATTGAACATAATTCCATTTCAATAGATTTTCTCGGCAGTTTATCGGAATTTAAATCTTTCAATAAAATAAAGAACGTAAGTGAAGTGTGCAAGTATCTTCTTAATGAGATCACAATATTTAAATATCTGCGAATGTTTTTCGCATAAGATAAAATAAAACTAGACGATAATTAATATAAGGATGATTCTATAACGTTTTTCTATATACACAAATTGTTGGGATATAACAGAAATAGACAAACTATTAAACGATAATGTATATATTTTTAATTGGGGAAAAATATTCTATTTAAATTATTGTATGTTAGATTTGTGCGAAGCAAACACATTTAGTATTACAAATTACACAAAATTCTTACAACGATGAAAATGGCAGACATGAGATGGCATAAGGTTACATCGAAGGCAGTGTGTTGTTTTTATTGTGCTAAGATTATTTCATGCAAAGTATATAAAGGCATTGCGCTGAGCTACCAAATAATAGGAAGGTCTTATTCTCTTTTTTGTTACATTGCTTTTAGCGTGGTTCAGCCATGAATATTAATTGCATTAAAATTTCTCTCCCATAAAATGTCAAAACATTGTTTTATCTCTTTGTAAGTGAATTTGGAGTAAATATTTACAAATCCACTTTTTTTCGAACTTTGCACTGAATTACATCCTTTACGAAAAATCTACAACTTCCATCTTATATCGTACAAACAAAATATTTACATTAGAAATGAAAGCAATTTATGAATGAAAATTTTCCAACATAACAAGAAACGTGACAAGATAGTAAAGTACTGCTTATCAAATATATCTACTACATTAACATATTTATATGCTGTTATTATAGTACACATATAATTAGTACAGTAATACGCAAAAGTGATTAGAAATGTGCGAACAATTTGAAAGATTACCATTAAAATTTAAGAAAGTGTAGAAATAATCACTTACGCTTATGAAAAAAGCGAAGTGATCAACGCAGTTCATGAACTAGAAAATGACTCAGTATTACTGTGTAAAAGATTCCAGATGAATAAATATACGTTATTCCGAAATTCCCAACTTATAAAATAATTTGATCACGAGAAATGTAGAAATTAAAAATAGATTTCGAAGTTCGCAATTGCTTTATTTACAGCATTCAAAATATTACAAAATGCGATGTAACATTGTTTAACTATTTGTAGCAATTTTTCTCTCAAAATAAAACAACATTCATTAATACATTTGCATGGTATTCAAATTATGTTTATATTATCTAATAAAATAGTTTGTAGAAGAGAACTGCAACGAACTATATTGAATACCAGGTGTTACTAGCGTAGCCGTATTAAATAATCGACTATGTATCAATATTTCATAATTTAGGCTGTGATTTTCAAATTTACCTCTAAATGCAACTAACACTCGAAAACGTTTTACTTGTTTAGATTCCAAAAACTCTGAAAGTACTTTTGAGATTAATTTAATGTTTGGGTTCATTTGTTCCAATAACTGCGCTTAGCTCAATTAATTTGAAAGTACAGGCATAGGGAATTGTAAGCGTGCCATACATGGATAACGTTAAGTTTTTTATTTATTTTGTGCATATTTAAGAGTTCTTTAGTGTAGAAAAACATCCAATAAACATATCAAGTTTATATTATGGATGCTGATAGAAAAAGAAAGGTTTTCACCAACAAAAACTAAAATGAAATGTACAGTAGGGTAGACCGGGACACGTTTACGCATGGGAAACGTTTACGCAGAGCACTTTTTCCGAAACGCTTTTGAGCGTCATTCGAGCTTCGGTCTAGCATGCGGGAAGGATAAACTCTTTTCTGTCAAGGTGGGTAAATTTTGTGTTGAACTTATTGAAACTTATTGTTAAATAATAATACTTAGTTAAGGATAAACAAATATATGAACATTAGCAGAATTGTATCCTTTTTTGAGAACTGTATTTGTATGAACAGAAATGTTATTAATTTTCGTTGCAAGTTAAAATTATATTTAAACATGGCGACGGGGCACGTTTACACATTGACATCGGGGCACCTTTACGCACGTTCTTACTGCGTAAACGCGTCCGTGAAGCGTTTTTTGCTCCGTACTGTCTGAAACCTATTTAGTATTTTCAGGCTATTTAGTTTTCAAAGTCATCATTTAATGTTTAATTGAGTAACATATTCGTCTTTTATAGCTTACAATCATATAATTCTGTCTTCATTCCTGTTCAGCTTCAATTTTATAGACTATTCAGCCTGTAATAATTTTTCTTTATTTTACAGATGGTAAGACATTATGTTCAAAAGTTAGATGTCAAAATAATGAAAAATGCCGTTCTGAAAGTGAGACTTGGTCAAAACACTATTCTAGGGACTGCCAAACTGTGTGTGTATTTATTGTTTGAAATCATACAACCAATCCAAAAAAGGCCACGACTGGGTTCAATGTCTTAGATGCAAAAGGTGGTTCCATGACAAGTGTGCAAAAGGAAATACTTTATTTTTGGTTTGTAAAAACTGTAACAGTGATCATGAAGATGACTACATAGTTTCAGTTTAGCCTATAAAATGTTCTTTAATTAATTCTCTTTAATTTTTTTATATTTTTAAACATTGTTTTAAGTAATAAATAAAACATTTCAATTTGATTTCATATTTATTTCACTTACTCTTTGGTAACACTTATAATATGCGTAAAATTGCCCCGTTCACGGGGCAAGTTTACACAAAGGACTTGGACCTAAAAAAAAAAAAAACTTACGGTTAATAACACAAATACGGCAACAACTGAATACACAAAATTTGACTTTATTAACTGCTTTATAAAACCACAATGTCAAAATTTCCTAAGTTAAAACATAAAAATTAGAAAATTCAGTGAAAAAAAACCGCGTAAATGTGCCCCGGTATACCCTATTTTAAAGTGACTATCAAAATTTATCCCAACCAATTAATGAAGGATCTGTGTCGTAAAATATACAAAAACGTAAAGAGATCTTTAAACAGCTTCAATGTCGTTAACACAAAAATTTATATATATTAAATATATTGAATAAATTTTATATGCCAATAAATTGTATCTATTTTAGTAATTATTTTAATATTTATTTGTAATGGTTTGCATTCTAATGATATAATATATATTTTCTAGGATCTTTCATCGAAGGACATTTCTATTGAAACCTCATATTATTTTAATATTTGTAGCTTGTATAAAAGGAAATGCTTATATTCTACTTATATTAGAGTCTACCAAATAAAAGTCACCAGAATATGTCATTCATGATGAAATCTGGAATAGTGGTACGTATTGTATTAAAATCACGACAGTATAGCAGTATTAATTTCATGGTAATAGATAGTACTGCTAGCTATTTTTGTATCAAATTTAATACAAACTTCCGTTTTTACACAAGAAAAAAAAATAGTGCAATTCCGCTGAAAATAGGGTGTTATCACTACATTTTCATAATCGTATAGTAAATATAGTTAATTTGTAGAACAAGATCTTCTTTTAAACATTCTTATATTTGCTGATCTTATACATATTTTTTCAACATAACTTCTGCTACAATCTTTAAGCTCCAGCTAATAACATCATTTCTTTAAGTGAGCTTATTTTTTAAAACTTTTAAAAATATGTGTAGTAAAACACTATTTCTCAGACCTTCAGTCATCTGGATTGCCAATATCGGGAAGAAAAGTCGGGAAAATTAATTTTCCCTAAAGAAAAGGAAAAAAACTTACTGAAATGCTAATTATATCTTCGTAAAAAATGTAATTTCGTTAAAAGCCCAATTTAAAACAAAATTAGCATTTCTATTTTAGATTCATTTAGAATTTACCAAACATATATTCGGACTATATTCAGTTCGTATGTAAGGTCTATCACAAAACAACTACCTTCGTTGGACATGTAAAAATAACAAATCTAAATGTATATAAATACCGTGTATATATATATATATATATATATATATTTAAATAAAAGAAAACTTATAAAGAAAGTATTTTCGATAAACGTTAAATACATTAAGATTGCCTTTTATTTAATAAAATATAATATGAAAAATTCTAATTCCTTTTCATATTTTTTTTTATGATTGCCCAGATTATCCGGATTCCATCCAGAAGAGAATAAACTGGATAATAATACTTTTCGTTTTTTTAGAAACGTTCAAGGAACTTTTCCACTTATCAGCTTGCGCAGATGTTACAATTATTATCTTCTAAAATTACAAAACAAAAATACTTGTTTAATGCTAGAAAATCGATAATTAACAAATCTACTGAAATAAATCAAATATTAAAAATAAGGTAGAATATATCTAACTTAAAAATTATCATAAAATGGGAGAATTCCGTTTCTTTAAAGAATTTTTCCCTGCTAAATATTTATAGAAAGAATATAGTCCCTTTAGTTAAAACTAGATCTCTTTATTCGTGAATAAAATTTACATGATTGTGGAATTTGCTGTAAAAAGTCTTTTTTCAAGTGTTAAATTTCTAATTCATCTTACTTAAAAAGAAACTAAATGTAATATCCTCTTTTGTATCAGTTTAGAAAGAATTATGTTTTTTTTTTTTAAATTCATTATAAATCTTTATTTTATTTATAATTACAAGAAAGTAATAGTTTTTTGTAGATAAGTATTATATATAAGATCTTTTAAATTACTCTTAATGTGTAAGAGACACAATATTTTCATGAAATTCGATGATAAGATATTCGTATGAATGGTAATATTTTGCAACATTTTATACGCAAAGATATCAATATAGCAGAACAAGAACATTCAAACAACAGCATTCTTTCAGTTGTATTAATCTTCATGAAAAGGAATTATGGAACAATATTAATATGCAAAGTGTTTCAAAATAGAGATAGGTACAATTATTGCTTAAAGTATTGATTAAAAGCGATAAAAAGCGTGCATCCCATTGCAAAATGTACGCAAATTAATCATAGCTTTCATATATGACATTTGATTTACAAGGAATTACGCGTTTATATATATATATATATATATATATATATATATATATAGTCCCGTTTTGTATACCATATTTACATAAATAATATTGCCCTGCGTGTAATAAAGCATGCAAAAAACGCACTGTTTAACAGCTAAATCTAGCCAAGTTATTGCACATTGAATTTTAGTAATTATCGGTGTTTTCCAGAACTAAAAACGGAATGATTTATTTAAAATGCCGCAAAATACTGTAAATCTAACTAATTCAGAGTATCAAAAATGAATAATGTTGGGCGCAAAATAAATAATAAGAATTTTAAACTTACGTAGTTTTATTACTTTAAATGCAAACTAGAATATTTTGAATTATCTATTGAACGCAAATGATGCTCTCGAATTTCTCACACTTTCTACAAAGCAATTAATTAATGAACGCAGCATGGCTTTAACAAGCTAAACATTGCATCTCATTATTAAATCCTGAAACTACTTTGAGTATATGTCGCAACCACTTATCCATCATTAAACTTTCCTTCATTTAGGGAGTGATCGATAACGTGTATAGATTAAGTACTATTAATACACTTTCATTAGGATAGACGACTCAAACACATTGTTGTCACGTACACAGGACTAAGTGAAAGCATTTCTGGTGCTTTCGAGATAAATCTGTTGCTGAATTATTTTAAAGTAATCACAGAATGTTTTTACTTTAAGTATTGAAAACAGTATACATAAAACTTCTGTTTTGCATTTTTTTAAACGCGCCTTTATATATTTTTTTAATTTTGCGTACACACAAAAATATATACCCAAGAAAAAATAATATCATCAGTGTATATCATTGTACGAAAGAAAGAGAAAAACGCACGTAGAATTGTTACATATCAAAGTGTATGTGTTTGCAATATTTTTATATCATTTTAAATGAACTTTTTGACACGAACAGGAGCACAGAAATGAGCCGTAGTCCCATCATGCTGTAACCAAAGGCCGTGAATTTCAGCTAAGGGTATGCCATCTGGAACTCGCTTAAGACATCTTTGAGAAATACCAAGTTGGACTGTCCCGAGAGCCGTTCAGGCAACAGATATGGTCCAAGCAGGCGATCCCCGAGTATCCCTGCTCACAGATTCACAGACCAGATGAAAACCAGAAAAAAAAATAAAATCCCATATAACATACTGTGAGCTACAATTTAAACCGGATTATCAAGAATGTTTTATATGCAACTGGAATTGTACTATTTTTACTAAAAAATTTTAATTTCAGAAATTAAAAAAAACAAACATAATGTTTGAATGATTATATCTATTACTTATTCCTACGTTAGAATTGATATATAATTGACAAAAATCATTATTAAATAAATAAATTATTTAATATAAATTGATTAACATGAAACGTGATAAACGTTCTTTAATTGTGCTATTATTCTTGATGGAATGCACACACAAATATATTTTCACAAAATATTTAAAATATATGTCACCAATTATAGGAAGAGTCAATAATTATTTGTGAAATCTGATATTTGTAACTACTTTTCAAAAAAAAAAATATATAAAAAGTTGAATGCGTTTTTGAAAATTCGAGTATTTGTAAATCAATAAATATAATATTTTTTGTAAAAAGGAACACCGAGGTATCTTGAAATGAAATACAATGTAAAGAGAAATATAATAATTTAAAATAATAATATGAAAAAAAATCAAACATTTGCATTGAAGAAAAGTATTTTAATCAGAGCGAAGTTTTTATATACTTACTACAATGTAACGGTTACAAAATACATCATCACCACTAAAAATAAATCATATGTTTTATTTCAATTATATGTATTACAAAGTAGAAAACATAAAAATGTAGAAAGAATTTTTACAATGACAACGCAAATGAATTAAAATACAACTACTTCCTACAATGTACCGGTTACAAAATAAATCTTCTCCTATAAAAAATTAATCATAGCTTTTATTTCCATTGTAGGTATTACAAAGTAGAACAAAAATGGAGTGAGAAATTTCACAATGACAAAACTGAATTAAAATACAAAAAAACTTATATAAATTAAAAATATATATCAGGCTTTAAATGTTCTATTTCTGCTGTCGAAACAGTCATTTCAACATATTCCCACTTTTAGTTTAAAATTGACTTCTTTCAATTATGGTAAAAAATTATCCATTTTACTACTGGTATGTGATAGTAAATAACATTATATGTATACATCACATCATTTGCTTTTAACGTGTTTTTAGTGATAGCTACTTAGCACTTTTATTTGGAATTTTAAAACATTTATTTTTTCACCTGGTTATATTTTGCTTTATAATTTCACTGTTTGTATATGTAAATAACGCATTTATATATATACATTATGACTGGTAAAAAAAAGAACACTTGCATAAGGAGCAATTTAGAGAGCTTTTATTAAAAGTTGCTATTTTTTGAAACATTATCCGAATGAGTTAGTCTCGAAATAATAAATTAACACAAAGTATGTTGTTTTAAGACAAATCATATATTAAAGTTGTAACTAAACTTTATTTTCATAAAAATCATTCAGTTTCTAAATTAGTTCAATGCACAAAATTAAAGAAATATTTTAGTAACGTTAGTCAAATTATTAATAATAAGGTATATTTCATCATCCAGTTTTCTACACTCTAAAACAAAATCCGTGAATTGTACGATTTTTTCATTGATTATTATATTTCGCTAAAATGTGAAATTATTCTCTTTTATTTGCGCCCCACTCCACTCAAAATATAATGAAAATTTTCTAATCTAACGTAGCAATTACCTGAAATCTTCCAATTTAACATAGCATTTTCGTCGATTTAGAGGAATATTCCGGCAACTGTGCTGCTTAGTACTTTTTTCTTATTAGAAAAGGAAATTTTATGTATGCGCTTTTTTCATTAAAACACGAAACAAGCGAAAACCTGGGTTCTCAATTTCCTGAAATTCGCTCATCAAAAGACGGAAATTTTATCAAATAGCAGATAATTTGTTCACTATCACAGGGGTGTTCCGATTATTTTCTGTCTGTAATTTTAAAGAGTTTGGGACGAAATCTTTCTGAAGAGTGTAAATATTGTGTTCTAAAGAAGTATTTTACTTTTAGTTCAATTAGTATTCCTGCGGAAACGACGTTCTCAATTTCTGCTGTTTTCTTATAATGTAGAGTAAATACAGGTTAAATGCCACATCGGGATAGTTGCCCTAGTAAATGTATTCCATCTATTGTGTTTATGGCAGAGCTAGTTACGTTCTTATGCTCAAATTGTTATAAAATATCGTAGTAGACGAAGATATAGCGATTTGGTTCTTCAAATAAAAGTTACATTCATCAAATAAGGTAAGACTGGCTTATAGTTTATGTTGTTGTAGGATAGAGACAAGTAGAAGATGAAATATAATGTGACTACTAGTAATTTTTCATGAAATATTTGGTGAATGTTGTTCAAACATGTATTGAGTAATGTATTAATTATAGACTGAATACATATTTCTTCCTAATTCAAGAGTTGCTGGCTGGGGCATCTATCCCGGATTAAAAGGATACAATAACATTGTTGTGTGCTATTTTTTTTTTAATCTTCAGGATTGTGAGAAAAACTATATTTATTCTTTTGCTTGACCGGTGTAATTCCGTGTGATCATTACCTAATAAGTCAGAAGTCAGAGGGCGATGTTAGTAGTGATAAATTTATCCATTTAACTAATAATAATAAAAAAATTATTTGTTTCATTTCAGAATGTTGGTTCAAAAGATAGGAATTCTTTCACATTTTTATCTGAAAAATATTTTAGCCTTTGCCATTTATTGCTCTGCTTATAATATTTTAATTCGAACATTCCGAACTTTCTGTCTGTTTATATAAGAATATATTCAAATGCACTAAATAGAAATCCAAATGCAAAATAGAAATACAAATACAAAATAGAAATCGAAAATCCCGTACGTATATCATTCTCACAGAAAATCCGGAAATACTATAACAGGGCACTATATTAGAGGTATTAATCACTCTTTATGCTTCTTTATTTATTTAAAGAATAGTCCTTTTATTGATGACAATTTTTCTGCCCCTCCTTAATTTAAATTACATAAGTTTAACCTTTCGGAAGAATATATAAGATATTTTAAACTTATTCATTATGAAACGTAAAACACTAACGCTTAAATTTTTATGTTTAAGATTATATTTTAAAATTAGTATGCAGAGCCTTTACCCTCATTTTTTTTATCATAAATTTAATGCAGATAAGATATTATGTCAAATTCAAATCCAGATTTTAAATTATAAATGTTAATTACCTATATGCTTCCTGTTCATTTACGTAAGGAGCATTTATCCCGATCAAGTATGGTGTCCAAGCTGAGGTTAAGGATATATGGCCAAAATCATTGATTAAGCTTTCTGATAAAAACACTATTTTATATGGTATTTTTATTAAAGCAATATATTTTATGTTGTTCCACATACAATTTGGAGTGGATAGATTAAATGTGTGCTACAAAATTCATCGCTATAAAAAAGAAAAATGAAGGGAGTCTTAAGTAGTGCAACTACTCGGACTTACCCTAATTATGTAACGCAATGCGAAAAGGCTTATTTTCGCAAATTTCACGATAAAATTTTACTGCTGCATATTGTTGTATAGTGTAAAAAAATAAATAAATTCTTTTATCTATTGCTGACCTATAACATAATTTACTACTGGGATTCGTAGTCATTTTGAAGCTTTTTAAAACCCGAATATTAAAATGTTTTTTGAACAAAAAATAGTAATCCTCTCTAATCTTTTACCACTAGACTTTCAATATAAAGATGTAATACTAACTATTACTTATTCAATGACAATGATGTTTAAATTTCAAGCTGCCATTTCTAATAATATTTCTCTAATAATTGAAAGTAGATGATTAATCTTCAATTTATAAAAAACAAGGCACATATGTCATATACGCACCACGTTGGTGCGATTTCTTCCCCGCCAATTTGGCGAAAACTTTATTTTTGAATATTAGTTACAAATTAATGTGCAATAATAGCACGTGATTTTTTATTTCAATATAAAAATAAAATAACAAAATAAATGAAATAGCTTCTATTATTTTAAAAAAGGAAATAAAAATAAATAAATAATAGTTTGATATAAATAAATATTGATAAATATATAAAAATAATGTATAGAATTAAAATTTCAAAAAAAATAATAAAATGGTACTTCTGTATTATTCCGTCAACCACTTCTCATTAAAAAAAAAAAAAAAAAAAAAAAAAAAAAAAAAAAAAAAAAAAACTTTCGCTAAATTGTAACGCCAAATAAACAGGAGAACGTTGCCATTGGGATATCAAAATAAATAAATAAATAAAATATAAGAATTTAAGGACACGATTGTTATTTTAATTAATGAAATCTATATCTATACTAATATTATAAAGGAGTAAAGATTGTTTGTTTGTTTGTTTGTAGGGGGTAATCTCTGGAACTACAGAACCGATTTCAAAAGTGATGGTGGCAAATTGATGGTGACAACCCCTGCTCCCACATAGGCTATATTTTATGTCGGTGCCACTAACCCCAGGGGGTGCAGGAGCAAAAAACGTTCTAAAATTGCGATATTTTAGCTATCAAACTGGCTATCAAGCCCTGAGAGCTTGCCAGCCGGTTCTGTATGTATGTATGTACGTACGTAATGCGATAACTCTTTATAGAAATATCCGTTTTCCTTCAAGTTTTGTTTATAGGTTCACTGTGTTAAGGAGCTTCCCTGATTAGTTTTCGGGATTGATTGGTTAAGTATAAAGGCGGGGAACAAGGGGCTAATTCCCCCCCTAAATTTATATAAATGGGTTTTTCATGCAGAATTATTCCGTTTTCCTTCACATTTTGTTTATAGGTTCACTGACTTAAGGCGCTTCCCTGATTAGTTTTCGGGATTGATTAGTTAAGTATAAAGGGGGGGGGGGGATCGGGGGGCTAATCCCCCCCTTAATTTATATAAATGGGTTTTTCGTGCAGAATTATTCCGTTTTCCTTCAAATTTTGTTTATAGGTTCATTGGGTTAAGAAGCTTCCCTGATTACTTTTCGGGATTGATTGGTTAAGTATAAAGGAGGGAACGGGGGGCTAATCCCTCCTTAATTTATATAAATGGGTTTTTCAAGCAGAATTATTCCATTTTCCTTCAAATTTTGTTGATAGGTTCAATGTGTTAGGGCACTTCCCTGATAAGTTTTTCGGGATAGATTGATTAAGTATAAAGGGAGGAACGTGTGGGGCTAATCCCCCCCCCTTAATTTATATAAATGGGTTTATCATGCAGAATTATCCCATTTCCTTCAAATTTTGGTTAAAGGTTCAATGTGTTTAGACGCTTCCCTAATTAGTTTTCAGGATTGATTGGTTAAGTATAAAGGAGGGAACGGGGGGATAATCCCCCCTTATTTTATATAAATGGGTTTTTCATGCAGAATTATTCCGTTTTCCTTCAAATTTTGGTTATAGGTTCACTGTGTTAAGGCGCTTCCCTGATTAGTTTTCGGGATTGATTGGTTAAGTATAAAGGGGGGAACGGGGGGATAATCACCCCTTAATTTATATAAATGGGTTTTTCATGCAGAATTATCCCATTTCCTTCAAATTTTGTTTATAGGTTCACTGTGTTAAGGCGCTTCCCTGATTAGTTTTCGGGATTGATTAATTAAGTATAAAGGGGGGGAACGGGGGATAATCCCCCCCTTAATTTATATAAATGGGTTTTTCATGCAGAATTATTCTATTTGCTTCAAAATTTGTTTATAGGTTCATTGGGTTAAGACGTTTCCCTGATTAGTTTACGGGATTGATTGATTAAGTATAAAGGGGGGAACGGGGGGCTATCCCTCCTTAATTTATATAAATGGGTTTTTCATGCAGAATTATCCCATTTCCTTCAAATTTTATTTATAGGTTCACTGTGTTAAGGCGCATCCCTGATTAGTTTTCGGGATTGATTGGTTAAGTACAAAGGGGGGAACGGATGGTGGCAAATTGATGGTGAAAACCCCTGCTCCAACATAGGCTATATTTTATGTCGGTGCCACTAACACCAGGGGGTGCAGGAGCAAAAAACGTTCTAAAATTGCGATTTTTTAGCTATCAAACTGGCTATCAAGCCCTGACAGCTTGCCAGCCGGTTCTGTATGTATGTATGTACGTACGTAATGCGATAACTCTTCATAGAAATATCCGTTTTCCTTCAAATTTTGTTTATAGGTTCACTGTGTTAAGGCGCTTCCCTGATTAGTTTTCCGGATTGATTGGTTAAGTATAAAAGGGGGGGAACAAGGGCTAATTCCCCCCTTAATTTATATAAATGGGTGTTTCATGCAGAATTATTCCGTTTTCCTTCAAATTTTGTTTATAGGTTAACTGAGTTAAGACGCTTCCCTGATTACTTTTCGGGATTGATTGTTTAAGTATAAAGGGGGGAACGGGGGGCTATCCCTCCTTAATTTATATAAATGGGTTTTTCAAGCAGAATTATTCCATTTTCCTTCAAATTTTGTTTATAGGTTCACATTGTTAAGGCGCTTCCCTGATTAGTTTTTCGGGATTGATTGGTTAAGTATAAAAGGGGGAATGGGGGGATAATCCCCCTTAATTTATATAAATGGGTTTTTCATGCAGAATTATTCCGTTTTCCTTCAAATTTTGTTTATAGGTTCATTGGGTTAAGACGCTTCCCTGATTACTTTTCGGGATTGATTGGTTAAGTATAAAGGGGGGAACGGGGGGCTATCCCTCCTTAATTTATATAAATGGGTTTTTCAAGCAGAATTATTCCATTTTCCTTCAAATTTTGTTTATAGGTTCACTGTGTTAAGGCGCTTCCTGATTAGTTTTTCGGGATTGGTTGGTTAAGTATAAAAGGGGGAATGGGGGGGGCTAATCCCCCCTTAATTTATATATATGTGTTTTTCATGCAGAATTATCCCATTTCCTTCAAATTTTGGTTAAAGGTTCACTGTGTTAAGACGCTTCCCTAATTAGTTTTCGGGATTGATTGGTTAAGTATAAAGGGGGGGAACGGGGGGATAATCCCCCCTTATTTTATATAAATGGGTTTTTCAAGCAGAATTATCCCATTTCCTTCAAATTTTGTTTATAGGTTCACTGTGTTAAGGCGCTTCCCTGATTAGTTTTTCGGGTTTGATTGGTTAAGTATAAAGGGGGGAACGGGGGATAATCCCCCCTTAATTTATATAAATGGGTTTTTCATGCAGAATTATTCTATTTGCTTCAAAATTTGTTGATAGGTTCATTGGGTTAAGTCGCTTCCCTGATTAGTTTTCGGGATTGATTAAGTATAAAGAGGGGGGGGACGGGGGGCTAATACCCCCTTTAATTTATATAAATGGGTTTTTCATGCAGAATTATTCCATTTCCTTCAAATTTTATTTATAGGTTCACTGTGTTAAGGCGCATCCCTGATTAGTTTTCGGGATTGATTGGTTAAGTATAAAGGGGGGAACGGAGGGCTAATCCCCCCTTATTTTATATAAATGGGTTTTTCATGCAGAATTATTCCGTTTTCCTTCAAATTTTGTTTATAGGTTCTCTGTGTTAAGGCACTTCCCTGATTAGTTTTCGGGATTGATTGGTTAAGTATAAAGGGGGGGGACGGGGGGGCTAATCCCCCCCCTTAATTTATGTAAATGGGTTTTTCATGCAGAATAATCCCATTTGCTTCAAAATTTGTTTATAGGTTCATTGGGTTAAGACGCTTCCCTGATTATTTTTCGGGATTGATTGGTTAAGTATAAAGGGGGGGGGGCGGAGGGGACTAATCCCGTCTTAATTTATATAAATGGGTTTTTCATGCAGAATTATCGGATTTTCTTCCGATTTTCCGATTTTCTTGTATATATATTCATTGTAATTAGAGATTTACCTGATTAGTTTAAGGGATTCATTAGTTAACTATGGGGGGTAACGCGGGGATGACCCCCACCCTTAATATATTGTTTATTTCTTTATTTTTCGATGGGCTTATTTCAAATTCTTTGAAATAAGTGTATAATATACAATTAGTGTGAATAGCCTGTGAACTCAATGCCCTCAGTTTAACTGGGCAGTTTTATTTTTATTTTTTATACTGAAGGAGCTAGAAATTTGAAATTTGTCATTGTAGTTACTTATAAGATGTAAATGCTCTCTAAGAACAAAATAAAAAAGAAATTGAAATTTAAAAGGGTGAAATGAGCGAAAAGCGTTCTAAAAACAGTCTAAATTACAATTTCTATGAAATCTCTGGAACTACAGAACCGATTTCAAAAGTAATGGTGTCAGATTGATGGGGACAATCCCTACTCCAACATAGGCTATATTTTATGTCGGTGCCACTAACATCAATGGGGTGCAGGATCGAAAAATGTTCGAAAATTGCGATTTTTTTATACTGAAGGGGCAAGAAATTTGAAATTTAGCATTGTAGTTACTTATAAGATGTAAATGCTCTCTAAGAATAAATAAAAAATAATTGAAATTTAAATGGGTGAAATGAGCGAAAAGCGTTCTGAAGTCATTCTAAATTACAATTTCTATGGAATCTCTGGAACCACGGAACCGATTTCGAAAGTGATGGTGGCAAATTGGTGGTGACAATCCCTGCTCCAACAGCCTCTTTAATAAAAAACTATGCGTTGCTGACGACTGGGTTTTTCGCTAATTGTTGCACCAGATTAATCTCGGAAAATGAAACATTTGAAGTTACTGAAAAAAATGATAGCTCAAAAAGTATTTGTCAGAAAATTGTTAGACAAACTGCGTTTGAAAGGTAAAAAATTGTATTTTTCTTGATATAAATTTCAAATCTAATGATTATGCCATTTTTCAAATATTGAATTTGAAAAATTACCAAATTGTCCAATGGAGTACCATAGCGAAACCTTCATGCGTAAAAAGATAATGATAAGGGCGACGTGTCCTGACGTGTATATTGGCTATAGCACGAGTCACAAATTATAGTAGCCTTATTATTCTGTTAAAATATAAAAGTTATTTATGAAATGTCAATATTTTGTTTGATTAAAGGTTCGTTAAAAGAAATTGACCAGCGTAGCGGGCATAGATTGCTAGTAACTAATAAATGAGTAAAACATAATGAAAAATACACGCAAATGTTCAATTAAAAACCACTTGACGACATAACAAACACGTATAATGCTTCTGACACCAAGTAAATGGGACTGCATTTTTGGCGTTTAATTTTACAATTTGGCGATATTTTTTTGTTATGAAAAGTGGTCGACGGAATAATAGAGAAGTATCAATAAAAGTAAATAAACGCAACACACAGTTTACGCCAAATTGGCGGGGGTTAAATCTCGCCAGCGTGGTGAGTATATGACACCTGTGCCGGGATTTTTACCCTTTTATCTGTGCTTTCGGAAATATAAAAATATTAAAAAATACTAATATCAGACGTATAATGTTTTGCATTTTTATATGGACCACTTCTCCATTTTAAGATTGTAAATGTTATTTATATCAGATATTTCTTTCCTGAGATTCCCACAAGTTATTTTTGGTAATTTTTTAGTTTGCTTATTAATTGTTTACAATTTTCCCCCGGACAATAACAATTATTTATCACAAAAAAGTCCCTTAGTTTTGTTAAATATGTTTGTTATGTATTTTCATTACTTGTTAAAATATCGAGAATGGCAATAACATTTTATTTTAAGATCGTACTTAATTTTTTAAGATGGCGCATAAACATGGTTTAATAAACGTAAATTTGTAAACATTTGAAAAACATGTTTTTTTGCACTCTAGAAAAATTTGGTAAGATGCTAAAACTGCCTATTAGCACCATTTTTAATTTTTTCGCCAATCACGCCAACTAGCACATGATGCGGAGCTTTTCCCCATTCAGATACACAGACAAGGTTGGTCTCAAAAAAGAGTAATGCTAGCAACAATATTGTAAGAGTTACAAACAGTAATGACACAAAATTCTCCGATTAGCTTTGTGCCCGATTACGGATGTTTCTTTTAGAAAAAAAACTGTAGTAGAAGTCTTTTACATTTGTTTCGAAGGAATCTCGGTCACCAAAGTATTAATTAATAATACAAACAACACTAATATTAACATGGAGGCAAAAGTTTGGATTTAAGTGTAAATATTTGGAACCCTTCCATTCCCCCAACCGCCCAACCCTCAAAAAAAGAGAAAGAAAGTTGCAGAAATGAATTTAAAATGGCGTTAAGCCACGCTTTCTGACATAAGCAATTGGCTGCGAACCCTATTACGAAACTTTCACTTAACTTAATAACATGTAGCTAATATAGCCCTCAGGGTACTTTGCAGTTATACAGACCTTAGGTTTTTTTAAAAAGCTTGACGCAGTTCGGGTTTAAGAAGTTGAGATTTATTGCCAAATGTCATAAACTACTATGAAAATAAACCTGATGAATTATTATGTTGTTTTATGTATGTATTTTAAAAAATTGTATCTGATTACACTTATTAGATAAATTACTCCTGTTTGCATTTAATAACAGATGAACGGCTTCTGTATACTAAATTGTTTAAATATTGGGATGAGACGTGTAAGCAAACGGATAAACAGACGGATAGTGAGATGGATAGACAGACAGGTAGTGAGATGGATAGAGAGGCGTGTAGACAGACGGATAGCAACATAGATAAGTTAACGAGCAGTGAAACGCAGAGACAGACAGGTAACGAGACAGGTAAAAAAAGAGGGTTGACAGAGGGGTAGAGAGATGGGTAGGGAGACGGGTAGCGAGACGAGTAGTGAGACCGATATACAGGATGTAGAGGTAAAGGTTGCGAGACGGGTAGCGTGGTGGATAGAGAGACGAGTACAGAGATGAGTACAGAGACGAGTTGACAGACGGGTAGAAAGAAGGATATATAGACAGACAGACGTGTCGAGAGACGGTAATTGAAACGGGTAGTGAAACGTGTAGTGAACCGGGAAGCAAGACAGTTAGAGAGACGAATAGACAGATGGGTAGCGAGATGGTTAAAGAGTCGGGTAGAAAGACAGACGGAGAGTGAGACGGGTATACAGACGAGTAGAGAGACAGTAGGCAGATGGGTACGGAGACACGGTATAGAGGCACGGCTAGACATACGAGTAGTTAGACGGGCAGACAGACGGTTAGAGAAACAGATAGGCGGGTAGCGAGACTAGTAAAGAAATATACAGACATGTAGCGAGACGTGTAGGGATACAGTCAATCGGGTAGAGAGATAGGTAGAAGAACGGATAAAAAACAATCAGATTGTAGAGAGAGACAGACATGCAGGCAAAAGAAAAGTCTGATGTTTGAAGCAGTAAACGTGCAGGAGGGAGAGCCTCCTAGAAAATAATCAAGAAGTATTATCTTTGAAATATATATTTTTTTTTTCAATTTCGCTGATATGGGGATTTAATGTAAAATTTATTTTTACAGAAGTCATCGAAAGATTTTTTATATATTTTAGTAGGAATTTAGGCTACAGTTTCGTAATCGGGTTTTTAGCGAAGCATGTTATCAATGTGGTTTGAAGTGTACGAGTTTCTATAAATAGTTATACAAATAAACAAGGAGGAAAATTTTTAAATTCAGATGTAAATATTTGTCACAAGGAAAATGTTGCAACAATGAAATTAAATTTACGTTAAACTACGCTTGCTAAAATACGCTCTTGGCTGCAAATCCGATTACGAGACTTTAAAGAGCTTGGCGTTTTAAAAGATCCGGCGTTTTTTTTTTTAAGTTTTCAGCAATTTCTGCTTAAGAAAATGAGATACTTTGCCACACGTTATAAAAAAATATATACATGAAAACATAACAGTATATATGATTTTATATATGATATTCTGTAATTCAATCATTTAATTTGTTGTTTTTCATATATTGTATCTTTTTTATATCGTAATTGTTAACCCCATGTTCTCAGCAATATCACTCAGACTAATCCCTTTGAGGGAAGTCCTAGTTTGAATATAACTACTATGTCGTTTAAAGCACTTATAGTACAGCGCCTAGAATAAATAGTGTGGAAATCTGCTACAAAATAGTACTAAAAAATTGAATCCAATAAATAATCTTCTCAACGTAAATATTGTATTAGAATGTTTCGGCTGGTGGTAAGTATTTTAAATACTTAAATTATATCCTTTTCTCCTCTGACTTAATGATTTTTATAAGTTTGTTTTTTTTTAATTATGAAAGCATGGCTAAAAAACGTGATACGTATTGTTTTGTCTCTGGTTGAATATTATCGTAGGAGCATCGTTGCACATTTATAGGCTACAACTTTTTAGCACTTTTTAAAGCATTACAAGGATAGCCGCTTTCCACACTATGTATTCTAGGCGCTGTACTTATAGTAAATTTGTAATATGCGAAAAAAATCGCAACTGACAAAACTGACGTCACTTTCAGATTTCAAATTATAGCGAGTTAATCTGAAATTGGTTTATAAAAATATTGTCCATACGCAGTTCCTTTGAATGGCAACGGGAAAGAAATTGAATTAGAATTTGAGGGAAAAAATAGATCTATGTAATGATAAACTATGAGAAATGTTTGAAAAAAGTGGTAAAGAATGGTTTGAGAATTTTTTTAAAGTTGACAGTAATTTTACTCGTGTTTAAAAGTATATGTATACCAAGTTTTGTTCAAATCGGACAAAAACTGTAGATTTGTATAAGGAACATACATACATACATACATACCAAGAACGGCTTTTATATATATAGAATAGAAGATAAAAAATAAGTAGTCGGATGCGCCAATCCCAACACTTACTTCTATCTCACACAGGTTTCGCATGCACTAAAAAGAATCAGCACTAATTTATATCAAGGTCTAACTGAATCGAATAGTTTAACTAAATTCCGTGTAATAGTTCTTGAGATATGACTATTGCTAAAATCGTGTAAATTCTGCAAAAAGCAGCATAGCAGAGCCCCGTCTTGGGAGATTTAGACCAAATCCTAATCAACAACAACTTATCTCAACATCTAGCTGAATCTGAAATTTGATGAAAATCCGTGCCTTAGTTCTTGAGATATAGTTATCGTGCTAATAAGGAAAAAAGTAGCATAGTAGCGCCACCTGTTGTGCTATTTACACCAAAACGTAAGCAGTATCTATTTATGTCAAGGTCTAAGAGAATATGAAGTTTGATGAAATTCTGTGCATTCGGTCTTGAGATATAGCTATCATAAAAATCATGAAAAAGTGGTATAGCAGCGCCACCTCTTGGGATATCTACACGAAAACGTAATCAGCGTCTTTTCATGTCAAGGTCTAACTGAATCTGAAGTTTGATGAAAATAATTGCATTAGTTCTTGAGACAGAGCTATGGTTGGAAATCGCGAAAAACGCAGCATAGCAGCGCCACCTGTTGGGTGATTTACACCAAACCGTAAGCAGCATCTATTTATGTCAAGGTCTTACAGAATATGAATACGGAATAAAAATATATGTAATATAAACTTTATTAACTTGTATAATATTTGAAAGATCAGAAGCACAACGTGGCCCGTTATAGTTAAGGCCCCTGTTTATAGTGATTTTCGTCTAAAATTCATTTCACGAGTGATCTAACAATTGTCTGCATTAGATTATTAAAGAATTTTAAAGATCTGTGTTATATAATTGATTTTTTGTGAAAATGATTGGATTAAATTTGAATAACGGTACTATTAGTGCCAACTATATAGGAGCATGACAGTCACGATGGAAAGGTACGTAGACTAACTATAAAAGGACTTAATTAACTACTTTTTCGAATTGAACTGTTTTTTCTAGTTTTTCTAAAATACAAAATTATTTTTGAAAATAATTTGATAATCAGCTTTATCAGTACAATTATATTGCCTGGGTATTGTCTTCTTTTTCAGACATTAGAGTACTTCATTTATCTCATTATTAAAAAAGCAGATTTCAGGATATATATTCAAATAACAGTTTTAAATAAACTTTAGGTACAATAAAAATAAGTAGAGAATAACGATGAAAGCACTATTCATCGTTTCAAATGTTGCCTGATCTTCAAGTCTTGAACTTTCTTGTCTAATTTTTCTGACATTAGATTACTCATTACTGACATCAAATTAATGTAAGTAATGATAATGAACATAATTAAATTAATTAATTAATGTCATAACAATATTTCATTTACATGTAATGTCATTACTAACATCAAATTTACACATTACTGTTGGTCGCAGCTGAGAAAAATCGGTATTTTTCCACTATACCAACATCAAGCCAAAATGTATGCTAAAGCACCATTTATTTCAACCCCGACAGTTCAAAGGATTTTTATTGCAAACAGTACAAAACATTGTGACTCACTATTTAATGAACGTGAATCTTTTATTATTATTATTATTATTTAATGGTAAGCTAGCAAACCTTCACATTTTAATTTGCTATTTTTCGAAACGAGAATATTTATTATTAAGTTCTAACTCACATTTATTATGACGCTGCGATGGAACATTTGGCAGTTACCGGATGATGAGGAGGAAACCTTAAAATTGTTTCAGGACTTTGAATACATAAAACAGTTTTATTCAAAAAACCATGAACGTCTTCATTCAAAAAAATTAATGTTTATTGCATGAGATTTTTTTAACACTAAGAGACTTTATAATTTCAAGACTGTAGTTTAAATTGAATTTTATTTTAATACAATATTGTATGACATATATCATTTATTTTAAGTATATATTTGTATTAATTTAATAAAATGTTCGTGAAAGTCTGTAATTTTCACATGTTATACTATTAAATGCATTATTTCGGACCAACAATGTTATTTATTTTCAAATGCTTGGCGACAATGGTGTCAGCATAACGGAAAAGTACCAAATTGAGTTTATCTGCATAATAAAATTTTACGTTTTCGTATTCTTTTTTTTTTAATTATGCAGAATCGGAATATTTCACTTATATGACTATAAGAATAAATCATATTTTGGAAATTTTAATAAAGTTGCTTTTTTAAACCAATTGTTGGAATATTACATTCTCGAAACAAATAGGAATCGACAACTGAAGAAAATGTCTAATTAAATGTGTATTTGTGAAGCGAATTAATTTGTATTTACCATTAATAACAATATATGATTTTAAAACGTAATAGGCATTTAAAGAAAATCATCATTAAATAAAAGGCAAAAAAATCTTTAAACTGTGAATAACTCATTTTAAAGGGAAATTATATGCGGTAGCATATTTACTTTAGCAAAATTGACTGTGTCAATAAAATATTTTATACCCACTTTTTCAATCTTATCATAAGAACTTCCTTATCATATAAAAATTCTCAGGCGCACATCCATCATTTTTATTGCACATTTCAAACTACCTTTTATGATACCCATGGTGTTTAAAATTGATATAAGGCTTTAAATATTCATATAAATATATATGTTTAAGGAAAGGAATCATGGCAGCTTTTTATTGAAGTGTTCGGTTATTTTTTTATTCCGTAAATCATATGATTTCAATACTGCGGATGTTAAAATGGTGATTACGAGAAAATGATTAAAATTCAGGGGAATAGATAAAAAATAAAGAAAAAATGGCCTACAATTGCAGATGGGTGTTTTTCTTTGGGTCTATCTGGGATTGTAAAAAAATCACCCTCATTATTTTTATGCCATTTCCATTAATATAATGATCCTTCACGAATTCAAAATAATATTGAATTAAGCACGTTTTAGCATTTTAAGAACTGGAAAAAGTCTGAAATTCATAAAATTCAAAATGTTATGATTTGTTTGCTGTTGGTCATTGCAGAAATGGAGTTTTTACTGTTTTAATTCAAAAATCATAACGAATTATTTGACTTTTACAATTCACGTTTTCAAACTATTTTGATATAAATGGATTTCATAAAAAGAAAATGATCATATAATATGCATTTTATAATCGAAAAGATAGCTCTTTAAATAATAATTGAGAAATTTTTTATCAGTCAAAAAGAAGAAGGGACACCCTATACCTACACACACACACACACATATATATATATATATATATATATGGATTATTTTCAAATAAATTGCTTGCTTAAAATCTTTGAATCCATATTTCATGTTAAAAACGCAATTTTTGATAATTTTACGATATATGTCACTGCACCACATGTATTTATTTAACGTCTTTAAATATTTGAATATTAGCTTATTTATTTATTAAACTACAGAAATTAGGAAGTCAAAATAGTTAACATAACAAAGTTTTTTCGAAATATATTTAAATAGTATATATTTAGCATTTGATTTTAAAGTATGGCAATAAATACAACCAGTGGTCCCGTGCGAGGATTTTGCACTGCAATCCAAATTGTTTTAGCTTTGTAGTATTTTTTATACATGGATTTAAATTTCTAAAGAAACATTCTGAATAAAAATACCTGTAAACTACAATAATACAGATGTTGCAAACGCACCGGGGTGTCTTTTTGGCGCCACAATGGCTATTTTTTGCCTGGCGGGATAACCTGGTGACTTTTGATTCGTATGGCAACTTGGTATTTTATAATAAAATGATATGTGTATGTAAATAAATTTAAAATAAAATAATATAAAAGTAATTAATAAATTAAATTTATGTGTAATAAAAATAATGTGTGTGTGTTAAAAAAACTGTGTGTTATAATAAAGTTAAATGTGTGTGTTTTAAAATAAAATTATAATACAATTTTATTATAAAATAAAACTAACATGTTTTCGCAAGCTAGGTCTAACAGTTATTCGAAAATGTGGATTTCTCGCCAAAATAGCACCACAAACAATTGCGCCAACCCCGGTGCGACTGAGATATCTGTTCCCTAATATTAGTCAAATCAGAATATCAGTCCATTTATTCCATCAAACATTTCATAAAGGCATGCGTGAGGAGAAAAAAAAAATTAACAATCGTATTTTAACTGCATTAGAAGATGACATCATCCGCAGCGAAAAAAAAAGTGGGACAATCCTTGGTGTATTTTTCTCCTAAACATTGCAATTTTAATTTTTCTTCTCCACTCTACATCTCATGAACGTTAGCTTAAAAGTGTTTCTGAAACTATTTTACACACGTTTAAATTTTTTCATTGAAAGAAATGTTAAAGAAAGCTGTTATGTTGTTATTTTTTAACACTTTCCAACCTTGTGGAAAAGTGTTTATGACTTCGGTTTATCTGGCCGTCTGCCGTCTGCCGTCTGTCCGTGCTCTAACTCCCGTAAATATGCTTGGATTGCTCTGCAAATTTTATATGTTATTGTCGTTATCTATAGCATGTTCCCTATTTCAACTGAAGTGTGTAGCACTTATTTTTTTACAGGGACACTTAAAAGAGTTCCGTTACATTACGGCATATGGGGAAAAATCATTTGCGGTTTATTTTAATGATGTTACACAATTTCAAACACATTGTATTTAATATATATCACGAAGGTGCTTTACAAGAAGCTTAAAATGGAATAGGGTGTGCATAGTACTTATAGTTACTTTACAGGGACAGTCAAAACAATTCCGTTACATTACGTCTATGGAGAAAAATCGTTTGCGGTTTAATTAAATAATGTTTCATTATTTTAAACGCATTGAAATTTATATATATCACTAAGGTGTATTACAAGAGGCTTACTACAGAATAGTGTGAGTATAGCAGTCATTGTTCATTTACAGGGACACACAAAATAATTCTCTACTGTTTGTTAACAATAATTCCTGGAAGTGCGTTTTAAGTTACTGAACGCGATTTTAAATTTAACTCACTTTTTGTTTATTACGTGGTGTGTATAAATTCTGTAAATCATATACAGGGAAATACAAAAGTTCGCGAACACATTTCCGTTTATTGACAAAAATTCCAGAAGGAGAATTTTAAACTGTGCTACGCCTTTCCTAACTGAACTAAAATTTAGCATCCTATGTAGTATATATACAAATCTATAGATCATATACAGGGCTGAATAAAAGTATTCGGATATTTTTCCGAATATTGTACACGTTGGAAATTCCTGAAATTATGTTTTTAAATATGTTATGCGTTTTCCAAATTGTTTACTTCGATGTTATCTTTCAGCGTATTAAACGGTAATGATTTGTAAAATTATTTTGGAAGGGTTGGAAAGTGTTACATAATCTATGCTTGACGCAGGATTTTTCGTTCTTGCCATTTTGCACGTGGAAAGCTTTCAATAGAAAATTAATTACGGTAGAAAGAATTGGAAACCACCGATATTTTTTGTTTATTGAAAATTTCAAATAAACATGGAATTTTTATTATTTTTCATGAATGTTACTGCCTATGTATTTTATCAATGTGTGAGGTATTCAATTATATATAAATATTTATATTTAACAATTAATTTTGTTTTAAAATCCATTAGACTATTGTATTCTTCCTAAAAATGAAAATATATTTCAGTGTCAATATTATTTTGAAAACCTCATGATTGTCACTACTATAATCGTACCATTTAAAACTAATATTAACCAAAAATCATCATCTGTGAAAACATTTATTTATAAATAATGAAACACATTAATACTTACTGTTTTACTGTGTGTTAAATTATAAACATTGGAAAATGCACCTTTTTCTTAACTCCAAATTAATTTTCTATGTGTTTTCTATTGTAAATTGGTAGTTCATTTCAACCCATATATGTTTATAAGCAGCTGTTTTCTCTTATGCCTATAAAATATAATTCATACAACGTTTTTGTTTCTAGCAATATATTGAAAGGTCATGTCAATTTAATTTTGAAGAAAATACTTAATAAAAGTTAAACAAATTTCCTTCACTTCTTTTTTAGTACGAACCTTTTTGAGTTTTATAAATAGTAGTATTTTGCATGTTACTTTGAAGATCTCAAACAAGTTTATCTGTATATCGCTGAATTGAAAGATTAATAACTAGCAGTAATCAAACTGAGATAGATTTCATGAGATAGATTTCTTTAACATTTAATGTATAACTAATAATACCAATATATAATAAGCTGAAAATGTGTGTAGATTGTAAGGGTACATGAAACGCAAATACATGACACAAATATCTGTTGTCAATGAATTTCTACAATAAATAATACTGAGGATTATTTATAGTATGTAACATACTATATATTTGGGTGTGTAGCTATTGAAATCTGAATCAAATTCTAAAATGAGCTTTAGATATTACACCCTTTGGATATACAAGGTGATCTAAATTGGGCTGAAATTATTTCAAATTTTAAAACATTTAAACAGTAACAGCTGTTGAAGTTATTATTAAAGGAGATGTGTATGGTCAGTAATCTCTTTACATGCTTACATTGTACTTATAGGAGTCACTAATAGCTGTCGTGACGATGTCTTAACACGTTAGAACGTCCAAACAAATATATAAAAATGGATACAAGTTCGCTGTTTTTTGTCTGTTTCAACGCCAACAATATGGTTTGTGTTTTAAAATTGTAAAGTTATTTTATTTGGTATTAATGTTTAAGGTTACGAGGTACGTACTAGTGATATTTGGTAATAAAACAAGAAAGCGTAGTAAAGAAATTTCTAACTTCGTACATTGCCAGCTTAAGAGAAAAACAATAATAACTATAACAATTTCTTTATTGTTGTATTTCAAGAACATTAATTACATTTTAGTACATTTACTATCATTGCATAATATTCATGAATTTCTGCATAAATTCAAAATACAAAATTAGAAAAAATGGTGAAGTTAAAATAAGAAAACATTTAAATCCAAAAACAGCGAAAATTTTATATTCTTTATAATTATGCTTTATTTAAACAGACAATATTTAATAAATAAAATTATCATGTTGAAACAATTTGTTTCCATGTTATCTTGAGCAATTTAAAAAAAACACCATAAATGAAATAATGCATGTTTATCATAAAAGACAGGATAATTATTATATGTATTTATAATTATGTATTCAGTATATACAATCTACCCATGTTTTATTGAAGCAAATGTTGAATATTTTAATAATTGTTTCCATTCACTAAAATTATCATTTTTTCGTCAATATTATCCACATTTCCTAGGCCTTCAATAAAATGTCAGTTCTGTCACATGAAACGTGACTTTACGTTTAAAGCTCCATTGCGCATGATGACGAAGAAAACAGAAGAAAAAGACATTTAATCAATAAAATACTGGAAACACGTCTTGCAGTTCTACAGTAGAATTATTAAACATGGATTGTATGGCTATATATTAAAGTGTATATAAAGTACATCTGAATTTAATCACGAAAATTTCCTCATGTAATGCATCTAATGTAAAAAATAATATTTCAGTTTTTTGATTTATTAAGTAAACTAATAACTTATGTATTTGTTAAAGTTTTGATGCTTGGTTGTGTTTATTGTATTATGTCCTTTTTAAAAATTTAATATGAATATAATTCAATACAGCAAAATTTTGAGTACGAAACATTTACAAGCTATAGAACACTAGTGTCGGTAGTATTCAGTGTGTTGTCTTCAGAGCAAAGAATGATGGAATTTTGCTCATAGTACAGAAGTGGATTGGAGTGATATGTTTAATGACCAGTTCTATTGATCAATAAACGTGTCACTCCACTCTATGTTTCCACTATACATATAATTAAAAATACGTTATTTTTGCACTAATGACTGTACACTAAATGCTACCGAAACTAGTCCGCAAATATCGTTATAGTCTTGTTGTTCAAAACGGTTTTTATACATAGATTGTACATCGCGAGGTGTTACCTCAATTTCCTAAATAATGTTCGTTCAGAGATTCACTTAGTTACTTACTTTTCCGAATGAATGCTCACAAAACATAGCAAAATATATCCCTCTCAATTTCTTTAATATACGATGTGAATTTTGGACAAAAAATTATGAGTATATAAAAAAATAACTTATTGCTTGCAAAATCCAGGTTAAACAGACGGCTTAGATTTTTTAAAAATAAATAGTGTTACTCATGTCACCAATAATATTTAAAACCTGTATTTAAAAAAACGTATACCTTGAATAAGATACAAGCATGTATGTTAATTTATTTTTTGTACATTTAAATAAAAAAAATATTTTAATACTGTTATGTTTATTGCAATTGTTAAAATATTAACACACAAATGAAGTGGAATAAAACATTAACACGTTACATATGATACCGTTGATTTTGAAAAGTCTATCATGTCCATTTTATGTTAGGGCTAGATACTTCATGATTTGTTTTTGAATGGGTTTTAAAATACTCGTAAGAATTAATAGACTTATTTTATAATTTTGGTGGTATTATTTCATATCAATTTTATTATAAATAATCACAGCAAAGCACGTGTTTTTGTTCCGAGGTTTTTTGAGGTGATTTTATGTATATTTGGTGTGCTAATTATAAATTTAACAATATTTTTCTATCTCAGCTTTCTGAGATATAACACCGTCTGATTTGATGATTCCCATAATAGAACAAAAACTTATTTTCTTGAATATTTAATGGTATGGATAAAACATAGTAACATTATAATAACATTATAGTGATTAAAATAACACTTTTTGCTAAAAAATAATAAAATTAAACCATATAATATAACTTTTTCAATACTTACAAAACATCATTTAATTAAAATGAAATAAAATCGAAAGATAACTTGAATTATTTCTGTACTAAAATGTAAATAATTGATTTCAATTTAAGTATTTATTTACAAATCGGAATAACAAATCCTAACGAAGTTTCAAGATTGGAATTCACCTGACACACATAAATCAAATAATTTAAAACATTCCTAAATCACGCACAATTATTCATTCCCTTAATAATCTTTTGAATGTGTGTAACAATCGTTGTTAAAACTGTCATTCACAATTGCATGCATACTTTGTTTCTAACTCATGCAAATACTGTTTAATAATGGAGGATAATTTGAACGACTACGTGAATAGCATGTTGCGTGATTTACATATAATGGGCAACAATCAAAGAGGGACATGGCATTCCCTAATTAGAAATATGAGAAACTGTTGAAATTATAATGCATAGTATTTACTGTATTCTGTCGATTCTTAATTTAAATATAAACACATAAAATCTTATACAATGAGTAAAATTAACAGTAGAAAATGTGAAATGGTTTATATTGTTGAATATCTTAAATAGTCTTAAAATAGCTTTTTTGTTATTATATTTTTATTTGTGAAGTATGTTTGGAAATTTTCATTTACAATAAATAAATAAATAAATGGGTTTGATTATTACGGCTTAATGCGAAGCCATTTTTAATTTTCGTAAAATTGTATATATGTATATATCGTCGCTACCATGTCAAACTATAGAATGTGAAAAAATGCATTTTTCATTACTTTTAAAAAGAGGTCGATTGTTACCACTAAATTTTAGTAGTATTCTTCAGCAGGATAACCAGTTAGGCCTCATTTTTTATTCAGAATTTTTGAATCCGTACCAGAAATTTCAAATAGAACTCTTTGCTTTATCTAATAACAGACATTTCGAGATTGCTTAAACTAAAAATATTTTTCACAAACTTTCAGGTATGAATTTAGCATATCTGAATAAAAAAGAAGCTTTAACTTGCAACCCTGGCTTCTACAGGAATTTTATTAGTATTTTTACTAAGCGAAGAATTCTAATAAAATGTAGTGGTGATAATCGGACCATTTTTAAAAGTAATAAAAAATGCATTTTTTCATATTCTATTGTTTGACATGGTAGTGACGATATATAAGGTAAAGGTAGGAGAGTCTGCGCACAATTCAATAAAATAATAAAAATACATAAAAATATAAATTTTTTGCTAAAGGAAACATGAATAATTTTGATTTCATTTGTTTTTTATGTATCTCCATTGTTATTTTGTTGTTATGCTGTAATTTAATGGAACAGTTGTCATAAAACCAAGAAAGCTATTTTGTGCAATCTGTTCTTCCAGGGTTCGTGTGTTTGCGCACATAGGTAGGAGAGATTGTTATTAATAACAACTATAATTAAAATGTTAACAAGAATAATCACACTTAAATGGAATTGCTGTAATGTTTTTGTGAATAAATATTATTGTATTAAGAGTGAATACTTCAACTAATAATTAAATAATCTGAAAAAGAAAATATTTTTAAGAACATATAAAGGATTTTAATTAAAGAACAAAAAATAAATATTTAGAAAAAACAAGTTGAGATAAGATTACAAAATAACATTACGTTACTTTACAACACTTCATAACACGTTTAACAGAAAATTAGTCCAGTTTCATTTCTACAGTTTCAAAGTTTTCTTATTTGCAGACCGAAGTTATAGTCGTCCACAATCGATGCACTTATTGGTTGTAAATGGTGCAGCTTTCGTGCATCCACCTGCCACAAGTAATACATTAAATCCAGTCATTGGTCGAAGTTGTCTCCTGGTACAGTTCCAGACGTTCAGTACACCCATCCTAATTGCACAGTATTTTTTGACAATTTAATTTATTGCCTAATTTAGTTTCGATAATTATGTATTTTTCAAAAATTATTTAAAAAATTACTCATTTATATGTTTTGCATGTGATTTGCAATATATGCAAATTTGCCAATAAGCTGAGTATTCTCTCCTAGATTGGAAAGTAATGGGGGCAATGCACCTTCTCTCCTAAAGTTTAACGTGCACATTTAAGTAGACACTTTACTACTGCTTTTGTACGACTATCTTGGAATCGGTGCGCGCGGGATCTACTCTTTCCACACGATGTGCAATCTCTCCGACCGCGCCATCTCTCCTAGCTTTACCTTATATTAATTTTCTTAATTAAAAATGTGTATATATATATACATAGCTTAAATGAGTTGATTGCTTTCAAAAATTCTTTTATTAGAGAAAAAGTACAAAGTACTAAACAAATATATAGTAATGAAGATTTTTTCGATGTTTATTAAATTACTGCATTTTTTATAAAAGAAAAAGAGAAAGATGTTTTATACGTTATTATACGTTATTATATACGCCCTTCTGTCGTGCATAATAGAATCTGTTAGATTAAAGTATTGTAATCTCAATGTTTCTAAAAAGCGTTTTGAAAATTTAAGTCCAATTTCGTGTATCAAGCCATGTTCATGTTTAATTTCTATGTTTTCATTCTATTAATACATACACCGTTCCAAAACAAAAATAGAAACTAGTCGTTGGGGGCCACCGTAATACTTACCCATCATGGATATGCATAATGTAAAATATTAAAATAAAAATCTGTAAACTACTTATAAAATGCATTGCAATTCAAATAAAATCGTGTCTTGATGACGTCATAAACTTTAAAGGCTCAATTACTGAATTACTTGAAAGAGGTTTTTCCTTATAACTCCAAAAATAATAATCCTATTAACTAACGGTTTATTGCATCTGATTAAGCGTCAAATTTCCAATTAAAATATATCGTTAAAATGAAATTTGGATGAAATACAGGGTCGTGAAAAATCGAAGAGTGTGGAAAATTGGATTCCAAATATCTCGGCAACTAATTATCCGATCGACTTCATGCTTTATGTAAAATTTGTTTTTTTATTGTCTTTTATATTCACTTCTTTAAAAACAATTTCGAAAATTTTTATATACCTTTTATCAGAACGAATATTTCGAGAGTCCGAAAAAAATAGTTCCGGTTAATCAAGGTTATTGAAATGAAATAGGCTTCTTCCCATTATTACATACTAAGTACATACCAAATTGCCAGTCTCTATCTCAATTTTTTCGGGAGATAGAGCGTTTACAGACACACACACAGACACACAGACACAAAGACGGACGGCAAAAATTTTTTTCTAAAAATATGTTTTTCGGAATCTCCAGTGTCTGAAACGTGTAAATTCGTCAAAAAAAAAGTTTTTCGATTTTCAAAACGAGTACAAGACTTACCCTATGATGGGTAAGTAAAAACAGAAAGTGATGTAAAATTGACAGCCATACAACAGTTTTAAATAAGCCGTTACAGGTCCAAGTACATTCTAAAATGTCCTATATATTTAGAAGGATAGAAATTTATTATAATTACTAATGTGGGACTTAATGTTTTAAGTTTTACATATATATTTTTTAAAATATGGCAGATATGCTGTCATTCCAGGTAGTTGAAAGAGTCACAAGCGACTTCGATTTCGAAAATTTCATTTTCATGGACAGTGACACTCAACTATATGCATCACAAGTGCAATTAAGCGTATAGTTATGTATATAAGTGCAGAACCATACTACATCTTTGTATTCTGTCACGTCAACTACCAGTGATTGGCTTATTAAAAATCTATACATACTTGCAATAAATAATAACAAAAAAATTTCCAATTAAATAATGATTAGAGTTACACAAATTACATCGGTTTCAATTAATACATGAGATTTCTAAACAGCATTGAAAACCATCGAATTCAAGTAACAAAATGCATAAGAGAGAAAGAATAGAGAAAGAAAAACACAAATTTCAAGAATAATTTAAATCAAACTATATTACTAGTATAAACTAGTATACATATTAGTATAAATGTATACTGTCTATATCGGATTTTATGCATACTGCTTCAATTGTACATTTTTAAGATCTACGTACTTGAAATGCCACTTGTGTGGTACAGAAATATTTTGTAAAATAAAATTCTAAAATATTCAAATTCCTGAAATTGACCGCGAGGTTTACTGTATCAAAATATAATTGGCATAAGAGCAGTGGTTTGGCCAAATCATGTCTTATTTCATTTGAATGTGAACACATTCCTGCATTTCCAGTGTTTTACATTTACTAGGAGATATAAAGGGAGTTCTCACTAGTTATTTTACTAGTACAAGCTTGCTAATTACATCTACACCGTTCTATTATTATGTAATTTTGACTTCAATTAACAGCTCTATATTTTATTATGAATTATCTAGGTGACACAATTTTTTTATGTATTCTAACGACTACATTCATGTCCTTAATACTTCAAATTTTTACATTAATCTAAAAATAGAGTTATTCTATGGAATTTTTAATTACCTCATGTAATCACATCGTCAAACCTTTCAGAATCTACGCGACATTTTGAATATTTTAACATATAAATTATTTACACAAATGTCTTACATTTGATATTAATATTTACAAATTGATTGCACATGTTCAGTCAGCGTACATTCATATGTGGTAAATACATCAATTAAATATATATATTTTTTAACTTCTTAAAAAGAACATATGTAAGACAGAGTATTTAACTGGAGAATCTACAAAATAGTCAAAGTTACTCACAAAATATAAAGTTCTTTATTACAACTACATTATGAAGAGTTATTAGAATGAAAATGGCAGAGAAGCATAAACTTCTAACAAACTCCCACAGTTAAAAATTAGAATCCTTTTTGAGATTTACGTATTTTCAACAGTTATATTCTGTCCCCTGTCACATTTAGAAAGATCTGTTATTGCTGATTTAGATAAAGGTGTGTATTTATTTAGTAACTTAAATACAAATTTCAAATTCTAAAACTATAATAGAAACTGTATTAACACGAATCCTAAGATGTTGGTACAGATGAAAATGGTATCATAAAAAAGTATGTCTGTGAGTAACGCTGACGTCTTATTCACGGTCGCAACGACGTGAAACTAGATAAAAACACCGTCAAATAAAAAAATAATGTGCTTTATAAATCAATATCCTAGAGAACGGTATATCAAATGTGGTATACCATTATTAAATTTTTATTTAAATAATTTTCAAGTATGATTTTATTTAATCTATTTTTATCGCGTGCTGCTCGATTATGGATGAGTAACTTGTTTGCATCTAGAAAAATATAAATATTTCGGTATTTTCTAACGTCTAATATTCCATGACGAAATTATTGCTCCATCAATCACTAAATAAATAAAGAAAATAATATAAAGAAAAAAGAAATTTAACAGATATGTAATGCTTAGACTATTTGCAAAGACAATGAAATATTCAGATTGAAAAAGGCTGCTGCATGTAGTGAAAATGTTTGAGATTTCTTCGGCTATTTACGTCTGGTATGGGGCTAATACGAATGTATCGCATTTAATAAATTTCAAAATTTAAACAGAAAAAATATTTTAATTTATTTGTTTTTATATTAGCGCAGAATATAGAAAAATTTATTTTAAAAAAAGAAAAAAAAAAACCTGTGTTCTCTAAACCGGGAAGCTCTTGTTAGAAATTACACAATTTCATAAAATTTCAGAATTTTCTGAATATTCTGTTATCGTCACTTATGTAAACCTGCAGGAAATCTATGAAAAACGTCAAACATAATGTGGAAAATCTACGCAATTAATAAAAACGTAACATGGATGGATTAATTTACGATATTTTAAAACTAAAATCTAACTTTAAAATGTATTATCAAATAAAAGATTAATGTCACTGAAAATACTTTTTAACGTTTCGATAACGTTTCATTTCCGCTGAAATGAATTCACTTTTCAACATCAGCTATTAATTTTTCCGACCTCCAGACAAATGTCAGATCTGTCACATGGAATGTGACCGATCGCACAAAGCTTCATTGAGCAAGATGACGGGGACTGCAGCAAAAGATGATAGTTAATCGATAAACCTCTTGAAAACGCCACATATTTTCAGAGACAAATTATTAACGGCAAATTAAACGCTCATGTCGGTGGTTAAAATAATGTTTATTCATGCTGGGAAGTTTAAGTAATGTAAATGAAATATGTATTCCTTATGCGTCACTCTTTATTTACTGAAAAATTTTACACACAACATATTTTAGCTGTTTTTCAGTTAAACTTTCAAAAATAATGCAAGAAAGATTAAGCGTAAATTATTTTGCATTATTTGCAACATGGTTATATCAAATGGAATATTAATTAACTCAAATTTAATGGAATTGAAAGCACCAAAAAGTATTTGTTTCATAATCAATATTGTAAAAATAATAATTTTTTGAAGGAGGTGATATATTAATTTTTAATGTCATATCTTCAGTTTATGTGTAGGCTGAATGTATGGAGTGTATGGGTAATTAGTAGTAAACGTGATCTTTTGTGCAAAGAAATGTATTCTACCAAATATATGATGCTTTGACACTATATGATGTTAAATGCAATCTAAAAATTCTCCAGTTACGGAAATTTTCTAGTTCTTAGGAGATAACAATGTTTCAGATCACCACTTTGAAGTTGTTGCATATTTCAAGAATGAACTGTTAAAAATTTGAATGCACACTGAAATATTTTCATTTAGTGAATATCTCTGAAGTCAGTGTTGTAGAATTTTAAATATTTTCGCATGATGAAAAACGCTTACGTTTTTCGGAAACGAGTAAAAGTGTGCTTCATATGCTGTCAGTCATTTAGTTTTAAATCATAAATATGCTTAGTTTTGAACGAAGAACTTCATATTTTTCGGTAATCGAAGCCGGAAAATCGGTCGATAAGTGGAGGGTAAAACATCATCCAAATTAAGAATAAAACATAATATTATTAGTTTTAAAATGAGAATACGCAACTTTTTTTCAAATGATCAACAATGTAATTATTGAATCTATAATTAGTGCAAACAACGCGTATATTACTAGAAAAGTATTTTTTTTAGTATAAATCTATATAAGAACGTATTTTTCTTTTATATAGAAAAGTTTTATTTAAATTAACAATAAAAGAATGCGTAAAACTTCGCCCATTTTAAATCAGATTTGTTTACAGATATTGTGAAAAAAGATATTCACTTTCCATGAAAGTAAACAATGGTCACTAATAGAAGATACTGCAAGATCTTCATTATTATCAATTCAGCAACAATCTCATCAAAATAACGTTTTAATTATATTGTTTTGTGTATGATAAAACCGCATCGTATACTTCTGAATATTATTTTAACTACAAAAATATTTTTTTTTTCCTTTTTTGCATTAAATCCAATCTAATGTGGTGTTAATGAGTATGTGTCAAGTATTATTGTAGAAATTTAAAAGAGTTTTATACAGAGGGTGTGCGCAAATTTTTTAGATGATTTTGGGGTTATTTGTTTAGGGTTTTGTCCATCTCACGAAACCGTATTACTCCCGCTTCGTTCTCTGTCCGTCACAGAGCCGGTTCTCAGAAACTATGTAACTTACAGGCATAAAATTTTGTGTAGTTACAGCTGAATACTTAGAATGAAGCTCAAAATCATAAAATTTGAAAAAAAAATCGTATTATTTTAATATATAGAGATAAAAAACAAAAATCTAACAGCCTTTTCCTATTAAATTTAAACATTTTTCATTATAGCTGTTGCCAAAAATTAAAAATACACAATAAAATTCTTTCTTCAATAATTAATTTTCTATTGAAAGATCTGCACGTGAAAAATGAAAATGAAATGAAAAGTTTCACCAATTGAAAAAAAGATTAATATGACGTCATATTAGTAATAAAAAGGAAATTTTCAAAGATTTCTCAATAATACAAGAAGAATGAGTATGTGTAAATACAGAAAACAGCTAAATATGACGTCATTAGGGAATTAAAAAGAAAATTAATCTGACGTCTAACATTTTGAAGGTATTTATACAACTTGTTTAATTTTGAAATTGTTTTTTTTAAATACAGCATTTAGTCCACATGACAGATATTATTATGACAGAGTATAATAGTGGACTTCGCCCGCTATCAGACTTGTTCAGGTTTTCGAAAAAACGAGAAAAATAGACCGGTAAATTATTACTTTATAAAAAAAATGTTTTTTTTTTTTTTTTTTTTTTATGAAATCTATTTTGATTTATTAAAGAAAGGATAAAGTGTTTTGAAAGGAATATTAAACAAAACTCTTTATGCGATCTTCGATCACGCTTACCCACTTGTTTTTAAATGTTTAAGATGTGAATACTATTTTTTTAAATGATATATCTGATTATCTTGGTTCTTGATTTTAATTCGTCGTCATGCTTTGCATGATAGAATATTTTTTTGTAAAATTTACAGGGGTGTTGCTTTTCATGCCTCTTTAAAAATTTTCCAGAGTCCATCATTCGTGGTTGTTTTGCGCTTTGAAGGGGATCTTTTCAACAGACTAAATTCACAATAAACCGTAAGTGAAACGTCAGGAAAGTTCCTAAGTATATGTTGAAATGTATAAATGCAATACCTGCGTGAGGTTTTATTGTTTTTGAACGAATGCAGCGGTAGTTTTTTGAGGTACGGGCGGTGGATTTGCTTTGATAGAATTTCACTCTTTGAAAGTCATTAAAAAAATTGATTTTATTTCTGTAAATATGGGACGTAATACATTATCTTGCTTTAATAGTATGATGAATTGATTGTAACATTGTTGTCCAATCTTCTTATTTTCCTTTTCCCATTGTATGAGCAATTCTTTACAGTCGTAAATCCTTACATGAAACTTCGTTTTCAGTCTTGAAATGGAGTTTTTTTTTTTCATTTTTTTCCATTTAGAGTATTTTTACTATGTATAATTACAGATTTTAAGTATAGCCATTTCCCCTTATTACTGATGTTTATTTTGCACTTAGAAATTTTTATAATATGCGCTTTTAATCATTTTAAACTTCCGAATAAGAACGTTTCTCTACGGAGAACACAAAAAAGTATCCTCCAGTTCACAGCGTGTTTGCATGCGGCATTTTCAAAGAAGAATAAATTTGAAAGCACCAGAAGATAGTATGAATTACAAATAATAAGTTGTTGCCAGACTTTTTCCTGCAGAATAATTCCATTTTTTACATCATTTATCAAACTTGTCTAAAAAAAGTGCGTACATATTTATAAAGAACATTAAGCATCTGCGTATTAAACATTTGGTTTATTAAATACGGTATGAATATGAAAAAATATGCAACTATGGAAATGTAAATAAATATTTAGACAACTATTTTAACAATGTACACAGCTTTTGGATTAGATAACTTTTTAATTGTAAAAGTGTGAAAATGTAATGTTAAATATTCCTTGTGATTTCATATAAAAATATGTCACAGCTGTAGACTAAATCTCAATCATTGCGATGCGAGATATTTACTATTATTTAATTTTTGAAAGTAATATTGAGAGAAATAATGTAGAATAAGACAGTAGAAGTACAGTATTTATATCAAAATAATTATATTTTAGGACGTATCTAGTTACAAATATCTAACAACTTCTGATATGAATAAGATTTTCTTTAATCACCCTGTTTAAAAATGAAACGAAATTGTTATATATAAAATATTTTAGTTTTTTTTTTATGTTTAAATGAATTTTTAAGAGTAACGTTTAAAACTGTATCTATTAAACAAAATATTTAACGAAAATATTTGTTGCTTATTTTGTTGTTTTATTATCCATTCATTTTTTTAAATTATTTTATTAGTATTCAGTTTCGTTATTCATTTACATTTATGTGGGAGACTTGCTAGTTTTTTTTAATTAATATTGTTTTATTATTCTTTCCTGTTTTCTTCAAATGTTTCAAAACACCCTGAAATAAGCTAAATAAAAATTATTCTAGCATAGTGAAAAGTAATTACAAACATAATTTTATGACGGTGTCAATCTATCCCCTTAATTTATATTTCATGTACATTTAAAATTGACATGACATTAATAATACCTTATAATAATAACATTTTAAAATTAAAGTTTTTATCCTAGGAAATATATTAGGATTGGATTTTTGAAATCTACTAAAATATTTTCTTTCCTTCTGTTCCTATCATTTTGAGAAAGGAGAAAGTAGTTGAAATATCGTTTACATTATCATTTGCACTTTCCCTTCTTTCAAGACAAATTGCGGATAATTATAAATGAGAAATATGAAATAGTGTTAAAAGAAATAACAATTTTAAACGATATGACGGTTCAGAATAATTACGGTTTTGAAAATATTCACATGACTAATGACTGTTGAAGGGTAAATTGTTTATTTTTTTCGAAATAATTTAAGAAACTGAAAATGAATTTTGGCTCATACTTATTTACATAATGAAATTGCGTTAGGTATATTTATTCCTTAGCACACGTTTACATATGAATGCATGTGGATTCATTAATACTTCCTATGTAGTTTTACTGTACGTTTTATTTTAATGAATCGGTAGAATTTATTTGATTACAAGAAATTAAAAGGAATAATTATTTAAATTTTCTAAATACTTTAAATATTAAATAATAAATTTTAATTTGCTTTGATTAGATAGTATTAACTTCATTAAATTTTCCGCATAAATATGAGAATATTTTTTTAAATATAAATATATACTGTAAAACTTCTAAATATAAGTCACCCATATTGAAAAAAAATATGTTTCTTAATCTAACTCTTATCTCTCGTAATATTTGTGAAAATATAACTTCTTCTGAATTACCAAAAATTCTAAAAAAACATTTCTTTACGTTTAGAAACCTCAGAAATTAATTGATTTCCAAAATCCTAATATTTTTTTCAAAAAAAAATTGAAAAATGGAAAATGTGTTTAACAAAATGTTTAAAACAGTGATGAAATGACTCCATAATGTATGCAAGACATAGCTATTACAATTGAAAGTCACGTATTTCCAGTTATAAAATTTAATGGAAACACTATTAGGCACTAGCATTTGTAAGTATGTTGTGAAACTTTAAAATCGAGTATTAAATTTATACTTATCATACACTATGTTTTGTTGGTTAATAAAATAATATGTATTGCAATAAATTTTAAATTAAATATTAATTAAATGATATTTCCTATATTGATTATAATGATACACATCACTTATTATATTTTATTATATTAATTTCTCTTATTTTGGTGAATGTATTTTTTGCTTACGTCTATATTTTCCAGAAAAGGTGTTAGATATCTAAATAAAATATTTTCAGTTTAGTCCCCTTAGTTAAAGTTGCAAATGAAATATATTATTCTATTTCTATCAAAGTTTAAATTCTTCATTCCCTATAATATTAACATATACATTTATGTATAGATACAATATGATGACTGTTATACTCTTCCGATTATGGATGGTGCTGTCACTGAAGTGTGCAAGGACCAAACGTGCTGGAGCATACATCTTGGGTTATATGGTATTTAGGGTAGGTGGATTTAATAAAATCCGTATAATTGAATGAAAACGGATATCTCAGCCCGGACATTTGAATTGCAGCAACCCTCTAAGGCATAATGTGTGAAATACGTAGATTTAAGCCAGAAGATGAACCTGCCATTATGATATCTCCATACTGTCATTTATGTGCTTTCTGTGTTTACATGTTTATTTTCAGATTTTTTATTTTAATTATTTTCTAGTTTTCAAAATTCTTAAATATAAACTTATTTGAAGTTATTAAAACATTTTATATTATACATGTAGCATATTTAATGCATATTTATTTCCCAAAATGAAACTGCTGACAGCATTTAAACAGGCATTTTTTCGGCTTGCTTTCCCAACAATATTTTCCTTCGGGTAGAAGAGTATAGCCTAATTGAGATTAAAAAGTACAGTTGAAAACAATAATTGTAAATCCTGTAAATAATACATGAAGAATAGACAGTCAAAACTACCTGGACAAGAGATATTATATTTTTTATTAATCTGTACAGGTTAATGTCATGTCTGCAATTTCTCAAATTCCATTGAATATATTTATCTTATTTATCTATGTTTAATAATTAAATCAGTAGACATATGAATGAAATATTTTCAATTTAGCCCCCTAGTTAAATTTTCAAAATGAAATATATTGTTCGATTTATATCAGTCTGAATTTTTATTCCTATAATATTATTGTCCTAAAACACTTATATATACTGGCGATTTTACTGCATCGGCAGTTTGACACCGAATAGTGATTTAACATTTTTATAATTACTCATTTATTAATAAAAATATTATAAAATAACCATCTATTAAATGTATTATGGTATAATGGTACGTGTAGGACATGAACACAAAAAGTTACAGTAATTTTTTTTAGAAATTCTAGCTACGAAAACAACTCATAATAAGAAATACAGTTTTGTCCTACTTCCCCTACCAGATAGACGTGAAAGAAAAACACTGATCACGACGATTTTATTATGCATGCTAGAGCTCACCGTTTGTCAGAAATCAATGAAACATTCAAAATCAAATTAATATTTGTTATAATATTAATACTAATCTAACTAAAGTTACTTTTTACTGTTATTTTGGATTTAGATGTAAAATTAAATACATGTGTATAAACGTCTTATTTCTTCTTGTATACGTTGTGATATGTTACTGGATATTTGTGATTTTTAATTAAACATTATGAACTAATATATATATTTTTTAATATTTGTTATGGCATTTCGTCACATATACATATATTAAAGACATAAAACACGTTTGAGTAAAAACTTACGTTATAGAGAACTTTCTTTATAAGATGATGTTACATAAAGTGTTCTCTGTTTTTTATCATTAAGTATATAAATGTGCCTAAACACTTCAGAGTAAATGGAAGACGTAGCCTTTGATTTTCATAAGGAAAGAAAATATTTTTAAATAGAAGCTTTAACTTTCAACTCAATAACTTTAACTCGAGAAACAAGCGAATTCTGGAATGCATCTGGTTGTTTTTAAGGAAATCCCCCTCATGAAGCAAATTTTGTATTCTGCAGGAGAACTGAACTATTATCCAGAAAGTATTCTCTGTAGGTACTTAAAAAGATGGTGATCTCAAAGATCAAATTCGGTAGAATACATCAGGGGGGGGGGGGCAACACTTCCCAGCGCAATGTTTCCACAGTTAAATTAATTGATCTTGCAAATTGCTGGCGACCATTGTTACGTTAAACATTGTGCATTCTAACGTTTTTTCTTATGGATGTTTTCAATTTAATTATTTTTCCAAATTGATATCTTGTTTATTTTCACCGCATTAACCATAGATTTCATCTAGTGGTTAAAACTGTTCATATCACAATACGTCTATTAGGTTCCTCCAGATACATAACTGACTGCCATGAATGTTGTGCTTTGACACCTGACTTAACTGCTTCACCGGGATGCATTCACATACTTCCAGTCACTTAAGATTATCGTAATGGACACACTTTTTCACTTGCATAAAAATCTCTTTTTATTTATTTATTTTATTTTTAAGTAGGAGTTCACATATGTTTTATCAACGTTCCGCACTGATGTCTTTTCCGAATTCCTTGCTATTGCTGCATGTAGACTTAGCAATCTGCATATCAGTATAATATACAATTGTTTTGTAGCTTTTTTAATGTGGTAGCGAAATCACACTGTGTTAGATAATGATCTTCTGTGAGGAAGAAATCATACTTTTACAATCAATTTTAAAACAAACGTTACTTTTACTTTCACTTCTCGAGAGAGAATTTAGACTAGGAAACAAGAGATTATCAGAATACGTTTTATGTAATGTTGGGACAAATGCCCCATCGCCTGCTGAAAACCGGAGGCTAGAAGCAAAGCAAAATGAGACAGCTTCCCTTTACCGAAGCATCACAGGGGCGAAGATGTGAATTTGCTTCAAGGCTTCTCCCAAAAATATTTTCCTAGTTTGAAGAAGGGAATTCTCCCCTCTATGTACCCTTCTACTAGATACCGACAACTTGCCAAGAAGATATTCCACACTAAAGGATTTTATATGATACTCTTTGACATGGACGCGGTGCAAACAGCAATGTGGGAACGCTCCAAATAACAGATCATATCTGATGTTGTGTAGACTTTGGTGTTCTGGTGGAAATTGGTGTTCTATGAATCGTGCGCCATTGGCAGTTTAACGTAATAGTTTGTTTGAAAAAAAAAGAAATAAAATCATGTATAGTCAAAATAAACCTTATAATTGAAGGATTGGATGGAAGAAGGATAACATTCCAAAAATAAAAATAAAAAAGATGTAATTAATAAGGACTTTACGTTGCACACATAAATACTCATCAAACACTTGATTCCAACGTAAATTTCATTTAATAAATATGAGTTACTTTAAAACTACATATATAGAAAACAAACCTCAACGTTTCGGTTAATATTTATAACCATCATCAGGAGAAAAAACCTTCATAAATATGAACAGCAAAAATTAAAAATGTGTTACATGATTGAGTCACAATATTCAATCTGCCAAGACGCTGAAATAACGGAAATTACAACAACATATTCAAAATACGCCTGGTGGCGCCCTCTATGAATCAGCAATGTAACTGGAACTTATGTTCAACGGAATTAAAGTTCACTTTAAAATGCATTTCCATATGGCTGGAACCGAAAATGATGGGATATCGTTGCAAATTTCATGTTTTCTTAGTGAAATTTCTATAGATTCACGGATGTAGGCTTTAAAGGGATTGTTTTGTCTGGAAATAACTTTGACGTTGTTAAAATCAGGTTTGGTTTATTGATTTTAACAACGTCAAAGTTATTTCCAGACAAAACAATCCCTTTAAAGCCTACATACGTGAATCTATCGTGAACATCCGTGAAATTTCACTAAGAAAACATGAAATTTGCAACGATATACCATCATTTTCGGTTCCAGCCATATGGAAATGCATTTTAAAGTGAACTTTAATTCCGTTGAACATAAGTTCCAGTTACATTGCTGATTCATAGAGGGCGCCACCAGGCGTATTTTGAATATGTTGTTGTAATTTCCGTTATTTCAGCGTCTTGGCAGATTGAATATTGTGTATTAATCATGTAACACATTTTTAATTTTTGCTGTTCATATTTATGAAGGTGTTTTCTCCTGATGATGGTTTTAAATATTAACCGAAACGTTGAGGTTTGTTTTCTATATATGTAGTTTTAAAGTAACTCATATTTATTAAATGAAATTTACGTTGGAAGCAAGTGTTTGATGAGTATTAATAAAGATGTATTTTAATTAATGTTAACTAATAAATTATTCAGTATAAGTCTTTGAAATTTATAGGTTGATACCCTCATCGATTAGTCATTCAATCGAATAATGATGAACATTTCTTTAAAATTTATAGTTTATTTTACATAAATGTTTTGTTTCGTGATTTTTCAACATTTACATCAGCTAAAATGTTACTTTTTTCTACCCAACTGTTCAATTAATGAACAAGTAAGGAATATAAGGAATCATTCGGTGAAACATACTTTTCGACAATAGAGAAAAAGTTTAGACAAACAAGCTTTTCAGAATTTTTTATATTGTAGCCGATAACTAATTATTCAAATTTTCACTTTCAACATACAATTATATGACTTGACTCGCAGAATAAATATTCAGAGAATATTGCATTAAATTAATAAATGAAAATACAATAATTCAATAATATTATCACAATTTTGCAAAATTGTAATATATCTTAAGGTAATAATTCTCTTATTAGTTAACAAATTGCATTAACATGTACTTTTCGATATGTAAGTAACACTTTTCCGTAATTGCTAAAGTAAATGATGTAGAAAATTCCTAATCTAATATTGCGTAATTCAAGAACATCTGAGATCTCAACGCATTATTTAATAACTCATTTTCATTGTTTTTAACACATTAAATACACTTCTTATAGTAGATATTTTTGATGACATTCGTCATAAAAGTAATAGTTTTATAAATCATTGATTTTTTTAAATAATTGAAAGTAGATATTTTTGCGCAATCAATATTATATCCCAAGCAGTTTTGATTTTTTTATTAGAATTTAGAATAAATGTTGCATTCTTTATAAACAGAATAAGAGGTTGAAAGTATAATTTCCATAAAGTGTTTAAACATTTTATGAATTGGAGTAATTAATATTGTTACCTTTAAAGTATAACGAGTATCTATATAACGAAAAGCGAATTCTGTCAAATCCACGTGAAAATCGTCTCTTTGCGCGTGCGTCAACTTTTTTTGAAGGCTTCTAACATCAGAAAGGGGAAACTTGATTGATTCACACAACCCTCCCCTGTTAGCCTAGGGGGATTGAAAAGAGTTGATTGAAAACGGATGAAGACGTCCCATTGCATTGAAAGCATAGACATTCTAATATATTTTTGCTCTGAGGTTGAAAGCTAAAGCTTTTTTTTTAAAGAACTCATGTTTTCACTACTAAATAAGAATATTTTTTTGCAAAACTTTAAACAGAGTTTGGATGCAATTATGTTTATAACCGAGTGAAATGTCAGAGAGTTCGGAAGATGATAACTATTTTTATTTCTATCTTAAAGGAACCGACGCGAAAACAAACAAACAAACAAAAAAGTGAGAAAAAACGTATTTTTTACAACTAGATAGCAATATTTTTTCACGGATTTTTACATGGCCTGTAAAAGTGTTAGTTATCACTAATAAAGATTTCAAAGAGTTCGGACAAAGAGAACTTTTTATTTGAAAACAAAAAAGCGAGCCTAGGTTAAAAAAAAAAAAAAAAGAAAAAAAGAAAATGAGCGCTTTTATCACTAAATAGCAATATTTTTTCTTGAATTTTTTATTTTAAAATATAATTTCATACAAAATCGGGTTAAATATATAAAATAATAAAAATTTGATGTTTTTTTTTTAAATTTATTATCATGGGTTCGGGCAACACCGGGCGGGTGTCAGCTAGTTTACTTTTAAGTAGTAAATAGTACTCATTCTACCATTTACTAAATGAAGTCAAAGATTTGTTGATATCATCTCTTTTAGAAAAGGTGTAAGAAATAATATCTCATAAATAACAAATAATAAAAGTAAAAAAAAATATATTAATATTATCTTAATTTTCTTAGAAGTTGTTTGAATGAAATCTGATGAATTAAAATTAGGAAATAAAAACAACTAATATTCGCACCAATATTTATGTTTTATATTTTTGTAAAATCTTATGGCCATTTTCGAAAAATTGTGTACGCTATCTGAAAAAAAAGAACAAGATAACTACGCTGTATAGGGCGACATATGGAATTTATTAGACAAATGTATGTTTTAACAGAAAATTTCCAGTGTGGTTTTGATTAAAATGTTTTACTAAATTTAAACAAAGATGAATAAAAGAGTTTCCAAATTTTACCTTTATAAAATTGCATTGTCACATTTAATGAGCATACCTGATAGTCATTTTGAAAATATTCTCGCAATTATATTACTTAAAATTAAAGAAAAGTCGGTATATACAGTGAATTACCGTAGACATATTTTAAAAGAAATTTACCAATATTAACACTAGTATTTTTTTAAAATCCGAACGGTCGGAACGATACGCAAAAACATAACAATTCTGTTTTTAAAAATTGCAAAGAAACTGAAAGTTTAAACAATGTATTAAATTTTTACATTAATTTGATTGTTTATGATGTGCACTCAGAAAAAATCAGCATTATTCAAAATGATGTGAGAGATTTGTAAACCATTTTACTTAATTCATAAACTTTTAAAGTAATACATACTTTTACATCTATGTGTCATTTAAAGTTTAAATGATACATCTTATTCCAATGTATACATAAAGGTGTTTAGTTTAAACTCTCTTCTTTTTTCTCACATTTAAACTTCATCCAGGTTCGTTTCAGCAAATTTTACTGTGTAGAATGGTAAAATTTTCAAAAAGAAAGATGAAATATTTACCATGAATAAATTTGCGTACTTGCAGATTAATATCCTTAGAATGTGTTTAGATAAGTCATGGTGTATCAAAAATGTATAATAGTTTTATTTAGATCAAATCTTAGTAATGTTAAATATTTAGAAATTTAATTCTCGTCACTCTTTTCAAGTCTTATATTTAAAATTTATATTTTTTAATTTGTTTTTGCTTAGTGTTTTAAGTGAACTCAGTAAAGCTCCATCAGTAGTTTTTTAATTGTATGTATATAAAGATATAATTTTAGCAACATGCATTTGATGTGTTCTATGTTCTAAACAATATTGATCCATACCTATTTATCAGTATAATTCTTCTTTCTAACTTTTTGCTATTTTACTATCTTCTTTCTAACTTTTGTTGAAAATGTGGCAAAGTAAAAAGTTATTCAAGCTTTAGTCACGTTTTCGGAATAATTGATCACTGTACAACGTGAAGGGTACCGGGCATCTGACCATGCGATATTTTTCTGTGTATAAATATACATGTAATTAGTTGCACGCCATCACCTTTCCAAGATATGAATGATGTATAACAGAGCTTTCGTTGTTCTCGTTGCATATATTTCTTCTGAAAACTTCTAAACGTAATCTCGATGTAGTTAGAAAACTAATTTCATGTACAGGAAAATAATTGCGTTTAGATTAAGCATTCGTATGCGTAGTTTACGTTGTGGTATATACGATATGTTAGTTTTACGATATCCGAATGCTTTTAGTTAGTCCAAATTACTGTTACGATACTAGTTGAAACAGAACCATTTTATGTGATATACAATATTTAAATAAATGAAATGCTTTACACATCTGAAAAGTTTGTCCTTGATTGTACCAACTTTTGGTGCTTCAGTAGAGCAACCATAAGATTGCGAAACGTCTGTCAAACTTTTGGAGCTCCGCATGAATGCCATAGCTCTAACTATTTCGGCTGTGTTTCACCATCTTTCGGTTGCAGCTACTGCAGCACCTAAAGTTTTGTAAACCTATGAAATAAATTAACAGTGCGAAAATAATCTGTTACAGCAATCGCTAACTACCGTATCTTGTCAGATAAAATAGATAAAATTACTTTTTCTAACATACCACATCATAAAATCTCATAACCATTACCACTTAAACTTGGACTGAAATGTTATATATGTAAGATATTATACCTTTTCTCGTCAATTTAGGAATAATTTATAATGTGTCAAGTCGTTCGTGTTCTTCTGAAATACGCCGTGATAAAGTGCATTATTAGTTTCTTTAGAGCTATAATATTCCCAGAATACCTTTCACTTTAACGGATGTTAATTAATGTGCACGTAGGCATTTAATACAATTAGAGAATCAATTGTTTTATTTTGTTTTCCTTTGCGACTAATTTTTCGCGAAGACAATTTTTCTTTAAACTATTTTTACAATTAATTCATTTAATTGCTATCAAGAAATAGACGCAAATCCAAAACAATCAAGTGCCTTTTTGCAAAGGTTTTTGTTAAAATGTTTAACATATCGGTATTATTTGAAACCTTCGACACACACCTACAAATATCAATTAATGTTTACCATATTTTGCTTTCGTTTTTTTTAAATACTTTTTAACTATATATTCAATGCCTTAATGATTTCTTCAGCTAGTATAGGTATCATCAAACATTACTAATCCAGAAAGAAAAATAAACAAGTCAATATTAGTATTAATATTAGATTAGACATAAAATATTAGATAAAAAAAATTATCTATATATTTTGAAACATTTATCGCAAAATTTGCATATATTTATGTATTATCTTATTCCTTTATCATTTTATGCATAAAGTAATCTATAACAATTGTTCATAATTATGGAGGAAATGGGTTTTCCACATGTGAAATAACATTTATCAAATCTTAAAATGAAAAGCAGCAGGTATATTTGGAAGCAGTTTTCAAGAAACTCATTCTAAAGAAAAAATATTTTTTTTTTTTGTGCAATAAATCTTTTTTCTTAATATTTGAAACAGAAGGCACTGCATAAATGGGATTCAGAGAATTCTTTGGAAAATAACTTTTACTTGCACTTCGGTAAAACTTTAATCATATTTTAGTATACTAAATGTTGAACGTTTCCACCAACACTAAGAGTGCAATTTGGTATACAATTAAGAATACCTTTAACTAAAACATACCTAGTTGGATGCAAAAGAAAATTGCATTGAATGGCGCCTTTCAACGATTTATTTTTACCCATGTTGAAATTCCTTATGTCTGCAAGCACATTCAACACATGTTGTAAATTCTCTGAACAGTTTATGTTATTCTATGACAAAATTAAATGATTTTAATCGCTACAGCGCCTTTTATTGGGGAATATCTTTAATAATTTTATTTTCTTGTTAAATAAAATTCCTTAACAAGTTTTCCCGAAAACCGCATTTATTTATAACAATGTCTTCTATTTTTATGAATGTATGAAGTTGTAATGATAGACAGATATTTCTAATTACAAAAATATAAAATAACACTTGATTTTACATTTTAAATGTTTTAAAACAGACTATAAAGCCTGTGATATATACTGTGATAAAAAGCACAAATATGTTTAAACGTCACTAAGAATATGTAAGAATTTTCAATGTGAATAAATAATGCATATATTTTAGGCTTACGCCGCGTTCATTGTGCCCATAGAAGTTAACGAACCAGAAAATTCAAAACCATAACCGTTTCGTACTGAAATTAAACACTGAGTAGTAAACTATTTTTTCAAGTAATGAGCATTTAATTTAGCGACGCAATGTAGTTTTAATTTTAGAAATGAGTGGGACATTAAAAGTTGCAGAAGGTTTTCTGTTTTAATGTTAATGATATTTAATAAATCATTTGTCATAATTGAAAACATTTATATTTAAGAGTCACTAGATATTTCATTGTAGTGTCTTATTATTTGTTGCTCCAAATGCATAGGTATAGACTTTATATAATATAACAGTATTTTATACAAGTTTATTACAGCTAATAGAGTACTGTGGAAGAAACGTCAGTAGTGGGAAAGGAGAGTTCACTTCTAGAGGTGGGGCTTATTTTTGAGGGGGGCTTATTTTTAAGGGGGGCTTATTTTTAAAGGGGGCTTAATTTTTTTTTTTTTTTTTTTTTTAGGATCAAATTTAAATGTTAGTTTGAAGTCTGCTATAGAAGTGGGGCTTATTTTTGAAAAGTCGGTTAACTTTTTTTAAGGTGGGCTTATTTTTGAGGAGGGCTTAATTTTTTTTTGATTGATTTAGACTATGAATGTATTATTAGAGTTTGATGAATAAAGAGTAATATCTTGAACTTACCATATTGCTCACTGTTTAATTGATAAATGTTTCTTACCAAACTGCTCACAATGGAATCTATTTTAAACTGTATCTAGAATAAAAAAAAAATAACAACATTGATTGTTTTATATACTGACTAAGGGCCCCCCGACATATATTAACCCTCTGAGCGTTTTTTGTACACCATCTAAAATGTACTATACAATATTTCTTTCAATTTAACTTGGTCAAAAATAATTTTATTTAATTAAACTTGTTTTGAATAAGTGCTTAGAGGGTTTTATTAAAAAATATATGCCGCATTATCTGCAAGCAGGGGTCGCATGGTCGTCACACCACTCATTGTGACCCTAAATGTATAAAAAACATTTAATGCTGTCTTATTTTCAATTAATCATGTATATTTACATTAAATTAAGCATCAATAATTAAATATATACAAATGTTATACAAAACTTTTTTATAATAATATATCTATATACAGCATAAATTATTCACATTTTCAATCACAATCTTCATTAATTTTATTTTAATTCGATGTTCATGAGGCTAGAATTTTTTTTTTCAATCTTCCTGCACGTCGTTTTCTGGTATATACTTATGTCCATATGGCAGGCTTGAAACTCCATCCGACAACAAAAATCTTTTGTCATCGAATGGAGAAAGACATTTTTTGCTGTTCAGTTTCAATTATATTGTGAAATAAGGGTTTATTTTTGAAAGATAATGTTAACTTTTTGTTATTATCTTGTAACAGACTGCTTTCATTAAAAGTGCATTTTAGAATTGTAAACTACAATTTTGAAATTTTCGTCTGTTTGGAAAAAAAGCACAGAAAAAAAAAAGTATTAAAAAAATAAGAACAACTGTTCAAAAATATAATAACAACTAAACAAATGATCAAATAATAATAACAACTGTTCAAATAATAATAACAACTGTTTAAAAATAATAAAAACTGTTTAAAAAATAATAACAAATGATAAACGATTGACTTTATACAGCCAACATTTAAGAAAAAGTTAATCGAATCTAGTTTTTTCTAACACGACTTATTTGAAATATTCACTTTTTTTAGTTAGATTTATAACACAAAAGTGATTTATAACACATAAGTAAAATATTATTTATAAAAGCACTAAATACGAGATTGATAAGAATTTTTAACTTACAAACATATGAACTTCTGATTCACAAGTGATTCGACCAGTAAAATATTATTTATAAAAGCATTTTTGACTTACAATTGTACGAACTTCAGATACGCAACGCCTTTCTGAATCAATGTGTAAGAATTAACTGACTATTGAACTTATAACAGAGTAGGATAAAATAATCACGTGACTTTTTAAACCAATAAAATGTTAATATTTTTAAACAAGCGCCCTCTATCATTTTATGAACTTCCAAGAAACGAGTGAATATGATTAAATTGTTTCCTGTTACCGCTGTGAAAGGTTGTGTTTTTCGTTTTAAGTTAGTTTACATTTAAGTGATTACGGAACGAGTCATGGATTCTGCTTTATTAAGTGTTAATGATATGTCTAACGTGAAGAGTGAACCCTCATCACCAGGATTAAATGACCATGACATGGAATTTTTAATACAGCCTAAAGAAGAACCCGTTTCGAATTGTGAGGTGAAACCCACCTCATCAGGATTAAAGAAACAGAAGTTACCCTTTGTGTGTTCTACTTGCAACAAAGCTTTTCCCCGAAAGGTTAACTTAACGTTTCACATGAAATGTCATCTGGAGAAAATACCTCTTGTATGTGTAATCTGTGAAAAAACATTTGCTAGAAAGTATCATTTATTAAATCATATGAAGATTCATTCAAAGACCCCTCTGACTCATAATTGTAATGTATGTGGCGAAGTATTTTCAGAAAAGAGTGATTTATTAAAGCATGGGAAGATTCATAACACTTCCAAGCCAAAACAAAGGAAAAGTAGACAGTCACCCAGTCACTGTAAATGTGACGATTGTTTTGAAACATTTAATAATAGAACTGACTTAGCGAAACTAATAAAAATTCATCTTTCACCTAAAGAACTTAAACCATCTGATCGACTTTCCTTGGGAAACAGTTCGAAATATGAAATTTCAGACATCACTCAGTTTAGTAAAATATTTAAGTTTTTCGATGTTTTTACTCCTGCTTATTGGAATTTAGGTGAGGAAATGATTGTTGAAGTACAAATGAATAAGAACTATGAGCTTTATGTTCACATACAGAGATATGAAGAATTTGAAAAGAGCGGTCGTGAACTTATCCCCACAAATGAAAGCATTACATTATCATGTGCAACATTCGACAAATTTGAATCGAGATTGGATAAATTTAATTTTGTTTCTGAAAAAGATACATTCGTATGTAATAATGACTTACTAATCGCTTATGTAAATAAGGAATCATGCATACTGCAAAAATTATTCAAATCGAATAAGTTTGGGTTTTGTTTGAAGTCTGATTTTTTACTGCTTACAAAAGATCAATATTTGAAACTAGTGAAAAATCGCTTTAAAATTACCGAATGTCTCATTGAGACGCTTTTAACTAAACTGATTCCTGTTTTGGTTTTAGAAAACTTAAAAAAATGTAAATGTACCCACCTCACAATCGAAGAGACTTTGAACTATTTCTTATCATGTTTCGATGACGAGTTAAAGTCATCCGTTTCTCGCGTGTTTGATTGCTATCAATGTTCAATCGGAGAACCAATTAATATGAAACACGAGTGTGATAGTTATAGTTTGCGTAGAAAATATAATTGGTGTAATGAGAGTGCACTGCTAAATTTCAACGTGACTGAATTTGTAAAAAACCTATTCAAGCAATGTTAATGTAATTATACTCATTTATTTTTTGAAACTATGAATATGGAATTTTATAATAACCATTTAAACAATGTATTTATAAATTAACATAGAAATGTATTTATTTAATAAATATTTGTTTATATATTACATATGTGTTTTTATTTCACATGTCTATTTATTTTTTTATTTTTATTTATTTATGAAATCAATCTTTGAAGTTTTATTTTCAAGGGGAAAAAAAAGTGAACATATATTTATGAGTAGGCAAAAAATTTTTAATTGTAGTCTTTAAAGTTAGCACTTTTTGGTTAAATGAAATCTCTTTTTAAGAAAAAATTATTATTCTTATTTGAATAGGTATTAAACTTATTTATTGATAAGAAAGTTTAATTTTTCTCTTCTTTTAAACAATGACATTGCATATTTTGATAATTTCCATCCCACAGTTAACATTACAGTATTTAACATAGTTAAGAAAATGTTTAACTTAAACCGTCACTGTATTTATTATAGATAAGTAAACATTTTATCTTTAAACTAAATGTAATTTAAATGATTAACTATAACTGTGACTGCTTTTAATCTAGATAAGTAAATGTTTCCAGGAAACACAATCAGTTTACTGTAGACTTTTATCGAGATTACACCAGTTAGTGGAATGCTGATTAAAAATATTTTATGACATTAATATGCAGAAAAGATCTCACGAAGAAGTACTCTCGCCTTCAAAACGTCTACGTTTAGAAAAACCCATGGAAAATTTAAATACCTATGAGAAGGAGTTAAAAGACCCAAGATTAAAACTTTAGTCTAGAGGTTCGAACTTGACAAAATGAAATCAAGACACAATGATTTGTATGTTATTTTAATCATTATGTCATAACTTCATACCTCTGAAAGTGCATTTAACCCTCTGACTGTCCAGCAAAAGGGCTAAATAGTAATGTTGTTTTCTCTGTATCTTATTTTAAATGCTAAAAAGGGCGATTATTGCAAAATTATATAAAACACTTAATTATATATACGAGTGTAAACCTTGAGAGTATAAATCATTATTCAACGTACTAAAACTGCATTATATTTGCAGAATTATATTAATTAAAAAATGCTTGCATTGCAGTGAAACCTGGAGCTTAGTGAACGTATTAACACGGGCTTGTCAGTGAGAGGGTTAAAGGTTTGTCTAGGTTTATTCAGTGTGACTAAGCGTTTGTGAAACCGAAAATTAATGAAAAAACAGATCGTCTTCTACCAATTACGCTATGAAGGCTTCATCCAATTATTAAAAATAATAAAACCTTTTAGAAAATTGCTTATTTTAAATTTAAAATAATAAAAAGTTAAAGTTAAAGTTAACAAAATAAATAAATAATTCCTCTATTCGTTATAAATAAAAGTTTACAAAAATAAAATTTCAAAGTTATAAGTTTATAAAAATTATAAGTTAACAAAATAATTGAATAAAATTAAATTTTAAAATAAAAATTAACAAAAGTAAAGTTTATAAAATTTTTAAGTTATGTTTAAAAATCTTCAAATTAATCAAAATTGACTTTTAGTTTTATGTAAATGTAAGTTTCAATATTTTAAATATCGAGCTAACTGTTTATCCCCTTAATCATTTGCTTACCCATCTTCCAACCAACCAACTGGTTGCCTAGCCAACCATATACTTCGCATCTGCACATGCGCAAAAAAAAACACTGACTTATGCACTAACTTGAGTTGTACTTTAAAACCTTAGCTATATTATACAAGTTGAATATCTTTCATTCTTAGAAAATTTTTGATTTTTAAATAGTCGTTCCTATTTTAAAACATTAACAAAGAAATGTAATTTATATACTTACAAAAACAGGATAATTTAAAAAGGGGTTCATACATTTCAACTTGCTAACATCAAGTGTATGGTCTACAACATAATAAGGTTAAACTATCAGTTTACTTCCTTATCACGCACGTGGTCAAGATCTTATCAGTTACATGTTCAAGCCGATAACATCTATAAACAGCATGTTGGTCATTTTAACTTCTGCCGTCGAGAATTGTGGTTTGGTAAGTTTTATTGGGTACCATTTTCTCTTTTTGGAAAATAAACTAATTGGAAAAAATTTCTTTTCATACCCAGCTACTTTTAAATCACAATGTTAAAAGACTAAATTTTATTATGCTAAATTATTCTTTTAAATGTCGAACAAAAGATCTTGCAACATATTTGCAAATAAGTTCTTACAAAACGGTTTTATTTAGTTAAAAAATGAATATTGTCAATTTAACTACACATTATTTTTAGAATTACACTTTAATTTTATTTTGAAAGCGAAAAAGACTAATTCACATAAAAATTAAACTTACCTAATTTATGAGCTTGACAAGATGGTTCATGCATGGTCTGGCTCTTGCGAGGACTTGTAGAGATTTGAAAGTTAGTACAAGTGTATATCATGTAATATGATGACGTTACTAGTAACGTCATCCACCACAGGTTAATCACGTGACTACGCGATCTTAACCTTCACATTACTAATGATGTTTATATCACATAACTAATTGTAACTATCACAAAATATATTTATAAAAATATATTCATAAATTAATAACTAATTTATTTGTGTACTATTTTGAAAAGCTTAGCATTTTAAATAAAAAATTTATTAATTATTAATTTATGAATATATTTTTATAAATATATTTTGTGATAGTTACAATTAGTTATGTGATATAAACATCATTAGTAATGTGAAGGTTAAGATCGCGTAGTCACGTGATTAACCTGTGGTGGATGACGTTACTAGTAATGTCATCATATTACATGATATACACTTGTACTAACTTTCAAATCTCTACAAGTCCTCGCAAGAGCCAGACCATGCATGAACCATGTTGTCAAGCTCATAAATAAGGTAATTTTAATTTTTATGTGAATTAGTCTTTTTCGCTTTCAAAATAAAATTAAAGTGTAATTCTAAAAATAATGTGTAGTTAAATTGACAATGTTCATTTTTTAACTAAATAAAACCGTTTTGTAAGAACTTATTTGCAAATATGTTGCAAGATCTTTTGTTCGACATTTAAAAGAATAATTAAGCATAATAAAATTTAGTCTTTAAACATTGTGATTTAAAAGTAGCTGGGTATGAAAAGAAATTTTTTCCAATTAGTTTATTTTCCAAAAAGAGAAAATGGTACCCAATAAAACTTACCGAACCACAATTCTCGACGGCAGAAGTTAAAATGAATAACATGCTGTTTATAGATGTTATCGGCTTGAACATGTAACTGATAAGATCTTGACCACGTGCGTGATAAGGAAGTAAACTGATAGTTTAACCTTATTCTGTTATAGACCATACACTTGATGTTAGCAAGCTGAAATGTATGAACCCCTTTTTAAATTATCCTGTTTTTGTAAGTATATAAATTACATTTCTTTGTTAATGTTTTAAAATAGGAACGATTATTTAAAAATCAAAAATTTTCTAAGAATGAAAGATATTCGACTTGTATAATATAGCTAATGTTTTAAAGTACAACTCAAGTTAGTGCATAAGTCAGTGTTTTTTTTCTGCGCATGTGCAGATGCAAAGTATATGGTTGGCTAGGCAACCAGTTGGTTGGTTGGAAGATGGGTAAGCAAATGATTAAGGGGATAAACAGTTAGCTCGGTATTTAAAATATTGAAACTTACATTTACATAAAACTAAAAGTCAATTTTGATTAATTTGAAGATTTTTAAACATAACTTAAAAATTTTATAAACTTTACTTTTGTTAATTTTTATTTTAAAATTTTATTTTATTCAATTATTTTTTTAACTTATAATTTTTATAAACTTATAACTTTGAAACTTTATTTTTGTAAACTTTTATTTATAATGAATAGAGGAATTATTTATTTATTTTGTTAACTTTAACTTTAACTTTTTTTAATTTTAAATTTAAAATAAGCAATTTTCTAAAAGGTTTTATTATTTTTAATAATTGAATGAAGCCTTCACAGCGTAATTGGTAGAAGGCGATCTGTTTTTTCATTAATTTTCGGTTTCACAAACGCTTAGTAACACTGAATAAACCTAGACAAACCTTTAAATGCACTTTCAGAGGTATGAAGTTATGACATAATGATTAAAATAACATACAAATCATTGTGTCTTGATTTCATTTTGTCAAGTTCGAACCTCTAGACTGTTAAAAACTATCTTCTAAAATAAATTCAAACTACATATGGAAGGACCAAGAATAAAATCTGTCTTGAAAATTTCAATCAAACATATCTTATAATATTTAAATCCGTAATGTGTTTCATATATATTTGTTAAATTGTATGAAATTTAAAATAATTTTATTAACTTGTGATATTTTTTTTTTACTAATATGTATATTTCCATTCAATAGTTGAATATATTTGCAACAGTGAAAATTTTTATTTTGTGCTAAGTTATATAGAAAACATAAATTCTAACTGTTCACTTAAAAGGTCTACTTAATGCTAAACTAATAAATACACACACACATACATTTTGTAAGTTACTTCAACCCCTCTCTTTATAACATATACCTCCTTTTGCTTTATTAACTTTATTTTGTTAAATTTTATTTTATTTTATTTTACTTTATTTTATTTTATCTATATATATATATTGTTTACTTTTACTTTTCTTGTTTACTTTTATTTTCAAACTATATTTTTGTTAACCTTTATTTATTTATTTTTTGTTAACATTTAATTTTGATAAGTTTCAATTTCATTAACTTCTAATTTTTTTTTTTCGAACGTAAATATTTTCATTTCAATTAATTTTTTGTAATAGATTAATTTTTTTTTAATTGGATTACATGACTTCACTTAAAAGTTCTACTAAATTATAAACTATTAAATTCACTCATAGACACTTTGCAAAAAATAAACACACAGAACTTAGTCAAAAACATTTTATTTTCAGGTCTTAAATAATTCATTACAAATAGTTTGTTCATTAATCTTACATAAAAAGTGCTCACTAACATTATAAACTCCGTTTAGAAACGTTGAAGTTACATAATCGAAATCTACGAGCATTAACAAAGCTTCCCCTAATTGATTAAATTTTTCCCTATTATTAAATGTGAAACAGGAGTGAAGGCTCGAATGTCGTAGTGCACATGCATGACATTCATACAATTGATTAAGTATTGATAACATATTATTCTCGATACATGTGTTAAGTTTATACTTTAACACCTCATCATTTTCTGTAGATATATTACTCACCATACATTTCTTTTTAATAAGAGATGGTAAAAGTTTTGTATACATATGTTGTAAAAGTGCACTATTTAAATGAGAGGTACTTTCTTTTAATTTTTCTAGTTGATGTTCGTTTAAGCCAATATAAGAATGATTCTTTAAATTTTTAATTCGCATTGTAGAATTTTGATTTAACACTAAAATCATGTTATTAGAAACAAAGGACGTGCTTTTGCATCTTAAATTAAATGCAATAAGTTTATATTGAAACTCAAACCAGCTAGGAATATCCATATTAACCACGCGGTTTGTCGGGATTTCTTCATTAGTAGAGACATTGCGTTTAAATTCTCGTATATTGTTTAGTTCTTAACTTCAAAGTTAAATAGAAACAGTCACTTAGTTCTTTGTGAAACACATAGGAATTGCATAATTTATCACTTTTAATGTCATTTGCAGGTGAGATGGTGGTTTGTAATTCACCACTTGTTTGCGAAAGGTTGCTTGCTTGTAGCTCGTTGACCTCGCGTTTAACAGTAGTCTGTAAAATATTATTTGTAGGTTCTTGAAACGCTAAGGTAGTAGAACAATCTAAATTCTCAAAATTCATGTCTTCGAAAAATGTATTCAAATAGTCCGTGGCAGAATTTGGCATTCGACCGGGATTCTCGAAAGATGTTGTATCATTCCCATAGGCAAAGTTTGAAAAATTCATAGCGATCTCGGGTTTCACATCTTGTAAGTCCTCAGTAGTTACACAGTTATTACCCATTTTAGAAAGTTTTAATCTTGGGTCTTTTAACTCCTTCTCATAGGTATTTAAATTTTCCATGGGTTTTTCTAAACGTAGACGTTTTGAAGGCGAGAGTACTTCTTCGTGAGATCTTTTCTGCATATTAATGTCATAAAATATTTTTAATCAGCATTCCACTAACTGGTGTAATCTCGATAAAAGTCTGCAGTAAACTGATTGTGTTTCCTGGAAACATTTACTTATCTAGATTAAAAGCAGTCACAGTTATAGTTAATCATTTAAATTACATTTAGGTTAAAGATAAAATGTTTACTTTTTTTTCCCTTGAAAATAAAACTTCAAAGATTGATTTCATAAATAAATAAAAATAAAAAAATAAATAGACACGTGAAATAAAAACACATATGTAATATATAAACAAATATTTATTAAATAAATACATTTCTATGTTAATTTATTAATACATTGTTTAAATGGTTATTATAAAAGTCCATATTCATAGTTTCAAAAAATAAATTAGTATAATTACATGAACATTGCTTGAATAGGTTTTTTACAAATTCAGTCACGTTGAAATTTTGCAGTGCACTCTCATTACACCAATTATATTTTCTACGCAAACTATAACTATCACACTCGTGTTTCATATTAATTGGCTCTCCGATTGAACATTGATAGCAATCAAACACGCGAGAAACGGATGACTTTAACTCGTCATCGAAACATGATAAGAAATAGTTCAAAGTCTCTTCGATTGTGAGGTGGGTACATTTACATTTTTTTAAGTTTTCTAAAACCAAAACAGGAATCAGTTTAGTTAAAAGCGTCTCAATGAGACATTCGGTAATTTTAAAGCGATTTTTCACTAGTTTCAAATATTGATCTTTTGTAAGCAGTAAAAAATCAGACTTCAAACAAAACCCAAACTTTTTCGATTTGAATAATTTTTGCAGTATGCATGATTCCTTATTTACATAAGCGATTAGTAAGTCATTATTACATACGAATGTATCTTTTTCAGAAACAAAATTAAATTTATCCAATCTCGATTCAAATTTGTCGAATGTTGCACATGATAATGTAATGCTTTCATTTGTGGGGATAAGTTCACGACCGCTCTTTTCAAATTCTTCATATTTCTGTATGTGAACATAAAGCTCATAGTTCTTATTCATTTGTACTTCAACAATCATTTCCTCACCTAAATTCCAATAAGCAGGAGTAAAAACATCGAAAAACTTAAATATTTTACTAAATTGAGTGATGTCTGAAATTTCATATTTCGAACTGTTTCCCAAGGAAATTTGATCAGATGGTTTAAGTTCTTTAGGTAAAAGATGAATTTTTATATGTTTCGCTAAGTCAGATCTATTATTAAATGTTTCAAAACAATCGTCACATTTACAGTGACTGGGTGACTGTCTACTTTTCCTTTGTTTTGGCTTGGAAGTGTTATGAATTTTCCCATGCTTTAATAAATCACTCTTTTGTGAAAATACTTCGCCACATACATTACAATTATGAATCAGAGGGGTCTTTGAATGAATCTTCATATGATTTAATAAATGATACTTTCTAGCAAATGTTTTTTCACAGATTACACATACAAGAGGTATTTTCTCCAGATGACATTTCATGTGAAACGTTAAGTTAACCTTTCGGGGAAAAGCTTTGTTGCAAGTAGAACACACAAAGGGTAACTTCTGTTTCTTTAATCCTGAAGAGGTGGGTTTCACCTCACAATTCGAAACGGGTTCTTCTTTAGGCTGTATTAAAAATTCCATGTCATGGTCATTTAATCCTGGTGATGAGGGTTCACTCTTCACGTTAGACATATCATTAACACTTAATAAAGCAGAATCCATGACTCGTTCCGTAATCACTTAAATGTAAACTAACTTAAAACGAAAAACACAACCTTTCACAGCGGTAACAGGAAACAATATAATCATATTAACTCGTTTCTTGGAAGTTCATAAAATGATAGAGGGCGCTTGTTTAAAAATATTAACATTTTATTGGCTTAAAAAGTCACGTGATTATTTTATCCTACTCTTTTATAAGTTCAATAGTCAGTTAATTCTTACACATTGATTCAGAAAGGGTTGCGTATCTGAAGTTCGTACAATTGTAAGTCAGAAATGCTTTTATAAATAATATTTTACTGGTTGAATCACTTGTGAATCAGAAGTTCATATGTTTGTAAGTTAAAAATTCTTATCAATCTCGTATTTAGTGCTTTTATAAATAATATTTTACTTATGTGTTATAAATCACTTATGTGTTATAAATCTAACTAGAAAAAGTGAATATTTCAAATAAGTCGTGTTAGAAAAAACTAGATTCGATTAACTTTTTTTTAAATGTTGGCTGTATAAAGTCAATCGTTTATCATTTGTTATTATTTTTTAAACAGTTTTTATTATTTTTAAACAGTTTTTATTATTATTTGAACAGTTGTTATTATTATTTGATCATTTGTTTAGTTGTTATTATATTTTTGAACAGTTGTTCTTATTTTTTTAATACTTTTATTTTTTTTTCTGTGCTTTTTTCCAAACAGACGAAAATTTCAAAATTGTAGTTTACAATTCTAAAATACACTTTTAATGAAAGCAGTCTGTTACAAGATAATCACAAAAAGTTAACATTATCTTTCAAAAATAAACCCTCATTTCACAATATAATTGAAACTGAACAGCAAAAAATGTCTTTCTCCATTCGATGACAAAAGATTTTTGTTGTCGGATGGAGTTTCAAGCCTGGCATATGGACATAAGGATATACCAGAAAACAGCGTGCAGGAAGATTGAAAAAAAAAAATTCTAGCCTCATGAACATCGAATTAAAATAAAATTAATGAAGATTGTGATTGAAATTGTGAATAATTTATGCTGTATATTGAAATATTATTATGAAAAAGTTTTGTATAACATTTGTATATATTTAATTATTGATGCTTAATTTAATGTAAATATACATGATTAATTGAAAATAAGACAGCATTAAATGTTTTTTATACATTTAGGGTCACAATGAGTGGTGTGACGACCATGCGACCCCTGCTTGCAGATAATACGGCATATATTTTGTAATAAAACCCTCTAAGAACTTATTCAAAACAAGTTTAATTAAATAAAATTATTTTTGACCAAGTTAAATTGAAAGAAATATTGTATAGTACATTTTAGATGGTGTACAAAAAACGCTCAGAGGGTTAATATATGTCGGGGGGGCCTTAGTCAGTATAAAAAACAATCAATGTTGTTATTTTTTTAAATTCTAGATACAGTTTAAAATAGATTCCATTGTGAGCAGTTTGGTAAGAAACATTTATCAATTAAACAGTGAGCAATATGGTAAGTTCAAGATATTACTCTTTATTCATCAAACTCTAATAATACGTTCATAGTCTAAAAAAATCAAAAAAAAATTAAGCCCTCCTCAAAAATAAGCCCACCTTAAAAAAAGTTAGCCGTATTTTCAAAAATAAGCCCCACTTCTATAGCAGACTTCAAACTAACATTTAAATTTGATCCTAAAAAAAAAATAAATAAATAAAAAAAGCCCCCCTTAAAAATAAGCCCCCCTCAAAAATAAGCCCCCTCAAAAATAAGCCCCTTCCACCACCACCACCACCACCACCACCACCACCACCTCTAGAAGTGAACTCTCCTTTTCCCACTACTAACGTCTGATATGAAATTTATGAGTTTGAGTCTTAAGTATCAAAAATGTGTAAACTTTGGATTAGGTAACATATTTTGTATACATAGATTAACTAGTAATACTTTTATTTTGAAAATCAATCATATATATTATAAAGCAAGAGGCTCTAAATATGTATGTCTGTGGTAACTTCGAAAACTAACAGATGGATTTTTGCAGTTTGCACATCGGATAGAGAAAATTTCCGCGATGTATTGTAAAATATACAGATATAACAATGATTTTTTAAAATAATATTTGGTATTTTATAATTAATTTTGGACGTTAAAATGCAAAATCGGAGGAAATTTCGAAAAAAAATCTGGTGTTTTGACGTTGCTTCGCTTTGTGCCGACTCATGTTTTGACTACAAAATATGCATATGTTTTCACGAAATTTTAAAGAGAGCTTGGATACAGTTGTATTTATGACCGATTAAATTTTCAGAGGGTTCGGAAGATGATAGCTTTTTTTTTTTAATTGCTATGTACAAAACCCACGCGAAAACAAAACAAAAAAATGAGAATAAACATATTTTTTTTTCTTTTGAAAACTAGATAGCAATATTTTTTACGAAATTTTTAAATGGACTCTAAAACTGTTATATTTATAACCAATACAAATTTGAAAGAGTTCAGACAAGAAGAACATTTTTTTTTTTTAAATGGGAAACGAACCTACGTGAAATAAATTGTCTTCTTACGAGCGCTTTTACCAATAAATATCAGTAATTTTTTACGATTTTTTTATTTAAACATATAATTTCATACAAAATCGGATTATCGATATAAAATCATACAAAATTGAGGCTTCTTTCAATTTAGTATCACGGATCCGGGAAACGCCTGACGGACCAGCTAGTACAATATATAAATTATATTAATAATGTAAAAAGGTTTTAAATGTAAAAAAATATGCATAAGTATACATTTATCAGAAACAATTTTAAAATTCAACCGTTTTGTCACCCGTACATTGATTTATAAAGAATTGAAATATTTAGATAAAAAATAAGTGAATTGTTTTATAAATATTCCGTGATATCTGTTAAAAATAAAAATGGAAAAAAGTTTGGAATTTCTTTAATACAACCTATTGTTATCGAAACAAATATGCTCAGTTTAAAACAATGCAAAGCTATCTAAGGAAGATATTTTGTACTAAACAAGGAAAACTGCTGAAAAAATTATTACTTCACACATTAATCTCGTTCAAGTTTAACTGCAATATCTGTCACTGTTGGCTTGCTATTCCATTTTAAAAACTATATATCCAATTTAGACACCCTATATGTATAAATATATGATTTGTAATCATGGATTCTATATATTGTGGTAGATAAAAATGAATAGATATTATCAATTTATACAATTATTACAATTGTCTCCAAACCTTTAGTATGTTTCGCATTAAATAGAAAGAGATTTTCTGTCGCTTATTAAGACAGAATTTTTAGCTATCAATTCCATTCCTTGTATTATTAGTAGCTGAAAAAAATTGTTATATTTTCATATGAATTTTTTCTTGAATGCATATCTAGATCTATCCAAACTCTACTTACATGATACTGTGTATAATTATGAATGGTCTCCGTTTCCGTCTTGTCACAGCTGATTAATAGATAACGTTTGGTGAGGTGTAGTGCACACACGAATGTGAGTAAAAAAATCGCAGAATCTGTAATTGGTGTAATATCTCTGACTCACGGAGTATATGAAAATAAATTTAGCATAATTCAATAATTTATAAGGATTCGTGTAAAATTAAAAATAATTCTCTCTTTTTCCATAAAACAAACTAGAAATAAAAAATACCATTTGATTATTCTATACAATAAAACCTTGATCGATATTTTAATCATTTTTGTAATTTAGTACCGCAAATTCACATGCAGTACAAGTTAATAATTTTATTAATTTAAATATACATTTGTAAATCAGAATAAGAAACCGTGGAAAAGTTTCCGTGTTTCAAGATTGAAATTCTTCCGACGCACATAAACGAAATAGTTTTGAAACATGCCTAAATCACGTACAATTATTCATATCGTTAATAATAATTTCAATATGTTTAACAATCATTGTTAAAACTGTCAGCCGCAATTGCATGTATCCTTTGTTTCTAGTTCACGCAAACACTGGTTAATAATGAAGAATTATTTGAAATACGACGTAAATAGCACGTTGCGTGATTTATATATAATGTTTAACAAACAAAGAGAGACATGGCATTCCTTAATTGTAAATATCAGGAACAGTTGAAATTAGAATTTATATAGTTTATTGGATTCTGTATTTTCTGCATAAACTGAAGTAAGTAAAAAAAAAAAAAAATCAATAAAATTAACATTTAAAATGTAGAATGCTTTTTGTTGTTTAATTTTTTAACTAATATTATATATATATTTGTAATATATGTTTGAAAAATTCTATTTACAATAAATAAATATAAAAGTGACTTTTTATCATTATAGCTTAGAATGCAAAGTCTTTTTTAAGATATTTTAATTCAAAAAGAACTAAATATAATTTAAATGAGATACCTGCATTCAAAACTTCTTATGTTAGAGATAATGATCAAAGATCTAAATCAAATATATAGTACTAAAGATTTTTTGGACTTTTATTGAATTAATACATTATTTATAAATTACAAAACGAAACATGTTTTGTTCATCATCATTCTTCTATAGCGCAGAACAGAAATAGTCTTTGACATGAACATAAATTGTAAGGTCAGTTCTTCTAAAAAGGCATTTTGAAAATTTAATTTCAATTTCGTGCACGAAAACATATTCATGTACAGTTTATGTGTTTTATCTTACAGCATCCACTATCCCAATTCTAAAAAAATAAAATAAAAAGTGATTTAAACTTGACAGCTATCCAAAAGTCTTATATCAGTTTTTAAACATCCAAGAGGACTTGTAACTTGTGAACTTGTAAGAATCACAAGTTACAATTACAAGAAAAATCTTTGATTTTGCAAATATCATTTTTAGGGTCGACACTCCCAAATATGCTTAGGAGTATTAAGCTAAGTGAAAGGGATATTAATAATGTATTTACCTATGTAAGTATTTAAACGTACGAGATAATTGTACACTTAACACTAACTACCAATCAGTGTCTTATTTTAAAGCTGTAGATGAATAAATGAATTAATATAAAAAGTGTTCCAATTAAACTATAATTATAGTTACAACTACTACAAGTATACGATATGTAAAAATTGCAAGGAAATCCATCGAATGCAGATAATAAAATGCAAGATTCAGAGAATACACTAAATGAACTACAAATTCCAAGACTATTTTAAAACACACAGCATTACAATTGCTTGTACAAACATATACTGATTTTAACAATTTTTATTTATACTACATCTGTTGCATATTCTTAAGAACTACGTACTTACCATGCCACATGTGTGATACAGAAATATGTAGTACTATAAATTAAAAAAAAATAGAATTCCTGTAATTGACAACAAGGTTACTGTATTATACCATAAGTTGCTCCGAACGGGCATATATCCATCGTGCAGATAATCTGATTCATTATTACACCACCATCACCATAAGTGGCTAAGAAGAAATGGTTTGGTCAGATGATATCTTATATACTTTGAACATAAACACATACCTTTAAGGGGGGTTACACATATCAAGATATATAGGGCTCCCAATAGTGTATTTTTTTATAATTTCACTTAAACCGTTTTGCTTTTATGCCATTTTGACTTCAATCAACAGCTCCATCTTTTATTAGGAATTGTCTAGAGGACATGCATTATTTTTATGCATTCAAACGGCCACATTTACGTCCTTAAAACTTTAAAATTTTACATTATAACCAGAAAATAATTGTTCTATGGAAATTTAAGTTACTTGGTAAACACATCGTCAGACGTTCACGATCTATTGTATATTTTGTATATTTTAACAGATAAAGTATTTTTAGATATGCCAGATAATTGATATTTATATTCCCAAAGTAATCAAAAATTGTTCTGTCAATATATATTCTTATGTAGTAACTGCATCAGCCACTAAATAGAAAATTTTCTGAACTACTTAAAAGAACATATGTAAAACAGAGTATCAATCTGGATAATTAAAAAAATACTGAGAGTTATTCAAATAATATAAAATTATTTATTATAACTGCGTTTCGAAGAGGGTTAATAGTATAAAAATGACAGAAACGCAAAACGCATAACAAACTTCTACATTTAGAAATTCAAAACCTTTTTGTGATTTAAATATTCTAAACACTTCTATTATTTTCCCAGTCACATTTAAAAGGCCCCATTATTGCTGATTTAGATAAATATATTTATTTATTTAGTAACTTAAATAAAAATCTCAAATTAAAAATTATATTAGAAACTACTGTAACACGAATTTTAAGATGTAGGGTCAAATGATGGTCCATACACATTATAAAGAAGAAACATGTCCGTGAGTAACTCGGACGTCACTTTTACGGTGGCAACGACTTGACTGATAAATTTTGTTATTACTGTATTTATTGCAGCTCATAAAAATTGTTGAATTTCAATTTTTTCACTATCCAATAAAAAAGGAAATATGCTTTCAATTAGAATATACTTGAAAGTTGTATACCCATTTATTAAGTTCTATGGTTTCTTAAAGTAATTTTTTAGATTGATTTTTTTTAAATCTGTTTTTATCGCGAGCTGATTGATTACAGATGAGTATCCTGTTTCCTTTTAGAACAATATAAATAGTTCAGCATTTGTTTTTGGCTAATATTCCATTGCAATATTAAGACTTCATCATCAAATAAATATAATAAATAAAATAATATAAATAAAACAGAAATTTAACAGATACATAATCGAACTATGTACTTAAAAATTGAAATACTCACATTAAAATATGCTGCTGTATGTAGCGAGATCGTTTGCGATATATTTTGCTATTTACGTCTAGTATGCGGCTAATACGAATGTATCGCATTTAATTCCAAAATTTTATTTGAATAGAAAATTGATTTCATATAGAAACGCTTTTTGTGTGTTATCGGTCAATCTAAAAATATATTAAGTTTCAAAAAAGTACATTTGAGTTCTAAACAATAAAATGGTATACACCTGTGTTCTAAAACCGGGAACCCGTGTTGGAAATAATAAAATTTAATAAAATTTCACTATTTTCAGTAACTTGTATTATCGTTATTTGTGTAAACAGGAAGAAAATCTCCGATCAATTTTAAACTGAGTGTGAACAATCTAAGTATTTAATAAAAACACTTAAAAGCTATGGATAAATTTGTAATATTTTTAATCTAAAATCTAACTTTTGAAATGCATCATCAAATAAAAGACTAATGTCACTGAAAATAATTTTTAACATTTCATTTCCGCTGAAATGAATTCACTTTCCTACATCAGCTATTAATTTTTTCTGATCTCTAGACAAATGTCAGATCTGTCACATGGAATGTGACCGTTCTCACAAAGCTTCATTGAGCAAGATGACGGGGACTGCAGCAAAAGATGATAGTTAATCGATAATCCTCTTGAAAACGCTACATATATCCAGAGAGAAATTATTAACGACGAATTAAACGGCCATGTCGGTATTTAAAATAGCATTTATTCCTGCAGGAAAATTTCAGTAATGTAATATAAATAAGTATTCGTTATGTGTCACGCTTTATTTACTTAAATAATAAATACTACATATTTTAGCTGTTATTCAGTTAAATTGTAAAAAATATGTAAAAAATATTAAGACTGAATTAGTTTATTTACAGCATTGTAATATCATATTGAATATTAATTAACTTGAATTTGGTTAAACTGAAAGTACAAAATAAAATAGTTGTTTCATTATTTATATATTGTCGAAATAATGATTTTTTGAAGCAGGTGAAACATTAATTTTCAGGTTCATAACCTTAGAGTAGATTAGATAGGGTGTATGAAGTATGTGGAGAATTTGTAAAAAAAGTGTTCTTTTGTGTAAAAAGAAAATATCATACGAAATATATGATGCGTTGACAATACATCACATTAGATGTAATCGGAAAGTTTTTTTCACAAGTATTTATTTTCTTAGGAGACAATGCCGTTACAGTTTCATCATTTTGACTATGTTGTAGATTTCAAAAATAACTGTTAAAAACGTTAATGCACGCTGAAATATTTTCGTATAGTAAATATCTCAGGAAGTTGTCAAAGAATTTGAATATTTTCACACGACTATAAACGCTTTTGTTTTCGCAACAGAATAATAGTGTGCTTTGAATGCAGTCATTTAGTTTTAAATCATAAATATTTCTAGATTTAAAAGTTACATTATTCGGAAATTGAGAATGTTTCAATCATTACATAATTAGATATGATTATTTAATTTTTACATGATTAGATGAAACAAAGAAAATGCAGGGTGTCCATAAATGGTTTTCCCGATTTCCTTACCTTATAGCTTTTGATTTAAGAATGTGTCAAAAATGTTATTACATATTAATAAAGTACAAAACAAAAAGTACAAACAATTTAATAACAAGATTTAATTTACATATGCATAATGTTGAAACTGAAAACGTTATTAAGCAAATAATTATTATAATCAAATAATAATTAACAAAAAAAATATTAAATTTATCCAAACTTTATTAATGAATTATGTAATATCTATCTATCTAACATTGTACTCATAATTCATTAATAGCTTTTTGATAAATTTGATAAAATTTAAACATGAATTATTATTTGATATTAATTATTATATTGTCTTAACAGGAAAAAAATATTTTTAAAACAATAATAATTATTTTTTATTTTTATCTTTTATTTTAAAACAACTTTTTCCATTTGAACTAAATAATATTCAAAATTACACCACGTAGATTTATCATATAAAAAACAATATGATTGTAACATTCTTTTAATGATAATGTTGCTAAAGTGTTAACAAAGCGGCTTTTTCGGTGTCTTATAATTGTTTAGATTTATAGAGAGTGAATATTTTTTTCATTAATTTTTACAAAAAAATACTTACATTACAAAAAAGTTCTTTGCGCTAAAACTCATTTAAAGCAACATTAATGAATATGTATTGGGTATTAGTGTAGAATTTTAAAAGGCTTTTATAAATTAAACATTTATTTTATGTATTACGATATGAATATGAATAAATATGTAACCATGAAAACGTACATGTTTATTTAGACAACAATTTTAGCAGTTATAAGCGTTTGAATTAGATATATTTTTTTAATTTTTAAAGCTTGCAAATGAATTAAACATTCTTCCAGATTCCATATAACAATATCTCACAGTCACAGATTAAATCTGAATCACTATGTTGTGAGCATTTACTATTATTTGTATTTTCACGTAATATGGATATAAATGATGTAGAATAAAAAACTTGTAATTATTTATATCAAAAACAAATATTTTAGGATGAATCTTGTTAGAAGTATCTATCAACTTCTTATCTGAACCAGATTTTCTGCTGTCCCTTTGTTTAAAATGTACATTAACATTTAAAACAATGTAACATGTAAACAGTAACATTTAAAATCGTTTTCATTAAACAAAACTTTAAAAATATATTTTTGCTTATTTTGTTTCGTTATTATGCTATATTTCTCATTTATATTTATGTGTCAGAGTCACTAGTGTTTATTTTTCTTAATATTATTTTCTTAATATTATTTTATTTATAATGTCTTTTGAATGTTTCCAAACACACTGTCATTAATCAAAATAGAAATGATAGTAGTACATTGAAAAGTAATTATAAACAGAATTTTAAGCAAAGGTAAATATTTAATGAAATTTTTAATATTAAGATTATATTAATAATTTCTTAAAATAAATGCATCTTTAGTGAAAATACTAATTTGTTTTTGTTGAAAATATATTGTGATTGAATATTTTAAATGTGGTAAATTATTTTCTTTTCTCCCAATCTTGGCATTTTGAGAAAATAGTTAAAAGTTTGTACACATTATCATTTGCACTCCCCTTTCTTTCGAGACAAATTGTGGGTAATTATAGTATGAAATAGTGTTAAAGGAAATAACAATTTTCAACGAAGTGATGGCTCAGAAAAATTATAGTTTTGAAAATATTCACATGACTAATGACTGTTGATGGAATTTTTTTTTTTCACTTTCTCCAAGTAATTTCAGAAATTGAAAATGGATTTTGGTCAATAATTATTGACATATTATTTTCTGTGTTAGATATATTTCTTAGCACACTTTTACACCTGAATGCATTATCATTTTCTGTATTAATATTTGCAGTACTTTTTATTTTAATAAATCAATATATTTTATTTCATTATTCGAAATGATTAAATTAATAAAACGATAAGTTATTCAAATTTTCGAATTACTTTAAATATTCAATAATAAGTCTACTAAAGTATTTTCTTTTCTCACATTCTAAGCATTTTTAGAAAATACTTGAAATATTGTTCACATTATTATTTGCACTTCCCCTTCTTTCGAGACAAACTGCGGATAATTATAAATGAGAAGTACGAAATAGTGTTAAAGGAAATAACAATTTTCAACGATGTCACGGTTAAAAAAAAGTTACACTTTTCAAAATATTCACATGATTAATGACTGTTGAAGGAACTTGTTTCATTTTCTTCAAATAATTTCAGAAACTGAAAATGGATTTTGGCCAATAATTATTTACATATTATTTTCTATGTTAGATATATTTCTTAGCACAATTTTACACCTGAATGCAATGTTATTTGCTGCGTAGATTGCAGTAATTTTTATATTAATGAATGGATATTTTAGAAGAAATTAAAATTATTAATTATTTAAATTTGCTAATTAATTTAAATATTTAATAATAAATTTTGATTTGTTTTTATAAAATTTTCTTCCTTTAATGGGATTTACTATATAGATATAAGAATATTTCATAAATGTAAATATGCACCTAACACTGTAAACAAAAAAAAAAAGGTGTCTTACTCAAACTCTTATCATTCCTACGGTTTACGAAATTTTAATATAACCTCTTCCGAGTCACCAACGATTCCAAAAAGATTTTCTGTATCTTTAGAGACATCAAAAATCAACTGATTTCCAAGATTGTAATAAAATTGTTCCAAAATGTAGAAAAATGGACGTCAATAATTTTTTAACAAAGAGATGAAATGTGCCCATAATGTAGTTAAAACTTAGCAATTTCAATTAAAAATCACTTATTTGAAGTTTTAAAATGTAATGGAGACACTATTACATACTTGCATTTGTATGTATGTTGTTAAACTTTAAAACTTATTATTAACATTTTACTTATCGCAAACGAAAATTTGTAGATGTATAAAATAAATATTATTTATTATTTTATTTTACGATTAATTAATAATTGAATTATGTGAAATATTATAATTCCACACATCGCAAATTATAAATAAATTATTATTAATTAATTTAATACACATTAACTTATTTTTACTTTCTTGGTGAATGCCATTTTTGCTTATATTTTTTAGACAGTGTGTAATGCTTAGATACAATATAATTCCTGTTAATCTCCCAATTTTTTTTTTCGTGTATTAAATGAAATGTGCAAGGACCAAATGTAGAGGAGTGCTGCTCAAATATATCACGAGTTTTATAGTGTTTAGGTGTAGGTGAAATTAACATAAACCATTATAATTGGGTGAATATAGATAAATCAGATTTGACTAAATTTCAGCAGCTTTCTAGCGCATAATGCTTGAAATACTTAGATTCAGGCCAGAAGGTGCATCTGATATCTTCATACTGGCTTTAATGTAGTTTCTGTGTTTAAATGTTTATTTTTCTAGTTTTTGGTTTAATGTTGTTCTAGTTTATATTGTTTACGAATTGTAATTGATTAATAGGCGTATAGCCAACATAGTGAAAAAGTACCCATGCCGGCACTCGAACCCGGGTCATCAATATAGCGCACTGACGTTCTCCCGACTGAACCACTTGGGAACTATACTCAGCTTTGCACTTTCTCACTATAACTTGTTGGCAAGGCTGCAAACGCAGCACAAGATGAAATATTTCCGGTGAAGAACCAACCCTGGGGCAAATATGAAACCAAAAAAAATCCAGCATCAATAATTGAATAAATCTATATTTAATACTTGGAAATTTTTTCATAGTAAATTTCACACGCCTTATGAATATTATGAATGCAAGGCGTGTGAAATTTTCTATGAAAAAAATTCCAAGTATTAAATATAGATTTGTTTTAGTTTTCAAAATTCTTCAATATGAACACATTTGAATTTAGGAAAACTTATTTTTATTATTCTATGTAGCATATTTAATGAGGATTTATTTCCCAAATGTGGCTTTTGATAAGAGGAAATACAATTGCTTTTTTTTAATGAAAGAGAGATGTATTCCATTAGACGCTTCAACATGGCCCCATCTCACAAACAGCAAGCGAATTCTAAAATGTAGTAACTCTGGTTGTTTTACGAAATCCGCCCATCAAGCCAATTTTTGCTTTCTGCAGAAGAAAAACGCCTCTACTCAGAAATTATACTCTGCATTAACAGAAAGAAAGGGTGATATGAAGGATCCAAATCTGGGCAATACAGCGGACAGACCAACACGTCCCTGCGAAGTGTTATTGCGGAGTTTAATTTAATTATTGTGTAAACTGTGGACAATCATTGCCATGTTAAACATTGTCCTTTCTTTGTTATGGACGTTTTCCCTATAATTCTTCTTCCAAATTTATATCTTGTTGCTTTTCGCATTTAGCATGGATTTCATCAAATGGCTAAATCTGATCATATCACACTACGTCCATATGGTTCCTTACGATACATAATCTAAACTGACTGTGACGAATGTTCTGCGTTGGCAGCTAATTGAAATGATTTTCTCGGATGCCCTTATACCTCCAGTTGCTTTAGATTGACGTAATGAATCCATTATGTAACGTCCGTAAGGATACGGTACAGAACATATTGTTTGTTTTTAAACAGCTGTTCACATATGAGTTATCGACATTTTCCATAAATATGTGACCCGAATTCCTCCATTTTTAAAGATACGCGTTGAATGTAAACGTTTCAAATAGCATAGTAGAATAATAAACAAATATGTCTTACCTTCATTAATGCAGCAACGAATTCAAAGTACATTAGTTAATGATCTTGTTCGAGGATGAAATCATAGTTATACAATTAATTTTAAAACTAAAGTTACTAGGAGGTTTTATTTTTCATTGAACTTATGATGGTATAATAGCAAAAATAAGTTCTATGTAGTGTTGTGACAATGGCCCCCTTGTTCTGCTGAAAACAAAATGTTAGGGCCATTGGCACAGGAAGACATCTTCTATCTGTCAAAACATCCCAATTGCGGAGGTGTGAATTTGCTTCAAGTCATTTTAAAGGCATTTTCAAGTTCCTGAATTTAAGGATGGAAATCTCCCTTCTCTGACATCGCTCCTACAAACACACCTCCCGACGAGAGGGCATTCCATACCATACGTTTTTAAACGTCAGTGTGTGCCATTGACACGGTGCAAATAGCAGCGTGAAAATTCCGTGTATTCACACTCCAAATCACTCATTCTGGTGGGAACTGGGGCTCTAACGAATCTTACGTCATTGGTAGTTTAACATAAGCAGTAAAGAAATGTTTGAGCAGCAAAGAAATATAAATCATATATCGTCAAAATACATATTGTAATTAATTCACAAATAAGGAATTAAGAAAAATCATTTGGTAAAACATACTTTTGGATAAAAAGGAAACATTTAAGATAATTATGCTTTTAAGATTTTTTTTTATTTTAGCCGATAACTTATTAAACGAATTTGCACTTTCTAAACACATTTACATGATTTTACGCGTAGAATAACTATTCAGCCATTACTGCATTAAATTAATGAATTAAAATACGATAATTCCATAATTTTATCAAAGATTTGCACAATTGTAATATTTCGTAAGGTTATAATTATCTTATTAGTTGACAAATTGCATTAAAATATAGTTTCCTATTGGTATGTAAAACTATTCTGTAAGTATTAAAGTAAATAATGCAGAAAATTCCTAATCTAATAAAAAGTAGTCCAAGAACATCTGCGATCTCAACTCATTATTTCATAACTCATTTTCATTGCTCTTAATACATTAAATACAATTCTTACATTAGAGAATTTTGATATTCGCCATTAAAATAATTTATATATAAATCTGTATTTTTTTTTGTCTTTAAATAAGGGAAAGTAGTAATTTTTGAGTGCTTAATTTTTAATGTTTTCATTACAATTAAAATAAATGTTGTATTTTTATAAAAGTAATAAGACACTTGAACGTTTAATTTTTCGAGATTTTATGAAATGAAATAATTAATATCGTTACTTTTAAAATATAACGAGTATGTACTTTTAAATAAAAATAGTTTTTTGAAAACTTACTACCGATTATTAAATGAAGTCAAAGATTTATTGATATTATCTTATTTTTTCCGAAGACTGATATGTAAAAATAGCTAATAAATAACAAATAACTTCAATCAAATATTGATATTATATTAATTTTCTTAGAAGTTGTTTGAATGAAATCTGGGGACTTAAATTTGGTTAATATTTAGAGATAACAAACCAACATTCGCACCAATATTTCTGTTTTAGTCATGTAATTAATGACATAGCTAATAAGCCATGGTTATCGTATACGTAACAGAATTAGCATAAATTTCTAGGCATTAGAGATGGAAATACTACAGCACAATCTTAATTTTTCAATGAAATAAAATTAGTATCCCTAAATAAAATTAATTCCCATCTAAAAATTCCGTATCAAAAGCTCGCATGCAGCCCGTTTTTAAGCTACTAAGCCATTGTTACACCTGGGAAAGTAATTCATCACAAATGCTACAAAAACAGAATACATAAAAATTTACATAACTTTATTTATATGTATACGAGCTGCTAATGTATACTAATTACATAAATAAAAGAAAACATTAATTAAAGAAAACTGAGATGCTGCAATTTGAAGGTTGATGAAAGATCTCACGATTTTCAGTTTAAAACAAACAACTATGCATATTCAACTAAATAAAACATTCTTAGAATTTTTAGTACTGAAATATTAATTTATCTTGAATCATTAAAATGTCATAATTAACTATTTCCTTAATTTGTACATCAGTAAAATTGAATATTATTCTTAGGTGCATTCTGCTCCTTAGAAATCTGCTAATCAATAATGCAAATATAATAGCAGTATAGGACATAACACAATTGAAATATCTTGGAATTATGGCGATATAGTTCTAGTAACAGAAGTAGAAAGAAAGCGTTCACAAAAAATATTATTGTTCATACTAGGATTTTCTCAGTCAAAAGTTGATGATCTTGTTCCCTTTAAAGAAAACATAGTCTATTATCCTATGAGGTCATCCAGAAAATGTAGTAATTAATTTTACATAGAGAGATTATAATTCTCCGGAATGCATGGAGTAATCTCATCTCTCTAGCGGCTAATTTGTGAACCCGCTAAATAAGCAAACGGCTAAAGTTACGACGATCATATCAGATATTATACATTAGAGAACATTTCTCCTCCAACATCTTGTGACGGAATAACTTTTTTAAGAAACACATTATGCTATAATTATTTTACTATTAACATAATATATATATATTATTTTCTCGTGTGCAAGCACAGAAATAAACCTTTTAACAGGCGGACCTCAAAAATTTTCTGCGGCGTTCGTGGCCGGGAAATATTGCCCATCATTTCGCTCTGGGAAGTAGGGTTGGGCTTAGCGCGTTTATGTAATTATTTTTTGTCACCCATCTCACTGGATTTCGGCTCGAGACCACTTGATGTAGATCACCCTGGCGATGTATATCTAGCCTGAAAGAAATATATGTCGAAAACATCGTAAATAAAAGTGAAATGTATTGTTGTAAATAATTTCTTTATCTCTTTGTATTCTTATGTCACAAAATCTAGACACTTGGCCGCTGTTGGGATAATTATTTGGGAAAAACAACCTGCTATTATTTATTTACTTAAAGAAATTGACTTGGAAAAAATACTAAAACTATTCCAGCATTAAAAATATATAAGAATTAATATAGAATTAAAATATGTTGATTTACACCTTAAGACGCTTATTGTAAAGTGTTAATTAATATTGCTCACTCTTTCGATCATCATTTTTAATATAAGAGAGGATTCTTTATTGGCTTAATTGGAAAACTTTTAAGTGATGAGATTTTGTAGAGCTGCCATCAGAAATGGGGAAAAAAGTAACAATTTATGAATAATGAATAAAATATAATAAATTTTATTTAATTACAAAAATGTTTTTAATCATAATCAAGTTATGAACATGAATGACAAGATTGATACATAATATATATCAATGTATGCATGAACTATATTTTTTTAGTTTTACGATGTATAACATAAAAATAATATAGTAAGTTGAAATTGTAATCCACTGCTTAGACCCAACTAAATTTCTTATCTGTTTAAAATAAAGAAGTTTCATTTTCCAATAAGTGAATTTTATCCACTGCTCTATCACGGTCCATGAAACTTCGTACTGTTACGTTTTTAAGTGATAAACAAAAGTTTTGAATTTAAATAATGATATTGTTATGGAACAGTTACAAACTTTGCGTATGCTCACAAAAATCCTCTTCGAATAAAATTTAAATAAAGCAAGAACAATTATTTAAGAAAATAAAACACGACGGCGTAAATATGAAGATTGTTTGTTAATTTTCTTTTACACAGTCATGGTGAATCAAAATCATTAAGCTGTTAAGAAAATGCAAATTCACACGGTCGTATAGTGAGAAATGAGACAAGTTTTATTTATTTAATACAAAAGTATATATATATATGCTCATAAAAACAAGGTCGGCTTAAGAAATTTATGAGTGGCTCCTAAAGGCAATTATATTAAACCTTTAATAGTACGCCGAAAACGTAGGTTAATAATATTTAGCAGGCAACGACATTTTCTTCTTTAACTATTTTATACATGCAGCTCTTCAAATATGCAGTTTATTTAATTGCTAAAGAAGACCTCAGCTGTCGCGACAGCGACTTATGTGACCTCACTGGTTGCAACATTAGCGTGTTAAAGCAACTTGCTCAACAGATCTATTGCGATTTTTATAAATCGCATAAACATATGTAATCGTGATCACGCTCATTTCGGTTTGAGAATAGAATGTTGTATGCCACCTCTCTCAAGAGAGCTGACAATTGTTTTCTGGATAATGAGCAATCGATTACTTATATGAATATGAGTTTTAGGAAATAGTTAAAAAAAATATGTCGCAGACTCCCGCATTCATAGAAAATTAAACGTTTTTCCAGCCATCCTGAACACTGGCGTGTACATTTAGCATATCATGCCAGAGCACTTTTTTCGAGTTGTGCTTTTTAAAGATTTAATTTCATTTTTAACAGCATTCAAGACTACCAAACGTCTGTACGCCTTTCAAGCTAGCAGATATCTGTGTCATACCAAACTTGACAAAAAGTGGACTGTCATTGTTTTTCCTCTTTGACATTTAAATGCAATGAATAATGAATACAAGAAAGACAAATCATATATATAAAGTGAAACATTTATTTTTTCTATAATAGTAAATAATACTGAAAAACTTTTATTTAATCAGCATAATTTCAATTGCTTTTTTATTCCAATATAAGATAAAAGACTTCTTTTGGAAAAAAGTTATTTGTCTTGGGTGACCATTAAAGAAAAGAAATTATCAAATTCATTCAGTAGCAACTAATCTATAGATTTCTTTACCTGGCTATGCATATTGATCATTTTAGTTTCAAACTAATTTTATATGCATAGCTTTTTAATGAGAATTCAAATTACAAATAGGAATAAAACAAATTGATCTCATTTAAATTTTCTTTTTGACTGGAATGGTTGTGACGATTGTGGTATACCCAAATTTTTAGTTTTGATTTTTTGGAAATAACAAAGCACAGATTTCAGAGCTTATGTTTTCTCATATGTTCACTTTTCATTATGTTTTTTTTCTGTTTATTTATTTTTAAAATAACTCTATTTTTCTATTGTAACAATGGCTTCTGTGTATCTATAATTAATTTTTTTTCTACTTGAGCGACGTTTCTTCAAAAAATATTGTTTTAATTTTATGTTTAATGCAGTTCTAGTTAATCGTTCGAAATTCAGTGTCATGATAATTTTTCTTTTATATACTGACTGTATACTTTTAATTTAATGTTCATATTTAAAGAATGTAGCTTCAATTATTTACAAATGAATAGTGCGTAAATATTTCATTCAAACATGTATACTATCTTAGACACTTACATTTTATTTAACAATTTAAAAGTGTTAAATTAAAGCACATTAATATTTGCTCATAACATGTCTACTGTCATTTGTTAACAACTGAATTAGCTTTATTGTAATTTAATTAAAGCTATATTTGTATATAGAGTATGTCCCTTAAATTGTGTTTAATAATAGTAGTTTTTAAAAAGTTAAATAAGATTAATTGTTTAAACTAAAAATCATAAAAAAAAGGATTATGTTTATCATAATTTGTAATTTAAGAATCTCAAGGAATTTTTCTAGAACACTGCATTTTCTCGCATACTGCTAAAAAACATTTTCAAAGATTATAAAAAAATGACTATTTCTAAATAAAGAAACATTTTCAAAGATTGTAAAAAAATGACTATTTCTGAATAAAGAAACCTTTTCAAAGATTCTGAAGAAATATCATTTTCATAATAAAGAAACAAGATTATTTAAAATATGAAATTTTCTTAAAACAATTACATAACATGCACGAGATACCATCTAAGTAAGAACATCCTTATATGGTTCAATGAATATAGAATCTTTTAAAGATAAAGAATCAACCATGAAATATTTCTTTTAAATTTTAAGTTCATGCATAAAAGGCAAAATACTTTTAAGCATATTCTTGAGACATTTGTATTGCAATATAGTCATAAGTGGGTTAAAGGCAAAGTGTAATGCTTAAACTTAAGATGCTTCAATATTATTATCTTCAGAATTTTTAACGGGATTAAATGTCAATCCACTTCTTTCATTGAAAATAAATCAAATGAATGCCTCTTCTGTTAAGTTTTTTTTAAAATTTAATAAAATATTGGTACACAAATTAATTATCAAAATAAAAGCACCTGCTTGGTTTTGTGGAAACATATTGTGGAATTAAGAAAAATGCATTAAAAATGGGAAAGAAAAGTGTTTTCACGTAAAAAATACATTAACATCAGGTTAAGAACTATTTCCATAATTTGAAATTTAAAGCCGCTTACTGCCACTTTATTAAATTTCTACGTACCGTATATACTCGCATATACGTCGACCTCCTAACTTTTAAATGTAAATTCTGCAAAAAATCAAAAACTCTCCTATAAGTCGACCCTCTAAGTTTTTACTTCAATTTTGCATAAAATCAAGCAAAATAATTCATTTTCTAGACGCATTCTTGCTGGAAAGATGCTGAATTATGGCCTTCAACATTTACTCTACTTTAGGCTTACGATACGTTTCGCGTCCGAAGAAAAGCTCCGAGAAAAACGTGCGATCCATATGGTAGGAGAGATTCGCCAATGCGAAAAAGTGGTAGGTAAACATAAACAAATCAATGAAATATTGTTTAATGATAAATAATTATTATTTGTATATTTTAAATATCATTATATTATTTTTATACATAAAAAGCCATAATTTTGGCAGTATTTGAAGTTTTTTTTCAATTCCTACTATTAGCTCACACTCTCTATATATTTATATATCTTGTTCAAATTTTCAATCGTTTATAAAATACTTTGTATTCATCCACTCAAGTTCAAATACATTTTTTTAAACTTGTAGTGGATGACACTGGATGTTAATTACTTTTAGTTTTATATGGGAGAAAAAAATTTCTCTCATTGTTTTCATAAATGAAATGAAAGATTTTTCTCAAATTAGTGATGTCACAAAAATAAAATACCGCAACGATGATTATAAAAAAAAATGTTCAATAAAAATAACGTGTGACATTAATGCTGCACGGGTTTATTTTATATATTTATGATTAAAAAGCAAAATTCAAATTCAAATGCTCAAAAGAAATTCGCTTTCTATTTTGCCACTTATTATTGTGATTCTGTCATATGTATATACATACTTATATTAACTGTAATTATTTAATAAAAAGTAACTAAAATACAATTTTTTCTTTGTTGACCAAGTAGGAATTGACTTAAAAAAATTATTTTTATATTACTTCTTTTTGTTGTTTTAATTGACTCGCGTATAAGTCAATCGCCCCACAATTTGCTTGCCGAAAATTGTCGGAAACTCCTTGACTTATACGCAAGTATATACGATAAGGACTTACAGCATAAAATTTGAAAGTATATCAAAAGACTAATCTTGCAGTTCTCATGTTAAATGTGTCCATTTACTTTAACATATTTAATAAAATTGAAATTCTGACATTCATTATGTCAGTATCTCGCGCAAATATGTCAAAACGCTGTTCATATTACACCGTTAAAATTTTCAGTTCATCATTTCACAAAAAGATACTGTGAAAAATGTTTTTAACCATAAACCGAAGAAAACTTGTCTCAACATTTGATGCTCAAGTTAAACAGTAAACATGTGTATGTATGAACCATAAACCACAGAATGGTAAAATGTTCAACTGAGAATCTGTAAAATGGACAACAAATAATTTGTGTATTATTATCTTATAAAAAAAATTACTTCTCAGATAGACACTCCTGCTTAACATATTCTTTTAAATTACTTGTACGTAAATGAAATTAAAAGTAGCTATCCGAATGAAATGGCAAATTACTGAAATTTAAAGAATATGTCATTTTAAATCTATCGAATATAGTCTCATCGACACAACACGATCCTTTTTAATAGTTGCTAACCTCTTTCTAATTAAATTTGGATTAACTGCACGCTTGGTATCATATGTTCGTTCTAATTTCTTGCATATCTTATGCGCAGTATTTTCTTCTTGCAATGACGCAAGAACCCCATCGCTTAAAAGCGATAATAATAAAGCATAAGCCTTTTTCGATTTTACAACTTCCGCAGTTTCAGTTGTCGCTTCATTGTCTAAAAATTTATCCAAATATTTCGCCGCAAATATGGCTTTGACACGCCTTTTCCAAACAGAAAAATTTGTACCGTCCCCGTCAAAAAGAGCAACTCCGTATAATTCTTTTTCACTTTCCATCGCTGGATAAAAACACAGAAACAAAAGAAAAATAAATTTTCTCTCTCAAAACCACAGCAATAAATATGAAAAGGGACTAGCGTCACTCTCTCTGCGAATTAAACCAAGCTCTGCTGATGAAATAACAAAGCAAATAAACAGGCGAGGCCTTGTATCGAATATATATATTGAGTTACGAAAGAACATTGCACAATGACAAAAACATAGTAACTAAACTGAAAATTGAACATCACTTATATTTATAAATTCTTCTGGGATGCTGCAGTCATGTTTCCCGGACGTGCAAGAAAGCTTACACAAAAGTATCATCCAATAAAATTTAAGATGTAATGCTACGATTACAATTACGATACGATATACTAACACATACAAATTTACATAACTTTATTTATATGTATACGATCTAATGTATACTAATTACATAAATAAAAGAAAACATTAATTAAAGAAAACTGAGATGCTGCAATTTGAAGGTTGATGAAAGATCTCACGATTTTCAGTTTAAAACAAACAACTATGCATATTCAACTAAATAAAACATTCTTAGAATTTTTAGTACTGAAATATTAATTTATCTTGAATCATTAAAACGCCATAATTAACTATTTCCTTAATTTGTACATCAGTAGCATTGAATATTATTCTTAGGTGCACTCTGCCTCCTTAAAAATCTACTAATCAATAATGGAAATATAATAGCACTATAGGACATAACACAATTGAAATATCTTGGAATTATGGCGATATAGTTCTAGTAACAGAAGTAGAAAGAAAGCGTTCACAAAATATATTATTGTTCATACTAGGATTTTCTCAGTCAAAAGTTGATGATCTTGTTCCCTTTAAAGAAAACATAATCTATTATCCTATGAGGTCATCCAGAAAATGTAGTAATTAATTTTACATAGAGAGATTAATTATTCTCCGGAATGCATGGAGTAATCTCATCTCTCTAGCGGCTAATTTGTGAACCCGCTAAATAAGCAAACGGCTAAAGTTACGACGATCATATCAGATATTATACATTAGAGATTATTTCTCCTCCAACATCTTGTGACGGAATAACTTTTTTAAGAAACACATTATGCTATAATTATTTTACTATTAACATAATATATATATATTATATTCTCGTGTGCAAGCACAGAAATAAACCTTTTAACAGGCGAACCTCAAAAATTTTCTGCGGTGTTCGTGGCCGGGAAATATTGCCCATCATTTCGCTCTGGGAAGTAGGGTTGGGCTTAGCTCGTTTATGTAATTATTTTTTGTCACCCATCTCACTGGATTTCGGCTGGAGACCACTTGATATAGATCACCCTGGCGATGTATCTCTAGCCTGAAAGAAATATATGTCGAAAACATCGTAAATAAAAGTGAAATGTATTTTTGTAAATAATTTCTTTATCTCTTTGTATTCTTATGTCACAAAATCTAGACACTTGGCCGCTGTTGGGATAATTGTTTGGGAAAAACAACCTGCTTACTTACTTAAATAAATTGACTTGGAAAAAATACTAAAACTATTCCAGCATTAAAAATATATAAGAATTAATATAGAATTGAAATATGTTGATTTACTCCTTAAGACGCTTATTGTAAAGTGTTAATTAATATTGCCCACTCTTCGATCATCATTTTTAATATAAGAGAGGATTCTTTATTGGCTTAATTGGAAAACTTTTAAGTGATGAGATTTTGTAGAGCTGCCTTCAGAAATGGGGAAAAAGTAACAATTTATGAATAATGAATAAAACATAATAAATTTTATTTAATTACAAAAATGTTTTTAATCTTAATCAAGTTATGAACATGAATGACAAGATTGATACATAATACCTATCAATGTATGCATGAACTATATTTTTTTAGTTTTACGATGTATAACATAAAAATAATATAGTAAGTTTAAATTGTAATCCACTGCTTAGACCCAACAAAATTTCTTATCTGTTTAAAATAAAGAAGTTTCATTTTCCAATAAGTGAATTTTATCCACTGCTCTATCACGGTCCATGAAACTTCGTACTGCTACGTTTTTAAATGTTAAACAAAAGTTTTGAATTTAAATAATGATATTGTTATGGAACATTTACAAACTTTGCGTATGCTCACAAAAATCCTCTTCGAAGAAAATTAAAATAAAGCAAGAACAATTATTTTAAAAAATAAAACACGACGGCGTAAATATGAAGGTTGTTTGTTAATTTTCTTTTACACAGTCACGGTGAATCAAAATCATTAAGCTGTTAAGAAAATGCAATTTCACACGGTCGTATAGTGAGAAATGAGACAAGTTTTATTTATTTAATACAAAAGTATATATATATATGCTCATAAAAACAAGGACGGCTTAAGAAATTTATGAGTGGCTCCTAAAGGCAATTATATTAAACCTTTAATAGTACGCCGAAAACGTAGGTTAATAATATTTAGCAGGCAACGACATTTTCTTCTTTAACTATTTTATACATGCAGCTCTTCAAATATGCAGTTTATTTAATTGCTAAAGAAGACCTCAGCTGTCGCGACAGCGACTTATGTGACCTCACTGGTTGCAACATTAGCGTGTTAAAGCAACTTGCTCAACAGATCTATTGCGATTTTTATAAATCGCATAAACATATGTAATCGTGATCACGCTCATTTCGGTTTGAGAATAGAATGTTGTATGCCACCTCTCTCAAGAGAGCTGACAATTGTTTTCTGGATAATGAGCAATCGATTACTTATATGAATATGAGTTTTAGGAAATAGTTAAAAAAAATATGTCGCAGACTCCCGCATTCATAGAAAATTAAACGTTTTTCCAGCCATCTTGAACACTGGCGTGTACATTTAGCATATCATGCCAGAGCACTTTTTTCGAGTTGTGCTTTTTAAAGATTTAATTTCATTTTTAACAGCATTCAAGACTACCAAACGTCTGTACGCCTTTCAAGCTAGCAGATATCTGTGTCATACCAAACTTGACAAAAAGTGGACTGTCATTGTTTTTCCTCTTTGACATTTAAATGCAATGAATAATGAATACAAGAAAGACAAATCATATATATAAAGTGAAACATTTATTTTTTCTATAATAGTAAATAATACTGAAAAACTTTTATTTAATCAGCATAATTTCAATTGCTTTTTTATTCCAATATAAGATAAAAGACTTCTTTTGGAAAAAAGTTATTTGTCTTGGGTGACCATTAAAGAAAAGAAATTATCAAATTCATTCAGTAGCAACTAATCTATAGATTTCTTTACCTGGCTATGCATATTGATCATTTTAGTTTCAAACTAATTTTATATGCATAGCTTTTTAATGAGAATTCAAATTACAAATAGGAATAAAACAAATTGATCTCATTTAAATTTTCTTTTTGACTGGAATGGTTGTGACGATTGTGGTATACCCAAATTTTTAGTTTTGATTTTTTGGAAATAACAAAGCACAGATTTCAGAGCTTATGTTTTCTCATATGTTCACTTTTCATTATGTTTTTTTTCTGTTTATTTATTTTTAAAATAACTCTATTTTTCTATTGTAACAATGGCTTCTGTGTATCTATAATTAATTTTTTTTCTACTTGAGCGACGTTTCTTCAAAAAATATTGTTTTAATTTTATGTTTAATGCAGTTCTAGTTAATCGTTCGAAATTCAGTGTCATGATAATTTTTCTTTTATATACTGACTGTATACTTTTAATTTAATGTTCATATTTAAAGAATGTAGCTTCAATTATTTACAAATGAATAGTGCGTAAATATTTCATTCAAACAGGTATACTATCTTAGACACTTACATTTTATTTAACAATTTAAAAGTGTTAAATTAAAGCACATTAATATTTGCTCATAACATGTCTACTGTCATTTGTTAACAACTGAATTAGCTTTATTGTAATTTAATTAAAGCTATATTTGTATATAGAGTATGTCCCTTAAATTGTGTTTAATAATAGTAGTTTTTAAAAAGTTAAATAAGATTAATTGTTTAAACTAAAAATCATAAAAAAAGGATTATGTTTATCATAATTTGTAATTTAAGAATCTCAAGGAATTTTTCTAGAACACTGCATTTTCTCGCATACTGCTAAAAAACATTTTCAAAGATTATAAAAAAATGACTATTTCTAAATAAAGAAACATTTTCAAAGATTGTAAAAAAATGACTATTTCTGAATAAAGAAACCTTTTCAAAGATTCTGAAGAAATATCATTTTCATAATAAAGAAACAAGATTATTTAAAATATGAAATTTTCTTAAAACAATTACATAACATGCACGAGATACCATCTAAGTAAGAACATCCTTATATGGTTCAATGAATATAGAATCTTTTAAAGATAAAGAATCAACCATGAAATATTTCTTTTAAATTTTAAGTTCATGCATAAAAGGCAAAATACTTTTAAGCATATTCTTGAGACATTTGTATTGCAATATAGTCATAAGTGGGTTAAAGGCAAAGTGTAATGCTTAAACTTAAGATGCTTCAATATTATTATCTTCAGAATTTTTAACGGGATTAAATGTCAATCCACTTCTTTCATTGAAAATAAATCAAATGAATGCCTCTTCTGTTAAGTTTTTTTTAAAATTTAATAAAATATTGGTACACAAATTAATTATCAAAATAAAAGCACCTGCTTGGTTTTGTGGAAACATATTGTGGAATTAAGAAAAATGCATTAAAAATGGGAAAGAAAAGTGTTTTCACGTAAAAAATACATTAACATCAGGTTAAGAACTATTTCCATAATTTGAAATTTAAAGCCGCTTACTGCCACTTTATTAAATTTCTACGTACCGTATATACTCGCATATACGTCGACCTCCTAACTTTTAAATGTAAATTCTGCAAAAAATCAAAAACTCTCCTATAAGTCGACCCTCTAAGTTTTTACTTCAATTTTGCATAAAATCAAGCAAAATAATTCATTTTCTAGACGCATTCTTGCTGGAAAGATGCTGAATTATGGCCTTCAACATTTACTCTACTTTAGGCTTACGATACGTTTCGCGTCCGAAGAAAAGCTCCGAGAAAAACGTGCGATCCATATGGTAGGAGAGATTCGCCAATGCGAAAAAGTGGTAGGTAAACATAAACAAATCAATGAAATATTGTTTAATGATAAATAATTATTATTTGTATATTTTAAATATCATTATATTATTTTTATACATAAAAAGCCATAATTTTGGCAGTATTTGAAGTTTTTTTTCAATTCCTACTATTAGCTCACACTCTCTATATATTTATATATCTTGTTCAAATTTTCAATCGTTTATAAAATACTTTGTATTCATCCACTCAAGTTCAAATACATTTTTTTAAACTTGTAGTGGATGACACTGGATGTTAATTACTTTTAGTTTTATATGGGAGAAAAAAATTTCTCTCATTGTTTTCATAAATGAAATGAAAGATTTTTCTCAAATTAGTGATGTCACAAAAATAAAATACCGCAACGATGATTATAAAAAAAAAAATGTTCAATAAAAATAACGTGTGACATTAATGCTGCACGGGTTTATTTTATATATTTATGATTAAAAAGCAAAATTCAAATTCAAATGCTCAAAAGAAATTCGCTTTCTATTTTGCCACTTATTATTGTGATTCTGTCATATGTATATACATATTTATATTAACTGTAATTATTTAATAAAAAGTAACTAAAATACAATTTTTTCTTTGTTGACCAAGTAGGAATTGACTTAAAAAAATTATTTTTATATTACTTCTTTTTGTTGTTTTAATTGACTCGCGTATAAGTCAATCGCCCCCACAATTTGCTTGCCGAAAATTGTCGGAAACTCCTTGACTTATACGCAAGTATATACGATAAGGACTTACAGCATAAAATTTGAAAGTATATCAAAAGACTAATCTTGCAGTTCTCATGTTAAATGTGTCCATTTACTTTAACATATTTAATAAAATTGAAATTCTGACATTCATTATGTCAGTATCTCGCGCAAATATGTCAAAACGCTGTTCATATTACACCGTTAAAATTTTCAGTTCATCATTTCACAAAAAGATACTGTGAAAAATGTTTTTAACCATAAACCGAAGAAAACTTGTCTCAACATTTGATGCTCAAGTTAAACAGTAAACATGTGTATGTATGAACCATAAACCACAGAATGGTAAAATGTTCAACTGAGAATCTGTAAAATGGACAACAAATAATTTGTGTATTATTATCTTATAAAAAAAATTACTTCTCAGATAGACACTCCTGCTTAACATATTCTTTTAAATTACTTGTACGTAAATGAAATTAAAAGTAGCTATCCGAATGAAATGGCAAATTACTGAAATTTAAAGAATATGTCATTTTAAATCTATCGAATATAGTCTCATCGACACAACACGATCCTTTTTAATAGTTGCTAACCTCTTTATAATTAAATTTGGATTAACTGCACGCTTGGTATCATATGTTCGTTCTAATTTCTTGCATATCTTATGCGCAGTATTTTCTTCTTGCAATGACGCAAGAACCCCATCGCTTAAAAGCGATAATAATAAAGCATAAGCCTTTTTCGATTTTACAACTTCCGCAGTTTCAGTTGTCGCTTCATTGTCTAAAAATTTATCCAAATATTTCGCCGCAAATATGGCTTTGACACGCCTTTTCCAAACAGAAAAATTTGTACCGTCCCCGTCAAAAAGAGCAACTCCGTATAATTCTTTTTCACTTTCCATCGCTGGATAAAAACACAGAAACAAAAGAAAAATAAATTTTCTCTCTCAAAACCACAGCAATAAATATGAAAAGGGACTAGCGTCACTCTCTCTGCGAATTAAACCAAGCTCTGCTGATGAAATAACAAAGCAAATAAACAGGCGAGGCCTTGTATCGAATATATATATTGAGTTACGAAAGAACATTGCACAATGACAAAAACATAGTAACTAAACTGAAAATTGAACATCACTTATATTTATAAATTCTTCTGGGATGCTGCAGTCATGTTTCCCGGACGTGCAAGAAAGCTTACACAAAAGTATCATCCAATAAAATTTAAGATGTAATGCTACGATTACAATTACGATACGATATACTAACACATACAAATTTACATAACTTTATTTATATGTATACGATCTAATGTATACTAATTACATAAATAAAAGAAAACATTAATTAAAGAAAACTGAGATGCTGCAATTTGAAGGTTGATGAAAGATCTCACGATTTTCAGTTTAAAACAAACAACTATGCATATTCAACTAAATAAAACATTCTTAGAATTTTTAGTACTGAAATATTAATTTATCTTGAATCATTAAAACGCCATAATTAACTATTTCCTTAATTTGTACATCAGTAGCATTGAATATTATTCTTAGGTGCACTCTGCCTCCTTAAAAATCTACTAATCAATAATGGAAATATAATAGCACTATAGGACATAACACAATTGAAATATCTTGGAATTATGGCGATATAGTTCTAGTAACAGAAGTAGAAAGAAAGCGTTCACAAAATATATTATTGTTCATACTAGGATTTTCTCAGTCAAAAGTTGATGATCTTGTTCCCTTTAAAGAAAACATAATCTATTATCCTATGAGGTCATCCAGAAAATGTAGTAATTAATTTTACATAGAGAGATTAATTATTCTCCGGAATGCATGGAGTAATCTCATCTCTCTAGCGGCTAATTTGTGAACCCGCTAAATAAGCAAACGGCTAAAGTTACGACGATCATATCAGATATTATACATTAGAGATTATTTCTCCTCCAACATCTTGTGACGGAATAACTTTTTTAAGAAACACATTATGCTATAATTATTTTACTATTAACATAATATATATATATTATATTCTCGTGTGCAAGCACAGAAATAAACCTTTTAACAGGCGAACCTCAAAAATTTTCTGCGGTGTTCGTGGCCGGGAAATATTGCCCATCATTTCGCTCTGGGAAGTAGGGTTGGGCTTAGCTCGTTTATGTAATTATTTTTTGTCACCCATCTCACTGGATTTCGGCTGGAGACCACTTGATATAGATCACCCTGGCGATGTATCTCTAGCCTGAAAGAAATATATGTCGAAAACATCGTAAATAAAAGTGAAATGTATTTTTGTAAATAATTTCTTTATCTCTTTGTATTCTTATGTCACAAAATCTAGACACTTGGCCGCTGTTGGGATAATTGTTTGGGAAAAACAACCTGCTTACTTACTTAAATAAATTGACTTGGAAAAAATACTAAAACTATTCCAGCATTAAAAATATATAAGAATTAATATAGAATTGAAATATGTTGATTTACTCCTTAAGACGCTTATTGTAAAGTGTTAATTAATATTGCCCACTCTTCGATCATCATTTTTAATATAAGAGAGGATTCTTTATTGGCTTAATTGGAAAACTTTTAAGTGATGAGATTTTGTAGAGCTGCCTTCAGAAATGGGGAAAAAGTAACAATTTATGAATAATGAATAAAACATAATAAATTTTATTTAATTACAAAAATGTTTTTAATCTTAATCAAGTTATGAACATGAATGACAAGATTGATACATAATACCTATCAATGTATGCATGAACTATATTTTTTTAGTTTTACTATGTATAACATAAAAATAATATAGTAAGTTTAAATTGTAATCCACTGCTTAGACCCAACAAAATTTCTTATCTGTTTAAAATAAAGAAGTTTCATTTTCCAATAAGTGAATTTTATCCACTGCTCTATCACGGTCCATGAAACTTCGTACTGCTACGTTTTTAAATGTTAAACAAAAGTTTTGAATTTAAATAATGATATTGTTATGGAACATTTACAAACTTTGCGTATGCTCACAAAAATCCTCTTCGAAGAAAATTAAAATAAAGCAAGAACAATTATTTTAAAAAATAAAACACGACGGCGTAAATATGAAGGTTGTTTGTTAATTTTCTTTTACACAGTCACGGTGAATCAAAATCATTAAGCTGTTAAGAAAATGCAATTTCACACGGTCGTATAGTGAGAAATGAGACAAGTTTTATTTATTTAATACAAAAGTATATATATATATGCTCATAAAAACAAGGACGGCTTAAGAAATTTATGAGTGGCTCCTAAAGGCAATTATATTAAACCTTTAATAGTACGCCGAAAACGTAGGTTAATAATATTTAGCAGGCAACGACATTTTCTTCTTTAACTATTTTATACATGCAGCTCTTCAAATATGCAGTTTATTTAATTGCTAAAGAAGACCTCAGCTGTCGCGACAGCGACTTATGTGACCTCACTGGTTGCAACATTAGCGTGTTAAAGCAACTTGCTCAACAGATCTATTGCGATTTTTATAAATCGCATAAACATATGTAATCGTGATCACGCTCATTTCGGTTTGAGAATAGAATGTTGTATGCCACCTCTCTCAAGAGAGCTGACAATTGTTTTCTGGATAATGAGCAATCGATTACTTATATGAATATGAGTTTTAGGAAATAGTTAAAAAAAATATGTCGCAGACTCCCGCATTCATAGAAAATTAAACGTTTTTCCAGCCATCTTGAACACTGGCGTGTACATTTAGCATATCATGCCAGAGCACTTGTTTCGAGTTGTGCTTTTTAAAGATTTAATTTCATTTTTAACAGCATTCAAGACTACCAAACGTCTGTACGCCTTTCAAGCTAGCAGATATCTGTGTCATACCAAACTTGACAAAAAGTGGACTGTCATTGTTTTTCCTCTTTGACATTTAAATGCAATGAATAATGAATACAAGAAAGACAAATCATATATATAAAGTGAAACATTTATTTTTTCTATAATAGTAAATAGTACTGAAAAACTTTTATTTAATCAGCATAATTTAAATTGCTTTTTTATTCCAATATAAGATAAAAGACTTCTTTTGGAAAAAAGTTATTTGTCTTGGGTGACCATTAAAGAAAAGAAATTATCAAATTCATTCAGTAGCAACTAATCTATAGATTTCTTTACCTGGCTATGCATATTGATCATTTTAGTTTCAAACTAATTTTATATGCATAGCTTTTTAATGAGAATTCAAATTACAAATAGGAATAAAACAAATTGATCTCATTTAAATTTTCTTTTTGACTGGAATGGTTGTGACGATTGTGGTATACCCAAATTTTTAATTTTGATTTTTTGGAAATAACAAAGCACAGATTTCAGAGCTTATGTTTTCTTTTATGTTTACTTTTCATTATGTTTTTTTTTTCTGTTTATTTATTTTTAAAATAACTCTATTTTTCTATTGTAACAATGGCTTCTGTGTATCTATAATTAAAATTTTTTCTACTTGAGCGACGTTTCTTCAAAAAATATTGTTTTAATTTTATGTTTAATCCAGTTCTAGTTAATCGTTCGAAATTCAGTGTTATGAGAATTTTTCTTTTATATACTGACTGTATACTTTTAATTTAATGTTCATATTTAAAGAATGTAGCTTCAATTATTTACAAATGAATAGTGCGTAAATATTTCATTCAAACAGGTATATTATCTTAGACACTTACATTTTATTTAACAATTTAAAAGTGTTAAATTAAAGCACATTAATATTTGCTCATAACATGTCTACTGTCATTTGTTAACAACTGAATTAGCTTTATTGTAATTTAATTAAAGCTATATTTGTATATAGAGTATGTCCCTTAAATTGTGTTTAATAATGGTAGTTTTTTAAAAGTTAAATAAAATTAATTGTTTAAAGTAAAAATCATAAAAAAGGATTATGTTTATCATAATTTGTAATTTAAGAATCTCAAGGAATTTTTCTAGAACACTGCATTTTCTCGCATACTGCTAAAAAACATTTTCAAAGATTATAAAAAAATGACTATTTCTAAATAAAGAAACATTTTCAAAGATTGTAAAAAAATGACTGTTTCTGAATAAAGAAACATTTTCAAAGATTCTGAAGAAATATCATTTTCATAATAAAGAAACAAGATTATTTAAAATATGAAATTTTCTTAAAACAATTACATAACATGCACGAGATACCATCTAAGTAAGAACATCCTTATATGGTTCAATGAATATAGAATCTTTTAAACATAACGAATCAACCATGAAATATTTCTTTTAAATTTTAAGTTCATGCATAAATGGCAAAATACTTTTAAGCATATTCTTGAGACATTTGTATTGCAATATAGTCATAAGTGGGTTAAAGGCAAAGTGTAATGCTTAAACTTAAGATGCTTCAATATTATTATCTTCAGAATTTTTAACGGGATTAAATGTCAATCCACTTCTTTCATTGAAAATAAATCAAATGAATGCCTCTTCTGTTAAGTTTTTTTTTAATTTAATAAAATATTGGTACACAAATTAATTATCAAAATAAAAGCACCTGCTTGGTTTTGTGGAAACATATTGTGGAATTAAGAAAAATGCATTTAAAAATGGGAAAGAAAAGTGTTTTCACGTAAAAAATACATTAACAGCAGGTTAAGAATTATTTCCATAATTTGAAATTTAAAGTCGCTTACTGCCACTTTATTAAATTTCTACGTACCGTATATACTCGCATATACGTCGACCTCCTAACTTTTAAATGTAAATTCTGCAAAAAATCAAAAACTCTCCTATAAGTCGACCCTCTAAGTTTTTACTTCAATTTTGCATAAAATCAAGCAAAATAATTCATTTTCTAGACGCATTCTTGCTGGAAAGATGCTGAATTATGGCCTTCAACCTTTACCCTACTTTAGGCTTACGATACGTTTCGCGTCCGAAGAAAAGCTGGGAGAAAAACGTGCGCTCCATATGGTAGGAGAGATTCGCCAATGCGAAAAAGTGGTAGGTAAACATAAACAAATCAATGAAATATTGTTTAATGATAAATTATTATTATTTGTATATTTTAAACATCATTATATTATTTTTATACATAAAAAGTCATAATTTTGGCAGTATTTGAAGTTTTTTTTCAATTCCTACTATTAGCTCACACCCTCTATATATTTATATATCTTGTTCAAATTTTCTTGTAGTGGATGACACTGGATGTTAGTTACTTTTAGTTTTATATGGGAGAAAGAAAAATTTCTCTCATTGTTTTCATAAATGAAATGAAAGATTTTTCTCAAATTAGTGATGCCACAAAAATAAAATACCGCAACGATGATTATAAAAAAATGTTCAATAAAAATAACGTGGGACATTAATGCTGCACGGGTTTATTTTATACATTTATGATTAAAAAGCAAAATTCAAATTCAAATGCTCAAAAGGAAATTCGCTTTCTGTTTTGCCACTTATTATTGTGATTCTGTCATATGTATATACATATTTATATTAATTGTAATTATTTAATAAAAAGTAACTAAAATACAATTTTTCTTTGTTGACCAAGTAGGAATTGACTTAAAAAAATTATTTTTATATTACTTCTTTTTGTTGTTTTAATTGACTCGCGTATAAGTCAATCGCCCCCACAATTTGCTTGCCGAAAATTGTCGGAAATTCCTCGACTTATACGCAAGTATATACGATAATGACTTACCGCAAAAAATTTGAAAGTTTACCAAAAGACTAATCTTGCAGTGCTCATGTTAAATGTGTCCATTTACTTTAACATATTTAATAAAATTGAAATTCTGACTTTCATTATGTCAGTATCTCGCCCAAATATGTCAAAACGCTGTTCATATTACACCGTTAAAATTTTCAGTTCATCATTTCACAAAAAGATACTGTGAAAAATGTTTTTAACCATAAACCGAAGAAAACTTGTCTCAACATTTGATGCTCAAGTTAAACAGTAAACATGTGTATGTATGACCACAGAATGGTAACCACTGAATGGTAAAATGTTCAACTGAGAATCAGTAAAATGGACAACAAATAATGTGTGTATTATTATCTTATAAAAAAAAATTACTTATCAGATAGACACTCTTGCTTAACATATTCTTTTAAATTACTTTTACGTAAATGAAATTAAAAGTAGCTATCCGAATGATTGGCAAATTACTGAAATTTAAAGAATATGTCATTTTAAATCTAACGAATATAGTTTCTATTGTGTGTTTTTCATGTGGCAATAGGTTGAGAAAAAATCTTTGAAGACGTTCGAGAAATGTCGTATTGCAACAGGGCATAACAATTATCTACTACGTTTCATATTTTATAATAACTGATTGGTTCGAAAAATTACCCTTTATTTTAAATTTAAAGTAGAACACATACGTTTCAAATAAAAGAATTTCAAGTTTCAGTAAACTTATTATTATTATTATTATTATTATTATTATTATTATTAAATTCTGAAACTTATATTGATGAATAACGATAAATATATAGACGAATACTATCATTACTACATACAGGTAATAACAGCAATAGATGTTAATACAAAATTATAATTAAGAAAACGGCCTGTCCTATTAATAGGATGCCAATTGAAAACGAAATAAAGTGATATTTGACAAAATAGGAACATCTTATCCTAATACGAACCTCTTTCTGCTTCACATACAGCTCGCGTTATCGCTAGAAGCCAAGGTGAAGCCAAGGAGTTCCTTAATCTGCCAATTCAAAATGCACGGGTTTATGAATGTCGTTTATCTGTTGAATAGTTCCAATTTTTAGGAAATTTAAAGACAAGGTGTATCCTTGAAGATCTTTTGAAGGTAAAAAGAATTAAATCGATATTTATTTTATTACATTTACACCTTAGATTGGTTATACTTTCAATTGCATTTTTTATCTGTGTAATGAACGAAAACGTTAAACGCACATTGTTAAAATTTTGCAGCAAATTGTCTAGTCATTTCACCGTTTTTATATAACACGGTGACATAACCGTGATTTAAATCTGTTTTGAACATATTATTGCCCATATTATGGTTATAACAGTATTAAATTACGGTTATGCAACCGTTTTCTATACGGTCAAATGACTGGGCACTTTGCTGCAGATTTTTAACAGAACATTTACAATAATTTGTAAGTATATTTTTTTATTTTTAATAATGAATGACATGTAAGAATGTTTTTTTTATTTTAATTAATAACTGTACATTGAAAATATTAAGTAAAATTATATTTTATTTTTATGAAATTAAAATAAACAATATATTTATACGACATTAATTATTAGTTCTTTTTGATAAAAACCTCAGTAAATCGCTGATTAGGTTTAAAAAAGAAATTAACAAAAATATTTACATTATTTCATGTTAAATTATAAAATTGAAATTTCACGTAACTGTGCACAGAACGATAACTTCGTCGTTTAAAATGTAGTTGTTCTGAAATAATTTATTTTATGCGTTATGAGAATTTTTTTTTATTTACTATTATTTTAAATTATTCATTTTTTAAGTTTACACTATATTAGTTATTTTTTACATTTATTAAATATACATTTTAGAAGTTATCATCATACATATTATATAAATAATACATAAGAAATTTATATCAGAGAAATGAATTTCAGCTGATAATTTTTTTTTCTATCTTGTAGATCAAATGTGAAATATTATTTCAAAGTGTCGTTTCTACAAAATTACAGATGCAGTGAAAATACCAAGTGAATTATAAAGAAGTGATATAAGGGATAGTGGCAGCGAGAAGTGAAAATATTTCTCTGACAAACGAAAATATATGTATGAGCAAACAAACGAAATGTTTGTGGATAAAGTGAATAAGAAAATATTTTTTAAAAGCTAATAACTACTGTATATTTCATTTTCTCTTGTCATCTATATTTTCCGAATTTTTTGTGTTATGTTTCGTGTATTTATTTTATAAAAGTGTTAGAGAGACAGAAAACGGAAATTTGTAAAAATGGAAACATTTATTTATTCGGATTAAACCACACAAAATCAGAGTACTTGACATTTTACGGAATTAAGTGCATTTGAAATACCAAAAATTTCTTATTTTACGTTCTTTTTATCTTAAAAACTATAAAACCGACATCAAGCTGCATACAAATTTGGGGATTTCTAAGGAGACTACCACTGCTATTTAAGATAACAATTTCTATTAGGTAGCTTAAAGCTACTTATTGCAGCCGTTCGGAGGAAAGCAGTTCCGGAAAATTTCGATATATTTTCACCGATCATGTCCCCCAGACCCCGATACTACCCTCCGTTCAAATGTTGATTTATATATATATATATATATATATATATATATATATATATATATATATATATGATCTATGTCATACGATAACGCTCGTATTTATAAATCAATTTTGATGAAACTAATTGTGTGTATTAAGCTCACCAGTCTCGACCGAGTTCGTTGATTGGTCCGCCATTTTGTATCAAGATGGCGGCCACTGAAAAATTTAAAACGAAAATAAATATACAAAAAAGTTAAAAATTCAAATTTATTTTTCAATTAAGTGTTAGGCCTCGAGGGTTCCAGAGCATTTTTTGGTTTACCTTTATCTTGAAAAATGGCTGAGATAGAGCTGTTTGAAATTCTAGGGTGGCTGACATTTTGAAACAAGACAGCACATTACAAAAATTTTCATTGTTGTAATAATTTTCCCAATCATGCGCATAAAACTATATATTCATATTCCTTAGCGCCAAATTCTCGCCAAACTTGGCGACCAAAATAAGTCTTCATAGATGAAGCCAATTTGGTTATTGCTCAATAATTTGGCGAATTTCTTATTCAAATTCAGTATTAACAAATTGAAACAAAAGATCCAAACAGTTGTAACTACTGTTGATGTTAGCATACTGAAACACACGTGGATGTAATTGGAATATCGACTTGACATTCTTGTGCAACGAAAGGATCTCATGTAGAAGTATACTAAGGTAGTAGTAAAAAACTGTTTAAGTTTCTCTATGCGCTGTTGTAATTATTTTTGCTGTAGGCCTATTACTTTTTTTGTAATACATTTTTGAAGTTGTACGGAGACTTTTGGGACAGCCTTTATAACTTATATGACTTCCTATCATATGAAACGTATTCATTCAATAATAATTCAGAATTACGTAATCTTTATAGCAAAGTTACACACACAAAAAAAAATGAAATATTTATAAGATGTACAGACCATATCTTTTAATTTGACGTAACCTTGGAATGGTCAGTGGATAAAAAGATTTACTGTATAACTGTAGAATATTAAAAAGCAAGTTGAACCGACATATATATTTTAATTAAAAACCTCAAATTAAATGTAGTGCATTTCTACTGAGTAATATATGAGATGCAGTTATAAAATTCATCACGAAAATCATGCGGCTAATATTCCTTAATCAAGTCTATGAACAAATTTGGCTACAAAATTAAGAAATTGTGAGAATAACGTGGTTGTAAATGTATAAGAGTTACAACAGTCAATTGCAACAAAGAATTAAATCATATGCTCTCTAAAATATATCAGTTTGTTGTGTACCCGATTATAAACATACAGAAAATATAAGATAACATCACCTTCTGCTTAGTTTATGAAACTTAAGACTTTATGTATCATTGTTATTGAAAATAACAAAAACCAATTACATATTAAATTTGAAGAAAGTATTTCTTACTGATGCAAAAATGAAAACCGTGAAAAACGACATAGAAGTGACAACTGATTGCTGGTATACACCAAAATCTAATCCGCACCAAATTATTTCAAAGTAACCGCAATATCAAGATGGGTGAAATTCCTTGACATGGTCGCAAGGAAATATGTAATAAAACATATGTGAAAAGTATGGCATAGTAGCGCCACCTTTTTGTCAATATACACCAAAATCTAATCAGTAAAAATTTTTTTGGAAGTCTAACTGCATACGATGACTGATGAAATCCTACAAAAATTTTTTCGAAATATAGCGAACACAAAAATCAATGAAAAGCACAACATAGCAGCACCAACTCTTGAGCAAAATGAAATAAAACCTAATTAGCATTAAGGTGTGCAATTATGTAGCTAAATATGAAATTTGGTGAAATTCGGTTTATCCGTTCTTAAGTCAGAGTAGCCGAATATTTTGTGTAACACAAAGACATAAAGTAAAAATGTTCTCAAAAATTCCGAAATCTTCTTGAGGTCATTACTGCAGGTGTAATCTCATCAAAAATTATAGTTGGGAATTTTCTCGAATACAAAATCTTTCTTTTTATGAATATAGAAAAAAAGTAAAGATGTACCATTTTTTGGATTTTAAAGTAAAAAACCTTTGTCTCACAAGCCAACTGCAGTCAATAAAGAAACAAAAACGAAAAATCATGCGTCAAGCATAAATTATGTAACACTTTCCAACGCTTCAAAAATAATTTTACAAATCATACCGTTTAATAAGCTTAAAGATAACCTCTAAGTAAACAATTTGTAAAACGCATAACATATTTAAAAACATAATTTCAGGAATTTCCAACATATACAATATTCGGAAAAATATCCGAATACTTTTACTCAGCCCTGTATAGGATCTATAGATTTGTATATATACTACATACGATGCTAAATTTTAGTTCAGTTAGGAAACGCCTAGCACAGTTTAAAATTCTCCGTCTCGAGTTTCTGTCAATAAACGGAAATGTGCTCGCAAACTTTTGTGCTTCCCTGTATAGGATCTACAGAATTTATACACACCACGTAATAGACAAAAAGCGAGTTAAATTTAAAATCGCGTTCAGTAACTTAAAACGCACTTCCAGGAATTATTGTTAACAGACAGAAGAGAATTATTTTGTGTGTCCCTGTAAATGAACGATGACTGCTATACACACACTATTCTGTAGTAAGCCTGCCTCTTGTAATGCACCTTAGTGATATATATAAATCTCAATGCGTTTAAAATAGTGAAATAATTTTTAAATAAACCGCAGACGATTTTTCTCCATAGACGTAATGTAACGAAATTCTTTTGGCTGTCCATGTAAAGTAACTATAAGTGCTATGCACACGCTATACCATATTAAGCTTCTTCTAAAACACCTTAGTGATATATATAAATTTCAATGCGTTTAAAATAGTGAAACATTATTTAAATAAAACGCAAATTATTTTTCTCCATAGACCGCAATGTACCGGAATTCTTTTGAGTGTCCCTGTAAAAAAACTATAAGTGCTACACACTTCCGTTGAAATAGGGAACATGCTATAGATAACGACAATAACACATAAAAATTGCAGGGCAATCTGAGCATATTTACGGGAGTTAGAGCACGGAAAGACGGCAGACGGCCATACGGGTCTTCACATTGTTTTATAAAAACACAAGACTGTAATATTGACTGAGAAATGTCTTATAAATCTTAAACTTTTTGGAAATCCCATTAAAAGTTTTTGTAGTTTTGCAATTAAAAAAATAATAATGATTATTTTAACATATTTTGTACTGCTAAAACGCAAGTATAAGCATTTCAATAACATAACACACGCAGTTAATATTAAAAAATAAAGGAAGTTTTCAAGGTTAAAAGTATGATACAATTAAAAAACATTGGTTATTTTGTATGATTTTCAAAATACAATATATAGCATACCATAATAAAATACAAAAACTTAACAACATACTTTCGTTAACATATATTTATATTTCATTTATTTTTACAATAGAAAAATATGATACCAAGCTAGATCATAAATTAATAAACAAAAGTATAAAGAAGAATAGACTTTTATATCCTCCATTACGATATATAAATATATAGTTTTAATGATATAATTACGTATTTAATTATGAATGTATCAATCGTATATCGTATATCTTATATGTAATCGTATATCCTAATACATATTTCGTAAACATATCCGTATAAGCGTCCATTTCCAACATTTCGTTGGAAATTGCTTCATGGTATTCAGATAATTGAACAATTACAAATATTAGATCTTAAATATTTCGAAATGTATTAAATTTCAATTTATATCATTTTGTTGTTAATTGCTCTCTTATAATCAGATATTCATATACGTCGATAATGTTTTGGTATAATTAGAGCATTTATATTATGCATAACATACATGGCTTTAAGAATAGCAAATAATAATAATTTACAGGCATAGTATATCAAGGCATACACATGTATCATTCTATGTATTATGTTAAGTAATTAACGGAAATAATTTATTTATATTTATTATCCATTAAAAGTTTCTGAGAGGGGACAGAGATGAATATACACGCATTTAGTTTTTTTTATTTTTATGTTTTTGCACAGTTTCAGAGATGATTAAATGTATAAAAACTACGAAAAAAAACCAAATACTAAAATATAATTCAAAATGTTACAAAATACGCTCTAGTAACTCAAAAAAGTGTTGTTCATTTGTGAGAATTGTTCCTTAAAAGAGTAAAAAATATATAACATGAAAGAAATAACATTCATCAAGTATAGTCAATGACACTCTTTCCAACAGTACCAGATTATTATTACGGATTTGCATTCGATGCATAACAATTTAAATTCCATTTTAATCAATTACCTATTGAAGGCATTAATGCATATCAATTCTTTTCTGAAGACCTGTATATGATCTATAGATTAATATATATACCTCAAAATGTACTAAAATACAATTCAGCTGGAACTGTGTGACGCAACTTAAGACTCCACTTCTTTGGCACCATTGCACAATGCTTTTTCAACACTTTTGCAATATTTTCACAATCTTGTCCTTTCCTGTACAGTATTTTTTTTTATATTACACTCAAACCACGTAATGAGTGAAATTACTTCGTTTAAGAACCTTTAAACAGCCTAAAACCTTCTTTCGGTCATTTTAGTTTATAAAATGTAATTAATACGAATTCTTTTGGATACATTTTAAATGAATTATAGAAATTTGCACATTATATAACATACTAAATTTTAGTGATTTTTGCAAAAACTAATTTTTTCGTGTTTTTGCATTTAAAACGCAAACAATGGACCTATGAAAAACTTCGAAACCTCTTTTTAGATTATCAATAAAATGTCTCAATATATGAAGTTTCAATTTTCAAAATATTCAAGAAAAAAAGTTATTGTATTATTAAATCTCCTGTTACTACATTGTATATTAGATTTTATTACATAATTTCTCATAAGACTAATATTATATAAAATAACTATTCAAATATCTAGTTGTTACTTTTTGCCCAAATATTTGATTTTAATTATAATTTATGAAACAGCCTTAGAATTCATCCACCTTAGAAATATACTTCTCACATTCTTGACAAAAATGATCGAATATAATTATCTAGATCTAGGTAAAATTTCCTAATAGAATTTTTTAAACGGTATATAAAATTCATAATATAAAGAGGGACCACTATTTTCATTTTTTTTTATCATTTCTATATAAAGATTATTTATTCAAATTTTATATTACTTTTAAAGTACATGTTATTGAATGACGAAATATTTATCGATATATTTTGTTTCTAATTTACTTCATTATTACTTTTTGTAGCCAAAAAGAAATCCTTTTAAGGAAAATTTAATAATTATATTTCATTTACTGTAGTGTGATTATGTATTCAACATGATATATCACGTGTAAGATAATATATATTTCGTTTTCGCGTATAAAACGTCTGGCACAAAATTTAATTAAATCACAAATTTTAGATTTATATTGAAATGCCCATTTAATTAACCAGTTTATAAAAGAAACAAAATATTTCTTTATTTTGATAAAAGATTTTGGAAATATTAGTTACTAAATTTTAGATATTAAGATAGTTAACATGCTATATATTAAAAATTTCAAAATTATTTTAAAATCAGGGTAATTTTCTAATTTCAAGGTCTAAGTAAGTATGTTAATGTGGTTTTTCTTGCAAATATCATTACAATTTATTATTACATATTAATGTTATTTTAAACAAAACTATATAAGATAAATTTTAAATATTTATTAAACTACAGTGTAAGTTTTTGATGTTAAGTATTTTAACAATGTGATTGTAAAAAAGAGAAAGGAATATTTTTTAACCATGAATAATATATATAAATTGCTGTTAGTAATACCGAGTAATAAATAATGTACAAAAGACAGGACAGAATAATCATTTCAAACAAATGTTATTTGTTTAATTATTAACATTTTGCGATTGTAAATTTGGTAATGCATCTAAAGTATTCCTTATTTATTCTTCAGTGTAGTAGTTTCAACATTTCGAACTGCAAATTGATGAAAAAAAATAATAAACCATATTGGAGGATTTTAATTAAGCCCCAAAGTGGATACCGTTAATACATGATTTTAAACTGCTTTCATTAGTACTTCAAAATAAATTTTCTCCATCTTGAAATATATAGTTTACTTATACTAATATTTAAATCCATATTGCATATTTACACCAATACGTCATACGAGCAACCATCTTATGACATGTATACTCACATGCAGAAACTTTTAATACATAAAATTCATATAACAGTTATTTTTGAATACATGTAAGCTACAGTAACTAATTAGGACTCTTGCATATTTTTTTAAGAAAAAATATTTTATTTTTATGGAAAACTTCTAAATGTTTATTATTTAGCAGAGGTAAATAGTATATAAAAATAATTCAGCAATAGAGTTACCCCCCCCCCCAACCCCATATACATGCATATTCAACAAAAACTTTTTTTTCGATTGAAAGCGTTTAAATTCCACCACAATAAATTGTGGAAAAAAATATTTAGTTTCACACTGGTTTCTTTAATTGATCAATCAGTGAGTTTAATATGAATGGTATTCCACAGTTTAACACGATTCAAAGAAAGAATACTGCCGCTAAAAGACAAAAATATATTTATTTATATGTAGTTCAACACCTCCCTTCCTAATTGTGCTAAATAATCAGTTTTAAAAATAGTTTTTTAAGAAAATACAGTCAGTATTATTATAAAAGATAGATTATTTAACAATCATATAACATTTTGTAAAATAAAATTTAGAAAATCTATTTTTTTTTCTTTAAAAAATCAGATTGATAAAATTATCAATATTCGCATCAGATGAATATTTTTTATTCATATTTTTAAAAGAATAATTAATTAATCGTCTGACAATTCGCTATTATATTCAAGAAAAATTATTAATGTCCAAAGATAATGCTTGCTTTATAGATTAAAAATAATCGGATTAACTGTTTTACAAAGTTCCTTTTTATCATGTATAAAAGGAAAAATAAATATTTGATAAAAATGATTCGCACAATCTTTTACATATAATTAAATTAACAAAATTGATTATAAATCCTCTTACTTACTTTTAGGATTATACTAAGTTAATTAACAAATATATGATGTACTTTTTTAATATGAGAAATAATTTTTAACGAATTTTTAAACATAGAAATCAGATACATTAAAGTTTTTTCGAAACTTAATTCTCAAAATTATTTTTATAACTTACATAAATATTTTATATCTGTTTTTGTCTTTTTTAATTTCCATTACTTGATATTATTTTAAAATGCCTTGTATATTATAGAATTTAGATTCATTAAAGTTTTTTATGAAACCTAATTCTCAAAATTATTTTCATAACTTATGAAAATATTTTATATATGTTTTTTTCTCTTTTAATTTCCATTACTTGATATTATTTTAAAATGCCATGTATTTGAATTCAAGTCACAGAAGAATTTGGATTGATAAGAAAAGAATATTACGTACAATATGATAAATACTGAAGCTCTTTTCGCAGGAGTGACAAATCTTTCTTTATAGGCCCAGTATTTATCAACAGCAATATTTTCATTTCATATTATAATTCACTTTCTGTTCATAATTCAGTGAAAAAAATAATCAAATATTTTCTCCTTTACTATTCTCCTTTACTCTAATTTAAAAAGCAAATCTGCCAACCCCTTCGGGACCGGCGGCTTTTACACAAATTTTACTCGTTTGGCACCACTTTTTTTAAAAAAGCTACCTTTACTTAAACTATCACAAAAATGCTCTAATATGAGAAAGCAGATATTACTTTTATTTTTTACTGGTGCCTAAAACAAATTCTGTATGCTCTTTTTGAGGTTGCATATATGATACCATGGTCCCGAATGGGTTAACGACATGGCTTGTGAGTACTTTATGCATGTGTTTACGACTGCTATTTTGACCACTATGCTTGACGTGTATTAAAAAATGTATAAAAGACAAAATAAATTTTTGATAAAAATGTTTCGCAAAATCTTTCACTTATAATTAAAAACTCTTTTACATATAATTAAATTAACACAATTGATTATGAATCATGTATAAAAGGCAAAATAAATTTTGCCTTTTATAAGAGCAGTTATTTAACAAACACCACGCTACGCAACATTTAGATATATTAAATATAAAACAGATAAAAAAAACATGTTATTCGCCGATCGAATTTACATCGTTCCTCTTTATTCCACCGTAAAACAGAACACCGAATTTTTTCTTTCTACTGCACTAATTCTCAAGTTGAGATAAATGAAACTATTTTTAATACAAAGAGGTAAGGCTAGAGTTCATAATTTTACGTTGGTTTGGAAATATGGAGCATGTTATTGTTGTCACGGACTACTATACTCTACAGTATTAGACTTATACAAACTCAGTTATAAGCCGGAATTAGTCCATGCTTGTGACAAGTTTCGATGCTCAAAATACGAATGTCTCAGCTCCATAATGTTTCGGAATTCAGCTCTCAATTTGCTATAGGTATATCTTTTTTACTATTTCACTACTGTTTCATACATCTGCTTAAACATTCACAACAATATCAAGTGCATGAAAATTAGATTACCCTCAAATAACATTTCTCGATGTACTACCAATAGCCTAAAATAATTATTTGCAACTATTATGCACTTTACACTAATTCAATTAATTAAAAAATAATAATGAGAGTTAGCTAGTGATCGCATAATGTGTGTATGAAATTGTTGTTGAACAAATATTGTGTATATACTTGAAAATTTGTAAGGTATACAATCCCGACACAAAATTTGATGTTCACCAATACCCCGTAATTTTGGGGGAATTATGCACAAGCAATTTTACGTTTTTAATTACATCTCACAGAATAAATAACTAATTATAATTGAAGAGTAGGAGTGAAAAAATACCTGATGACATTTTTTAAGGTTTTACATGCACTGTAAAAAATGACCAATGTTTCTTATTTTATGAAAATATGCTATAACCACGAACGAAAATATAATATAATCTTCTGAGTTATCCGAAATTTCAAATAGAATGTTACATTGTCTTTTGAATCCCCAGAAACGAATACATTTTAAAAATTTAAAGAATAATTTATAAAAACAAAGTATTTTTAGCTGCCCGAATTTTTCAGAAACGTTTCCGAAGGGGTTTTATAGTGTATTAATTAGTTTCCTCAGGCTCGAATACCCGTTTTTCGAATGTTATCCATTCTCAAGTACACGTTTTCAGCCGCATAAGTTAATTTATACATGGAAGAGTAAAGAAATAATTTTAATGTTATTGTTAACGCTGTTAATTTTGCATGTTTGTCTGTTAAACATTTTTTTTGAGCATGAAAATGTTTACTTCAGAATTGATAGCATTCGAAAAACAGGTATTCCAGGCTGAGGACACTCATTAATACACTATAAAAACCCTTCGGAAACATTTCTGAAAAATTCGGGCAGCTAAAAATACTTTGTTTTTATAAATTATTCTTTAAATTTTGAAAATGTATTCGTTTCTGGGGATTCAAAAGACAATGTAACATGCTATTTGAAATTTCGGATAACTCAGAAGATTATATTATATTTTCGTTCGTTGTTATAGCATATTTTCATAAAATAAGAAACATTGGTCATTTTTTACAGTGTGGATCATGTGTTACTTAAAACTGTCTGTAGTAGAAACTGCTAAATTGTTTTCACAATTATCCCGATTGATCCTATGTGTGAGGGTCATTGCTATCTACCATTGTTTTGGTATACATTTTTGCTATACATTTCTACTTACTATTTGTTTTTATAAATAACTAATATATTTTCAACGTACGTTAAATTTTTTAAATAAAAATTACGGACCAAAATGTCGTCTAAAAATAGTAGTTAAGCCAGAAAATCATATCGTTTATTCCAGCAGGAAAACAGTAAAAACTGACCAAAGTTACTAAAAGTCATTCGCAATAAAAATATAACACTCATATATTAATTGCATTAGAGGATGACGCCGTACACTTCTGGAAGAATATTGAAAAACAATTAATACATTTAATACATTTAAATTATATTTTAATCTAATAATAATTTAAAAAAAAGAACAAACCTTTTAGGCTGCTCGTGAAATACCACTGTTTCGATGGATTCTTTATCTTCTAATTGTTTAAATTTTAATCATGCTTTTTAATATTAAATGTAAAATAAACCAGTTTGGAGGCGTCATACTTTATCTCTGTTGTACTGTTTATTTATTTTGAATAATAATTACTCAACATGATATATTACGGCCTTTTTTAACACTATTGATTCGAGAAAACTATTATACCATTTACGTAAACAAGGCTGAATTATTTTTTAATTAACTAATTTTATTAATAAAAAAACACGTTTAAACGAAATTTTAGTGTACTAAGAATGATACTTCAATTATCTTCTTCCGTTTCGTAAATGCATAAAGAAAGGGATGACAAGCGAAATATATATATGACTGTATACAACTAAACATACAATTTTAATATGGTATTAAACTTCAGCAAATACACTGTCCTAGCACAAAATAATTGTTTTGTACTATATAAATTTCATCTTAGACGCAGTGTTCCTACAATCATTGCATTCAAAAGAATTTTACGGCCACTTTGTGTGAGTAGTAATGCTCGGTATATTTAATTGTAGGATACTCTATAATTAAGTAATGAAAATATTAATTCATGCAGCAATCATCACAATTGCATTGATTATCGTGCTCCTGTTTTCAAATATTGGTGCATCATACATTGTTAATCGATAATACTAACACAGCGTGCCTTCCAGGTACAATTTGCTTCCCGGTATGAAGATCCCGTTCAAGACGCACAAATAATTTTTCTCTACGTTTCGAACTTTATGCAATCGGTTTGTTTTAAAGAGGAAATGTCCTTTCCAGTCTAGAAGCTTCAAGTGAGAAACGGTGACATATCTAAGACAGTCGATGGCGCAATTTACCAAGCTGGCTGTCTGAAATATATCTTATCGAATTTCGTGTCAGAATGTATCACAGATGACTCAACACCGTAGATTAATCAGCCAGAATGGATATTTCCTGGAAAATCCGTAATGACAGAGATACTAGTGTCATTTGTTATAATGGAGAAAAGTATAAGGATCCAAAATTTATTTACGTATGTATCTGAATAACATTTATGCTTTTAAATATCTCTATAGTTGCATCGTAAATTTATTTATGTGTATGATATTTGAATGTACTTTTTTAATACCTCTAAAAACGTCTTTCGAACTTCGCGGTTTTGATTCCGCACTTTAGCTATGACATGAAGAGGAATAACTATTTTGTGACTTAAAGAGAACAATAGTTTGTCTATTTTTATGATATATCATTGCTAATGTCTGTTTGAATTAGATTATATCATAGTTACTTGATTAATGGCATTAAACATCAGATTCTGTACATCTAAAACATCTGATATTATCATCAAGCCACAAAATATATAAGACATGTCATATAACAAAGTGTGTTTTTGGTTGAAATTGTGTATCCGCTAGTAAGTTACGAAATGTTTCAAAGAATACGTGAAACTTCTGTGGAAAACTTAAACTTATAACATTAAAAATAAGAACGATCATAGTAATACTTACACTCAATTCCAGAAATTAGGAATATCCTTATAGTATAACATGTTTCTCCCCCATTGTCATTAGCGGCGCTGCAACCGTTATCACATCATCTTGTGCTATGACTATGCTATTTCAAGTTGATTAGTATACGGTCAACATGCATACACACAATATTCGAAAGGATTCCAAATTTTCATGGGATATGTTGTACACGGCTATGAAACAGATTTTATAAAACACACTTTAACACTGCATAAACATTGATGAAACCCTTTAAATGATTTAAATTTTAAACCACAATCAATCCAAATGGTATGCTTTGGTAATTTAAAAGTATTCTCATATGTATTGTTCTGTTTAATGTTATTAAGGTTTAATACCAGGGAGAGTTTTTTGTTTGTGAGACTGAGAGATTACTAACCATTAATGTTACAGTATATTCTTGTATTTTAAGTGGGAATTAGCTGTGTTATATGCTACTAAGTTTATAATTATGCCCTTATAAGTGCTTCTAGTCACGGAGTAGGTATTATTTAAGAATATTTCAAAGTACCTTATACCGTAATAAGACACTTTTCGAAATTTGTTCCACCAGTTATTTCACGTATACTGCATTTGATTCAATAAATACCAAAAATGTAGTTTTTATACGGAATTATATATATTTTTTTTTCGATAGCTTCTGGCAAAGGCTTTGACACTATTTTGTGTAGATGTTATTTAATCATTCACTGTTTTTTAGTGCAGAAGTTCACTTATAAACTATAGTTCTGTTAAGTTAAATAGTTCTGTTTATCTAAAAAAAGACACTGCTTTCAACAATAATATAACAAATAACCACTGAAACATGAAATCATATACTTGGAAGAATAATATTTTTACAATAAATATTATTAATTGGACCTCCAATTTTCATTAAATATATGGAATTTAAATTTTAAACTAAAAAGTATTTAAATTTGCTATTAAAAGTTTATTGAATTAATGAATAAAATTTTAATTTTATATGCAAGATTAAGAATATCAGTAATTTTATACAAATTATTTTTTTAAATGCTATTTAAATGTTCGTAGAGCTCTAAAACTTATATGAGAAAAGTAGAATTTATAATTTACAAGGCATTTTACAATGGATATTTTGTCAGAAATCATTTCCCCTGTTACCTCACGTTGTACTTAGAATAAAATGTTTCTGAACAAGTGTGTATTTTAAATAAAATTTCCAGGTTTCACGAGGGTTTTACGATATTTACGCCACTGAAATACTTTTATGTTGGCTAAAATAGTACTCTTCGTTGAAGTTTGGAAAAGTTTTGTTAAAAGTCATTGTTAGGTTATGTCCAAAGTTACTGTTTTGAGAAAATTGCTTTAGAATTCAAAGTATATGCTTGAACAATTTGAATATGGTGAAACACATAAACTTAAACTCGCAACAAATAAGGATGTATAAAGAATATGTTATAGGAAATAAACTGTGCCAAATAATAATATGCCAACATGCTTTTTCCGAAAACTTGAATAAAATCGGCCTATTAATAATTAAATAAATAATAAGGATTCACATGTTTATTGTATATCAATTTTGCCTATCATGAGAATGTGATTTAATTTTAACATCTTGCTTAAATAGGAAGCACTATAGTGTAGTGGTTAGTCCCCCGTGCTGCTAAGCTGTATGTCTGAGTGTCCTATCCGGAGTCAATAAAATGAACACTATGACTGCTCGGGAAAATAAACGCTTGTAGTACAGCGCAGATTGATAACATGACTGGAGAATATGACGTAAATCATGCCAGATAGGTAGTCCTGAAAGAGGGATTGATCACCGCAGGAATTGATCCCATATTGATTCTAGAGCAGTGAAGTTATTGCAGTTTTTAGATTGTCACGTTTATATTAGAATTGTTGAATGTAGCTGTTCCCAGACGGTATGAACCCAATTTTATTACGAATTATGATAGTGTACTGTAATAATATAATGAAACTTGGGATCTACACAACAAAATTTTTAAATTATTGAACACTTCAAGTGGAGAGGGAAAAATAAATTCATTGACGTATAATCAATGTTTCATAAAAACAAGCTAATTTTTCTACTTCAGAATGTACAATTTCATTAAACTATTCTTCAAACAATACGATATTAGTAATGGAAAATCTATTAATTATGTTATATACTGATTTCGTACAAATATTTACCCGTTGCACACAATGTCACAAATAATCATAAAAACTAACACCTACCAGTAACTAGCTAGTAGCTCTCACCTATTACCTGTGTAGCTACTCACTGCTAGCTAGTAACTTTCTTTGTGCGATATTTCTAATTTTTCCTTGTACAATACACCGAATGCCACATTAAAAATTTCATGGCAATCAATTCTTATTTACTCTAGCTATAACCCGGATCAAGAGGTTCTTAAATATGCGAACAGGAAAAAAAACACACATAAAGTAATCTTTTAGAGAACAATTTTCGAATAAATTGCAAAAATGATATTTAAAAGTATTGTCTGATAATTAGATAGACGTTTTTTCTAATATTAAAGTAAATTTCGATAAAATTGAGCAATATTTCTTTTACAAGCTTCTATTTTCAGCGTCCCTTACAATTTATACCTATCTTCAGCTGGGTTTTTAAACAAATTTTCATTGTTCTTCCCCTTTTACTTATCTTTAACTGTGTATTTAAACTGATAAAAATACAAATATTTGTTAATCTAGAAAATTGTAATATAACGACGAACGCAAATATTTGATAAATTCCTTTTAAGTAACCCACGATTCCAAAATGTGTTCTTTTTCCTTAGAAACCTCAGAAACTAATATATTTTCGTGAATTAAGGAAGCATTATAAAAACAAAGATTCTTTTGCTGCTACTGATTTTCAAAAATATTTCCAAGTAGATTATCTGCTGTAGTAATGAGTTTTCTGAATCGATCTGTAGGTTTTTGTATGCTATATATTCCCACGTAAACATTTTCTTGTTTCTTAAACATGTTTTACAGAAAACATAAAATTAACAGCATTGCCATTACATTAAACTAATATTCAAATTAGGATTATTTTGTTACTCCCGCTTGTATAACTTCAATTACTCATCTGATAATGTTTAATTGAGAATTGATAGTATCCTAAAAATATATATATTCACGTTTTAGAAAACATATCATTACACTAAAAAAACTACTTGAAAACTTTTCAGAAAATCGTTGGCAGTAACAGAAACTTTGTATTCATAAATACATCTTTAAATCGTGAAGATATATTGGCTTAAGTTTTTTTTTTAAAGCTAAGGGAGATTTTTAGGAATCATGGGTAACAAGAAATAGGATAGTTTATATGTTTGTTCGTGGTTATATCATATTCTTATAGATTAACATACGTATGTCTTTTTTTACAATGCACCTTTTTTTTTCTTCGATCCAAGAGTGCAAACGGTAGTACTAACATCAAACATAAAAAAAAAATGAATTTTTTTCTCAAATTCTCCAATAATAGTTTATCTTTTTTTTTTTTTTTTTTACCTAAGATACTCGATTGGTAATTCGTGAAATATTTTTTAATGAAAACGGAAATATTTCTGAAATTGTGGATAGCTTCGAGGATTCTGCGAATTTTCCCAAATGATTATTTTTAAAAGAAAAATATCTGTATTTTATTAAAGTGATAATATAATTTTCAGTAAAAAAAATATATATATATATATATATTGATTTAATCTGAAAGCACTAAAATGAAAAGAAGATAAGTTACTTTATTCCGAAAATATTTATTTTTAATGACATGATACTTTTTAACTGTTTCATTTTTTACAAAAAATATGTATATTAATACGATTGCAAAAGTGAAAAATACTTTTCATTTTTTTTAGAAATGTATATGGTATAATAACATTTGCATTGATAAGAATTACAAAAGCAACATTAGGAACTGAAATAAAATAATTATCTATAACTGTAGAAGCAAAAAAAAAAAATCTTTGCAAAATGTTTCCAAATACAAGCTTGACTTTTTGCCATTTAAGTTTCACAGCCTAAGAGGGACTGCTCAGACGAGGAGGCCAAGTCTGTAGAGCATAGGTGTCCCTCCCGGTACCTTTATTAAGGTTTAAAAAAAAAAAATACAATTTCAGCTAGAGCTGAGCCCGCCGGAAAACGCGACAGGGGGCGGGTGAATCGCAATGGGCCATTATTGCCCGAAATTCACAGAACAAATCCCTCGCTGCCGGAGAACAGATCTCCCTCGCGACACGGGGCAGCGAGGTGCCGAGGTTCTTGAAATGGTTTGAGAATGATGTGCCGCAAAGCACCTGGTTATCAGACAGCAGATAAGCTATCGGGTTGTGCGCCAGAAACATGCTCTCTCACGACAAGGGGCGCTGTGGCATCGCCAGAGTAACACTATAACTCCACTCGCGACAAGGGGCGATGCCATACGAGGGAATGGGAGTTGCTCTGGGTACAGACTAGCTTGTGAGGTTGGAGATGTGTGCTAAGTATTGGTGGATGTGTTTGAGTTTGTTCAGAAGTGTGGGTCTAGAAAGAATATTTTGAAGCCATCCCTTAGGGGGAGTGGCTGGACGTTTAATGTGCCAGCGTGCAGTAAGTGTGCATTCGTGGTAGGCGTGGGTAGGAGATCCCACCTCGCCACACTCACACCTATTAGATCCTGCACAACCAAATTTGTGGAGGTATGATTTAAAGGGCCCGTGGCCCGTTAGGAAGCTTGCGGTGTATGGTGTGAGGTGATATATGTTAAGTGAGACCTTGGGGATTAGGTCAAACGTGTGCCTGCCCTTATCAGTGAGTTCCCAGTACTCCTGCCATTCCGAGATGATCCTGGATTTCAGGACACTCTTGATGAACGACTGGGGCACTGGGAGGTGGTGATCAATGGATGTATACTTGGTGGCTTGTTTTGCGAGTTCGTCTGCGTACTCGTTGCCAAAAGTGCCTTTGTGCGCTGAGACGTGGCCGATATGTGTTCTGTACAAGAGACTTTTGAGTTTTAATTTAATTTTTAGTACGAGTGGGTTAGATGTTCTAGGTGCGTGAATGGCCTGCAGTCCAGACAGGCTATCACTGAAAATAGAGACCTTTGCTCCAGATTGACCCTCTAGCCACTCTAGGGCGGAGAAGATTGCAAATAGCTCTGCCTGGAAAACGGAGTTGTTATCTCCGAGCCTACAGGCCCACTGATGAGTCACCGTGTCTCCTTCCGTGGCGCAGAAGGCTGCTCCCACGCCGGTATCTGTGCGGGACCCATCAGTGAAGATGGTGGAGCAGGTGGCATGGGTGTAGCTATTAAGTTGTGGGTTGACTTGAAGGTGCGATGTCTCTTCCGCAGGGTGGATTTGCCAGCCGTGGACTTTGCGTTCAATGGTTATGTTGGGAAAGAGGTTGTTGGATATGTGGTCCTGTCGAAGTTGTAGGATGGATGCTTTGTTGAATTCATATTTTAAAGTTATTGCTATGGGTGGAATGCCTGTGAGTATTGTAAGTGCATCAGTTGATATTGTACGGTACCCGCGTGAAAGTTGTAATAAGAATATCCTTTGGATTGAAGTTAATTTCGTGAGTGCCTGTTTTGTAAGATTACCCCCCCAGATGCATGCCCCGTATGTTATAATGCGTTCTATTATTGTTAAGTACCAGGTTTTTAAAAGGCTATTGCTTACACCCCTAAATTTAGATCTCAATTTAAGTGAGTTGTGATGATAGGAGATGAGTTTCAATCTTAAGTAATTAATGTGTGGGATCCAGTTAATGTTAGAATCGATTGTTATACCAAGAATTTTGAGTTGTTGTACGTGATGTATGCTAACGCCATAAATCCTCATTACTGGTGGTCTACTGGGATCTAGACGACGTGGCTTATTGAAGACCAATGCCTGGGACTTCCTGGAAGATAGTGTGAGGTGTAGTGTGTCCAGAAGCTGGCAGAAGATGCGAAGGGCTACGGCAAATGCTTCCTCCAAATGACGGCGAGTGCGACCCGATAAAATGAAGCTAAAGTCATCAACAAAGGCATAAAGAGTATATCCGAAGCGGTTCAGTTCTTTTAGAAGTATATTTGCTACCAAGAGCCAGAGGATTGGTCCGAGGCAGGAGCCCTGAGGGCAACCCTTCTGTAGCCGGTGGGATGAGGTGCCAGCTCCCCAATTTATGAGGACACTCCTTTGAGACAGATATGAGCTGATGACTCCAGCTATGTTCCCGGGACAGTGAAGTGCTTGTAGTTGTGTGAGTATGTCACGCCATTCCACGTTGTCGAAAGCCCCTTGAATATCGAGTGAGACCAGTGAAGTGTAGTTACCTTTTGCTATGCTATCGGTGCAGGAGGTGATGATGGCATGCAAAGCTTTTTCACATGATCTGCCCTCTCTGAACCCGAATTGCCTTGGATGTAGAAGATTATTTGATTCGAGATAATGAGAGAGCCGAAAAACAATGAGCTTCTCTAACAATTTGCCTAATGTGGGTAGCAGGCAGATCGGGCGGTACGATTTCGGTTCAGAGGGTGACTTCCCTTGCTTTAGGAAATACACTACTTCTCCTTGTCTCAAAACTTCAGGGAAGTAATTGTAACTTAGGCAAAGATTTGCCCAACGCGTGAAGATTTGTGGAAAAATTTTGTGTGTGAGTTTAAGAATTCGGAAATCTATGGAATCAGGTCCGGGTGCTTTTTTATCTTTTAATTTATATAGTGCTGTCATTACTTCCGCATTCGTGAATGTTTTGTCTGGTGGAGCAGTAAAATGTATGTCTGTATTATCAGTTGTGGGATATGCCGAAGGGCCGAAGAGTTGTTGTGTTAGGTATTCTAAGTTATTTTGTCTTGATGTTGTGTTTGGAGGTTGTTCAAGCTTAATTTCATCTGGAGTAAAGTACTTGCCGGAGAAGAATTTTTGAGAGGCACCAAAAGAGTTATTATCGCTGCTACAGAACCTTTCCCAAGCCTGCTTCCTTGCTGTCAGGACATTGCGCTTGTGCTGGGCTGCCAGCTTGGTGCGCTTGGCGCCCAGAATTTTTATGTCTGGAGATGACGGATCATTCTGCCTTTAGTGCTTTTAACTTGCGACGAAGCGCGGTAAGGTGATTCCTCCCTGCGCTGAGCTCCGGTGTCCAGAATGAGAATGTTCGTGTCTTTTGGACTGCTTTCAGTCGAAAAGAGGCTTTCGCAGCTGTGTGCATGGTTTCAATTAATTTTTTTGTAAAGTCGTTAATTTTGTCTGTGTTATCAATCTCAGCAAGCTGGCTATGTAAAGCCTGTTTGTTTGGTTTTATGATGTTGTTAAATTTGCGAAAATTACCTCTCGTAGTATTAAAACGTTTACGTTGAGTATAGAGTGGAGTGGTTTGATATGTGTAGCGAATGTACTTGTGATCGGAGCCACTGAAAATGTCGGAGACAAACCAGGTGGATATTTTGGGAAGTGTTAGTGAGTTGACTAAGGTGAGATCCGGCCAGCCAGTCGCAATTACCTTGCCCTTGGAATCAAGTCTTTCAAATGTGGCATCCGTGTTGTGTAGATTTGCTATTGCCAGTGTGTGCACTACGAGGTGTTCAGTGAGGAAGTCACCCCGGAGATCGTCATGCCTACAGCCCCATAGTGTGGAGTTAGCATTAAAGTCCCCGCCACAGATGAAAGCCTTCCTCTGAGTGATGAGGTGTTCCCATTCCATAAGGGTGTCCTCAAAGTCAACGGAGGGAGCGGCATAAGTTGAGCCGACGAATAACTCTCCTTCCTTCGCTGTGACAGAAATGAACACACTGTTAGCGCCGGTGAAAAGATGAGTGATGACAAGATTAGTGTTCCGGACGACAACATGGGCTGAGTTGCGTTTTGAAGGGAAGATTTTCCAGTTCTTAGGAAAAATTGAGAGAGTACCATTTTTGTTGCAGTTGGCGTCCTGTAGCAGACCAATATCAATATCACTATCGATCATAAATTGTTTAGCATTGGCATTCGCCGCAGTGCTATGATTTAGATTGATCTGTAGAAAATTTAGTTTACCAAGAGGGAGGGGAGGGGGAGAACTAGAATGAGGAAGTGACATCACTGTGTGTGGCTCTGAAATTAAAAGTTATTTAATAAAAATTATTGTAGAAATTTGAACCTGGAAACTGTTCGTTCTCTGTATTCCAGTGCTGTGCTGCAAAGAATGGCAAGTTCATCGGACGGAGCATGTCTCTGTTACATAACAATTGATTAGCTGCATTTTGCTGTGGAACAGGAGGCAGTGTAGCCCTGCGTGGAGGAGGATTTGGCATGAATATTTCATCCAGCCGACGCCTCTCCGCGTCATAGGCCGAGCGGTATGCATCGCATCTTGGATCTGAGGCCTTGTGGTTGGTGCTGAAACAGGTCTTCATATGTTTGTTGTGGAGGTAACAATTAATGCATGTAGGTGCTAACGTACAGCCTTCTGTTGCGTGTTCCTCCCCGCAGGTAGCACAGGCGACAGTGTTACGACAATGGTTTTTGCTGTGATCTAATCCTTGGCATCTTCTGCAACGCTGGATATGGGTATGGGGACGCAAAATGCAATGTTTTAGCCCAATCAATACACCACCATTACTGATTATGACACGCGACAGTGGAATCGGCATGACTATGAGCCATTTCGCAAGGTTTGGTGATCTGTGCTCCATCTTTTTTATGAAATAGAGTTCGTCCTCGTGCGCTTTGTATTTTGCTAATATACACTCGAGGAATTCTTCTTTTTTGTAGTTAGTTGGGACGCCTAGTAAGATCATTTTTTGTTTTGGTATGGATTTGGTTACGAACGTAAAATGCATTTGTAGGTCTTTATGGCGACCGAGATCACTGATGAGGAGGTTTTTGCAGTTTTCAGTTGTACATTCAATTTCTACATGTTTTCTGAACGGAGTGGTTTTATAGATTGATGAAGCTGGACAGGAAACATGCGCCGACGTTACTTTACGTAGAATTTCGATCCCTGTCATTTTACCGGGGATCAAGTGGCGTATAACTATGGTGCGCCTATGCGGATGGGTTGGTTCTAGTGAAGAGTTCTGTGGAGGAGGTACGTCTTGTAGTGGTGTTGTGAAGGTGCGCTTTGGTGTTGTGTGACTCTTCATGGTTTGCGGGATGTTTCCTGTGGAGCTTTCCGCTTCAGTGGCTAGGTCATCAGGTCCCTCGCTGGCAAAAGCTACGTTTACGGGGTTCGTCTTAATGTTTTCCAGCTCTGTAACTCTTCTGGCCACGTCGCCAAGCTGTTCTGCTACAGAAGACCCGCTCTTTTGACCAAGTAGTTCAAATTGTGCTGCTATTGTTGTGTTTATAGTTCTTTTCAATTCTTCCGGCTGTGGTATATTACTGGTTAGATTGTGAAGCAAGTGCTTGTAATCTTCAGTTTTTTTGGTTTGTACCTCTAACGATAGTTCTAGAGCTGACAGCTGATCCTTAACTTCATTGTCTATCTTTAGCATTTTTGTGAAGGCACTTCTCATGTCGTTCAGGAGATACTCGCTGTTTTTGCTTAGGTCGTTGTCCGAGTCCTCCTTAAAACTTTTGACCAGCTTTCTGCAATACTGGACTAGTTCTCTTACTGTTTTTGGCAGTTTCGTGGTGGAGGCAGCTGAATGGACAGATAGCATGCTGTCAGAGCGTTTTATGTTGGAATTATTTCTAGTCTGCCTTTTATTAATTGGATGAGAAGAGGCGATGGGATAGTGTACGCTGTCAGTCTCTGAAGACGACATTGTATTATGTCAAAGCAACTGTGTTGCGACTTAGGCAAATTATAGATTGATATTGACTGCAGGTCTCCCTTAAGTCTTGCACAATAAAGTTTTAATACTCAATTAAGGATTTAAAAATAAAGACTAAGAATGGATAAAAATACAATCGTATGGATAATTAGATCTTTGGGCACCAACGCCCCGATCATCCGGACGTCAGGACAACCGCTACGGGTGAAGCAGCATGAGGATAGAATTACAACTAGAGCTAGGGGGAAGAGACGCGACAATCTGTTTGTCATTTCTTGCAACTGCCATCTCCAATTTCTGGTAGCCCAGATAAGGGATATAAAATAATGAGAGTTAGACTAAAAATAAATTGGATTGTAAGGAATTTGAGATAAAGGACTGAGCTACATTAAAATACATAGCAGTTCTCAAAAAAAAAATAAAATAAATAAATAAAAAAAAAAGTTTATGACCGCGTTGAGATTAGATTTGATACCAATCAGTCCCAAATTAAAGCCCAGCAATTGCGAGGTACAGCCAAATGCCCCATTGGGGTAGCTGTAAAAGTAATTAATAAAAGAAAAAAGAAATTATCAAAATTCCTACTAGCTAACTAAAATAATGAGTGCTACAATTATTGACTAGAAACAAGGGGGAGGGGTGAATTAAAAAAAATGAAATAAAATAAAAAAAAATTAGAGCCCAAAGCGGACTAAACAAGGGGGAAAGAAGAAAAAACAACGTAAAGAAAGAATTAAAAAAAAAAAAAAAAAAAAAAAAAAAAAAGAAAAAAAAGAGAAGAAAGTTATTAAAAATATTACGTGATGAATGGAATGGCCCAAATGGGACGCATCATTGTCCCTTGCTGAGAATAGGCTAAAACTGCTACGAAAACTCTTGCGGACGAACAAAAACTTAAAATAAAAAGTGAAACAAAACGGATTTAAAAGGGCCCAAATACATCATTATAGAAAACAGGGACATGGTGCGAACAAAACTGGGGTGGGGGAGATGGAAAAAAAAAACAACATTAGATAGTAAATTAATAATTAAAAAAAAAAAAAGATTTTTTTTTTTTCCTTCCTTTTTTCTCTTTTTCCCCCTCTTTTCATCAAGTGATTGACATACTACTTTGTGGAGGGTTGCAAATGAAGGAAAGTGTTCAACATAGGGCGGCCCCTTGCTGACAGGGAGTCGGACCTTCTGCTGAAAAAACTTCGGACAAAGATTAACTATTGAAAAGATTTTAATAAGGGAAAATTGAAAAAAAAAAAAAAAAGGACAACAGAATGGATAAGATGTGCTCAAGTGCATCATTTTAAGAAAGTAGGGCCCTCGTGCGGACAAAACAGGGGCGGGGGATGGAAAGGGAAGAATAGAAAGAGATTATTTAAAAGAAAAAGCATGTTATTGAGATATAGCGCTTGATGGGGTGTTGCAAAAGAAGGGAAGTGGCCCAAATCGGGCATATCCTTGCCCTTTGCTGAGAGTGGGCCTGACCTACAACTGAAAACACTTGCGGGCGAAGAGTAACTACGGTGAAGATTTTAATTAGAGAAAAAAATATATATATATATAAATAAATAAAACAAAAATGATAAGGCAAACAGAAAGGATTAAAAGGGCCCAAAATAGGGCCCTGGTCCCAAAACAGGCAGGGGGGGGGGAGATAGAAAGAAAACATAAGATAGAGAATAAAAAAATGAAAGTAATTGATATATCACTTTGAGGACTGTTGCAAATGAAGGGTAACGACCCAAATGGGGAGCAACCTTGCCCCTAGCTGAGAGTGATCCGGCCGGACCTTCATCTGAAAATACTTTGGACAACGAACAACTACGGTGAAAATTTTAATACGAGGAATAAAAAAAAAAAAAAAAAAGACAGACGGAATGGATTAAAGGGGGCCCCAAGTACATCATTTTAAGAAAATAGAGCCCTGATGCAAACAAAAAAGGGGGTGGGGTGGAAAAGGAAGAATAGAAAGATATTTAAAGAAAAAAAAATAAAATAAAAAATAAAAATATTAATATATCACTTGAGGTGTTACAAATGAAGAGAAGGGCCCAAATGGGGCACAACCTTGCCCCATGCTGAGAGTGGCAAGATTTACTACTGATAACACTTGCGTGCAAAGAAAGACTACGGTAAAGATTTTAATTTGAAGAAGTAAAATAAAGTAAAATAATAATTAAAAAAAAAAAACAGAACGGATTTAAAGGGGCACAATTACAACATTGTAAGGAAATAGGGCCCTGGTACGGACAAAACAGGGAGGGGGAGATGGAAAGACAACATTAGATAGAGAATATAAAAAAAAAGCAAGTAATTGATATATCACTCTGTGTCCTCAAAGGAAGGGAGGGTGCCCAAATGGGGCGCAACCTTGCCCCTTGCTGAGAGTGGGACGGACCTTCTTCAGAAAACCATGGGACAATGGCTGACTACAGTAAAGATTTTGTAAAGACGAAATTAAATAAATAGATAAATATATAAAAATAAGACAAAGAGAATAGAATAAAAGGGCCCAAGTACAACATTTTAAGAAAATAGGGCCCTGGTGCGGACAAAACGGGGGGGGGGAGAGGGGAGATGGAAAAGCAACCTTAAATAGAGAATTAAATTAAAAAAAAAAAAAAAAAAAAAAAGACAAAGAGAATGGATTAAAAGGGCCCAGGTATATCAGTTTCAGAAAATAGGGTCCTGACCCCTGGTGTGGATAAAACAGGGGGTGGTGGAAAATGAACAATAGAAAGATAATTGAAATAAAGAGCAAGTTATAGGTATAACACTTGATTGGGTGTTGCAAATGATGGAAAGGGGACCAAATGGGGCGCATTCGTGCCCCATGCTGAGAATGGGCTAGACATATAATGAAAGCGAGTTATTTACTTTATTTCATCCTTTCATAATACTATTACAACAACGTTATTTCATTTATGCACTCCAATCCTTCCCTCCCCCTCCCTTTCCTTTAGACTACCCCTTTCTACGGACAAGTAAGTGGGGGGGGGGGAGGCAGGCAACATTGGAAAGGGAAAAAAAAAAAAAAAAAAAAAAAAAAAAAGCTTTTGACAGATCACTTGATAGGGTGATTCAAAAGATGGGAGGGGCTTAGCCGAGCCTTTATTTGAGAATGGGCCACGACGACTATTAAGCGAAGAAAATAATTATTATTGTTAAAAAGAAGAAAAAAAAACAATAATTACTAGAATATAAGATATTAATAGAGCAATATAATAATAAAGAAAAGAAAAGAACGGATAACAAGGGTCGAAGACCAGAAATGAATAGCAAGACCCTGTAATTGATAGAATTCCGAGAAATATCTGCCTAAGCTGCGGCCAACAAACACGATGGAAGAAAAAGTAAAAAGCCATTCACCTTATCCCCATAAATAGAATGGACGAAGTCTTGACCAACAAAAAAAAAACAAAAACAAAACAACGACAGATTTCAAGAAGCTAAAAAAAAAAAAAAAAAAAAAAAAAAAGAAAAAGAAAAGAAAAGAAAGAAGAAGACTCCTTAACACAGTACCCACTGCCCAAGGTCAGTAGATATATCTATAGACCTTGCCCACTGCCTGCATTTCTCGACCCCTACATTGAAAATCCCCCCGCTTAAACTACCCATGTTGTAGAGAATGACAAATATTAACTTGGCACCGTGCCAAAAGTGAAAAGCAGTTTTGACGGGGAGGGTATATGTTTTTTCAAGAGAGGAAAAGGGAAAAAGAAAACAAATAAATAAATAAAAGGCCAATTAATGGTAACAGACTCAAAAAAGAGGTAAATAAAGAAACAAATACAAATAAAGCACTAAATAAGAGCAAACAATATGCGAGACCCCAATCGGGGACTGATTAAATAAGCTTTGAAATTACTGATAGTAAGAAATTATGTCAGAAAATGTGTTTGAAAGATCATATAATGTCAATAAATAATCGCAAGAACTTGAAACTTATATTTTCTGTAAGCTTATTAGTTACTTTATCACATATGTAGGAGATAAGCTTTAATAGACATTAGAAATAACTTTGAGAGTGCTTAGAACCCGAGAAAAAAGTCAGACAAAATGTGCCCGAAAGAGTAAACAGAGAGTATAAAAAAAAAAAAAAAAAAAAAAAAAAAAATAGAGATAAAAAATATTTTGTTGATTGCAAATAAGACACATAAAAAATTTGAAAAAAGGAAATGACAGAAATATTTCTGAAAAGTACGTACAAAATGGTACACAAAGACTACAAGTTTGAATAAATAAACACTGAAAAAAAGTTAATTATTTAAGAAGAAAGGACATTAAACGCTGAATTTAGTAAAGTAAACATTGCATAACAGAAAAAAAAAAGATTTTCTCGGAGTCCTTGTCACTCTAATTTACAAATAAACACTATGCAACACCAGAAATATATATAACTTAGCAAAAGTGAGCATTTTTACCATAGAATTGAGAATTTGTTGAAAAAAAAAAAAAAATGTTTCCTTTTTTCCCCCAGAAATCAAAGTTAAACAATGCAAAAAACACACATTAAAAATTTGAAAAAGGTAATGACAGAGATATTTCTGAAAAGCCCTGTACTCTAATTTACAAGTAAACACTATGCAACACCAGAAATATATAAGACTTAGCAAAAGTGAACATTTACCATAAAATTAAGCATTTGTTGAAAAAAAATATATATATATTTATTGCCAGAAATCAAAGTTAAACAATGCAAATAACACACATTAAAAATTTGAAAAAGGTAATGACAGAAATATTTCTGAAAAGCCCTGTACCCTAAATTACAAGTAAATACTATGCAACACCAGAAATATATATAACCTAGCAAAAGTGAACATTTTACCGTATAATTATGCATTTGTTGTATAGAAAAAAGAATAAATAAAAAATTTATTTGCCAGAAAACAAAGTTAAACAAACTTTAAAATTAAGATTGACAAGCCTTAGTAGCAATTTTAGGAGATGGCAGTTGCAAGTACCGGCAAACAGATGTATTGGGGAAAAAAAACTCAAAGAACAATTAATAATTGTCCGAGAAGCATGCTGCTTACCTCCTTAAATGTAGCTAAGATGTTCATCTATCAGGAATGACACAGGGAGCCAGGCCTGCGGATCTAGGGAGGGCGCCTAGCCTTGCATTGTGGATTGCAGGAGCACCTACTAAACGCGTCTTTCCCCTACGACCGAAAGAACGGGACTCTGCCATTTAAGTATAATAATCATTTAAAATACTTGTCTTACTTGTGATTTTTATGTATAAATGTATGACCTTTTATCTCCAGCAAAAAACATCGATAGCCACTTCTTTAAATAAAATCAATTTTCAAATAAACATTTCATTCAGTAATGTAATTAAATTTTTAAAGCTTTTATTTTATAAGTGAAAACTCCTTACTTTTTTTTATCTTTCAGGTTTTTATATAAAAATAATAGTTTCCAGTTAATATTATATAACAAAGTCAAATCTTCACCGATTAAAAAGAAAAATAATACATAAAGCGTATGTTTAACAGGTAAGCATTTGCTCTATGTACTTAAAAACTGAAATAATCAGAATCACAAAGATTTCTGTAAATACCCTGTTAAAATTTTGCAGCACACTGTCCAGTCATTCGACCGTTTTTATCGAAAACAGTTACATAATGGCAATTTAACTCTATTCTGACCATATTATTGCCCATATTATGGTCAGAATAGGGCTAAATTACGATTATGTAACCATTTTTTTCAAAAAACGGTTGAATGGCTGGACAGTTTGCTCCAAATTTTTAAAAGTGAAGTGAAATGATCCACGATTGATTATTGGCACAACAATACAAATTGTAACAAAAATACCCTTTGGTGTAGTTGTAATACAATCTATATAAATATACTAAATGTAAAACTGCATTAGAGTTCCTAATTAAAAAAAAAATAGTTTCATCTACGAATATCGATCAACTTTAACCCTCGTAGCACATGCTGGATTGCCAAATTTGTGAAATAATTTTTTTTATGTTAATTTGTAACATAATAGTAAAATGTCCTCTTTCTTACGAATTTTTTGAACAAGACTCCGTTTGCTGTTGGCTAAATGTTTTTTTCAAATGCATCTTGGGAACTAATAGAATTTATTTCATTATTTTTATTTTATTTTATCTTTTTTGTGTTTTAATATTAAATTTAAATTTTAATTTATATGAACTTTATTATTTTAACTTAATTAAACTGGTTGGTAAATATATTATATAAACTGAATTTTTTCGAATTTAATAAAAGAAATGTCCGGGCAGTGAGTCGTACCTATATCAGCTGGCTTAAACTGCCAATTCTCTTCCAATTGCACTACCTGGAACAACAACTAGCCGACACAGTTTACTTAGACAACCTTCTGGTAATACGATCTGGTCCACCACGTGGACAGCTAAACAAATTAACCGCAGATAAATGAAATCAAGTAAATGATGGAAACGTAGGTAAATTGCTCTTTTAGTTTTTCAACACTATTATTAACAAACAGCTAGATATAGGGATAAGATATGAAGTAAGTGTTTCGTTTACCCTACTATGACATGTTATTAAACTTAAAGAAAAAATGAAAGTGTTAATATGATTTTAAAATGTAATTTAGGTTTACTTTTCAAAATTTGATTTTATTTGAATGATATAAATGAGTAATCTAAAGCTCATTTATTTAAAAAATACTAATATATGTTACAAATGTTAAAAATAAATAAAAAATAAAATATATAAAACAAATTTAAGCAAACCACCAAGTTTTTGAAAATAAGGGATCTCAGGAGTCTTACTTTTCCTCCGAAGATGCAAGTTTGCATCATGTCACATTTTATTTTATTTCTGATTTGATATAACACACAATAAAATGAAATTTTTACCACTAATAGGTCAATATCTGCTTGATTTAACATAATTATTTCAATGTTGTACATTTCATATTTAATTATTTTAAAAAAGTTTAAAATTTTTAAAAAAGTAAAAAAACTTTTTTGCCTGGTATCCACTGCGCGCAAGGTTGTAGAAAAAATATTGTTTTTAAAATAACAAACAAAACTGATAATTATGTAAAATTTATGTAACTTGAACTTATACTTCAATTTGAAGCAATTAAAAATTTAATTTGTTTTTAAATTTCAATTTAAATTGTAAAATGTTAAAAAAATTCCTTCTTTTGTTGATAAAATGCCAATTAAAAAAAATTAATTGCTTGAAATTGAAGTATAAGTTCAAGATACATCAATTTTACATCATTATCAGTTTTGTTTGTTATTTTTGAAACAATATTTTTTCTACAACCTTGCGCGTAGTGGATACCAGGCGAAATTTTTTTTTCCTTTTTTTTAAAAACTTTTTAAAAATAATTAAATATAAATTTTACAACATTTAAATAATTATGTTAAATGAAGCATATATTGACCTATTAGTGGTAAAAATTTCATTTGATTGTGTGTTATATGAAATGAGAAATAAAATAAAATGTGACATGGTGCAAACTTGCATCTTCGGAGGAAAAATACGACTCCTGATACCCCTTAATAAAAAAAAATGATTATTCAGTTCAATAATCCCATCAAATACTCATAAATCAACGTTTATATAATTCCGATGCATAGTAATTCTCATGAATGTTATTTTACTTTTTTCATTCAGAAAATATTTTGCAATAGTTCTAGCAAAGAGATAGAAGATAATCCATTTTAAGATGTCATAAATCAAATTCAAACCATGATATGCCTTGTGAGATCAAGTATGATATTTCATTTGTCAAGAAATTTTCATTGTGCATTAAAGAAAGAAATGCATTTCAGCTTCGCCAAAAATAAATTAAGATTGAAAATAAATGAATGAAATAGAGATTGATTTTCGTTAAGATTTTAAAACATCTGCTTCGAAAAATATTTTTTCGAGTTTTGTGGGGATAAGAAAACTATAAAATTATACTTTGTCGATTTTTTATTTTAAGTCTCTAAGGGCTACTAGTCACGCGAAGACTGTAGCAACCTAATGTTAAACACCTATAAAAGCAATCTTTTCAAGGTTCTTGTTTGAATTTCAATATTTTTAAATGAGTTTTTTTCATGCCGTAGCTGAGGCCAATGTCTAAACGGTCCCTTTTTTGCGCTTTCAATTTTGGTTGTAGATTTTTTTTTTCGGAACCGTTTCCAAAAGTGAAATTATTCTCATAAAAGAAAACTGCAACCGAAATATGAAATTTTAAAATAAAGATCCATGTCAGTTATCGTATTAAAAAAATGATTTACAATTTTGAAATTCTTATAAGAAATTTGAAAAGAAAACATCCATAGCTATACTATTAGCTTGCGGTTCTTTTCACGTGGCTAATGTAAAATCTTAATAGTCTTGTTTGTACACCATGTGAGAAAGAAAAGGTTTCTTGTTCGTTAATTAATTATTTCATATAATTTGTTATTATAATTTTCTCTTTTTTAATTACAGAAATTTTTGATTAAAAAAGGCAAAGATTTTAGAAAAATTTAATCTTGCTCATATTTTTAGTTTATTGTGACATAAAAAAAGATGCTGTGAGAATGTTAAATCATAAAAATTGTATTATTTTCATGTTCTAACTTTTTATTTGCCACTTGGTTTACGATTCCTGCATATATAGTGAGTCTTTGCTTAATATCTTCAGTTTTAAGGATGTTATTTGCTGTTATAATCAAATTACGGAACAAATTACCGAATTTTGAATTTACAAAACAATTTAGAAAAACTCAATTTCTACCAAAATTCTATAACAGATACGATTTTAAAAATTCAATAAAAATACGGATTTTTTACTGGCAGTAGGTCTGCCAGTAAAATTTTGATATTTATTATAGAATTTCGTAGTTTAGGGAAAATTACACTTTAAAGAGACTTTTGGCATTGTGATCGACTAGTCATATGTACAGATTAGCAGTCTGTAATTTCTGGTACATTCCTTAAATAAATGCCATACGATTTTTTTTTCGAAGAAAACGAAAATGTACTTGCAGGCCGATTGACAGTAGAATTTCCGTATTTTTTAAAGATTTTTTCAAAGCGTTGTAACATTCACTTATTTAACTTTTTGTAAATTAATTAATGAATTTTGTTTTATATTCCTCTTTTATAGATTAATTTCGTACTATATATGTTTGCAACTCTTTTATACCTAGTATTTCTCTGTAATAACAAATGTCTGTGCATTTAAAATTAGGCAAACATTTTGATATTATAAACAATAAGAATAATAAAAAGTATTTTCTGTATTTATACAGAAATATCTATCAGCGGTTGATATTAAAAATCTTCTGGAATATACGAAAACTGCATTGGCAATCCGTAAAAGGAATATATATATGCTTTTATTTGCAGATCGTTTACAATAAAATCCCCGTCACGTTGTCATTAGAGTTGGAATAATGTATTTTGCTTTCCTATATGTACATTATGCTGATTTTTGATTTTCTAAAGCATGTCTTGTTTATATAAATGCACTTGTGGGATGATAATTAAACTACTAACAAATTGTACTTTTAATTTTGTAATTACAGAGGACTCGTTTTCACATTTTAATTGTTGATTTTTGATTAATAGCATTGAAACTATTTAAATAAAAAGCTTATTTTATCACTTAGTAAAATATACAGACATTTTTAAGAATAAGTAAAGAAAGTTACCTTCATAATTGTGTAATGTGATGGAAAGATGTCATATACTGTAATATTTTAAATTGTAAAAAAAAAAGTCTAATTCTTTATCTATGTAAATATAATATAGCCAATAACGAAAGTATACAACCACGGCTTCTGTGATACCCACTATACTTTAAGCGTTCTTTATCATTAGATACATTACAAAACAATATAGAATTAAAGAATAAACCACGAAGTTCCTTTTTCGATGTTATAAAAGTTTCTTTTACTGCCTCTGATTTTAGGAAACGTTTCCATGTAGTTTTTATAGTGTATTAATAATTGTATTTAAACCGGAATATAGGTTTTTCGGAAGCTACTAATTCTCAAGTAAACATTTGGAGCTGTGCAATGCAATTTATCCGTCTGAAAGTAGTAAAATCCTATTAAATTTAATGTTTATGCTGTTAATTTATCATATTTTTACACAAGAAAACAGTTTTTGAGTATTCATAACATCCAAAAAAATATATATTCTGTCATGCGATCACTGGTAATTACACTATAAAAAGTAATCGAACAAGTTTTCGAAAATCAGTGGAATCAAAAGAAACTTTGTTTTTATAAATGCTAAATCTCAAAAACATATTGGTATCCGAGGATTTTAAAGTTAAGAACGCTTTTCAGAATTGTGAGTAACTGGGAAGAGGATATTCTATATTTTTGTTCTCGACAATATTGATGTTTCTCTAGATTAAGATATATATATATATATATATATATTACAGAGTCCAAATAAAACTTTTTCTTTAAAATAAGTCTATGTTTAGTTTTTTTTTCTTTGAAGTTGTAGTTTATTTAATGAGGCTTTAGAATCACAACATATCTCCCCTGAAAGATTAATGATGAATAAATAACGTACTCATTTCATTATAATCTTAAATTTATGTATGCAACTGGTAACGCAATGTTGAATCATGTCATCATACTAAATGGATTTCTCTGGAGAAGAAGGATCATTAAAAAGTCAGATTTTCCTACGTGCACATTGACAAAAAGATGTCACGTCTTTAAAGTCGCATGTACGCAATCATGTCAATCATATGCAAATATGATGTTTTATTATTGGCATTTACCAACAATATACATCTATCACAACTATGTAATCGTATAGAAAAAAATCAAATCGTTCAAAGAATTCAAATTATAGACTAAGAATTGAATATAAAGCAAATAGTATCAATATATTTATTCTTTAACAGATTCAATATTTAACCTTAATCGACAATCTGATATGCATAGATACCCTGCTTTCCAATGTGGGACATACCAAATTAAAAGTTTCTTGAAGAATTTCCTGTTTTTTATTATTAAATATTAGGATCATGATTTTCATTCTCTTGATATTTCAAAAGGGATATTAAAATTAATTTGAAATAATAGATATTATTTGCATTTCTTTTAATTGCAGTAAACATTCATTAATTGTAAATTAACAACAAATATATTAGGTGTTTCATATTTTGAATCAACTTCCCTTTACAAACTTCTACTTTATTTCTGTCTGACAAACCATTGCATTTTTGAACTATCCCTTTCCTGGAAATGGTATTTCCTCTAATCTTGTACGTGTCATCACGTACTATATTAAGCTTCTGTATTAAAATAGATGCTCTTTTAAGATCTACTAAAGTATCATCAGTCTAAGTGTGAAACATGTGGCGTAAATGAAGATATTTTGTTAGAAGTGCGAATAATGTATAGTACATCAAAGAACAGTTATCTGTAAAACCCTTTTGTAATGTGATAAGAAAAACTGGTTACGATTATTTTGCTAGCCGTTATTTCCACTATCATTAGGTGAATGATTTTATAGGAAAGTTAACGAAGACTATGAAAAAACTTGCAGATTAAAGTTGTCACTTGTATTGGATTATACATTTGCGATTTTATATTAAATAAATGTTTAATAAATATTTCATTTTTAATTCTTATTTATTTGATGAACACTTTGCAAGCCATAAAACGGAATAAAGGTTTTACAGATAAAAGTCAATGTTTTATTGATTTTACTTTCTTTGGTACAATAATAATTTTTTCGCAATTTTAATATTTCTTTTTTTTTCGGTTTTATTAGGTGATCATTTTAATAGCCAAGTTAATCAAATAGATGAAAAACTGGTAAATTGTTTTTTTTGCGCATGCTTAAATTTAATTTAGTGGCATCGTAGTAAAATTTTTCTTTATTAAATAAAAAATTATGTATAAACAAGGGAAGGTGAATTTTTCATAGATTATTTAATTAAAAGTGTAATGGATTTCTCTAAAGAAGAAGGATCATTAAAAAGTCAGAATTAAAAATATCTTTATTTCCTATGTGCACAGTGACAAAAAGATATCACATGTCTTTAAAATCACAAACGTCAACTGTACCCAATCACGAAAATCATATGAAAATATGATGTTTTATTATTGGTATTTATCAACATTATACATATATCACAACTACGTAATCGTTAAGAAAAAATCAAGGCATTCAAATTAGAGACTAAGAATTAAATATCAAGACGATAGTATCAATATATTTATTCTTTAACCAATTCATTATTTAATCTTAATCGACAATGTTATATGTATAGATATCTTGCTTTCCAATGTGGGACATACGAAATTAAGAGTTTCTTGAATAATTTCCTATATTTTACTTATTAAGTATTAGACTCATGATTTCCATTATCTTGAAATATAAAAAAGGATGTTAAAATTATTTTAAAATCATAGATATTATTTGCATCACTTTTATTTGCAGTAAACATTCATTAATTGTAAGTTAACAAAAATATATTAAGTGTTTTATATTTTGAACAACTTCCCTTTACAAACTCTAATTTTATTTCTGTCTGACAAATAATTGCATTTTTTAACTATCCGTTTTCTGGAAATGGTATTTCATCTAATCTTGTACGTGCCGTCACGTACTATATTAAGCTTCTGTATTAAAATAGATGCTCTTTTAAGATCTACTAAAGTATCATCAATCTAAGTGTGAAACATGTGGCGTAAATGACTATCTTTTGTTAGAAGTGCGAATAATGTATAGTACATCAAAGAACAGTTATCTGTAAAACCCTTTTGTAATGTGATAAGAAAAACTGGTTAGGATTATTTTACTAGCCGTTATTTCCACTTTCATTAGGTGAACGATTTTATAGGAAAGTTAACCAAGGCTATAAAAAAACTCGCAGATTAAAGTTGTCATTTGTATTTGTTTATACTTTTGCGATTATATATTAAATAAATATTTAATAAATATTTCCTCGTTAATTCTTATTTATTTGGTGGACGCCTTTGTAAGACATAAAACAGAATAAAGCTTTTTCAGATAAAATTCAATGTTTTATTGATTTTACTTTTTTGGTATAGTAATATTTTTTTTGCATTGTTAATATTTCTTTTTTTATTCCATTTTTATTTGATGCTCATTTTAATTGTGCATCGTAGTAAAATTCTTCTTTATTAAATGAAAATTATGCATAAATAAGAGAAGATGAAATTTTCATAGATTATTTTATTAATAGTATTGCTCTTAAACAGTATTAATTCTAATATTTCTATGAATAATTTCTAACTATTTCACTTTCTTAAAAATTTATAATAATATAAAAGTCTTATCTGATTCTTGAAACTTATCATAGAGGCGTATATTGGCTTCTTATTCTAATAATGTAGGTAAGAATGTAGTAATGGATAATGTGTAAAGTAGTCAATAAACAAATGTTTTATTTGTAAACAAAATATATACATTACCATATACACGAGAATTCACAAGAACAAAAAGGACGAACATATCAATTTACAAGATAGAAAAGTATAAATTTAATTTCTAATAAAATGTTTTAGATTTATAGTTACAGTATTCTAAAAATATATGAAATAATATATATTTTTATCCAGCGTCTCCTCTATAATTTTATTACATTCCAAAAATTGAAAAATAATTGATATTCCATCCTGTCATGGCTTTTGATCAACTTACTATCTGTCTTATACAGGGACTTATCAGAAAATGATTGGTTACTTGACAAAACAAACTTGTCTCTAATCCATCATATGGACACTTTTTAATGTCTATATTTGTCCGGTTTAAAAGTTTCTAAAATATTGTTAATTTTAATTAATTTTTCAGCAGTGAATTACGCCTGTAACCATTGAATAATAACCGGTGAATTTTTATCATGCTTTGAAAAGCGTAAACCGACATAATGAAAAATGTCCAAGCCGGGGATCATACCCGGACCCTTGGAAAAGCGCTCCAATGCTCTACCTCTGAGTTACGTGGACGATACTCAGGCTGCCATCTCTCATTTACATATATCGGTAAGGCTGCAATCGCAGCCCCAAGATGAAAATGTCGTCTCATATTTGCCGCAGAAGTTTGCGTGCTGGTGATGATATTTTCATATTGGAGCTGCGATTGTAGCCTTACCTACATAATAAGTGAGAGATTCCAGGCTGGGTATCTCGTCTTTGTAGCTCAAAGGTAGAGCATTGTAGCGCTATTCTAAGGGTCCGTGTACGATCCCCGGCGGGGACATTTTTCACTATGCCGGTTTAAGCTTTGAAGAGCAGGATAAAAATTCACTGGTTATTATTTCTAAACCCTGTTTATGGTTTTTTTGTTGGAAATAAGCTTTAGTTTTGTTATCTTCATGTGAAACCCCTGATTAATCTAAACGCCAAAGATCAGACAAATTGGCGTTCGACACATGCAATGGTAAATATAAGACTGATAACAATTTGTTTGAGATAATTTTATTTCCATTCGTTTTCCCATAATAGTCCTGCTTCAAAGGCAGTCAGTTCTAGTTTAAGAAAGTATATTGTGTCTTCTGTGAATAAACTCACTGTTACATCGTCGCATCACAATCAATGAATTTCTTTGCGGAATCATCGTACAAGCATACATAAGTCTTTGCATGAACATCTGATAAAAGGACACCACTCTCTTTTCTGAGGTTGTTATTCGCTTCATATCGTTGCATTAATACACCTCTGTATAGATTTTTTCCTTGGCTAATGCCGATATTTCACAAATGAATTTCATTTTTAAGATGTTTAAAGTGAATTCATAACGAGAGCGTTTACTCGATATTTTTACATATAAAAAAAGACAATGTCATTTTTTTATTTGTTTATTGTATATCTGATAACGTAAGTGTTTTAATTACCTGAGTTTATCATAATCCAAATAAATGCTGCTATCAATGTCTGTAAATCCGCATTAGCATTTTTTCAGCGCTATTGCTCTATTACTTAAAATGTCACCGTGTTTTCCGCCGCACAGACAAAACATAACTTTCAATAAACAAAGTTTATCTATTTATTTAGTTCACCACATGAAGCTGAAATAGATGGAATAATCTGTCTCGTTTAATAAAGCCGTTATTGTTTTACGCAAATTAAGTTTTTCGGATATGAGATTATTGCTTTCACGTTTTGAGATTTATTGATATGTTCTTTATAAAATTGCAGTACAAAATTACAAGTCAATATTTTCGATAAAATGGAACATAATAAAATATTATATATATCTAATGAAATTTCTAAAATCTGAAGAGTTATTACTTGAGAATGTCATTCACCATAATTATTTAATTAAAGGATCTAGTGTCGCTAGAATGTTTCAGAGGCAAAACACTTAATAATCTATTCGTATGAACACAAATTGTAATTTATTTTCTCCCATATGTCTGTTACAAAATTTCTAAACTTTTAAATGTTTATCAAAATTAACATTCAAACCTTCGATTCTCTTAAGTGGAGTTTGAGACAATACATGAGCAAATATTTAAATTTATGAACAAGAATTAATGAATCATAGGCATTGAATTTTCATATAAATAAAAATATACTGGAATGGCTGTGTTTTCGACAGCCATTCCAATATATTTCCGGAAAATTAAGAAATGCTAATTTAACGAGTTTAATATTTTTTCACAATGGGTGTTTATTCAATACTGATTCATTAAACACTTCTTATTTTGTAAAATATTTCATGTTTCTATTGACACTAAAACCCAAATAAGTTATTTTTTTCGCTATCCAGTAGCACTTTGAAGCCCGGCTTCTGATTGAGTTTTTTGTGATATTTTTTTCCTCCACGTCTGTGTTTCTTAATCATAACTACGTTTCATTTATCTGGTTTATAGTTTCTTCTAAATCTAAAATGTCAATATCTGTGTCTTTTAATTAGTGATCGCAAATATACGTATAATACGTATAAAACATATGTAACCGGTAACGATTTTGGATATGTATAATATGGAAAAAACGCTTAACCACGTATACGTTTAATCTTATATAAACGTATAATCGCGAGCACTACTATTAATAGACTTCCGATTTTGTTGATGTAATTGTTAACCCTATCCCTAATGACAGCGCGTTCTTTCTCCGCGGTAACTAGATTCTCAGTCATGCTTAATGAAAAGAAATGTCTCCAGGATTCTTATAAAGTTATATATATTTGTAATATGCCTTCCATACAATCAAAATTTCTAGTTAAACCGTATGCTTTCAACCGATGCCATATTATTGCATTTAAACAATATTAATTATACTAATTCTATAAGTAATGTCTTTTTCACCTTTTTAAAAATTGGCAAAGATACATTAGTCTTACTTGCATCTTGAAACATGTCCCAGCGTCGGTATTTGCCTCTTTTTCTAATAATGTAAGTGAAAAGGAAGGAATGGCGACAGCTTAGAGTAGTCAATAAACAAATGTTTTATTTTAACACGAAATATAGTCACGGGAATAGTTCATATAAACAAGCTGGCATATAGTATAGAAAAGTATTACATTTAATTTCTAAAATAAAGTTTTAGCTTTAGAGTTCTAGTTAAATATATATATGCATATATGAGAACCTCAGAAGCCAAGGGGTACAAGTGTCAAAATTGAAAAAAAAACTAAGCTAAGTGAATCTGGAATCTGGAAATAAGGCTATTTGCTTGTACGAAAAAAAAAAAAAAAAAAAAACTATGTGCTGCGTTTTGGAGGTCAACTATTTAAGCATTTTAAATTTGAACCCCTTGTTATCAATACTGATTAACTATAAATTTAAAAAAAAGTATTCCACCTTCATTACACAGTTATTGAAATAAGAGTCCCAAAACCACTATGAAATAAGCAACAGTTTCACAGTTATTTCAGTCAATTACTATTGACTCAAAAGTTTGAACTCAATTTACTTCAAATCCAAACTTTGTCACTTGTATCCCTTGACTTCTAGGGTACTCAAATGTTATCGCATTCGAAGTTAGTGTTATTTTCATCTTGCTTAGACGGGTACCAGTAATATATCTTACTCTACTTCTCTTTTTTACTTACCCATCATACGTAGTATAGGATAAGTCTTGTAATCGTTTTGAAAATCGAAAATTTTTCTTGACGTATTTACACGTTTCAGACACTGGAGATTCCGAAAAACATATTTTTAGAAAAACAAATTTTGCCGTCCGTCTGTGTGTCTGTAAACGCTCTATCTCCCGAAAAAATTGAGATAGAGACTTGCAATTTGGAATGTACTTAGTATGTAATAATGGGAAGAAGCCTATTTCATTTCAATAACCTCGATTAACCGGAACTATTTTTTTCGGACTCTCGAAATATTCGTTCTGAAAGAAGGTATATAAAAATTTTCGAAATTGTTTATTTTAAGAAATGAATATAAAAAACAATAAAAAAAACAAATTTTGCATAAAGCATGAAGTCGATCGGATAATGAGTTGCCGAGATATTTGGAATCGTATTTTCCACACTCTTCGATTTTTCATGAACCTGTATTTTATCCAAATTTCACTTCAAAGATATATTTTAATTGGAAATTTGACGCTTAATCAGATGCAATAAACCGCTAGTTAATAGGTTTATTTTTTTTTGGAGTTATAAGGATGTTTCTTTCAAGCAATTCAGTAATCTAGCCTTTGAAGTTTATGACGTTATCAAGCCACGATTTTATTTGAATTGCAATGCATTTTATAAGTAGTTTACACATGTTTTATTTTAATATTTTACATTATGCATATCCATGATGGGTAAGTATTACGGTGGCCCCCAATGACTAGTCTTATTTCTTGCAGTTCCGTTATGGTCGCGGTGAAAGAAGTGGCTAGTCACGATTAACGGCGGAGGTGAAACTGTGAATTCCAAACAAATAACTATTATATGTTTCGTTATGTGAACGCTTTTATAGATGAATTGATTTCAGAAATAAAAAGAAGAAAATAATTGTCTTATTTGTTCTGATTTTACAATTTATTGGTTTCGTTTAAAAGCCTATATTTATAATGTCTGTTTGATAAAAATTAAGAACAGAGACATGAAGACTGTACTTTATATTTTAGTAAATAAATGAAGCAGCGCATTTTAGTTATTTATTGTAAAATAATATATTATCAAATCAGAATTAAATATTTACCATACGTAAATGTTCTCGTTTTTATGTAAATACTGCTATTTCATTCCTATCTGATAAATCGTTATATATCCGTAACTTGCTTTCTCTAATAATGCTATTTTATCTAATCTTGCGCGAGTGATCACGTACTATATTAAGCTTCTTTATTAAATAGATATTCTTATAGAGCTATTACAGTATGATCAATATCTCTACAAAACATGTGATATAAATAATTTTCTTTTGTAAGAGGTAAGAATCATGCACTGTTTGAAAAATGACAGCGCTATGAAATTATTTCTATTCTGATTTTAAAAATAATGACTAAGATTATTTTTTTATCCCTTAGTTTCAGTTTCATTAATTTAAAGCTTTTATACGAAAGTTAATAGAGAAGCTACAGATCTTGTAGCTGAAATGATCATTTTACATACTCTTTTATTTGCTTGCGGTTGCTGATAAATATGTGTTTATATATATATATACGAGGGCTATACAGAAAGTAGATTACGTTTTGGAATAAAAAATAAACAAAGTATAGGAAACAAATTTTATTATATACAGATGAAAGCCACACTCAAATACTACTTTTCTACATAGTCACCATACAAATTAAGGCATTTATCGTAGCGATGTACGAGCTTGGAAATGCCTTCGTCGAAAAATTCGGCCACCTGCGCCTTCAACCAACAGTTCACGTGTTTCACCCATGTTTCGTCACCAGTAACGATGCGATCGAGTAAAGAGTCACCATCCTTATGGTAAGCGTCCAAAAAGTTCAACGCTGCAGCCATTCGCTGATTTTTGTGGTCCTCTGTCAAGATTTTTGGAATCCATCTTGCACAAAACTTGTGGTAACCAAGCTTTTCGCTGATGATTTCGTGCAACAAACTTCGCGAAATTTGTGGAAAACTCAAAGAAAGTTCCGTTATTGTGAACTTATTACTGCACGCACCTCGCAGCTCGCGGGATTTTCAATTAACGCAGACATTTCAAACCGTCACAGTATCTGAACGGAGCACAGCACGAACCTCTCACTAGCACGGCTAGATGCCGACTGAGCTGCGCAACGCTCTGACCCCAAGATGGCCGCGCTAGCCACGCCCCTAGCGGACACAGACGAAAACGTAATCTACTTTCTGGATAGCCCTCGTATATATATATATATATATATATATATATATGTACAACATTTACATCGTTTTTCGTTTAGTTAAAGAGATATAAATAATAAATCAAAGAAATAAAGAACGTGTAAATATATATCACTTTGTTATAAATTTTCTTTTTTGTATTTATTATTAAGTATTACATTTAATTTCTAAGATAAAGTTTTAGTTTAAGAGTTCTAGTTAAAAATATATATATACGAGGACCTCAGAAGCCAAGGGGTATAAGTGCCAAAATTTACAAAACTATATTAAGTCAACAGGGGATCTGGAAATAAGGCTATTTGCTTGTACGCATTAAAAAAATATATATATATATATATAAGTGATTTTTTAATTATGTGCTGCGTTTTCGAGGTCAACTATTTAAGCATTCGAAATTTGTATCCCATGTTATCAATATTGTTTAACTATAATTTAAAAAAAAAAGTAATTCCCCTTCTTTACACAGTTATTGAAATAAGAGTTCTTAATAGAGTAATAATAGTTCTTAAAATATTTCATCTTTTAATTTTCGCTTTCATTAGTTGAGTATTTCTACAGACTACTTAATTTAAATATTACAGTATATTCAAATATATGCCCCACATCACGTAGTATATAAAGCTTCTGTATTAAAGAAATACACTTCTAGAACTATTGCATTACACTGTTAAAAATATGCAGCAAACTGTCCAGTCATTTGACCGTTTTTATAGAAAATGGTGACATATCCATATTTTAACTTTATTCTGACCATATTATTGCCCATATTATGGTCAGAATAGAGTTAAATTACGGTTATGTAACAATTTTCTATAAAAACGGTCACATGACTGGACAGTTTGCTGCAAATTTTTAACAGTGTATGATCTGATCAATAAGTGTGCAAAAAATGTGGTATTAATGATGATCTTTTGTTAGAATTCAGAATCATGCTTAGTTCAGCAAAGGACGGCGGTATGAAATTATTTTCTATTTTGGTAAGAAAATTGACTCAGATTATTTTTCTACCGGTCTCACTGTCATTAGTTTAAACCTTTTATACGAAAGTTAGTCGAGAAACTTGCAGACACAAATATAATTTTAATTGCTTTTATTTGAATAATTTATGATGATTAAATATTTATTAAAATTTTCTATTTTTAATTTGTCTTTCAATTATTAAAATAATTATAAATTATAAAAAGGGGGGGGGGGATAAAGAACTTGTAGATATATGTCAAAGTGTTATAGATTTTCTTTTTTATTTTCTTCTATCTTTACAAGAAGAAAGTACTGGATTCATGAAAATTTTAGACTTCCGGTTTTTGACGGATTTATACGTTTTAGAAAGTCCTGAACACGATTATTTTTTTTTAGAAAATGTCTGTCTGTGTGTTTGTGACTCTGTCTGTCTGTATGTGACAAAAATTTATTGGTTGCTCTATCTCAAGAACTAATGCACGAAATTCAATAAAACTTTATATTCAGTTAGTCCCTAATGTAAATTGGAGCTGATTAGTTTTTGGTGAAAATCGCCTGACAGGTGGCATTGCTTTGCTGCATTTTTCGCTGTTACCGCAATACCTCTATCTCAAGAACTTATTTTCATTAAATTTAGATTCAGTTAGACACTGACATAAATAGATGCTGATTACGTTTTGGTGTAGGTATCCCAACAGGTGGCGCTGCTATAACGCTTTTTTATTATTTTTACAATAGCTATATTTCAAGAAGTAATGCACGAATTTCATTAAACTTCATATTCCGTTAGACCTTGACATAAATAGATGTTGTTTACGTTTTGGTGTAAATAGCCCAACAAGTGGCGCTGCTATGCTACTTTTTTCATGACTTTCACGATAGCTATATCACAAGAACTAATGCTCAGATTTTCACCAAATATCAGATTCAGTTAGACGTTGAAATATGTTGTTGTTGATTAGGTTTTGGTCTAAATCTCCCAACAAGTGGCGGTGCTATGCTACCTTTTGCAGGTTTTATACGAGTTTAGCAAGAATCATATCTCAAGAACTAATCTACGGAATTTAATAAAACTTTTAGATTCAGTTAGACCTTTATATAAATTGGTGCTGATTCTTTTTAGTGCATGCGAAACCTGTGTGAGATAGAAGAAAATTTTAGGATTGGCATATTCAACTAGTTATATTTATTATTAAGACTGTGGTTTCTTTAGAAATTTGTTCTTTTTCATCCGATTTCATTAGGTGAACATTTTTACTAGATATTTAATTTAAAGATAAATAATCTTTCAAATATAAGTCCCACCGTGAATTTTAGGGCGTCATATTAAATTTTTTGTTTATTAATTAAATTATTAAGAATAAATTCGGTTTGATTATTTAGCTAGAAACTATTTCTTTGTATTTTCGTGAACGCTTTATTTGGTGAATTACTTACAAAATTAAAGAACATGTTCCGATTGCATTTATTTATTTTTATTGCCTTCGTTTAAAAGTAAATTTATTATATTGTTTGTTAAATAAAAGGACTTATGAATATTGAACTTTACATTTTAATCAATAAATGAAGCAGTTTTATAGTTTATTTTAGTTATTACATTTTACTTCATATTACATTGAAATATTTATCATACTAAATGTGTTAGACCATCTATCTTAATTTTATATTTTGAATCAATGTTTTTCTCTAAAAACTGTTACTTTATTTTAATCTGCCAAACAGTGTCATGTATTTAATACTACTTTATAGCTAATGGTATTTCATCTAATCCTCAATGTGTCAATATGTATTATCTTAACATTCTGTATTAAATAGATTTTCTCTTAAGAGCTATTAAAGTATCATCAATCTATATTTAAAACACATGGTAGAAATGGCGAACTTTTGTTAGAGGATTATTTGCGAATTGTGTACAGTACAACAAAAGAAAGTGCTTTAAAACTATCAGTGTTTTAAAACATTATTCACATATCTCAGCACTGTGGTTTCAAATGAAATCACTGTGACTTCGTTATTATTTCGTTATTCATCAAATTATTAATTTAATTTTGTTAACAAAACAATAATATAATCTTTAACATTTAAAATGACTTTGTTGTTATGTATGACTTTGTTCTTTAATAAATTATTTAATGTCATCTGACACTAGAATGCCTTTATAACGTAAATTGGCATGTCTTTTTTAATAAATTATTTAATGAATTACTTCACAAAAAAGTAAATTTATTTTGTATGTATGTAAATAATATTACAAAAATTAGCATATAAATGTGCTGAGAAATACACACACATAGAAATTTATGAGGTTTCATAACATGTCTATGACATTCTTTACGAAAACAAAAACAAAGTAATTTTACTTTTAAACAACAAATAAGCTATTACTTCAAAAATTCTTATGTAAAGAGAAATATTTATACTGGAACGAGCGCTTAATGTACAGTCTGTATAATAAAAATACGTACGCTATACACTCCCCATACTTATATTATGCTAGGCTATTTTCGTTTGTCTCTGTGACAATTAGGGATTCAATTTTATGTGTTTTTGTCTTTTTTTATTTTATATATATTTTTTTCACACCGGCTATACAAAAAAACGTAGCCTAAATGAAAAACATTCAGACCGAAAACTAAATGTTATACATATTAAATAAATAACGAAAGAACATTAAATATTCTATGTCGAAACGTTTAGAATTATTACATACAATAAATAAATTATTTTATACAAAATGGGACACATGGTAGCATTTTACAAAATAATACTTGAATTTCTACTCATGTAATACAAATTAACAACAATTTTATTATATATTCGTTACATGGAAACTACTCTTTCACTAAATAAATTATTTATTATTCTAAGTATACAGTCCGTTAAAAATCCCTAGATTACTTTTAGGAAACTAACATAACTTACTTGAAAATTTTCCAATAGATCAAAAGGTGTTATTACAATTAAAGCTAATGTTAATGTAAAGCGTCGCTGAAAGAACTATCTTATCATCACACCTTTTTGGAGAGGGGCAAATTTTGACAAGCTAAGTACTTGTTTTAAATAATTAATTTTTAATTACAGTGAAGTTCGTGCATCTACAAGCAAATTAATAACTATTTCCAATAGTTATCACGCCTTAAAAAATAACTAACGAGAGTGAGTAATTGATTATAGATAATTTATTTAAAAATCAATCAAAAGCAAAAGCAAATGTGAATAATATTAAAAGAAAAAAAATTACAAAATTTTTACATTTTTACAATGGGATAAGAGGCATTACTTTATTTATTTAAAAAGTACAAAATTGTAGCAAAATTATAAAATTACCTTGGCGTTTGAAATTGGATTTCGTTTATAAATTATTATTGTGTGAAGTCGTGAAGTTCTTTAGCATGCGTCATTGTTTTAGTACGAAGTACCACTGACAGACGACACTGCGCCGTATCACAGTGTAAAAAGTTTCTGAAAATATTCCGAATATAATCTGAAATATTCCGAATATAATCTGAAATTTGTCCGTCGCATTTAGTTTTAAAAATAGATGACTACTAAAAAATTATTGATTTCACACATTAAGCTCCGGAAAGAGGTTTTAAAGTTATCATCCTTTGTTTGCTTTCCAGTTATAAAACCACCTTCTTATAGCACCCTAAATTTAATATGAATTTCGCTATGATAATTTGTATATATATATATTTGTATATATATTTGTTTATATATACGTTTGGTATTTCTACTCCAATCATAAGAAAGTTGCAAAATATATACCTCCTCCTTTATTTCATTCTTTATCATTATATGCCGTCATTTTTCGGCTATTTTTCATAGAATTTGTTTCATACGTGTTATTTTATGCTACTCTCATTTGTTATTTTAATATAAAAAAAACTAAATTGAATTAATATTAATAAATTTGTATGACTCACTTAGTATGAATTTTTTCATAAGAAAGAAAATGCCTGTGTGATAAATATTTGAACGAATTCTTCTTAATCTGTTTTCTGATCTATAATGTTAACAGTTAAAATACAATTTCTCTATGGATCTGAGTTTTCTGACATCATCTGTTTATGACAGTTCTGTTTTCTGTTTTTCTTACTTTTTGCACAGGTTCTTCCTTTTATATTACTGTCAAAATAGTTCTTTTGTAATAGAAACTTCTATCTAAACACAACAACAACAAAAAAAAAAATGAAAATGTGTCATTAGTATAGAAAATTACAAACAGTACTTGACTTTTTACCGTAAAGAGTCATAGACAGAATAACATATAAATATACAAAAACACTTCATCGGTTTAATACAAATCTTGAGATCATAAATAATAAAATGTGTGTTATCAAATAGCTTTTTGTTTAACGCAGAAGGTATGATACATTGTCAAAAAAACCAAAAAGACTCTTCGCTCTTTCTTTGTCAGAAAATATTAAATAAAATAATTCTATGCATAAAATAATTTATACTATTTAACAAGATTAAGAAATTTTCAAAAGTGTGGATACATTTTTATGTGGATGTTATTTTCTATAAAATAAGAGTAATTTTTTCATCTCTCTTAACTGCATTATTTTGTTTATGAAGAAAAGAAACTTAGCATATTCCACTTATTTTATGTAAAATTTGGAAATAAATATTTAATGACTCACCTAAAAATCCTTGTGCGCACTAAAAGATAATATATTTTCTAAACTTCTATCTATATAAATATACAAATATTTAAACATTTCTTAAACCTCTTTGTATGTATATCCTCATACATGTTTGCATGCACAGCACATCTTTATTCATACGTCAACACTAACATGTCATACACAAGCACGCACATATAATATGTAGGGTGCCTGAAAAAGTACTTTTGATATTAGAAGCTGAAATGATGAAATGAGCATCATATGTGCAGAGCAGGTCATAAATTTATATAATACATGTTTTAAGATTATATGCTTGTTTTTAAATATGTTAAAAACAAACTGTTTGCTAGTAAATATCACGTTTCTCCAACCTGATTAAACCAATGTAGAAAAGTATATAATTCATTCAGTTCAATCCAACAGTACTGAAGCAATAGAAATTTATATTGGATTAAAAATCTTTTTTTTTTAATCTTTTATACATTTAATATACTGGGGTAACATGTGGAAAATATCGTTTTCGTGGATAGCCTGCGATTGTTCCGAGAGCTTTTTCAAATTTTCTCCTTCACGTACTCATCCGACTGGAAGCACTGTACTCTGAAAGTTTACTTCTAATCATGAATACTGAAAAATCACAAAGTGAAATGTTCCGAACGTAGGCTTTGATGCGGATGATAGAGGACACTCCTCTTAAATTTTCGAAGCATAATTTTGAGTTGCATTGGCTGTGTGTCGGTATTTTGTTTGATGGAAGAAAACAATGCGGTCTTAAAATGTGCCATGTCTATTAAACGTTATTGCCCGTCAGAATTAGGTGAATGTTTTTCTATAACATTTGTATTTGCTAAGATTTCGCGTTTTCTGTAGTCGGCAAAGTGTGATCTAAGACTAAGAACTATTCGACAGTATGTTCGATTGACTCTTTGACTCTAACCCCTGTCGTTATTCACCAATTACGCGCGCTATCTGACATATCATTCCTGAATGTATATCTGCTTTAGATCGCAAGAAAGCCTTCCACACTTTGCTAACAGTGTTTTATATGTAGGTGTCACCTAGGAGTCTTAGGTTCGTTATTTTATTAATTTTTATAATATTTAATGAAGTATTGAATTTCAAATATCTGACCTTAACAGGATAAAGTATAATAAATAGAAATATATTTGATATATATATATATATGTATATGTGCGTGTATGTGTGACTTTTATGTAATGTATTTATTAAAGAACTTCTAATGTAAAACGTTTTGAAAATTAATGAAAATACTAACGCTACATTTTTATAAAAGCTTTAAAAATGTACTAATCACAATTTCCACGATAACACAACTAAATAGTAAAAATACCTTAATAAATTAAATTAAATTTCTGTTACATGCACAAAGATAGAAGACATTTGTTTACAGAGTAATAATTATCTAAAAGAGAAGTTTGAATGCCCCTTTTGTCAGGCACTGTTTGTATAATTATTGGCCTTTGTATTGATATTTCTCTTCTTAGCGCTAATTGTACTCTATTTGTTTAAATTTTCAGATAATGCTCTTCAAAGTAGTACTTTAAAAAGAAATATTTAAGTGCAAAAATATTCAAAATCCTTTAATTTGCTTACTTCTACTTTTCAATAAATGTTCTTATTTTTTAAGCTAATTGTATAGGGAAAGATAGAGCACAATGGACTCTACTTCAAATTGTTTTTATTTGACATTGCTTTAACTTCTAATATGTCCACATAAATCATAGTATACTAAAGATATTTTCAATCTACTATCATATGGTGAAAGTGGAATTTATGCTTTCAATAGAAGTGTGTTGTTTGTAGTATAGCGTTCTGACTTGAATCTGTATTCGATAGCTAAAATAATTCAACGCAGCAAAAAATGAATTACATATTTAATAATCAAAGTAAATATACAATGAGGCTTGGTTTTATCTGTAATTTAAAAAAAATGTGTAAGGTGTGATTGCAGAAAATGCAGAAGATTTAGATCAACGATTAATGGAATAGCAGTGTCTAAAATACAACTCTAGTTGGCTAGCGTACAAAGTCCTCAAATATAACTCTTTATGTGTGCACTATAAAGAAAGAGATCGACTTCTCGCATGTATTTCTGGGTATACATTTACGTCTCCGGTAATTGTACAGTTCGCAAAACTTATTCACACAAAGGCTTGGCCTTCACGTCGGTTTTGGATTAGACCAAAGAAATTAAAAGAAAATTACTAACTCCCTGTTTAACTACAAGGACTGTAGTTTCCTTGAAGAACGGTGTTTCTTCTCTTTTGATTGAGGATGAACCCAAAAATATCAGAAGTTCAGACCAAACTTTTATATCTCGCAACATCAAGGGCTGCCCGCCGTCATTCCGCTCTCCAGAGATGTCGCTCAGAGCATCTTTCTTCGGGCACAAATCATTGACTGTCTTTATCTCATACTCATAACTTCACCCTATTGAGGACAGGGGCTCTAGATTTCCTCACTCTTCTAATAGGGGATTCCGCTGTAATCTGAGAACCAAACCTTGAACACTTCTCAGCCAGTTGTTCTTGTACACTAAACCAATAAGAAACTTCACACTGCTGAAATTCGGCCATATAGACGAAATTTTATAGTATATACAAAAGTAAAATGTTGCTTCATTATAATTTAGACTATTGGCTAAAACATAATAGAAGTATAGAAGTAACAAGAATTGAAATTTTATCAAAAAAGAACTCATTTATTCTTAAATGAATTCTTCAAAATTTGCGTTTCTATTCAAATAAACTATTTGTTCTTAGTTCATATCCACATGGAGTACACTAGATCACATTAGACAGAAACCCAGTGTACCACTTATTTAATGGTAAACTGATAATGTACTGATTTAATAGTGAAATGATTTACCAGTGTACTGATTTAATAGTGAAATTTTCAATAGAAAAACGTAAACATTTACAACAATGTTTCCTTTTATTTAAAATTAAAACTGCTGTTAATAAAGTGGTCCAGTGTATTTTGTTAAGAAATATTAAAAAAATATCTTCATCGCAAATTTAATATCGTAAGCAATATTCTTCTAACTCATATTAAACTCATATTAAACTATAAAAAATATATAGAGAGAGGGTTGGTTGTTTTTAATTCTGTTTATTATTCTTCTATTATACAAATTGAACAACAAACCGTGTTCTATGTTAAACCGTGTACTTTTTTAATTTTCTGACCTTATTTATGATTTTTTTATACCATGCTAAATAACTTTTATTGAAACTGAAATATAAGTTTGTTGTTTTTATATTCAAAAGTAAAATATTGCTTCCTTATAATTTTAATGTTTTTGGCTAATAAATATTACAAGTACAGAAGTAACAACAGTTGATCTTTCATGAAAGGACACATATCGATTTGCAAATCTACGGTAAGTGTACGGTTCTATGTCAAATAAAATACTTTTGTCTTATATCATGGCTACATAGTGTACGTCGGACCACCTCATAATATGGCATAGTGGACAACTCTTTTATATTGACTTAAGAGTGAAATTTTCAAAAGAAAAACTTCCACAGTTTTAACAATGTTTCCCTTTAATTGAAAATTAAATCTGCAGCTAAGAAAATATTCCAGTATATTTTGTAAATATTTAAAACATAATTTTGAATTCTGCAAAATCTTAATATCTTGAAGAATATGGCTACTAATTCACATAGAACTCAGAAAAGTTTATTTGAAAGAATATTTGTTTTCTATTAATTTTCATCTTTGTTTTTTAAGAACATAAATGTTATAGCAATTGAGGTACACATTTTTAAATCATAAAAAGTACTTTTTCGATAATAAATATTAAAACTAATGTTTTGAGGAAGTTATTAACTGACTATATGTATATTAGGTATATTCGTGAAATTTTTGATGGAGATTGATCTGCAAATTTCAGAAGAAATAAAATAAAACTTTAAAAGTGATTCACTGTGTCCCATCTCCCCCTCGAATTAGTCAAACGTTTTATAATTATTATATGATACACAGTGAAATAAAAGTCAATTTCAAAAATATTAATTTTGTAAAAGGATATTTGCTGTTATGAGTAGGTCGAAATTGCCAGTGAATTTGGAATATTGGAGGAATGCTTTTATAACTCCTTTCAACATAAAATAACAAGAAACTAATGAAAAAGACCCAAAATTAGATCCTCAGGTGCATAAGCACTTGACTTTAGGAACCAAATTTACAGAACCCTATGCGCCATAGATTTTTCCCTCGCAATCACTGACAAACATACAGATACAAACACAGACACAGAGAGAAACATTTTTCTTTTATTAATATAGATTATATGTTGTAATTCAATGGTGGGGGAAAATCCCAAATATTCGACTATTTGTTTTATGATCATACCAGAAGACCCGTTCATGTCTTTTACATTCCACATTTTCTTTATTTACAAACCAGGAAAAGATTCTCTGATCAAAAGCAGAAATACTGTGAATGGTTGGTTGATTTTGGTTGATTTTATGACGGCCGATTATCAACACGAGGGATATAGGCACTGGGGACAGTGCACTCCGTGGGGTCTTTCTAAGGGATCCTAACCCGTATTTACGGCAAGGTTGGAAGAAAACTATGGAAAACTCCCAGCGGTTAGGTCGACGAGCGCGACAGGGGTTTGAATTCAGCACCTCCCCTCTACCAGCTTTGAGAGCAGAACTTCTCAGCCACTGGTGGGGCTAGAAATACTGTGAAAAAGTAAAGTATTTTATAATCACGCTTAACACAAGTGCACATTAGCAATATTTTTAAACATAACTTTTAAATTGCGTCATCAGGCAAAAGACTAATGTCATTGAAAATCATTTTTCCGGTTATCTAATGTTTCATTTCCGCTGAAATGAATTCTCTCTCTAATACAGCTATTAATTTTTTCAAGTTTTAGTAAAATGTCAAATTTGTGACACGGAATGTGGCTGCTCACACAAAGCTTCATTGAGCAAGATTATAGTAAATGCAGAAAAATTTGACAGGTAATCAATAATAATCTTGAAAACGCCATGTATTTTCAGACACGAATTTATTAACCATGAATTAAACGGTAATGTCATAAAGTGGGTATAATAACGTTTAAATATACAGAAAACATTTAATAATATAAATAAAGTAAATATTTATTTATAAAGCATGTGCTACATTTATTGAAATACGGAACGTCATATATTTTAACTCTTAGATATTTAAAGTATTGTATGGGATCTTGAGGATGATAATAATATCATTTTTAATAAATATAAATCAATTTATGTATATTAATTTAACACAAAATATTATAAATCATATAAAGTACTTCAACAGAAGTATTTACTTTTCACTAAAGTATCATATACCTTTGAATAAAGATATTTTAGGTGGCATTAAATTTTATCAAATTAGTAAATTGAGTCACCATCTTCAATCAGCTTATTCATTTATAGTAAAAGTAATGAATGTGTTGATATAGGTATAACGAGTTACAGATTAAAAATGTGATATACGAAATAGTAACTTTTATATATGCACTTCGAAATAAATTACAGTAATGTATTTCTGTTAATTTTCTTTAAATTAGGTTAGTATATTAGAAAATTCCTTATGATAAATAAAAATATTTTTTGAATACAACTTTATAATTAGATTTAATTGGCGTACACATGTTTAGAATAAGCAATCTCTAGAAATCTATAATAACATATAAAATGTGAAAAAATATTATCTACAAAGAGATGTGTTTCACATAATAGATGGAATATTGATGAAATATGATATTCACCATAATCGACAAATTTTCCACTCACTTATGTCCTTGGGAGAGAATGATGTTTCAGTTTTATCTTTCTGACATTTTTGTAGATTTTGGGAATGAACCGTAAAATATTTGAAACTGTATCGAAACGATTTCATTTAGTGAATATTCCTGCGGTCTGTAAAATATTATACAATAAAAAATGTTTCAAATGCTTTCATATGTATGAAAGTTTAAATAGAATTCAATAATTGTAGTCAAATAATCTGAATATAACTTAGTATTTCTTTAAATATTCTTTAACATAAAGTGATGGAAATTATACTTTCGTAGACTGTTTATATAGTAAATGTAAGTTAAAGTGAAAAGGAACTATAATTTAAAATATATTGCCTTTGATATTTAAAAATATTAGTTCATAACAAATGTCTTATTTTATTTGAAACGAACGGTGGCATAAGGAAACGCAGAAAGAATGGAATTAAAATCTGATAAAGACTTGAACAGTGTCTCTTATTAATCACGTACATTACATATCTTTAAAGACTTCCAAGATGGACACTATATTAAATTTATTTGGCGTCGGTATTTAGGCAGTAATACATTCCAAGTAGCATACCCAAGGAAAAACCACTATTACATGTAGGGATAACAATACAGCAGAGTTTATAAAATCGTGAGATTTTACAAGAATTTTCATCAAAGACTACAATGAAATTCAATACAGATTTCTTTTTCAAAATTTACTTATATAATTCAATAGTTCAAACGATTGTATTTAATTTTTGAAAAATAAAAAAAGAATAATCAAATTAATCGTTTTGAAACTATTTTAACTGTGAATTTTATAATTAAGTCTTTAAGCTAACAATCCTATAGATCTAAACATTCAGTCCTTAATATAGGAAGTACTGTTAAAAACTTTTATACAATTGTGTGTTTTGAAATTATATTATTATACCAAATACGCAAATACGTAAAAGCCTTATATTTCATGATATTCGTCTTATGTCATTTTATTTTGTTTAACATATTTTTTTATAAAGGCGTTAATTTTTGCATTTTCTTTTATTAGATTTATATCTCCAAATTTTTGCATTGATAACTTTGCAAAACATTTTGATCATTTCCATGCTCAAATCACAATTGCTTCTTTTTTACTATTCTTGAATGTGTATTTAAAAAGCAGTTTTAAAGTTTTCTTTATTTCTTGTTCTTTATCATTTCTTGTTGCATAAGGGAAATGTAATATCTGTACTTTTAAACACATACATTATTTTTGCATGTTTTAAATAAATGTAAATATCAGTTAAATAATTACGGTGGAGTTCAGTCACTTTCGCACGAGAAGCAGTAGATAGATCAGTTTTCGAATCATGTTCATGTAATATGTCGGGCATTTTCACTGAAAACAAAAGTGCATAAGACTTTACATCTGTAAAATATTTCCAACAGAAAAACGTCAGTGAAATTTGTCGTAAATCGAAATCAGTTCAGGTAACTTTGGTCTACTATATTTCAATGAATTCCGCTACATAAATCAGCTATATAAATCAGGTGCAATAATAACTAAAGATTTGATTACGCGTATACTAACATGTTAAATGTGTTGCATTATTTTAATTAAGTGTTTACAGCGTATTCTGCAGCTCGACATTAAACATACGTCTTTGCGCATTTGTAAACAAAGTCATTTTGTAAATAGTCAGCAATCCTACTTGGTGATAATTAAAAGTTTTAAAAATATTTTTCAAATTTTACAACATTTTTTGTAGAGATTGATATAATGCACTGGAATATTTATGTATAAGATATGCGTTAATTAGAAATTCTTAACAAAGCATATATATATTTTTTAATTCGTGTGTTTCTTTAACTTGCAACTGGCGAGATTCAAACCAATTTCGAATCCAAGAATCTGCTGCATCGGATTTAGAATTTTCGCTGAATTGATAAATTGTGGGATTCCAATTTACGAGATTACTTTTTTATTCATAATTTTGTATCAAATTCTTATACACTTATATTTGTTCAATAACTTCATTATAGATATGTAAGCCATTTACCAGAATTTTAATTATAAATTATTTTAATTATGAATCGCTACTACTAAAATTCAATTCATCCGGTTTTACCTAAGTAGTTACGAGAGACCGAATGTATATGGTAATCTCAGAGGAAGTGGAAGTGTTTAAAATTTCTTTCGAAAAGGAACAAAGTATGTTCATATATATATATATATGAATTTAAGAAACGAAACTAACAACATTTCAATTTTTATCTAATGATTTGATATTTAAAGACAAAATGTTAATTATCTTCATTATAATTTGAGATATTGCAGAAAAAAGATAATTTTTTATCACTATAAAAAAATCATAAACACTCTTTTCCATGTAGTTTTGACTGCCTTTTCTACTTTCCGACTTGCCAGAAATTTATTTCCAATATCCAATTAACTTCCATGTAGGATACTCGATAATAAACCAGCAGAATGTCTATCAGGAATCAAACCGTAAAAATGTGCTTTTAAATACATGCAACAGCTTCAACTTTGGGAAGGAATCTCTAAAAAATATGTTAATGTAAAACTTTTCACTAACTTTAAATAAATTCTTATTTAAGATTTTTGAAAACTAGCCAAGCATTTAATCAAAATATGATAAAATTAAAGTTTCCAACACAGACACTACAGAAATGCAAGTATAGAGATACTCTAATGGCCGCTTTTTCTTTTTGCTTTTAACTAGAAATTTTAACCAATACCTACTTTAGTGCTTCAGAAATTGGAATAAGATATATTCGAATAATAGATATATTCAAAATCGAATAATATATATTCGATTTCAGACGACTATGCGGTTTTTTACTACATTCTGCTACACGTAAGTATCAATTAACTGATTTTTCATGAAATTTTAGATATACACAATAAATGGTCTTCGTTACTTAAATTTTTATAGTTCCAATTTCGAAATTTGAACTCAAATTACAAGCAATTTTAAAATTATATTGTTTGTAATGTTTTTTTATTATTAATGTTTACTGGTTTAAAATGTTATAAAAAATTCAGTTATTCCAGACGCATTTTGGTTTCATTTAAATAGTTTGTTTTGTGTACATTTGTATTCTTCATTTTTGTTGTTAGAAATGATCTGTTCCAAATTAAATTAATTTCTCTTTTATAATGTTGGATTTGAAATTTATTTAATTATACTTTATTTATAGTATCAATAATATGTATTTTTATATAAAATATTATTGTACTATAAAACTCAGTCATAAGTACAAACGTATAAAAAATAAATATTTATAAACAATTTCCTAAAAATGCTTTTTTTAAGACCACGTTCATAGTAAAAAATAAAAGTGAGAAGAATATGAATAATTTACATGTCTTTCTGCCAAATATCATAAAAAACTCATAAATATGTCTCAAAAGATGCGTCTGACAATTTATTTTATGAAACTCATTTTCCTTTAGGGGAATATGTGTCACTTTCAATTGAGGTCGTGATATTTTCAATTATATACTTTGTTTTACAGAATTTAACTAAAAACTTATTTCCACCGTCTTCATTTTTGGTACTCAAATTGAAGTAAAACTAATTATTTTTCTTGTTTTTCTTTATAAACAATTTTTTGTAAAGATCTTGTTTTAAAAACTATCTTAAAGTTAAAGGCATAATCTGTTATTCTACACATTTTCAACCGAATCTTAATAAAACAATTTATGTAATTATTAATGAATGTTCATGGAAAATTTTACAAAATAAAATGTTAAGATTTATGTTTTTGGGCCGAATAAAAGATAAATTGTAATGAATGCAGGATGCAAAAATCATTACAATAAAAAAACCCATTAATCATGTAACAAAACCACAACATTAGCATACCACTGCTGCATTAGAGAAGAGGGTTTTTTTCTGTATGCCATACAGTTTCATTAAGAGTTAAATGCGTCCATGTTTCCCATCTAACTAATAGTGGTACTAAAATTTAATTTAACTTAATGTTTGGAAGATTTCTCATTAATTACTATTACTTTCGTTTGTTGAAAAATGTATCAGTGTAAATAGGTTAATTTTAAACTTTCCTGATATGCTTTGACCTATACCAGTAAATATCAGCCGATATTTGTTTTTAAAATTAGGGATCTTGAAATTATCAGAGAAATATTCCATGATACATCACTTTGTTTACGTCTAGAGTTATTTTTAGATATTGTGATGTTTTTGTGAAAACGTGTGAGGCGATTTGTATACATAATGGGAATCGTTAAGAAACGGAGTTTTTTGTAAAACTTCCGAAGTTCATCACAGAGACATTGATTGTAAAGTACTGAGTCCAATGGATTATGTTGAATGCCAACAGTAATTGAATGTTAGAAAAACATTCATTGGTGACCACAAAAGATCAGGTATATTTATGAGAAAAACGCTTCTTGAGTTAGCATTCTCAGCCCAGCTTATATGAGTGCCAGCTTATATAAATCTGAAAGATTTGTCATAAAAAGTTAAGTTAATTATGGTTGATATTATTTATTATTGCTTATTTTTTATTAGTTGATTATTAAATTTTGGATTTTTTTCTCCACTGATTAAAATATTTTTTTGTTATTTTAATACGATATTTATTATATATTTTTATGTCCAAACTTTCAAATATATGAGCGAATAACACAATTTAAATATTTGAAATAATTTTTTACGTGTATAATAAAATGCTTCCATAAATGACGCATTCAAAATCAAAGTGATCAAGTCCATAAAGTATTATCCAGATGTATTTCGAGATAAAAATAATGGCCTGGTCTTCAAATAATTCAAAAGTATAAGAGACTAGTGTCACTTTTTGTCACATTTTAAATTACGCCACCGAAGCACAAAATTGTTAAGAAAGCAACAATTGTTACCAACATTGAATCTTGAATGAACTAGAAATAGGGCTTGATCTATTTTAGTTCTGAACACTTCACATGAACATCAAAATTTGAAGTATTTGTCAAAAGATTTGTTGCTGTTACATTTCACTATCTCATGTTACAGCACACATGCAGGATTTTTTCTTAGACTCTATCAGACCATTAGCAAATAAAACTAGTTTAAAGTAAAATAAAAATGGTTAAATTTTTTAAGTGAAATTTAGCGTGCATGTTTGCTTGTATATAAATTACGTTTTTTCTCCAAATGTCCGCCCCACAGATATCCTCGTAATTTAATTATCTGTAATAAATGGAACCATAGTTTCTTACACGAACACTTTCAGGCTCTGCAAAATTAAATATAAAAAATCCATTTTTTACCATTACTTTATTATATTAAAATTTTTTTGATAAATATTTTACATCAACTTTCAAGGATATCTTTTTTAATTACAAAATATTTATCGATTTATTTAGTAACTATTTTTCATTAGCGCAAATATAAGAAGGAAAACGATTTTCTTTCAAATATTCCATTAATTTAAATAAAACTATTTTACGCTAACTAAGTGTTGAACTTGATGAATCATTTAGGAGATAAGATATATTAACTCTTGGCTCGTACAGCGACAGACACAGCATTTAATTAAATTTCAAATTATAGATTTCTATTTAAAAGTTGATTTAGTTAAACTGAAATAATATCTTATATATTCCAAAGCTAAAGAAATTTGGAAATGTTGTTTATTTGTACAATAATTTATTTGCTCAATATATGGAAAATTATCTATGAAAAAAAAATGCTATATTTTCAGTGCGAGTATTTTCTTTGTTATGCATTTTATATTGAAAATATTATTACAATTAATTGGTAGATATTAGTGTCTTGTTACGAAGTACTTTACAAGAAAGAAATACTTACATATATTAAACGACATTATTTAATTTCGGTTTAATATTTTAATAATGTGCCTGTTAAACTAGGCAAAACAAAAGTTTAAAAAATATTTACTAAAAAAGCTGTTTCTCGTAGTAATATGCATTGTTGAAAATTTGTTTCCAAAATTTCCCAAAACATGGTCACAAAAAAGATGCTAACATAGGATGATGAATCCCTGTCCTTTCAACATCTAGTACTCCAGTTTAAATACAAACTTGTGTAGATTCAATTATGGACTGGTAAAATATTCAACTATTGTGTTATATTTTCTCCAATTATACTGTCAAATATAATAATTTATCTGAGATGGGCCTTTACTTAAAAGGGGAATCAAACGCACTAAAACATTAAACACTGGATCGGGATTCTAACTTGACAATTATTACCTTGTAGTCCGTGTTCTATTCACTAGACAAGCTGTCGACTATTATTTTGCTCTAATACAACACATTCAGAATGCATAGAAATACAGTTTTTGTCTGCCTATAATGAATTACAATACGATGGTAAACATTGAACCTTGTTGAAGTTTCACCACAATCAGGGTTTTTTCAAATACCAGCAGAAATTGTTTTGGAGATTTTGCTTTTATTGGTAACATTAAATATTTCAACATTGAACGAATTTTTTTAGTGTAATAAGCAGCGTATAATGAAGGTAGTCAAAATATTCCAAACACAAGCGATTTTCCATCAAAAACGTATTTTTCTATGTTGGCTCCAATTCTATTATTACCATTTTGTCCTTGTAACTAAACAATGCACAAAAATATTATTTTAATCTTGAAACTCCCATTTATTGCAACCTGAAAACAATATCCGAAAAATACGCTACATTGTAAATTAAGCGCCATATAGCTAAGATTAATACAGTGTGTCCACGTATAACCTGACCGACATTTATTTTCGCAACCGTTGGTCCTTCCAGTTACAAAAATGGTTTAAATAAGGTAAAGAATTATTTTTAAAGCGATTTGGGTCAAGAAAAACATTTATTAAAAAATTACGAAATTTAGATTTTTATACAGTAATTTATACATGTATTATAAGCAATATTTAGTAAAAATTTACCGTGACACTAACAAGTAAAATAAAAAAAAGTCCCACTCATCTAACATTAAAATTGACCGAATTATGAAACTTTGAAATGCATGACTTATACCACTTTTTTGCAACTCAAAACAGATGATATCGGCCGTGCTTTCAGGGGTCGTATATAAAGTACTTAAACTTATTTCAAGGTATCAGCGCTTTGAAAGAAATCGTACAACTTTTTACGATTGAATTCAATTTTATTAGTTAATTTCAGATTAGTTAAAATAATTGTATTTTAACATACAGTCCCTGGCCAAATTATTAGACGCAGTTGTTTTTATTATAATTTATTAAATATCTGGAAAGATACATGAGGAATTATCCTGAAACTTCAGGAGTGTAAACAACATAATAAACATCATATATTTCCGCGAAGATTTTTTCCCGAAACCCCATAAGGGGCCGTCAACAAATTGAAGAAAAACGAATATCTTTTGGATAACCTGTAAAAACTAATGTTGCAAAAAGCATTTAAATTGTAGATTATGATTACGTGGCTTATTGTAATAATGTGGGTTCATTTTTATGAAGATAGCATGTATAATCAAAGAGAAATTCACGTTTTTATAAAAACAGTCCCAAATTTTACCAAGTTTTTTGCTTATAATTTGCAGAGTTTTTAATATAAAAACAAGTTATTTTCAGAAAATATGACAAACAAAATTATACACAATATCCTGCAATCAGAATTAAAAAATAATAAAAATTGTATGAAAAATGAGCAGATTTACTAAATATTGTTTCACTGAGCATGCGCGAATTCAATCAAAATATACTGTGCATAATATATTAACTTAATGTATAGACCAACTTTTATGAAAGCCTCCAAAACATAGCTTGAAAATTCTGATAGTAGTCGTCGATAGAATAAGCTCGAAATTCGCTGTTCCCAAAATGAAGCAAAAAGATAAGGGGCTGTATCCAAATATACTAGCTTATGAAAGTTGACATAATAAGAATGAAGTGTCTCTCATTGTATATTTGGATACAACCCCTTATCTTTTTGCTTCCTTTTGGGAACAGCGAATTTCGAGCTTATTCTATCGACGACTACTATCAGAATTTTCAAGCTATGTTTTTGAGACTTTCATAAAAGTTGGTCTATACATTAAGCTAATATATTATGCACAGTATATTTTGATTGAATTCGCGCATGCGCAGTGAAACAATATTTAGTAAATCTGCTCATTTTTCATATAATTTTTATTATTTTTTAATTCTGATTGCAAGGTATTGTGTATAATTTTGTTTGTCATATTTTCTGAAAATAACTTGTTTTTATATTAAAAACTCTGCAAATTATAACCAAAAAACTTGGTAAAATTTAGGACTGTTTTTATAAAAACGTGAATTTCTCTTCGATTATACATGCTATCTTCATAAAAATGAACCCAAATTATTACAATAAGCCACTTAATCATAATCTACAGTTTGAATGCTTTTTGCAACATTAGTTTTTACAGGGTTATCCAAAATATATTCGTTTTTCTTCAATTTGTTGACGGCCCCTTATGGAGTTTCGGGAAAAAATCTTCGCGGAAATATATGACGTTTATTATGTTGTTTACACTCCTGAAGTTTCAGGATAATTCCTCATGTATCTTTCCAGATATTTAATAAATTATAATAAAAACAATTGCGCCTAATAATTTGGCCAGGGACTGTATGTTTTATTTTGTAAAAAATTTTAGGCTATGATTTATTTTAACTTATTTAAAATTATATTGTTTTCATAAGGTTTTATTTAACTTGCAACGATCGTCTTTCCAGTTTAAAATTTGTACTCGAACTTTAACTCACTTTCAAATGTCCGATCGAAGTTAAATTTTACATACTGACTTAAATCCGATGACAATGTAATATTATTATGATTTTCGACGCTTACCATGTTAATAATACTCATATAAGAGGATAACACAAAAAATTAGGATAGATTACCGTCAACAAGTTTAAGAAAAAGATTTAGATTAGATAACATAATCCTGCGATGGTTGTGTTTTTAAACTTTTATAATTACGTTTTATGTATTTGTAACGCTGAATAAAAAAATTACCTTCACTTTTAACCATCATGTCAAGATTTTTCGCAAATCGTAAATTTCAAGGTTAAAAAATAGCGAAAAATCTTATACTATAAAATAGATATAAGACTTTTTTTATTCAGTTTAATTTTATTTAATTCAATAATTTATTTAATTTTTTGACTTATACTGGGTTTTTTACAACTAAATAGCCCAGGGGTCCGATGCGGTTGGGAGGGGAGGGGGGATCAACTTTAACTTTGAGCTTTTTAAATTTGAAATTTTCGATTTGAGAAAAATTCCCACGTGATGGTTAAAATGAAGGTCATTTTCGGATTCAGTGCTAAAAAATATATTAGAATCAATTTTCAAAAGCTAAAAAACATGGCACAACCGAAATTTTGAAAGACAGTGCAATCTAACAGCATTTTAAAATCTTATTTGAGGCTGTTGTTTTTCATCCTTTTATTTAACAAAAATTCTGTTTTTTTTATTCTCTTATATGTTCAGTACAAATTGTATACTTTGCATTAATATGTCAGAATGATTATAGATTTCACATTTATATTAGATTGCAATGTTAATTTTGCTCTCAAACATACTTTTTTATATATCTGACGATTATTTATATTTCTACTACATTTGTGAATGACCCCTATTTCGCAACGAAAATTATACTCCAACTTTAAACAGCTATTACTCGGTCAGTTTTAATCGTAGATGAATGGGACTTTTTTTTATCTTACTTGTTAATGTCACAGTAAATTTTTACTAAATATCACTTATAGGACCGGAGGACCGTATAAAAATTTAAATTTCGTAATTTTTTAATAAATGTTTTTCTTGACCCAAATCACTTTTAAAATAATTATTTACCTTATTTAAACCATTTTTGTAATTGGAAGTATGCATCAAGGACCAACGGTTGCGAAAATAAAGGTCGGTCAGGTTATACGTGGACACCCTGTATATATGTGTATATTAATTTATAAGTGAACTTCATACTTAATATCTGACAGTAAATAATAATTTTTCTTGTTTAAATACATCATTTCCTTATTTCTATGTTTACATTTATCTTACACTCGTCTTACATCCGTGAAATCAGCTTTCATACATCTTTGAACTTACATAAATACACATTATCTTATACAACAAATTTCAATACAAAAAATTGACGTACCGACCATTTTTCAAATATATGAAGGTAATGATGATACATTAATAACATCCCTTCACAACTTCTTCAATTTATACATAACAAATAGCCTGATGCATTAATTTTAATTTAAGATTTAATTTTCATTTCAGATGAAGAATATGTAGACATGGGTCGACAATAAATGTCTTCCCACTAGTCAACAACGCTACTACAACAGTTTGATTCCGAGATGAGGAAGATTTTTTCATTTATGAAGTTTTTATAATGGTTTACAGAAGCAAACAAATTTTCTGCTAAACGAAAAACACGTGTTTTTACCATATTTGATTCATTTATATCAATATGTATCTATTTAATTCTGCTATATAAGCATTTTCAAGAATTCATTTTTTAGAGTTACTTTAAATAAAAACATAAGAAAAGATTTTATTAAAAAGGCATTAATTAAAAATAATTCAATTAAGAAAAATCTAATACTGTTTAAAAGTGTTGGCTGAAAAATTTCTTTTTATAATTTTTATCAGACTATGTCAAAGACCATACAGACATTTTTAAGTCTATAATCATATAAGTAAATTCATATTTTTTTGCCAAAAATCTTCCTAAGTAACTATTAATTGACTTATTGTTATATTCAAGAAATAATTTTAATGTTGAAAGCGCTATTGCTTGCTTTATAGCTTAAAAATAATCGGATTAACTATTTTCATAGAGTTCTTTTCATTATGTAAAAATATAGAAATGAATTCCTATTTAATTTTTTTTCGCAAAACCTTTTACAAAAAATTGCATTAAACTATAGATTTTGAAATCACTTACTTAATTTTAACTTACTTTTAGGATTATACTAAGTTACTTAGCAAATATGCTAATTTCTATTATCAGAGAGAAAATTCTTAACGAATAAAAATAAATGAGAATCAATTTTTATGAAAATGAAATTCTGAAATGTAATTAATAATTTAAAAAATGTATATGGAAAAATATATATATATATATTTTAATATTTCATTTCAATTATTTTATGTTTCTTTTTAATATCATGGATTTGAATTCAAAAACACTGAAAACATATTGTAATATATTAAATGATGTTGCTATATTTAATATAGTGTCACTGAAAGTTTTTAAAAATTGTTGGCAAATTTTTCTTAGTCTGCACAGAATATGTAAATTATATTACGATATTTTGTTTATTTCCTTACATTATTCACAACCTGTATGGCCAAAGGGGTTGGCTGTATAATGTATTTTTATATTTAAAATTTCCTAATTTAAAATGTATGTCTGACAAATTTTGATATAAGGAAGACAGGAATAAATCTTGGTAACTTATTTCATAATTATGAATATAAATAAAATATTTTTAACTAATTTACTTTATTGTTATTTTATAAGTATGTTACCGCATTTAAAAACCGGTTAAGGATATCAAACTCGTTTAACCCAAAAAACTTCCTTATAGACACTCTCCAAATCTTTTAAAAATTATTTCTATTCTTACTATGGAATATAAATTTATCAAATCATTTTCTTATAAAAATTTTAAAGTATTTCACATAAAATTTTATTTATTAAGATTGTCTAAAATGTCTGTACAATATGTTTTACAGGGCATTATTAAATTTTTGACATCACACTGCAAAATTGCAAAAAATAATATTATTTGGATACTGCTTAATTTCGCCCTATATTCCATCTGTCAAACTGAGACAGCATTAAGTAGAAGTAATTTCGTCAAGTTGAGTAATTTTACTGTGATACAGCTGTATTAAGTTATCTAAATATTCTACGAGCAGGGAAGACCGAGCAATGCTCGGTCAAAATTAAATTTGAGTTCAAATATCATGACCCATGACCAAAAGGACCCACTAATTGAATTTTCTCGAACATGTGACTTAGCCCAACAGTCTTCTCGTGCCGGAAAACCATAGAATAGAAAATTTAGTGTAAATTGAGCCGCTTTTTAGATATTGACCCACAATGACCCAGAAATGACCCACTAATCGAATTTTCTCGAACATGTGACATAGTCTAATGATTTTCGCGTGCCGAAACTCGTAAAATACAAAATTTAATCAAAATCGTTAGAGCCGTTTTTTAGATAAAATTAATTTGACCCGCTTTGACCCAAAAATGACCCCCTAATCTAAAGTTCTCGAACATGTGACCCAGCCCAATAGTCTTCTCGTGCCCGAAAATAGTCGGATACAAAATTTCGACAAAATCGTTTGGACCATTTTTTACATACAATTAGCTTGACCATGACCCAAAATGACCCAAAATGACCCACTAATTGAATTTTCTCGAACATGTGACCTAGCTCAACAGTCTTCTCGTGCCCGAAAACCATTGGATGCAAAATTTCGTGTAAATTGAGCCGCTTTTTAGATTTTGACCCACAATGACCCAGAAATGACCCACTAATCGAATTTTCTCGGGCATGCGACCTAGCCCAATGCTTTTATCGTGCTCGAAACTCGTAGGACACAAAATATAATCAAAATCGTTAGAGCCGTTTTTTAGATAAAATTAATTTGACCCGCGTTGACCCAAAAATGACCCACTAATCGAAAGTTCTCGAACATGTGACCCAGCCCAATTGACTTCTCATGCCCGAATATGGTCGGATACAAAATTTCGTCAAAATCTTTTGTACCGTTTTTTAGATACAATTACCTTGACCATGACCCAAAATGACCCAAAATGACCCACTAATTGAATTTTCTCGAACATGTGACCTAGCCCAACAGTCTTCTCGTGCCCGAAAACCATTGGATGCAAAATTTAGTGTAAATTGAGCCGCTTTTTAGATCTTGACCCACATTGACCCAGAAATGACCCACTAATCGAAATTTCTCGGACATGCGACCTAGCCCAATGCTTTTATCGTGCTCGAAACTCGTAGGACACAAAATTTAATCAAAATCGTTAGAGCCGTTTTTTAGATAAAAGTAATTTGACCCGCGTTGACCCAAAAATGACCCACTAATCTAAAGTTCTCGAACGTGTGACCCAGCCCAATTGACTTCTCATGTCCGAAAATGGTCGGATACAAAATTTCGTCAAAATCGTTTGAACCGTTTTTTAGATACAATTAGCTAGACCATGACCAAAAATGACCCAAAATGACCCACTAATCGAATTTTCTCGAGCATATGACCTAGCCCAATGGTTTTCTGGTGCCCCAAAACGGTAGGATACGAAATTTCGTCAAAATCGTTAGAGCCGTTTTTAAGATAATTTTTGCATATATATATATATATATATATATATATATAACCACCCACAAGATTTGCTCGTATTAGAATATATGATGTATTTTGTAAGAATACGGTTTAAAGTATTTGGTATACAATAAGATACTTTACTAATTTTGATTCTTTGCATTATTCCAGTTCATCATAGTTGATTCAATAATAAAAAAGAACGTTACATTCTATAATTAAGTTTAATAAGCCTCATAGGTCATGAGATAACAGTCTTTGAATTACATACCATTTACAACTAGGAATTCAAATGCGGCAGATCACATAACCATGCAAGCTCGTAAACGAAAAAAACAAGAACGAAAAATCATGCGTCAAGCATAGATTATGTAGCACTTTCCAACGCTTCTAAAATAATTTTACAAATCATTACCGTTTAATAAGCTGAAAGATGACATCTAAGTAAACAATTTGGAAAACGCATAACATATTTAAAAACGTAATTTCAGGAATTTTCAATATATACAATATTCGGAAAAATATCCGAATACTTTTATGTAGCCCTGTATATGATCTATAGATTTGTATATATACATAGGATGCTAAATTTTAGTTTAGTTAGGAAACGCGTAGCACAGTTTAAATTCTCCTTCTGGAGTTTCTGTCAATAAACGGAAATGTGTTCGCGAACTTTTGTGCTGCCCTGTATAGGATCTACAGAATTTATACACACCACGTAATAGACAAAAAGCTAGTTAAGATTAAAATCGCGTTCAGTAACTTAAAACGCACTTCCAGGAATTATTGTTAACAGACAGTAGAGAATTCTTTTGTGTGTCCCTGTAAATGAACGATGACTGCTATACACACACTATTCTGTAGTAAGCCTCTTGTAATGCACCTTAGTAATATATATAAACTTCAATGCGTTTAAAATAGTGGAACATTATTTAAATAAGCCGCAGACGATTTTTCTCCATAGACCTAATGTAACGGAATTATTTTGACTGTCCCTGTAAAGTAACTCTAAGTGCTATACACCTACTATTCCATATTAAGCTTCTTCTAATGCATCTTAGTGATCTATATAAATTTCAATGCGTTTACAATAGTGAAACATTTTTAAAATAAACCGCAAATGATTTTCCCCATAGACCGCAATGTAACGGAATTCTTTTGAGTGTCCCTGTAAGAAAACTATAAGTGCTACACACTTCAGTTGAAATAGGGAACGTGCCATAGATAACGACAATAACATATAAAAATTGCAGAGCAATCCGAGCATATTTACGGGAGTTAGAGCACGGACAGACGGCCAGACGGCCATCCGGCCATCCGGCCAGACAAACCGAAGTCATAAGCACTTTTCAACTAGGTTGGAAAGTGCTAAAAACACCTATGATTTTACTTTAAAACGATATATCTTTTGAAGCGCTCTCATATATATATCTTTCTTTTGCACAACTGAACTATGTGATCACAAGACCTAAGCTAGCAATTAAGATTCATTAACATCTGAAAGTAAGAGGAATATTGACGAGAAATTAAAATTGATTTCATTTTCAAATATTAAAAAATCTTAAAATAACATCATTGTATTTCCAAATTTCAATAAATTGTATATTAGAAAAGTAATAAATGAATAGATGTAATACACATTTTATTATACATTACACATTATAAAACTAGTAATACACACACATTAAACACATTAAAACACATTATAAAACATCAGTAATATTATGTCCATAATTGTGAAAAAGGCAATTTAAATATTCGTATAACTTAAGAAAATCTACCTTTGTATTTAGTTGTTCATAAAGTAAGGTCGCAAAACCTCTCCGAAGGGTAAAAAATTCACGTGGGATTTATTTTTCCTGTCTATACATCTGAGACGATCACAGAATTCAAACGATGTCGGTAGAAATCTCAATTAGAAGATGCAGGTGTTGAACGTAGTCGTCCATTGAAGTAAGAATTGTGATATGCTTTTTGTATCTAAAGAAAACATCCAAAGCTGAAATTCATCAGGAACTTGTAGAAGTGTACGGAGCGAGCGTGACTTCACGAAAACAGATGTGGTTTTGGCGCCCATAATTCGACAAAGACAAAACGGATGTACCAGTTGAGCAAAGATCAAGTCGTCCAAGAACGTTCACCACAGATGACAATGTGTGCCGCGCGGAATCTTTGATTTAAGCCGATCGTGGCATTCATGTGAGATAAAGTTCAGGTCAGGACGGATCTTTGTATTCTCCGTCAGTGACATTATTTTGTATTAATATCTTTCACAAATATTGTTTCATTTATGTTCATATATTCATTTATTTATTGTTCAGTACCCGGAATCTGTCGCGTTAACCGGAGGGATTTTGTATTATTTTTTAACCTCAATAAAGGGGACCGGGAGGGACATCTATGCTCTACAGACTTGAGTCCAAGTCTGAGCGGTCCTTCTCAAACAGTAAAGTGAAGTAAAGTAAAGCCGTCTTGATGTAGATCTACAACCTTGACGCTGATTTCTTCTATGGCGGTTTCGATACGTTGGTGTACCGATACAAATACTTTGACAATCATGGTGACTATGTGAGGAAGTAATATGTATCAGTGCTTTACTATGTTGAGTATATACACTGCTGGTCATCCAAAATGCAACACCATGAAGTAATGCAAATAACAGAATGATATTTATCGGACAAATACATTATAATGGGAAGGACAAGTGATTATATTTTCAGAAAATTTGGAAACATAGTTCCTGATAAAACACTACCCAGAGTTGCCACCCCTGGCCGCAATAACAGCATATTTCTACCTAGGCATGGAGTCGAATAGAGATTGGATGTCATGTACGGGTACAGAAGTCCATGCAGCTTCTACTCTATGCCACAGATCATCACTTGTCATCACCTCCCCCCCCTGTGATAATGCAACCGAATGAGCTCCTATAAGCATGTGCATTACATCTGCCCAAAAGCACCGTCGAGATTCGACGTTAATTTTTTCTTTTAAATGTTTAAATTAAAAATTTTAAAACGTCTTCTTTAATCATTGTTCATTTCTAATCCATATCTTCTAAAACGCACCCATTGTTTTAAGGTAATCACATGAATAATTTTTTTTTTACAATAATAAGTCAATCTTCAGATGAGGGAGATTTTTAATGTTTTCAAGTGTAATTTATTTGTATAGTTTTCTCCGTCCATTTACATAATCAGGATGATTATCCCTTTTCCAACACAGTCGGGGATCTTTTACCTCTTGTACGGTTAAATACCCAATAGATCTTTTTAAAAAGTACAATTCGTAGCATATTCTGATGCAACATATGCATCAGCGGATTTAACATATCAATTTTATGTTAAACAAAAACTCAAAATAGTTTTTTTTCTTTTTTGACAGATTTTAGTGTAGCGCCAAAATGCTCTATCTTATGGATAATCTGATCTTATGATTTATCAGTGTTTATTACTATTTTTTTTTTCACTTTTTACGATGGTTAGAGAAATCTATTTTCAATTGTGGCAACTTTCCCAGGGGCTATTTTACATTATTGAAGCAAACTGATGGTCATTGTTAAGATAGAAATGAAAAACATTTCATGCTTGAAAATCATTTAAAAATTCGTTAAATTAAGCGTCAGTTTTCAAATAAATTTCAATCGAAAGCTAATTTTTTCTTTCTAATTCATGATGTAAGAATTAAAATTATAAAATGTAGTAAAATGTAGTAAAAAATTGAAATTTGTAGTATTTAGAAGTGATTTAAGCGCGATGAAAGCTAAAGCGATAGCGTCGTTTGTTGTCATAACCATTATACATTTCTAAAAATTGCCACTGTGTTTTCGCTGGCGTCCAAAAGTAGACTACTATTTTTTGACCTCGAAAGAGAAATTCATAGTGAAAGAAATATGACTTTGCCGCTAATATAGAACTGTTAAATGAACTCATAATAAACCTACTAAAATAATTCCTATAAAATATTAGCCTTGTACTGCTTATTCTAGCTAAAAATACAATCATTATTTCAAGTTCTTTTTTTCTACCATAGCACTATTTTTAATAATTTTTATTTTCCTGAAATCCTTTACTTTTGGGAATTTTTTATATTAAAAAATGAAATCTTCTAACCTATAATTAAAAAAAAGTAATTGGTAACATGCAATCAAGATGAAGCAATCAATAAAGACTCCAATTCTAATCTTTATAATTAAGAATGGAAAAATCAGTTAAAATTACTTCATGCTGACACAATCATATACATTTTTCTCTTTAGTTTTATGAATGTTAAAATGCATTTCAAGCTAAATATAACGTCATTTTCACCGGCGCAAACTTTTCACACTTACTTTGTATATGTTACTTTTATGCGTAAATACCATGCATAAAAATCAAACTATATCTGTATTTAACTGTATTGAAAAATGGAATCAACAAAGTTATAATGCATAATAATAGACGCTTTCCGTCGTAACGTCAATCATGACGTTTTGCTTGGAAACTGACTCCAAACAAACGGTTGCTATGTTGTATTTTCTATTATATTTTATGTATGTTATATGTAGCTATATCTTATAGCTATATCTCACGGTAAAGTGTTTCAATACATTATATGCAGCGGTAACTTTTTTTTACGATTTATATTTAATAAGAAATAAAACATAGCAACCGTTTGTTTGGAGTATCCAATCAAAACGTCATCGCTGACGTCACACTGAAAGCGTCTATAAAATAAACCCAATGAACAATTAAATATGAATTTTTATTCGCTTATAAAACACGCGGATAAATATTTTTACCTAAATTTAACTTGCAAATAAAAAAATTCGGTCTAAAAGCCACGTGCTTTTAATATTACTTCTCTATTATCTCGCAACCACAGAGTTAAGAAAATAAACTATGTACCTCGCAACAGTGGGCGTTAATCTGATTGCTGACTTTATGACGTCATAAGCAGAAGAAAAAGTTTAATTGAAAATTACAGCTAATTAATTAAATTTTCGAACAAATGAAAGCACGATAACAAATCTGTGTCCAAATGTCTTTCATTTAAAAAAAGAATGATGTAATTTGATGCAGTAGTTTGTTCTCACGGATTGTCGAAAGAAATCGCTTAGCGTTTTAAATATATAGATTATAATCGGGAAGCTATTTTGCCCATATTTTAACATTTTTAGGAGAAGAAGCAATCAAAACCAATAAAATAGTAGGTATGTTACATTAACAAATTAATCTTTTATTCAAATTTATGAGTAATATAGACAAATTATAATGTTACAATTTATGAAGTTATTATGTTACAAATAACACATGAATTTACTTTTAAAAGTTTTGCAAAGTTTTGGAAATAAATTATTTTCTGCGGGTTCAGATTTGTATTGCTTCACAAATTTTCTAGTGGAGTGTAAAATTATTTCAAAATCATGGATAGCTTTAAATTTTCTTTCTTTTATAGTGGCCCAAGAACATTTATTACTTTTTTACTGTGCATAAAATAGTATGTTTTTATCTATTTATCTATCTGTTTATCTATCTATCTATCTATCTATCTATCTATCTCTCTCTCTCTCTCTATATATATATATATATATATATATATATATATATATATATATATATATATATATACTTATAAGGGTGGTGTTGCCGCTAGAAGCGCCGTCTATGTAAAGTGTTTAAAAAAACAAAAAACTTGTGATTGTGAGTTGCGTTCGAGATACCGATCTGAGGAGTTGTGTAAATCTCGGCTCTCGACCATTTTTATTTAATGTTGTGATAAATTAAATGAGTTACAGTACGCAAGTGAGTTTATTTTATTTTGAGATTGTGTGTTTTTTCTTCGTAGTGATAATTATTATTAACTGAGCTATCGGCGTATCCATAGTAATGATCCGTCGAGCCGGAGAAAGAACAAAAAGAATTTTCGATGTTTATGTTTTCGGTAATCGTCTGCAGAAGATAAAACGGTGTATGGAATTCTATCAAGTATTAGAATGAGTAAGACTAAAATTAAATCATCGTATTGTTTATACTGAAGTACAAAATATTGTGATTGAGAATTCTGATGAAGTTTTTCTTGATCCAGAAGAAAAATAATATCGATTAACCTGGAGAATTTCGTATAAATCGAAAAAATAAACAGTGAATGTTTTTACGCAGAAAAGAACTGATATTCTTTATTATTGAACTAATTTGAGAATAGAGAAAATGGATTACATCTTTCCAATGTGGAATTATTCGATTTGGAGATTTATTAATAGATAAAGGTACGTCAGTTTTATTAATTTTATTGTGAATTGTATTTATAATACAATGTTTAAAGGTGCAAAAAAAGAATATTATCAGCGAATTGCTGCTGAATTAGACATAGATATATCAGATTCGAAATTAACTATTTATGATTTAATAAATTTAATAAAGGAAAGTTCAAAGTATAAAGCAGATAATAAACTGGTTGAAGATATAGCAAACAGTTTTATTGAGGAAAGAAAAAATGAGGAATCAAAATTACTAGATCTTGTGAAATTAAAAATTGAACATGCAAAGTTATAAAATGAGTTGGCTAAGGCCCGTGCAGAAACTAAAAATGATAATTTAAGTGATCTCGAGAAAAAAGATAATATAGAATCTTTAGACTCTCTGATTAAAAGTGTAAGAACGTTAACGATTAAAATTCCATCTAAACCAGAAGGTTGGAGTTATTTTTTTTTCATCGTTAGAAAGAGCATTTATTTCTAAAAATGTCCCAGAAAAATATAAATCGGAAATTCTACTAAATCTGTTAGGAGAAATGGCAACAAACGTAATTACATACATTAAAGATGGGGAATTAGAAGATTATTCAAAAGTAAAGGCTAGAGAATTTGAGCCATCCCCCCAGACTTGTTTAGAACATTTTAGGAAAGCACAACGTCATCCTAATGAAACATATGTACAATTTGCATCCCGATTAACAACGAGATGGGATTATTATTTAAAATTTAGGAATGTGACAGATTTCGAAACTTTAAAACAGTTAATAGTTTCTGATAAGATTTGTCAAACGCTTGATAAAGATGTCATGTATTTTATAAATGTTAGACAAGCAGAATTGTGGTTTTCTCCCATTGAATTATCTCGGGAAATTGATTTATATTATACGTCTAAGGGAAAACGCGTGGTTGGCAATTCTAGAGCGAGTAATAAAAATACTTATTATCGAAATGTTTCTAAAGTTTTTCTAACTGACGTAAAAAATTCTAAATGTATTTTGTCATATAGTGAAAATCATCCTTTGCATAAATGTCCTGTTTATAAAAACATGTCAGTGGGTAATAGAGTTGAGCTTGTAAAATCCAAAAATCTTTGTTTTAATTGTCTTATGAATCATAAAGTGATTGATTGTAAATCTAAATTCTCTTGTATTATTTGCAAGAGAAGATATCATGTGACGTTGCATTTCCCACGTGAACAAAAAATAAATAAAGGTGAAAATACAGAGATAATTTCACAGGAAATGAGTTCTAAAAACGAAGCCGGTAATAAATCTAATTTGGATGCTTCGGCTCCAGTATTCCAGCCTTTCCAAGCTAATAACCAAAGCAATTTATTTTCAACGATATGTAATTTGTCTAACGAGTTAAAAGCTGTGTTACTTAGCACATTTGTTTGTTTAATAAAAGATGAATATGGTAATTTTCATGAAGCACGTGGTTTATTAGATGTCGGTGCAAACTCTAATTTTATGAGTAAAAGGTTAGTAGATAAACTAAATTTGAAAAGAGAAAAGACTAATATTTCTATTTCAGGAATAAATAATTTGTCCCTTAATGTTAGATCTAGAGTTAACAGAACTATATCAAATAGAGATAAAGATTTTTATTTGAAATTCGATTTTTTTAGTCGTTCCGAAAATTACGGAATTTGCGCCTTCTAGACCGCTTGAGATTTGTATTTCATCGTTAAATAACATCAAATTAGCTGATGAAAAGTTTAATGTGCCAGGCTCTATTGATTTGCTTTTGGGTGCAGAAAATTTCTATGAATTTTTAAGGCCAGGTCAAATTTACCCCCAACCATTAAATACTAGAATAGTGTTACAAAATAGTGTTTTCGGTTATATTGTTAGCGGAAGCCTTCCGGCTAAGGGTGAAAGTAATATACATTGTGGGTTGATAACAGATAATTTGGAGTTAGAAAGGGTAATTCGAGATTTTTGGGAAATAGAAAACATTGAGAGAGAGTCTGAAGTTTCTAGAAATAAGGAATCAGAAATTTGTGAAGAACATTTTCTGAAAAATTATTCCAGAACTGCAACAGGGCAATACATAGTAAAAATGCCATTTAAGGAAGATCCATCTTGCCTTGGAGAATCAAAGAAAAAGGCTATGAAAGTTTTAAATTCATTATGGAGTCGCTTAGTTAGAGAACCTAAATTTAATGATCTTTATAAATTCTTTATGCAAGAATATTTAAGTATGGGTCATATGGAAGAGGTGATAGAATCTGAAGAACCAGATATCACTTATTACATACCCTATCATTGCGTGTTCCGTGCTGAATCAAGTAGCACACCATTAAGAGTTGTCTTTAACGCTAGCTCCTTAACTTCTACCGGAAAATCTTTAAATAGTTTGCAATATAACGGAGGAACAATCTAAGATGAATTATTTAGTATAATGTTGCGATTTCGAAAGCACAAATTTGTTTTTGTAGCAGATATTAAAAAAATGTACCGTATGATATTGATACATCCGAGTCAAAGAGATTTATTGAGAATCTTGTTTAAACCTGAGGTGCATGAACCAGTTAAGGTGTATAAATTATGTACGGTGACTTATGGCACAACGAGTGCCCCCTTTTTAGCAACAAGAACCCTTACCCAGCTAGCTAGAGATGAAGGAAAGGAATTTCCTTTAGCTGCAAATGTATTATTTCAAGACGTATATATGGATGATATTTTGACAGGTGCTGATGATCTAGACGCAGCTAAAGAGATCCAACAACAACTGATATCTTTGTTAACCCTTTCGGGACGGGTGATGCATATATGCATCTCCAAAAGTTGTATGTGGAATATGTTTTTGGCACCACTAATAAATAACTGTAATATTTGTCTTTTTCATTAGAGTATTTTTTTGGTACTTTACAAGTACAGGGAACTGTTTAAAAAAAGTGGTACCATGCAAATAAAATTTCTGTAAGGGATGTCGTCGGGAAAGGGTTAAAGAAGGGAAGCATGGATCTTCACAAATGGTCAGTAAATAATTCTTCTCTTTTGTGTAATAATGCAATATCTGAATATTCATTTTCCAATGAGACAAAAACATTAGGAATATTGTGGAAGCCGCAACCAGATTGTTTTGGATTTAATTTAATTATAGAGCAAAGTGAAAGGTATACCAAACGCTCAGTATTATCGCAAATTGCTAGAATATTTGACCCGTTGGGTTTGATAGGTCCAATAATTACGAAGGCCAAGGTTTTCGTCCAAAAATTATGGTTGCTGAAAATAGATTGGTGTGATTATCTTCCAGTGAAAGAAAATATCGAATGGACTAATTTTCTTATTTCTTTAAAGACTGTAAATATGATCAATATCCCAAGATTTGTATTTGTAGAACAATCTAATTGTGTGGAATTGCATGGTTTTTCAGATGCTTCTGAACTTGCTTATGGTGCGGTCGTTTATGTAAAATCTATTAATTCTTATGGTGATTCTGCTGTCACATGGCACATATAAAAGGCCAGTCACAAAAATTGTTGTTTTGCCATATGTGAATGATGGTTTATTAGCTATTTAAATTCATACATTTGTTTTATTAAACTATATATTTTCCTGCAGTGTATTGCATTCTTGTGTTTATATTTGTAAATTTAGTATTTTATTTAGTGTAGTATTTTTGAGATTGTATTTTTCATTTAGAGATTGTGTTTGAATTATATTGCATTTATATTATTGAATGTTAGCAACATTCAAGGGCCGGCGGTATGTTGCCGCTAGAAGCGCCGTCTATGTAAAATGTTTAAAAAAACAAAAAACTTGTGATTGTGAGTTGCGTTCGAGAGGCCGATCTGAGGAGTTGTGTAAATCTCGGCTCTCGACCATTTTTATTTAGTGTTGTGATAAATTAAATGAGTTACAGTCCGCAAGTGAGTTTATTTTATTTTGACATTGTGTGTTTTTTCATCGTAGTGATAATTATTATTAACTGAGCTATCGGCGTATTCAGGTGGATCAAATGAAAACGGAACAGTGGTTATAATTTTGTTTATTTTTGTATGCGTATGGTGGAATTTGTGTGCAGGGTAGACTGGGTATGTAATGAAGGCAACTCCTACTGAGGAAATGAACCTGTACTATGTAGTCACGCAGAAGTACGTGATATGCTCTTGCGATTGGCCAACAGTTTCGTCCGTTAGGCAATCGGTTGTTTTTATTCATCTGCGTCTACAGAATGTTTGCTACTAAAAAAGTGCAACTTACTGTTAGTCTTTATTTAGTGATAGAAGAAGATAGATTTCGCGAAGCTCGTCGGCGAATTAAGGCAGTGTACGGATAACATGCACAGTTATTGACTCGTGTGCAGGACGGACACAAGCACTCCCGTAAGGGAGACTGTTGAAGTTTCGGTGGACAGTATTAGAATAGCCACCATATAGCCCGGACCTTTCGGCATTTGTCTATTCAATCTTTTGTCTATTGAAAAAAGCATTGAAGGGTAGCCGTTTCTACTGGTACAGCGAAGTCATGCGAAGTGTTCGAAACTGGTTCTGCTTTCAGCCAAAGGACTGTTTTGAGCAAAATATTCACTATTTTTTGAAACAGCGGAACAAGTGCTTGTGTATATTTTGAGATTGTGTTTGAAATAAACAATGTCATTTTATTCTATGGCTCCTGTTCCGTTTTCAGTTTAACTACCCTAATATATACAGGGTGTCCCAGGATTATTGGGACAAACTTTACGTGGAGATAAGGGACATCACAAGGATTCAGATTTGTATAGCAACCCACGGACGTAAGCAGCTTCGTTCGCCGTTAGGTGGTAATGTTCACAATAGCATTGGAGCACCTCTAACATCTGCATATTTTCGCATCTTTTTGTAAGAGTTGGTACCAAGCTTACTTGACACTATGCCACAACATGACAGAAGCCATATGTGGTTTCAACTTCATGGGGCACTTCCCTATTATGGCAGATGTGTTCCTGATCATTTGAATCAGGTGTTTGGTCACCGATGGATTGGCCGTGGTGGACTGGTTCCCTAGCTACCACGCTCTCCTGATTTACGCAGAATAGATTTCTTTCTTTTGGGGTGCACTGAAAAGTACTGTGTACGCAACGCCTGTGGATTCCGATATGGATTTGGTTGCAAGTCTCGTCTGTGCGGCTGCGGATATTCAACAAAATCCAGGTGTATTTGAGCGAGTCAGCCAATCCTTGGTCCGACGGTGTAATGCATGCAACTTTAAACATCTTTTGTGACGTTTTCACATATCATATACCACAGCTCATGTAATATCTTTGACCAATAAATTATTTCATATGATCTCAGTCTTGTGCGTTTCTTATCCCTGTCATACTACTTTCCCATGACGTTTCGGATCATGTTGAAAACACATATGGAGTCTGACATGTTGTGGCATAGTGTCAAGTAAGCTTGGTAGAACCTCTTACAAATAGATGCGATAATATGCAGATGTTAGAAGTGCTACAATGCTCTTCTGAACAACACCACCTAACGGCGAACGAAGCCGTTTCTGACCAGGAGTTGCTATGCAAATCTGAATCCTTGTGATGTCCCCTACCTCCCCTTAAAGTTTATCCCAATAATCCTGGGACACCCTGTATAATGTTTAAATTGATTGTCTGAGTCTATATCAAAATTGAATGTCCAAATGATTCGATTTCAAATTTGCAAAATTTGTAGTGAAATTTAATGACACAAATCATGAGAGAACAATAGTGTCAATAGATAACAACAAAAAAAAAACCATAACAAAAAAAAATTTAAATTTTAAAATAAAATAAAATAAAATTAGAAAAAAAAATTTCTATAATTATTAAACTTCTTACAAAATATTTTGAATTGTGAAGATTATACGATTTTTTTTTCCATTCTATGCGTCTGTTGCACTCTTCTTTACATAAAACTATATATATGTTATAATTTCGAATAATTATTACAATTTTTTCTTTAAATAAAATTTTTTTTAAAGTTTTTTTTTAATGCATATATATTTTTCTATTTTAAATGTTATAAATACTTATCGAATGTTCAGTAATACAATTTCATTGGATTGCTATTTGATTGGTAGTTTTGCAGATATTTTTCAATTTTAAGTTCAAACATCTTAAAAAATATTTTGAAAGATAATCATTCCTGAAACTGTCACTGGAAATTTGTTTTAATTTAGTTCTTATTTCTCAAAGGATGAAATATTTTTAATCATCTCCATTGAAATAATATAAGTCAAGAAACACACTGCGGGAAAATAAATTAATGGTTCAAAAAATAATATTTGTTTCATTTACTGTCATTTTTTATGTATTCAATACATCATAGATAGAAAAATGAAAAGAACAATTTTTTTTTTATTTACAATTATAAGATAATGTGAGTTACATTTATAATTTTATAATTAATTGTTTTGTATAATTTAAAACTTAAACAGCCTCTATGAATACTACATATTGTATGTTAGATATGCAGATATATAAACATTACTAAATGATATATTTGTGCTCTATTGTATTTCCAATTTAATTACAATTTCAAACGCTAAGAAATGATGACCATGGGATAAGAGTAACAAATTAAATAAAAAAGGGTGAGTTTAATTTAATATATAATAGAATTTTATGTTATCTTATATATTTTTCTATTTTATTTAAAACATTGAAATTAGTTATTGGGAAAATTCCATTTATTTTAGCAAAATACCGATTATATATTTTAAATGTACATTAAATAAATATACATAAAATTTCAAAATAAAAAAATTAAAATTAAAAACAAAATTTATTTACAACGTTCATGAACTCCAATAAAAACATATCACACAAATAAACACTTTAATAATTCAGATGTGAAAATAGTGTTCACGAATGTAATAATTTTCCTTTTTTTCATTTCAGCAAATGCTTGGCAACATTCCTAAAAAAGAGATAAAAGTTAATCCATTTTAAGATGTCATCAATCACAGCGTAAACCGCGATAAGTGGGTCATTTTATTTGTCATGGATTCTTTATCGTGCATTGAAAGCTGAAGCGTATTTCGGCTTCTCTGAAAATAAATTAAGGATGAGAAAAAACTTAATGTAAGTAGAAATTGATTATTTATTTGTTGCAGATTTTTAAACGTCTGCTGTGAAAATTATTCTTCGAGCCTTGTAAGTAGAAGTAGATTCTAATGTTTTACTTTGTTTACTTTTTGTATTTTGAATCATTTTTATTCGAAATAATTCTTATTATGTTATTGCGCTTTTATTATATAGATCAGCGATTCCGAACCTGGGGTACGCGTACCCCTGGGGATACGTAGTAGACCAGTTTTGGGGTACGTAGTATACCGGTTGGGGGTGTTACGAATACATCCCTGGCGCTAACCAGACGATTTTTTGTCTGTTACCATTGGCAACGGCTTTTTTTGTTTATTCTGATTTTTGTTCTTCCTGTGAGATGATGTAACTTTGATTTTGAACCGATTGTCGGTAATAATTCGAACTCTGAAATAAGAGTGATAAAATAATAATAACCTGTTAATCTGTAAATAAATTAGTTTAAGTTTTTTTTTAAGAAGATGTTTGCTCGATCTTAACTGCTGTGTGCTTATATTTTAACGACTTTCAATTGATTTCATGAAAAAGAATTTTGAAAGACATTCGACATGAAAAGATCCTGCATTCTTACATAAAATGGCTTGCTTCTGGGGGCACGTGAAAATTATATTGGTAATGGCGGAAAACGCAAAAAGTTAAAGTTCAAAACTGCAAATTGTCTGTTAGAGAGACTGTGCAAAAGTGAAATAGGCTATTCGCATAAAATAACTTAAAAATGTCTAAACTTATTAATTGATTTATCATTTCTTGCCATTATCTCCGCCCACTCATAATAATGTCTTGAAATTTCGCATGTTACCCTCATTTTCTTTTATTGTTCTTTTCGTTCTAGCAATTCTAGAAATACATAAATAAAACATGCATTGACGAAAAGACTCATGAAGGGAGAGCAAAATTTAAAAAGAAAGCAACAGTCTTGTATTTAAAATCTAGTAATTCTAGATTGGAGATTATGAAGGTATAATCTAAGAAACTGTAGTAATTGTCTTTTTCTTGAATTTATTTCACATACACAAGACGGACACACATCAAAAATACAAATTAAACATTAATTAAGATATTCCAGTAGAAATTTTAGAAGCGACATTTTTGCTTCCTCTTCGAGCCGGGAACGAGATGCTACTGAACTTATTGGGTCACTGGGGGGGGGGGGAGGGGCTGCACGCCGGCCGCGTTGGCGCCAATCTTAGCCGCCCACGTGACGCAACATGCATCGTACCGGGGCTTCTGGTTTCGATGTTTCAATGTGTAAATGGGTTTTACTCAAAGCACATTTGAAAGCAATTCATTATAGGGTTGCCATATAGCAGTGTTATCATAAATTGATAAACGTGTATTACTGAATGTTTCTTCATCCCGTCTTTGTGAGCTCTTAATTTGAAATCTTTAGCTAATATGTAGTGTTGTGAGTGACTATGTTAAAATTCTGTTACTGATCAAATTGAATAAGGGATTGAAAACCAAAATTCTAAAGAGAACTACATCTAACTTTTGTAACTTTGGTAAGAACATTTAAAAAATATTTGAGACGGGTTTTGCGAGAAGGGGTACGCATAAATCGAAAAACGAAGCAAAGGTACGTGAGAGAAAAAATATTGGGAACCGCTGATATAGTTGAATTATTGACGTGCCGCGGTACAGTGTTGCGACGTGACACCACCTCAATTGTGCCAAGGAAGTTTTAAGTCAAGTTGATAATTATCGCTTGCAGTAGAAATTATCGCTGGGAAATGGTATTTTGAATAAGTCTATCAAATAAAATAGTTTACCTAAAGTCAAACTCGAATTTCTCTTTAAACGTCAATGTAATTTATTGAGAAATAAAAACAAATACATTAAAAAGTGAAAATTTCAGTGCAAATTCACCTTGTTTAATAATTAAAATTCATAAAGATACAACTAAATGTAAATATATTGCTTGAAGGTGCGTAAAAACATACATAAAACATTGAAAAGCACATTAAAGTCCTTTTAAAAATTCAAAACGTTTCAACCGAACTACTCGGTCATCATCACTGAAAAACTAATAGTTAAGTTGAGTTGTTGTCTCTTTGCGTTTTCCAGCTTGCCCGAAACAAACCATTTTACTTCAAGTGTGTGGAGTATAAGGTGGGATGCGAAAGGTCATCCAACATTTCAAAAATAAGTAAATGTTAATCAATCATGTATTAATTAATTCCAGGCTGCGTGGATATTATATGATAATACATCGTTACAGACTATTACGTATACTACTGGATTATCATATGATATCCACACAGTCTGGAATGAATTAATACATGATTGATTAACCTTTACTTTTTTTATAATGTTAAATGACCTTTCCGATCCCATCTTATATTCCAGACCCTTAAAGTAAAATGGTTTGTTTCGGGCAAGCTGGAAAACGCGAAGAGACAACAACTCAACTTAACTATTAGTTTTTTACTGATGATGACCGAGTAGTTCGGTTGAAAACGTTTTGAATTTTTAAAAGGACTTTAATGTGCTTTTAAATGTTTTATGTATGTTTTTACGCACCTTCAAGCAATATATTTACATTTAGTTGTATCTTTATGAATTAAAAAAACAAATACGCTTAAAGAATATTAACCTTAATTTTAATTATTAATTATAATAAATTACTTAGTTTTTTCAGCTCGGAAAGAGCTTTTTGTTTTTATTAGTAAAAACAAATAATGATTATTGAGTTATTTCATATATATTAACATAAAAATGTTAGCGTGTCAGGGACTTTTAATTATGGGTTTAAATGTATCATAAGGTAGAAAATGCTGAGTGCATTAGTTAGACTTATAATTTCTGTACTCTGTTTACTGTAGTCATATATCTAGGGATTTTTGTATAAAATCTTCATATTTTAATTCTCATTTGCTTGTATAAATGATATGAGGAAAATATTTTGAGAAAAAAAATATTAACTATTTTTACTGAATATCTATTAATAGTTTACTTTAAAAGAAAATTTTCAAAATACTGAAGTTGCCCTAGCAATAACTTTACCAAAGTAAAATATATTTTTTACAGAACTATTAGTTTTGTAAAAATCACAATTTATTTATACATTAATAATATAATTTATATAATTTATAATAATAGTATTAATATTTTTTATATTAATAATCCAAACTACTTTTTAATTACTATATTTTAGTAATGACTACACAAACCTTGAACCAATTGAACGACAGACGTTATTTTCTGGAAAATTCTTTATCAGAATACGAGCTCCGAATATTAAAATAGATGATACATTTATTTTTGCTGCTTCATATTTACTTATTCTTAGAGCAAAATAACGTAAATTTTTAAAGGTATTGACGTTGTGTGCTTTAGAGAATTTTTTTCCTTCAATAATTGTTAGTCTCTTCAAGGATCTTTTCTAAAGGAAGAAATAGAAAAACAGAGAATGAAAATAATGTAAATTTATCTTTTTATCACGAAATAATCTATTTTAATGTAAGTCGTTGATTTAAATCTGTTGCAGACACAATATGTAGTAGAACAATAAAAAATTGAATTTTTTACACCTTACATTTATGAAAATTTAAATTAATACACATAGCTTTGAGTCGTATGTAATACGTTTACTAAAAAGAAATATGTTTAAATATGGTGTTGAATTTGAAATAAAATTCTACATACATTTTATTTTCCCTAAATTGGACGTATTTCCTGATTTTGATCAAAAATTCGGTAATCGAATTTGTATTATGAAAATCTATGAAACAAAGATTCTGGAAGAATGTATTTTAATTTTTAATATCAAAGGTAAAAGAAAATACGTAAAAGAAAATTGAAAAAAATAGTTCATGATAATGAAACATTCCAGTGCACATAGATACGCTCATACTTAAATTTCGTAAAATATAAAACAAATCTTGAACTCCATTCACTCTGTTCAGTGAACGAAGTAAAATAAAAAACTTAAAACAAATATTCATGCAAAATTACCTAGTACAAACTTTATTGTTGTCATTATGAGATACTTATATTCTAGAGCTTACATTACTTGTTGTTTAAAGTTATATAAGCTATAAATTACGGAGCAAAAATGCGTACAAAAGATGACAAAATGTATGAGTGAATGTAAAATAATAATTTCCGTGCTATAAATCCAATTTTATTGGAAGATGTTCTATTTATTTGAAAATCGTTTCACTTTCCTTCAAGTGAAATAACATTAAAATATGAATCGGCAAAATATATATGAAAAATAAATAAAAATTTATTATCTTTGAGAGAAAAACTATTATTGATGTCTATTTTGATGGTTTTTTAACGGCTATCTGACTTTATTTTATTTTTAAAATGCTAAATATAATAACAAGAATACCTTTAAAATGATTTTAAACACTCTTAATTTAATTTTACAAAATTGCTCTGAAAATGTTCTCCATTTAAAATTAGACACGTTATATGCTTTGTATTTTTATTCCTAATGTTTCACTTTTTCATTCAAATTTTATCTGTTATTTAGTAGCTATCGCGGACACGTTTTAATTAAATACATAATATTGATTAATCTTGTAAAACGACATTCATAATGCTATGAATAAATAAATCTAAAGTTTAATAAAGTATATCAATTTATAATTTTTAAAGGCTGTTTAATTGTATATTGATATTATTAATGTATATATATATATATATATATATATATATATATATATATATATATATATATATATATATATATATATATAAATTGAAAAAAAATGCTGTAATTTCTTTTTTAAGGAGTAACTTAACATTGAGCGGTTGAAAATTTCAATTTTTATTTTGTCGCTTTAAGTACCAATTATGCAAACTAAAATTACATTTTATTAATTTAAAATCGATATCGAAAGGGAATTTCGGAATTTATTATAGACGTAGAGTGCTCCGGAACGACTAAAGAGTAACATAAACTTTAAGTTCCGTTTTTTTTTCGTATTTTTCGTTCTTTTTTTTCCGAACAGCATTTTTAAACTGGTGCACACTGTCCCTCAGCCAGCTGTTAAATAATCTGCTTGGTATTTTTAGAAACTAACCGTGAGATATTTTTCTATTGAAGTTTGTAGAATTTTATCGAAATATTGATATCTTAATTTCTGTGCAATGTAAAGAAATGAACTTTTTGGCTGGAAATTTATATTTCACATTGGATTGATTCCACTTCACTAAACCTGTATATGTTTTTGAACGACTACGTATTTCACTACCTTTTGGACTCGAAAACCTTTTTTTTTTTTACTCAGCGTTATAGTTTAAAGCTATGATGAGTTATTGTGTCCACCGCGTAAACCCCTTTTTTCGAAATACTTTCGCCCGTCAATTATATATCAACTATTTTTTAATGTATCAACTAAAAAAATACCGAGTTATTTTTTAATAAAGTTAGAATTATTTGGATAAAATGAATGTTTATAAATTATTTAAAAAAATGTGCAAAGAATCTAAAATTTCAGCGCGTCAAATGGTACCCCTTAAAATTTTTATATTGTGTCTGTTTGGTATAGTTCCAATAGGAATTATATAATGCCACTAGCAATAGAAACAGCTTTAACAATTTGAGAAATGTTACATGAGGAGATGAGTATTTCATATGCGTTATCTACCCTATTAGAATTCTTGCGCATATCTATCTATGTAACTTCCAAAACTCGGAAACCGCAGGGCGCAGGGCTACGAAATTTTACACATGGGTTGTTGGAATGGGGGCCCATGAACGATTGAAGCAAAAAATTGAAATTGCTAAATATATATTTTTAATTTATGTTTTTGACGAATTTTTATTTATGTTTAATCCGTAATCGCGCGAGTTATAACCAGTTCTAAATCTTTACTGCAATGTAAGATATACAAAATTTTGACTATATTATGTACACCAAGCTCCAATACTAAGAAGCTGTAGCGGTAATTACGATAATTCTTTTACCTCACATGAAAATGATTAGAAGTTATTTAATTGTTCTTAATTATTAACCTTTTTTAAATAAAGAAAAACATTTTAACACAAACATCAACAAAACTTTTTACTCTATTTATTCCATTATTATAAAGATATCGTTTTATCGTCTACTGTCATAGTAACGTGATAAATGAAATTGCATTAAAAAAATGCACAGTAGTAGAAAAATATTTTCTACATATTACATAGATACATTTGGTTGTACTGATTTTTATTTTTAAGTTTGGTTTTGGAATAAAATTCATGAATTCCAGTGCGTAGAACAGGTTAAGTAACATATAAAAACAAAAGTTTTGTAAATAAAATATGTAATTTATTTTTATAAAGTAGTATAATATACAACAGTTTGATTATTAGACAGTAAATACAATCAGTTGTAAATATATGAATTATATCTTGTATGACTTCCTGTTTGAATTCGAGCACAAAAGAAATTCCTTTTTGTTAAAAGTAAATACAATATGTGTACCAAAAATATTTGTCAAAATAATATAATACACAGATATTTTTGACTGTTAGAACAGTAAACATTTCGAAAGTTACATATCGTCTTCCATGTACATGTCTTAGGTAAACAGGAAATATCGCAGGGTGATATTTTGTAATCTTCTATAAACACTTCATTGTTATTTTCTATTGGGAGAATTCAAGATTTTAAAAGACTTGTTTTCAGTCTTTCTGTTAAAATGTATTGTAAATATATGAATTATTTATATATAATTCATATATATATATATATAATACCCCGAAGTATTATATATCTACAAAAACAACTTTTCAAAAGTAAAAAAAAAGCCAAGCGTAAAAAAAAAAAAAGTTGTGGCTAAAAAATGGTGTGATATCAAATTTCCAAGCTATTATATTAGTTTTTTAACCTTTTTCCATTAAATAAGTTATCATATATATAAGTCGAGTGCCTACGTATATGTTAATAGAAATCGTTTTCTCCTGTACTAAATACATCCTAACGAGTTTCTGAAAATTCAATTTTTTTCAAATTATGCATGATGGGCTTGGCGGCCATCTTTGCATATTATTCACAAAATTCTAAGCATCCAAATCCGTAGTTAAAATCCGAAGTTCAAAATTGTTATTTAAGCAAATATTTTAAGCGTTTCATTTATAGATTTGTATGATCTGAAAATTGTGTCTTAAGATAATGATGACTTATCTTAAAGATTCATCTTATGATTTATTTTTTACAGTAATTAATAATTTCAAACTAGTAAAAATCAATTTCTCAAAATATCAGTCTTATCTAATTTATCTGTCCGTAGTTAAAATCTGTAGTTCGAAATTGTTATAAACATATTACATTGCAAACATATTACGCTTTTACTTTAGAAATTTGGGTGCTTAGAAATATGAAAAGATGGCCGCCAAGCCCATCATGCATAATTTGAAAAAAATTGAATTTTCAGAAACTCGTTAGGATGTATTTAGTACAGGAGAAAACGATTTCTATTAACATATACGTAGGCACTCGACTTATATATATGATAACTTATTTAATGGAAAAAGGTTAAAAAACTAATATAATAGCTTGGAAATTTGATATCACACCATTTTTTAGCCACAACTTTTTTTTTTTACGCTTGGCTTTTTTTTTACTTTTGAAAAGTTGTTTTTGTAGATATCATTTCTTTTTTTTTAAACAGAATAAACATAATTTAAATAATCTAAACATGAGAAATAATTTAAAATTACATTTTACTTTAGTCATTGTTTAAAAGGTTAACTAGAAATACCAGTAGATTTTTAAATTAAAATAATAACAACATACTAAATGTGGCTTGTTATAATACTTGTTATCCCCCGTTAAAAAATATCACTGACTTATCGATGAAATGAATAAAAATGCAATACGTACATAGCGTGTCAGCGCTGCATTTGAAATTAAACGTGATATCACGCTCTTTTATTATTAGCACTAGCTGGCTTCGCCCGCTAGCGGACCCCTAATTTATATCGGGGCCTCGAATCTTGTAAAACCTCGAATAAGATAAACCTCGAACCGAACGAACCTCCGACCTGGTTCTCCGCTGCCTTCGGCACCGGATAATCCCTTAATTTGCACATCGAATAGTATAAACCTCTAACCAAACTAACTTCCGACACGGGTCCCCGCTGCCTTCGGCACCGTATAGCAGTCGTGGCTCAAGTTCCATCTTCCACCACCAGGTAGCGCAATCTGTTCTGTATGAACCTCGGGCACTGAAATCTTTAAGGCTATAGATGTCGAGTCGAATGAGCTATACATCGTCGTGATCTAGCCCATAGAACCAGAGATAGAAAAGTGCCCCCTGGTGGTGAAAAAACGAACTAAAATCGGAAAGCTCTATTGATGTCGAGTCGAATGAGCCATACCCCGTCGTGATCCGACTCGTAGGAACAGATATAGGAAAGCGTCCCCTGGTGGTGAAAGCTAATCGCGCTTGGGGGACAAAAGGGGGGATGAACACCGGAGATGCATAATAGGATTAAGCGGTCACAGACCTTTCCAACGATGTATCACATGAGGGGTATGTGCAAAATTTAGAAAATACCCCCCCCCCCCCCTGCATATTATGATTAAGCGTTCACAGACTTTTCCAACGATATATCACATGAGAGGTGTCGGCAAAATTTAGAAAAGTGCCCCCTTTGGGTGGGAGGGCTGAAAGTGGGAGGATGGACCCCGAAGATACATAATATGAATAGCGGAACAATTTTTAGAATTTCTGAAAGCTGATTTTTATTTATTTATTTATTTATTTATCTATTTTTTATTTTTTGTTTATTATTATTTTATTTTTTTGCGTTGCCCTGTGCATGTTTGGAATTTTATAGCAATTTCTTAGATTTACCTTATTTTATTCAATTAAACATTGTACTGTTACAATAAATTTAAATGGAAACTTCACTTCTAAAACAAAAATAATTTAACAACTGGATTTCATTAATTTATAGGAAAACTAGCAAGCTACGCCCACTGCGCTGGTCGGTTTCTACAAATGAACCCTGAATCAAACGAAATATATCGTTTAATTTGACCTTGTATTTGAAAGCAATCTGTAAATTTACGTGGAATATCCTTCCACATTACTGAAAAATGACGCGATTGCGCTGTTATATTTTCTAATGTGCAGTCAAAATTTTAGCTATTAAGGACCAACTCTTTTATTTGGTCATTTACAGTTAGGGTTTGTTAAGAATGATAAAACTATATGCAATATACTAAAACCATCACTAAAAATTATCGAAATAACAATGCAAACAAATTAACTAACAAAATCCATTCAGAAGAAGTTTTTATAAAGGCTAATCTTTGATAATCTGATTATTGAACTTTTCCACATAATTCTAAAACAACAAAACGATATAAAATATACTAAAACAATCCTTACAAATTATCTACTTAACAATGCAAGTCGCAAAAAATACGCCCAGTAAAAACTATCAAAAAGGCTAATATTTCGGAATCGGGTTCACTTGACTATATAACCTTCACACATAACTGTTGGACTAAGCAACGTAGGACAATATATAGTACATTAAAACCATTTCTGAAATAGCATCTAACTAACAATGCAATTCTCATCAAAATCCGTTCAGTAGAACTTTTTTAGAAGGCTAATCTTTCATAATCGGAATCAAATATTGAAAAGGCTAATATTTGATTAAAAAAAATGGTCACCCGATTTTCGAATTTCCCCCTATAATTCTAGAACTAAGCAACGTTATATAATAAAACGTTCCTTAGAAAATTATTTAACAGTATAGGTTCCATCGAAATACATTCGGCAAAATCTTTTAAAAAGGCTAATCTTTCATAATCGGATTGATCTGATTATAGAACTTCCAAGAATAATTATATAACTAAGCTACGTAGAACGATATGTTATACAATAAAACCTTCCCTTAAAAATTATCTTAGTTTAAGTTCTACGAAAATGCATTCAGCAGAACTCGAGTTATAAGCAGCCGGAACGAAATTTCATATATGTAGAAGTAAATAGAAGTATATTGCCATTAATATAGTTTGCATTTGAATAAAAAAAGGTACTTTTCGGTTAGCCGGGCGCCAGTGATATATGAACACACACACACACATATATATATATATATATATATATATATATATATATATATATTCATACATATAAGTGTATAATATATATGTATGTATATACATGTATTTGTGTAGATATATGTGTATATATGTGTGTGTATATATATATACATGTATATATATATATATATATCACTGGCGCCCGGCTAACCAAAAAGTACCAAAAAAAAAAAAAATACTGCGAAAATGCAGTCGTACACTTGAAAAAAAAAACACCTTTTGGCCTAAAATCTCTCATCAAAACTGTTTTTCTTTTTTTTCTTTTCTTTCTTTTAAAAAAAAATAAAATTAGTAACAGTTGTTTCTTTTATTTTTCCAGATGTATAGCCATTTCAATTCTTTCTGCAACAAAAAAAGACACTTTTTGGCTTAAAATCAAATTGTTTGGGGTCAAAAGTAAAATCAAAATCGCCAAAAACAAAAGATAAATCGCCAAATTTGTTTCAATAGAAATCTTGCCCCTTGAATAATTTTTTAAGCATTATGAACATTTCTAATATTTAAATTAAATATTTTCGTTTTATAATATTCTTTCATCAAAACTCTTTTTTTTTTCTTTCTTTCTTTCTTTTTTTTTTTTTTTTAAATAAAATTAGTAACAGTTTTTCTTTTATTTTTCGAGATGTATAGCCTTTTCATTTCTTTCTGCAACAGTAATGATCGCCAAAAAATTAGCAATGGTTACCTTTTCGGCCAAAATAACAGAACTTTCTATCATAATTCGATAGCTAATATACGTAGAACGTTGTGTTACATACTAAAACCTTCCCTGAAAAATTATCTCTCGAACAGTGTAAGTTCCATCAAATTCCATTCAGCAGATCTCGAGTTATAAAGGAACGGAACGAAATTTCCGTTTGTGTTTTATATATATAGCGAGTCGCTAGCCTCGTATATATAGTAGACTAGCAAGCTACGCCCGCTGCGCTGGTCAGTTTCTACAAATGAACCTTGAAGCAAACAAAATATATCGTTTAATTTGACCTTGTATTTGAAAGCAATCTGTATATTTACCTGGAATATCCTTCCACATTACTGAAAAATGACGTGATTGCGCTATTATATTTTCTAATGTGCAGACAAAATTTTAGCTGTTAAGGACCAACTCTTTTATTTGGTCATTTACAGTTAAGGTTTGCTAAAGAATGATAAAACTATATGCAATATACTAAAACCATCACTAAAAATTATCGAACTAACAATGCAAACTAATTAACAAAATCCATTCAGTAGAAGTTTTTATAAAGGCTAATCTTTTATAATCGGGTTCATCTGATAATAGAACTTTTCCACGTAATTCTAAAACAGAACAATATAAAATATACTAAAACCATCCTTACAAATTATCTACTTAACAATGCAAGTCGCAAAAAATACGTCCAATAAAAACTTTCAAAAAGGCTAATCTTTCGGAATCGGGTTCTCCTGACTGTATAACCTTCACACAACTGTTTGACTAAGCAGCGTAGAAAAATATGTAGTACATTAAAACCATTCCTGAAATAGCATCTGACTAACAATACAATTCTCATCAAAATCCGTCCAGTAGAACTTTTTCAGAATGCTAATCTTTCATAATCCGAATCAAATACTGAAAAAGCTAATATTTGATAAAAAAAATATCACCTGATTTTCGAATTTCCCCCTATAATTCTAGAACTAAGCAACGTAGAATGATATGTTATATAATAAAACTTTCCTTAGAAAGTTATCTAACAGTGTAGGTTTCATCGAAATCCATTCGGCAAAATCTTTTAAAAAGGCTAATATTTCATAAACGGATTGATCTGATTATAGAACTTCCCAGAATAATTCTATAACTAAGCTACGCAGAACGGTATGTTATACAATAAAACCTTCCCTGAAAAATTATCTTATACAGTTTAAGCTCTACGAAAATCCATTCAGCAGAACTCGAGTTATAAGCAGCCGGAACGAAATTTCATATATGTAGAAGTAAATAGAAATATATTGCCATTAATATAGTTTGCATTTGAATTTAAAAAAAGGTACTTTTCGGTTAGCCGGGCGCCAGTGATCGTACACTTGAAAAAAAAAAGCACCTTTTGGCTTAAAATCTCTCATCAAAACTGTTTTTCTTTTCTTTCTTTTTTTTAAATAAAATTAATAAGAGCTTTTTCTTTTATTTTTCCAGCTGTATAGCCATTTCAATTCTTTCTGCATCAAAAAAAAAAAAAAAAAAAAAAAAAAAAAAAAGACACCTTTTGGCTTAAAATCAAATTGTTTAGGATCAAAAGTAAAATCAAAATCGCCAAAAACAAAAGATAAATCGCGAAATATTGTTTTGATAGCAATCTTGCCCCTTGAATAATTTTTTAAGCATTGCGAACATTCCCAATCATGTTGAAATTAAATATTTTCGTTTTATAATATTCTCTCATCAAAACTCTTTTTTCTTTCTTTTTCTTTTTTTTTTTTAATTAATTTAACACAGTTTTTCTTTTATTTTTGGAGATGTATAGCCTTTTCATTTCTTTCTGCAACAATAATGATCGCCAAAAAAATAGCAATGGTAACCTTTTCGGCCAAAATAACAAATGTAAAAAATGAAATTATTTACGACATCACATTAAAAACCTCAAAAATAACAGTATTTCTCCACTGTTTAATGGATGTTATTATACATATAAACCTTCCTCTTGAATCACTCTATCTATTAAAAAAAACCGCATCAAAATCCGTTGCGTAGTTTTAAAGATTTAAGCGTACATAGGGATATAGGGACAGAAAAAGCGACTTTGTTTTATACTATGTAGTGATGATGACGTGAAAGGTATTCCTGCGAACGAAATGCCTGTCCTTTACCGTGTTTTTTTATTTTTAGAAATAAATGAATCACATTTAATTCATTTCAAAATTTTTGTTTACGTTTGGAAAGAAATTTTAAATGGCGATAACTCTTAATGTATACATTTTAGAAGGTACATCTTCCCTCAAAAACTAATTTATTTTTAAAGATCTTTCTAAAAACGTAAATTATATATTTAAAATATTTTAAAGCATAAACACTACGTCTGATTACTTTATTTTATAATATTTATAAGAACACGCATTTTATCACACAATTAAATACACTAAACAAACATGAGTGAAAAATTGACCTGGGCCTGGACTCGAACCTGGGACCTTATGCGTACCACGCCGACGCTCTGCGACTGAGCTACCCAGATTCATATCCGTAACCGGCAATTTCTCATACTTATTCATGTTAGAAACAATCATCTGCCACAGTTTGCAGTCATATTTAATTATTTGATAAAATATGTGTTCTTATAATTGTGAAGTTTTATTTAAAAAAAAAATATCTTCAGAAGAAAATGGCTGACTTGCAGATGAAATTTGATGTGGTTATATTATAACCTGTAACTGATTTGTGCTATTTTAATACAGATGGTACATGGTCGTTGGCGGGTTTTATCTCTGTTTTGGCATAATTTTTTAATCGCCAAGTTAATTAACAATTTTTGCTAATTAAGGATAGAAAATATTTTTTTTACACTGAATTTTATAAGAGCACATAGATTACGTAATTACTTGTCCAAAAATGCAATCCTTTTTTTATTCTGCCCAATATTAAGGCCTGTAGCTTGTTTGAAAAAAAAAAGTTTGACGAAGAAAATAGTGATCATTTTAAGTAACTCGACGTTTTTAAAAAAAAGCTATATCTCTGTTTATAAATCACTTATGAAGATGAGTTTGGTCTTAAATTGAAGAAATTCTTCCTTAGATTCTTCTAGTTTTCATTTTTTTTTTCTACGACGCTTGGTTTGTTTGATATCTGATATTTTAATCTGGCATGTTTTGTCGATTTAACATTGCGAAGTTGCTTTCTGTATATAAGTATCTACAAAAACAACTTTTCAAAAGTAAAAAAAGGCCAAGCGTAAAAAAAAAGTTGTGGCTAAAAAATGGTGTGATATCAAATTTCCAAGCTATTATATTACTTTTTTAACTTTTTCCATTAAATAAGTTATCATATATATAAGTCGATTGCCTACGTATATGTTAATAGAAATCATTTTCTCCTGTACTAAATACATCCTAACGAGTTTCTGAAAATTCAATTTTTTTTCAAATTATGAATGATGGGCTTGGCGGCCATCTTTGCATATTATTCACAAAATTCTAAGCATCCAAATCCGTAGTTAAAATCCGAAGTTCAAAATTGTTATTTAAGCAAATATTTTAATATATTGTTTCATTTATAGATTTGTATGCTCTGAAAATTGTGTCTTAAGATAATGATGACTTATCTTAAAGATTCATCTTATGATTTATTTTTAGAGTAATTAATAATTTCAAACTAGTAAAAAATTAATTTCTCAAAATATCAGTCTTATCTAATTTATCTATCCGTAGTTAAAATCTGAAGTTCGAAATTGTTATAAACATATTACATTGCAAACATATTACGCTTTTACTTTAGAAATTTGGGTGCTTAGAAATATGGAAAGATGGCCGCCAGGCCCATCTTGCATAATTTGAAAAAAATTGCATTTTCAGAAACTCGTTAGGATGTATTTAATACAGGAGAAAACGATTTCTATTAACATATACGTAGGCACTCGACTTATATATATGATAACTTATTTAATGGAAAAAAGTTAAAAAAGTAATATAATAGCTTGGAAATTTGATATCACACCATTTTTTAGCCACAACTTTTTTTTTTTTTTACGCTTGGCCTTTTTTTACTTTTGAAAAGTTGTTTTTGTAGATATCATTTCTTTTTTTTTTAAACAGAATAAACATAATTTAAGTAATCTAAACATGAGAAATAATTTAAAATTACATTTTACTTTCAGTCATTGTTTAAAAGGTTAACTAGAAATACCAGTAGATTTTTCAATTAAACAAATAACAACATACTAAATGTGGCTTGTTATAATACTTGTTATCCCCCGTTAAAAAATATCACTGACTTATCGATGAAATGAATAAAAATGGTATACGTACATAGCGTGTCAGCGCTGCATTTGAAATCAAACGTGATATCACGCTCTTTTATTATTAGCAAAGGCTGGCTGCGCCTGCTAGCGGGCCCCTAATTTACATCGGGGCCTCGAATCTTGTAAAACTTCGAATAAGATAAACCTCGAACCGAACGAACCTCCGACCTGGTTCCCCGCTGCCTTCGGCACCGGATAATCCCTTAATTTGCACATCGAGTAGTATAAAACTCTAACCAAACTAACTTCCGACACGGGTCCCCGCTGCCTTCGGCACCGTAGAGCAGTCGTGCTGTGCACGCTCAAGTTCCATCTTCCACCACCAGGTAGCGCATTCTGTTCTGTATGAACCTCGGGCACTGAAATCGTTAAGGCTATTATAGATGTCGAGTCGAATGTGCTATACCCCGTCGTGATCTAGCCCATAGAACCAGAGATAGAAAAGTGCCTCCTGGTGGTGAAAAAACGAACTAAAATCGGAAAGCTCTATCGATGTCGAGTCGAATGAGCCATATCCCGTCGTGATCCGACCCATAGAAACAGAGATAGAAAATCGTCCCCTGGCGGTGAAAGCTAATCGCGTTTGGGTGGCAAAAGGGGGGATCCTTTACTGTCAGTGTACTTTTTGAAGGTCCAGGGATTTGTCAATCCAAATTTTTTATCTTGAGGAGGCTAATTTTTTCTCTTCTATTTTTGCATGAAGAACCACACGAGTTTAGTGAGGAAAGAACACATAATCTATAATCTGCCTTTTTGAACACCGGAGATGCATAATAGGATTAAGCGGTCACAGACCTTTCCAACGATGTATCACATGAGGGGTATGTGCAAAATTTAGAACACCCCCCCCCCTGCATATTATGATTAACCGTTCACAGACCTTTCCAACAATATATCACATGATAGGTGTCGGCAAAATTTAGAAAAGCTGAAAGTGGGAGGATGGACCCCGAAGATACATAATATGAATAAGCGGTCACAGGCCTTTCGAACAATATATCACATGAGTAGTGTCGGAGGGGGCACAAAATGTGGGGTGACACCTGTGGTGCATAACACGAATAAGTGGTCACAGCCCTTTGTAACGATATGTGACATGACGGATATTGTTAAATTTAGAAAAGTGCCCCCCCCCGTTGTGTAGGCAAAACGCGCTCCGCCCCTCCCTATAATTTTTGACGCGGCTTTATTTTTTAAATTTATGTTATGTGTTATAAAATATCGTAAAGTTTCAAACAGATAGCCTTATTATCCTTCCTAATTTTGTTCACACCCCTCCCCATCCCCTCCCGGAAATGTGACGCGCCATTCTTTTTTATAAATTTTTTATCATGTGTTATAAACTATCTTTAAGTTTAAAACAGATCGCATTGGAATTTAATATATTTGCTGAAATTACTATTATATATATAATAATATAGAAATAAACCCTCCTTTAGCTTGTAATTAAGATATATGAACAATTTTTAGAATTTCAAAAAGCTGATTTTTATTTATTTATTTATTTATTTATCTATTTATTTATTTTTTGTTTATTTATTTATTTATTTTTTGCGTTTCCCTGTGCATGTTTGGAATTTCTTAGCAATTTCTTAGATTTACAATATTTTATTCAATTAAACATTATACTGTTAAATAAATTTAATTGGAAACTTCACTTCTAAAACAAAAATAATTTAACAACTGGATTTCATTAATTTATAGGAAAATGACGTGAAAGGTATTCCTGCGAACGAAATGCCTGACCTTTACCGTGTTTTTTTTTTATTTTTAGAAATAAATGAATCACATTTAATTCATTTCAAAAATTTTGTTTACGTTTGGAAAGAAATTTTAAATGGCGATAACTCTTAATGTATACATTTTAGAAGGTACATCTTCCCTCTAAAACTAATTTATTTTTAAAGATCTTTCTAAAAACGTTAATTATATATTTAAAACATAAACACTACGTCTGATTACTTTATTTTACAATATTTATAAGAACACGCATTTTATCAGACAATTAAATACACTAAACAAACGTGAGTGAAAAATTGACCTGGACCTGGACTCGAACCTGGGACCTTATGCGTACCATGCCGACGCTGTGCGACTGAGCTACCCAGATCCATATCCATGACCGGCAATTTCTCATACTTATTCATGTTAGAAACAATCATCTGCCACAGTTTGCAGTCATATTTAATTGTTTGATAAAATGTGTGTTCTTATAATTGTGAAGTTTTATTTAAAAAAAAATATCTTCAGAAGAAAATGGCTGACTTGCAGATGAAATTTGATGTGGTTATAACCTGTAACTGATTTGTGCTATTATAATACAGACTAGCCGCCACTGGCGACCAGTTTGGTCTCCCTTAAATGTATGTTAAGCATTGAAACACGTTACTTTTATTCATAATTTAATTTTTTTTCCGTAATCCTTCGCCAAACCGAAAGATTCTAATAGACAAATCAAGAACTTTTGCGATCATGGTAGCATTTTGCATATTTTTTGTTGTTATGTATTTCATCTTCCATGATAAAAACCGCTTAACCAACTTAAGCATTTGTCCTTCATGTCCGTTTGCTTATCAGTTGCAATATGTTCTCTAAGGCGGAGATTCTTAAACATATTAAGTAATTTTTCGTAATTGGGTCCATTGCCAATTGGCGTATTTTAGTTAATACGATTTGTTCCAATGAAGTCTATTTTGTGAAAGTCTTTAATGATATCCACATTTACACTGAACCATATTGTTGCTAATATTTATTTTTGTTTTTCGTTAACTTTGGCTGTAGACTCGATTGCGAAAGATTATAAATTCTATCATTATTCTCATCTAAAACGTCTTGAGTAATGTGCCATAATCGGGCTACATATTATTACACGTAATTTTCGAGTATGGTTTGGTGGAAAATTGAACTTTTGAAGGCCAGTTTTGATAATCGCATTCGCTTTAAACCATATTTTCTGTCAGGACTTTTGACCCATGACGTACTATCTGATTAAAATTCACGAACTTCCTTTTAGATGCCTTGTACGACTTTGTTTTTCTCTGCTCCCCTTTCTTGATATAGTTCAAGAGTTTTTATAATAGCGTAATTCTCTTATTTCGGCATGTCTGCTTAATGTCTACTGACTATTAAGATTCGTAACAGGTAAAATACGCCGCGCCAACATTGGTACCTATAATTCTAATTACAGCAACCCGTTTTTTCTCTCTATATTGTAACTCTATAGTTAATATTACGTAGTAGAAATATAAAAGACTATTGAAGACGGTTCTATTGATGTAGTAGGTATAGATATGTATAGTATATTCATGGGTATATAATATGTGATTAGAATATATATCTCATATTCATTCCGGTGGATATAACATACCCCAAATAAAACTTCTACCTTAAATGTCTAATCTAAAAACCATCAATATGATTTTATGTGTTTAGTAAGTGTATACAAAAAAAAATTTCTGTATTATTTTACTTTAATTCTATATTATTAACCATTTTTAATGATGGGTCCTTTTGGGTACAGTTGTCGCAGACGCACCGGGGTATCATTTTGGCGCCAAAATGGCGATTTTATACCTGGCCAACCCGGCGTTTTCGGCTAGATTTTGCTTCGTATGGCAACCTGGTACAGCAGATTCCGCATGCTTTATAATAAATTAAATATTGTGTGTTTTATAACAAATTAATGATTGTGTGCGTTTTTAAATAAAATTGTGTGTTTTTTTTAAATATAAAATGACTTATTTCATAATAAAATAAAAGTAACATGTTGTTTTAGCAATCTCTAACAGGTGTCTGAAAATGGGATTTTCTGGTCAATATGGCGCAAAACAAAAATCGCGCCAACCCCGGAGCGTCTGCGACAGCTTTTTCAATTTAAAATGCATGCCGTTCGCATTTTTCATTTAAAATAGAAAATAGAAAAATAAAAAATAGGTACTTTTCCGTTATACGGACACGATGCCAAAATGTATGCTAATGCATAATGTATGTAAATGTATGTATTAAATGTATGTAAATGCATGCTTGGCGACAATGGTGTCCGTATAACGGAAAAGTACCAAAAAAATAATATCATAAATCAAAACATTTGATTTCAGAATCAAAGTATCGTTTCTAATTTGCACACGTGAAGAATAAAAGCTGGTATTGGCGATTTTAAAAATGATATTGGCGAGATTTGCACCCAAATAACATAAAAGTACTTAATGATGTTATGTATTTTATAAATGTATATTAAATTACTATTTGGAACGCGATTGGTCATTAACAATGGTAAATATGATTGGCAATTAACAATCATTTTAGGTGATCTCTCTTCCTGCCACGTATAATACATAAATATCAAATTAACTGACAATTCGTTTCGAAATTTGATTCATTAAATATTATTACATGACTTGTATTTGTTTACATTCAACTTTGTCAAGAAAAGATTCCGAAGGAAGTTGAGTTGTACAGCACTTTATCAAGCAAAATTATGGTAAACTTTGATGGTCTTACAGGTCCTGGTGCGAATTACTTTTTTGACACCAGGCAGCGCTCCAAAAAATCATTCATGGAAAACTTATTTTATGAACGATTATCTCCATGGTTTAATGGTTTAATATTTTAAAACTTCACGACGAATGAATCTTTTTTTTTTTTTTTGTTTACTTTCATGGATAGAGAATTTGAACTGCGAAGCTAATTTCAACTGAAGTTATTGCAGAATATACACCTAATTGAACGTAAGTCATCTCTCAAATATTAATTTATTTTGAACGATCTTTCTAAAAATGTACCTTTTATGCAGTTTTATTAGAAAAATAATTATGAATAAAAATGGCCGCCTGGCATACGAAAAAGCGATGCGGGCTTTCCGGAACTGTTGATGACAGTCACATGACTTACGGTTTTATTATAGAGACTAGCCGCCACTGGCGACCAGTTTGGTCTCCCTTAAATGTATGTTAAACATTGCAACACGTTACATTTATTCATAATTTAATTTTCCCTTAATCCTTCGCCAAATCGGAAGATTCTAATAGACAAATCATGAACTTTTGCGATCATGGTAGCATTTCGCATATTTTTTGGGCACAAATGTCACATACGCACGTTGGCGCGATTCCCCCCCCCCTCCCCCGCCAATTTGGCGAAAACTTTGTTATGGAAATTGTTGTTTATTTACTTTTATTTTTTATTTTAATTCTATAAATTATTTTTGATATGTATATCAATATTTATTTACAACAAACTATCATTTATTTATTTTTATTCTTTTTTTTAATTATGAGTATTTTTGTTAGCCGGGAGCAGATGATAATTCGCCAAATATCGTTCCCATCACCGTCATTCATACTACAATTAATTTAATTTTAAATTATATACCTGTCACTCATTTCATTTAAAATACTTAACTTTAATCTAAAATGCTTATATTACATAAATTTAAAATACTTCACACTTTTCATTTAAAAGAGAAAATAAATAAATAAATAAGAAATAATATCATAAATCAAAACATTTGATTTCAAAATCAAAGTATCATTTCTAATTTGTACACGCGATAAATAAAAGCTGTATGAGCGATTTTAAAAATGCTAAAAATCTGATTCATTAAATATTATTACATGAGTTCAATTTACGTCAAGAAAAGGTCCGAAAGTTGAGTTGTATAGCACATAATTATGGTAAACTTTGATTGTCTCACTGGTGCGAATTATTTTTTTGACGCGAGGCAGCGGTCCAAAAATTCATTCGCGGAGAACTTGCTTTGCGAATGATTACCTCCATGATTTAATATTTTAAATGTTCACGACGAATCAATCTTTTTTTTTGTTTACTTTTATGAATAGAGAATTTGAACTGCGAATCTTTCGACTGAAGTTATTGCAGAATATATACATAATTGAACGCAAGTCATCTCTCAAATATTAATTTATTTTGAACGATCTTTCTTAAAATGTAACTTTTATGCAGTTTATTCGAAAAAATAATTTTGAATAAAAATGGCCGCTTGGCATATGAAAAAGCGATGCGGCATCCCGGAACTGTTGACGACAGTCACATTGGTACATGGTCGTTGGCATGTTTTATCTCTGTTTTGGCATAATTTTTTAATCGCCAAGTTAATTAACAGTTTTTTGCTAATTAAGGATAGAAAATAATATTTTTTTACACTGAATTTTATAAAAGCACATAGATTACGTAATTACTTGTCCAAAAATGCAATCCTTTTTTTATTCTGTCGAATATTAAGGTCTGTAGGTTGTTTGAAAAAAAAAAGTTTGACGAAGAAAAAAGTGATCATTTTAAGTATCTCGACGTTTTTAAAAAAAATCTATATCTCTGTTTATAAATCACTTATGAAGATGAGTTTGATCTTAAATTGAAGAAATTCTTCATTAGATTCTTCTAGTTTTCGTTTTTTTTTTCTGCGACGCTTGGTTTATTTGATATCTGATATTTTAATCTGGCATGTTTTGTCGATTTAACATTGCGAAGTTGATTCCTGTAAATAAGCAGTAGCGGTCTAGTTCAGTTCTTGGCGTTGTTTGTGTGGCGTTTTTTTTTTTAAGCTTGGCTTCTTGGCGTTGTTTGTGTGGCGTTTTTTTTTTTTAAGCTTGGCTTGGCAGAGCGACCGCCCTGTTTGATCTATATCTATATATATATATATATATATATCTACAAAAACAACTTTTCAAAAGTAGAAAAAGCCAAGCGTAAAAAAAAAAAAAAAAAAAAAAAAAAAAAAAAAAAAAAAAAAAAGTTGTGGCTAAAAAATGGTGTGATATCAAATTTCCAAGCTATTATATTACTCATTTAACTTTTTTCCATTAAATAAGTTGTCATATATATAAGTCGAGTGCCTACGTATATGTTAATAGAAATCGTTTTCTCCTGTACTAAATACATCCTAACGAGTTTCTGAAAATGCAATTTTTTTCAAATTATGCAAGATGGGCTTGGCGGCCATCTTTCCATATTATTCACAAAATTCTAAACACTCAAATCCGTAGTTAAAATCCGAAGTTCAAAATTATTATTTAAGCAAATGTTTTACGCGTTTAATTTATAGACTTGTATGCTCCGAAACTTGTGTCTTAAGATAATGATGACTTATCTTAAAGATTCATCTTATGATTTATTTTTTAGAGTAATTAATAATTTTAAACTAGTAAAAATCAATTTCTCAAAATATCAGTCTTATCTAATTTATCTGTCCGTAGTTAAAATCTGAAGTTCGAAATTGTTATAAACATATTACAGTGCAAACATATTACTCTTTTACTTTAGAAATTTGGATGCTTAGAAATATGGAAAGATGGCCGCCAGGCCCATCTTGCATAATTTGAAAAAAATTGCATTTTCAGAAACTCGTTAGGATGTATTTAGTACAGGAGAAAACGATTTCTATTAACATATACGTAGGCACTCGACTTATATATATGATAACTTATTTAATGGAAAAAAGTTAAATAAGTAATATAATAGTTTGGAAATTTGATATCACACCATTTTTTAGCCACAACTTTTTTTTTTTTTTTTTTTTTTTTTTTTTTACGCTTGGCTTTTTCTACTTTTGAAAAGTTGTTTTTGTAGATATCATTTATTTTTTTTAAAATAGATTAAACATAATTTAAATAATCTAAACATGAGAAATAATTTAAAATTACATTTTACTTTCAGTCGTTGTTTAAAGGGTTAACTAGAAATACCGGTAGATTTTTCAATTAAACTAAATACACTCTTAAAAACAACATACTAAATGTGGCTTGTTATAATACTTGTTATCCTCCTTTAAAAAATATCACTGACTTATCCATGAAATGAATAAAAATGGAATACGTACATAGCGTGTCAGTGCTGCATTTGATATGAAACGTGATATCACGCTCTTTTATTATTAGCACTAGCTGGCTTCGCCCACTAGTGGGCCCTTAATTTACATCGGGGCCTCGAATCTTGTAAAACCTCGAATAAGATAAACCTCGAACCGAACGAACCTCCGACCAGGTTCCCCGCTGCCTTCGGCACCGGATAATCCCTTAATTTGCACATCGAATAGTATAAACGTCTACCCGAACGAACCTCCGACATGGGTCCCCACTGCCTTCGGCACCGTATAGCAGTCGTGCTGCGCACGCTCAAGTTCCATCTTCCACCACCAGGTAGCGCAATCTGTTCCATATGAACCTCGGGCACTGAAATCGTTAAGGCTATAGATGTCGAGACGAATGAGCTATACCCCGTCGTGATCCAGCCCATAGAACCAGAAATAGGAAAGTGCCCCCTGGTGGTGAAAAAGCGAACTAAAATCAGAAAGCTATATCGAAGTCGAGTCGAATGAGCCATACCCCGTCGTGATCCGACCCATAGAAACAGAGATAGGAAAGTGCCCCCTGGTGGTGAAAAAACGAACTAAAATCAGAAAGCTCTATCGAAGTCGAGTCGAATGAGCCATACCCCGTCGTGATCCGACCCATAGAAACAGAGATAGGAAAGCGTCCCCTGATGGTGAAAGCTAATCACGTTTAGGGTCAAAGTGGGGAGATGAACACCGGAGATGCATAATAGGATTAAGCGGTCACAGACCTTTCCAAAAATGTATCACATGAGGGGTATGTGCAAAATTTAGAACCCCCCCCTCCCTGCATAGTATGATTAAGCGTTCACAGACCTTTCCAACGATATATCACATGAGTAGTGTCGGGGGGGGGGAGGGGCGCAAAATGTGAGGGTGACACCTGTGATGCATAACAGGAATAAGTTGTCACAGCCCTTTGTAACGATATGTGACATGACGGATATCGTTAAAATTTAGAAAAGTGTCCTCCCCCTTGTGTAGGCAAAACACGCTGCGCCCCTCCCTATAATTTTTGACGCGGCTTTATTTTTAAAATTTATGTTATGTGTTATAAAATATCGTAAAGTTTCAAACAGATAGCCTTATTATACTTCCTAATTTTGTTCACGCCCCTCCCCATCTCCTCCCCAAAATGTGACGCGCCACTCTTTTTTATAATTTTTTTTATCATGTCCTATAAACTATCTTAAAATTTAAATCAGATCGCATTGGAATTTAATATATTTGCTGAAATTACTATTATATATAGAATAATATAGAAATAAACCCTCCTTTAGCTTGTAATTAAGATATACGAACAATTTTTAGAATTTCTGAAAGCTGATTTTTATTTATTTATTTATCTATTTTTTTATTTTTTGTTTATTTATTTATTTATTTATTTTTGCGTTGCCCTGTGCATGTTTGGAATTTCTTAGCAATTTCTTAGATTTACATTATTTTATTCAATTAAACATTGTACTGTTACAATAAATTTAAATGGAAACTTCACTTCTAAAACAAAAATAACACAGGCCTACAAAATTTAACTTTTTATCTGGGGTTTTCATGAATTTATGTAAATTATAAGAAATCTGCTATGCTTATTTCAAAATAATATCCATTTTTATGTATCACGTCAGGATTTCTTTCAATTAAGAAACTAAGAATTCGGAATTTGAGAATATACAATTTACACAACATTCATTTAAAAATGTACAAAAAAAATCAGATAAATAAATAAAATCATATATACATATATAAATGTGTGTGCATGTTTTATAAGAAATTATATTCTAGTATATATAGTAAAATTACTTTTCTTTATTATCAAAAGAACGCTTGTATCCTTTAGATTTTGAAGCTGGTTTAGTGTCTCTTTTTCATCCCCAGCAGTATCAGCCAACATATTTACATTCCAGTGTCCTTGATAGCGTTTTTCTTTGCATTTTATGTCCTCTCACCTTGTTCTTCACTCATTTCACCAAGATTTTCAGGAAAACATTCAAGATAGGGGTGCAGAAAATGCATTTTTAAACTCATGTTACAACCTAGTTTTTGAAAGTTTTGAACCATTTTTCTCAATGATCGTTGCGTAGTTAGGATCTTTGTAATTTCCTAAACATTTCTGAGTAACGTGTTTGAAACTAACCCATGCATCTTTCTCGATTGATTTAATTTTTTCCTCAAAATTTTCGTCCTTCATTAACCATCTCATATCTGGGCCAACGAACACATCTTCTTTGATTTTACCTTCCGATAAATGTGGAAAAACTTCATTTAAATATCGAAAACTATCCCCTGTTTATCTAAGGTTTTTACGAATTGTTTCATTAAACCTAATTTAATGTGCAGGGGAGGCAAGAGACTTCTTTTGGATCAACTAAGTTCTGCCGAATCACTTTTTTTATATATCCTGGATTTATACAACCTCTTGATGCCATATTGCTATAAGAAACTGACAAAACAAACGTAAGATATAAATAAACGAACAAAATAAATGCATGTTCTCACTACATGCGCGGGAGAAAATTGCGCCTTCTCAGGAAAATATCAATACATAAAGTGGCGCCATCTATATTTATATTTCACATCCTTTAGTGCAGTATTGTATTTTAACATTTATTACTGTCACTTTACTAAGAAATTAAGGCTTAGATGCTTTACACTCACGCTAAAAAAAAAAAAATTAATCGGTTAAAAAAAAGAAAAAAGTCGCCAAATTTAGGGGATTTTTCCCTTTAATGGCAACCTAGCCATAGTATTAAGTTATTCGTTTGGCGCAGTCTTGGAAATCGCGCCAACCAAACAGTCGCCAATCTTTTGTTTACATTTTAGCGTGAGTGTAACACATCTGTTCCGAAATTAATTTTTGTTTTTATTAAAAATGTATCTTATTTAATAAATATTACACATTGATTTTATTAAGAGGCACCCTCTTCTTTTCTTTTTTGTGAAAAAACTGTGGGTGTTAGAAAAAAAAACTAATGTCATATTTGTGATCAGCGTGACTGATTTACTAAGAAAAAAGTGCCATTCTTTAAACCCCAGATTTGTCATTAATTTATAGGAAAATGACGTGAAGGGTATTCTGCGAACGAAATGCCTGTCCTTTACCGTGTTTTTTTTTCTTTTTTTTTTTTTTTTTTTTTTTTTTTTTTTTTTTTTAAGAAATAAATGAATCACATTTAATTCATTTCAAAAATTTTGTTTACGTTTGGAAAGAAATTTTAAATGCCGATAAGTCTTAATGTATAGAATTTTAGAAGGTACATCTTCCCTCAAAAAATAATTTATTTTTAAAGATCTTTCTAAAAACGTAAATTATATATTAAAAATATTTTTTAAAGCAAAAACACTACGTCTGATTACTTTATTTTACAACATTATAAGAACACGCATTTTATCAGACAATTAAATACACTAAACAAACATGAGTGAAAAGTTAACCGGGGGCAGGTCTCGAACCTGGGACCTTGTGCATGCCGTGTTGACGCGCTGCGACAGAGCCACCCAGACCGATATCCTTGAGCGGCAATTTCTCATACTTATTCATGTTGGAAACAGTCATCTACTACAATTTGCAGTCATATTTAATTGTCTGATAAAATGTGTGTTCTTATAATTATGAAGTTTTATTTATTTTTTTTAAATATCTTCAAAAGAAAATGGCTGACTTTCAGATGAAATTTGATGTGGTTATATTATAACCTGTAACTGATTTTTTCTATTTTAATACAGATGGTGCATGGTCGTTGGCGGGTTTTATCTCTGTTTTGGCATAATTTTTTAATCGCCAAGTTAATTAACAGTTTTTTGCTAATTAAGGATAGAAAATATTTTTTTTACACTGAATTTTATAAAAGCACATAGATTACGTAATTACTTGTCCAAAAATGCAATCCTTTTTTTATTCTGCCCAATATTAAGGCCTGTAGCTTGTTTGAAAAAAAAAGTTTGACGAAGAAAAAAGTGATCATTTTAAGTAACTCGACGTTTTAAAAAAAAAGCTATATATCTGTTTATAAATCACTTATGAAGATGAATTTGGTCTTAAATTGAAGAAATTCTTCCTTAGATTCTTCTAGTTTTCGTTTTTTTTTCCTACGACGCTTGGTTTGTTTGATATCTGATATTTTAATCTGGCATGTTTTGTCGATTTAACATTGCGTAGTTGCTTTCTGTATATAAGCATTAGCGGTCTTTATTCCAGTTCTTGGCGTTGTTTGTGTGGCGTTTTTTTTTAAAGCTTGGCTGGGCAGAGCGACCGCCCTGCTTGATATAGATAGATATAGATATAGATATATATATAATACTTCGGTTATTGTAAAGGTATATTAAACGTTTAATTACATAAACATTTAAAAATATTCAATGATTTCAAAATAAACATTAAAATCTCCATCGTATTGTTTGGTAGTATGATATCAAATACAATACCAAATGTAATATCTTCATTCCTAACAGACGTAATGTGTTCTAATTATAATGACATAAATTACTGTAACTCAATTTGTGAACGTGTAAAAGTAAAAGTAAATATTTAATTTCAATACAGTCATTGAAAACAATCAATATAAAAATAGTATATAAAGTTTTCTTTAAATCTTACATTTTTATTTTATTTTAAATGGCTTTGTTTTTCATTATTTCCTTTTAAATTATATATGTATATATATATATATATATATATATATATATATATATATATATATATATATATATATATATATAGAGAGAGAGAGAGAGAGAGAGAGAGAGAGAGAGAGAGAGTACAAAGCGAAAAGAGAAATAAAATAGAATAAAATGAAAAATATTTAAAAGATATGAATAAAAAAGTATTGAAGAACTTGGAAGTGAGATAGACTTTAAAATAAATGATAAAATTTGGAAAAAATAAGTATCACTTGTTAAAATCTGGATAATGTCCATTCAAATTAATGAACAAAAATGTATGTTACATAAATCCAATTTACGGTTAAAAGCCAAAATAAAACAAGAAGTTGACAACATGGAGATACATATTAAATTTATTTTATAAAATTAAAAACTAACAGTAGAGACAATTTTTGAAAAATGGTTAATGATTATCATAAAACTGAAAATAATAAGATTGAAAAAATAATTGAAAATGTAACTAAAAACCCCAATTTATAGGAAAATAAATTTGAAAAATTTAGTTAACTAAAGTTTATATATATATATATATATATAAACAGAAAAATAATCAGATTTAAAGAAAAAAAATTATATAGTAATTAAATGAATTCATGTATGCGAAAATGAATTAACATAAATACGTATATGAATTAACATAATTAAAATCTATACGATATGCTAATTAAAGGATATCACGTAACGAAAGTGTTTGAAATATAAAGAATATGTATATATAATATAAAATTTTGAAAAAATATCTAAAAGGAGTTTATCCGTATTTGATGCTGAAATCATACCATATTGATATACAGAGCTGCCAAGTCTCCGGATTTTTGAATAACAATATTTTAGTACAGAAAATTTTGTCTTTATTAATCGGAGAATTCTTCGATTTAAAAAAACAACATTTTCTGTAATAAAATACTGGTATACAAAAAGCCGGAAACTTGGCAAGTCTGTATATAGACAATTTCCACACAATTTAAATCATACTCAAGCAAAGAGTACGAAATATAATAATGTAAAATAAACAATACGTAACAAACTAATTTTTAATGAATAACAAATTAATTCAAGATCTTGCTAACGGAAATACTTCGTCAAGAGACACCTTCTAAATTTTACAAGCAATTAATAAGAGCAAATAATTAATCTCTATTAAAAAAAAATTGGTTTCGGAAAAATTATTTTTCACAGGGTTGCCCAAATTCTTGTCAATTCAAATATGTAAACAACAAGAAAGGACAATCGTGCTTCAAGCATATTTTGACGTCTACTAGAGTAAAGAAGATACCTAAGTAAACATTTAAGAAAATGCTTCACACATTTAAAAACCTGAATTTAGTAGTTACTGTCTATAAGCGGAAAAGTACTTAAAATCGTTTGTGGCATACCATACCAAATTCTGTGAAAATAATCTTGTAGTGCACTTCAGTAATGTATATCAATTTCAATTTGTTTGAAATAGTGTAACATGATTAAAATACGCAGCTAACAATTTTTTTCTTAGACCATAATGTTACGGAATTATTTTGAATGTCTCTGTAAATAAATTATATGTGGTACACACTTCAATTTCAATAACGAATATGCCATGGTAATCCTCAATAACGCATATGAATTACATGACAATCCGACTATATTTACTTGTGTTAGAGAAAACCAGATGGCCAGATAGACGACCAGAATAAACGAAATAATAAACACTTGTCAACCATGTTAGAACAATGTTAGAAATTGATACTCAAATTCCACGAAATTCTCTTCGTATTTGACGAAACTGTTTCCTGGGAAATGCTCTGAGCGAATATTTCATCAAATCAAGTAAATTTGTATCCTCAAAAAAGTGAGGAAATTAATTTCGTCAAATTGCTTATTCGAAAGTGCAAAAAAAGGTAAGTGGTGCCATCTAGTGACAATTTTAGAAGCATCTGTAATTGACAAGGGAGGAAAAGTACGACACTTTTCTCCAGTCTTCAACGGGATTCGAACGCGCGATCTTTAGTGTGGGAGATCACTGTGCGGCGTCTTTCGCCAGCGGGGTTTTGCATGAATTTGATTTAAATGTATCTATGAGATTATGATGTGTGTTTATATTTTTGGAAGTATTTTTATCGGTGCTGTTATAATTTCTGCATGTTTTAATTAATAAGGCTAGTGTATTATTATGATTTTCATATGGTTAATACATAATTGGAATATGACTTGATTAATATAATTTATTAGAGTAATTTTCTTTGTTCAATGAATGATTAGAATATGGTCTGGTTAATTTGTTAATCAGAAATAATAAATTTTGAACTGCATATTGGAGGAGAGTTCATCAATTTTAGATGATAAGATATTGTTGTGAGCTCGGGGTTCGAAAGGACTGATGCCAATATATAAGAACAATAAAAAGGCTTTATTCACTATAAACAGTGCAATACGATCACAAATATCTTCTGAAAATTACAAGATATTCCGTAATCTTCAAATCCAATAAAAGCGCAGCAAAATTTCACACAGAAACAATGCGTTCAATACGACGTATCAACGACAAAATCGATCAGAGTAACACAGTTCTCAATGCAAAGCCTCTCGTATGAATTCAATCGCAGTTGACAGACAACTCACTAACTGGACTGGTGGAGGTCCCTTATATAGGCTTCAGAGATCTTTCCAGATTATTCCAGAGCTTTCAGATGCTAGAAATTACCAGAAAGTGCTTTAACTTTCGATAGAGAACCAAAGTGAGAAAGGATCCCAATGTACAGGTATAAGGGGGGTGGTTGCACAAAAAGTCGCCAAATCCGTCGCCAACTTGGCGACATTTGGCGATATATCGCCAAATTTGGCGACAAAAATAAGTCGCCAAAACCATCGCCAACTTGGCGATAAACCCATTCCTTGGCGATTTTACCATAGACTTCCATTATAAAGATGAGGGTGTAAGGTTGTTTTCCTTGCAAACCATCTGAGGCCTTTAGCATTGAGTTACATGATGCTCAATAGGAAATACATTAATAATACTGCAATTTTCACAATAATAAAATAAAATAAATTTAAACAAATGGAATATTTACAGATATATACAAAATTCATAACATTGCCCCCCTCTCAAGGACTGCACGTCCCGGGCAGTTCAACCTTTGATCGGAAAGCAAACCCGTTACTAACAAATGCTATACTATTCAGAACACATTCATAATGCTGAATTATACAAAATATACACTTAATAAAATAAAATTAAAGCATAGACATTATTACATACAATTATTTAAATAATAATAACAATAATAATGACAATGCTAAGCAAAATAAATAATTACATTAATTTATATACAAGACCATGGTCATACTAATTTACATTATTTACATTACACTATTTACAATTAATGAACTAAGTACTATGGCCATGGTATGGAGCCAGCCTGTCGTAATGAACGACTCTAGGCTTCGAACTTGGTGACTTTCGGATCCGAATTACGACATCGTTCAGTCTGTTTAGGACTGTATAAGGACCGTCCCAGTGCGATTGCAGTTTGGGAGAAAGTCCTTTATGTCGAGTCGGATTATAAAACCAAACCTTGTCACCTTCTTTGAATTGATGTCCCGTGGCTTTCGTGTCGTACCTGGTCTTCATCTTCTCCGTCTGTATATTGATCCTCTCTCGAGCCAAGTTGTGGACGTCTTCAAATCGTGCCTGGAGATTCTGCACGTATCCCTCTGGCGATGAAGGCGCATCTGGAGGGCGACCAAAAAGCAGATCACAAGGTAGACGAAGATCACGACCGAAAAGCATCTGAGACGGGGAATAGCCGGTCGTTCCATGGACGGCGCTGCGATAGGCAAGGAGAAACAAGGGAAGTTTTTGGTCCCAGTCTTGTTGGTTTCTTGAAACTAGCAGTGAGAGGTTGTTGAGGATGGTACGATTAAACCTCTCAACCATGCCATCCGACTGTGGATGTAAAGGCGTCGTCCTAGTTTTGTCCATCTCGAGAAGTTGACAAAGACCCTCAATCACAGCAGATATGAAATTTCTCCCTTGGTCAGAATGCATTTGAAGGGGAACTCCATACCTTGATATCCACTGGTGTACCAAGGCATCCGCAACCGTAGAAGCTTCTTGATCAGGGATGGCATAAACTTCAGGCCATTTTGTGAAATAGTCCATGACAACAAGGAGGTATTTGTTGCCATCAGCACTTCTTGGCAGAGGACCTAGGATGTCAAGGGCGATGCGTTCAAAAGGTGCTCCTACATTGTAGAGATGTAGTCTTCCTCGGCTACGTTTCTTTGGTCCTTTCCGAGCTGCACATGCATCGCAAGATTTGCACCATTGTTCGACGTCAGCTCTCGCCTTTCCCCAGAAGAAGCGCTCTCGGACTCTGTGTAATGTTTTCATGACTCCAAAATGGCCACCAGTGGGACTGCCATGTAATTCCTTGAGGACCTCTGGTATTCGGGATCGAGGAAGTACCAACTGCCACCGAGATGTTTTCCCATCTTCCGATTCGAATTTTCGGAACAGGACACCATTCTTGACGTGGAGGGAGTTCCAAAGAGCCCAATATTGCTTCGTCGTAGGACTGTAAGTCGAGATGTCTTTCCAACTGGGCTTCGTGCTAGAAGATTCTAATAACTCCAAGATTGGTTTGATCTCAGAGTCTGCCATTTGATCTTCTCGAATCTTCTCATCACTCCAGGGATCTGGTGGCGTCAATAGTGAAGTCTTCGTCTGGCGTATGACATATTCGGGGTTATACTTGCTCTCCGCTCTGGAACAATAGCGACAGCTCTCGGGACACGGTCTTCTTGATAGGGCATCGGCGTTTCCATGCGATGAGCCTTTGCGATGCCTGATGTCAAAGTCGTATTCCTGGAGTCGTTGTATCCATCTGGCTACTTGGCCCTCTGGGTTCTTAAAATTCATCAGCCATGTTAGGGATGCGTGATCAGTACGAAGGAAAAATTTCCTGCCATAGAGATAGTGATGGAAGTGTTCTATGGCTTTTACTATAGCTAATAACTCCTTACGAGTGACGCAATAATTCCGCTCTGGTTTCGACAAACATTTGCTCCAGTATGCTACGACTCGTTCTTGGCCATCTATTTCTTGGGAAAGTACAGCACCGACACTTTCATGACTAGCATCCGTATCCACAATGAATTGTTTGTCGGGGTGTGGATAGGTTAGGACTGGAGAGGATGTGAGAGCTTCTTTCAGCTGCTGGAAGGAATTCTCGCATTCTTGTGTCCATAGAAACTTCTGCTTGCTTTCAGTGAGCCTATGCAAGGGTCTTGCGATGTTGGAGAACCCCTGTACAAACTTTCTGTAATAAGTGCATAGTCCCAGAAAGCTTCGCAATTGATGGACGTTTTCCGGACGATTCCAGTTCTTTACTGCAGACACTTTTTCAGGATCTGTTCGAACACCTTCAGCTGAGATGATGTGTCCTAAATAATTTACTTCGCGTTGGAAGAACTTGCATTTCAGAGGGTTCAGCTTTAAATTCGCCGCTCTTAGCTTCGTTAACACTTTTCGAATATTTCCAAGATGTTCTTCAAACGTGCGGCCACCAATGATGACGTCATCTAGGTAGATGAGACAAGCTTCAAAAGTCAGGCCTTTTAACACTGTCTCCATGAGGCGCTCGAACGTTGCTGGAGCATTGCAGAGCCCGAACGGCATAACTTTGAATTGCCAAAGTCCTTGTCCAGTAGTAAATGCGGTCTTCTCTTTGTCATCAGGATGGATCTCTACTTGCCAATATCCACTCTTCAAATCCAGCGTGGAACACCATTTATGTCCTGAAAGAGTATCTAGCGTGTCGTCTATTCTTGGTAGAGGATAGCTGTCCTTCTTCGTGATATCGTTAAGTTTTCGGTAATCCACACAAAACCTTGTAGAGCCATCTTTCTTTCGGACAAACACGATGGGAGAGGCCCACGGACTTGATGACGGTTCGATGATGTCACTATTCTGCATCTCTTGTAAGAGCTTAGAAACCTCTTCTTGTTTTGCGAACGGCAAGCGTCTTGGATGCTGTTTAATCGGTGGATGGTCGGCAGTATCAATTCTATGACGTGTCAGAGAAGTGCGACCTATATCATTCTCGTTTTGTGAAAACACATCCTTAAATTCCTGGAACAGTCTTTCTGCGGCCTGTCTCTGCTCAGGAGATAAATTCTCATTTCGTCCAATTTCAGGTGTTAAACTTGTAGGCGGCTCCGACAACGTCAAGCTCGGGTCTTTGCAAACACAGGTGACTGGAGCACAGGTAGCAAGCACTTCACCCTTCTGGATAATTCTAGACTTTTCTTCACACAATAAAATCTTATTAAATCACCTATCCCTAAAATTTCACCAAGCATATAACGTAACTTTCCTTATACCCTTCCAAATAAATTTGAAAGTAATGCTAAAAAATCGTCATAAATTGTGACTCAAAAAGCATGAGGCACTGTTAAACCATTATTTGTGACTTACAATTTCTGTCTTTTTTTTCTAGACACAATACTTGCAAAGTGATAGAATGAATATATGACGGTAAATTAACTGAGAGTGACACTGAACTCGTTGAAAAGAAACAACACCCTTCTTCAAAGTTTCTGTAGCTGCATTATGTACCACCTATAAATTTACATATTTTTTGTGAAAAAACAAACAAGTTAGAGGATTTTGAAATGCTAATAAAATTAGAAAATTTAAACTTGTGTCTACAAAACCAAACAGAAAACTTTCATTTTCAAAAGACTATTTTTATGTAATATATTTTTATTTGTTAAATGTTTATATATTTACTAATACTTATGTATTATTAATAACAATTAAAAATAAATATTTAATAGTTTTGATTTATAGATATATTTTCTCTCTTTATTGTTTCCTTCCTCATTTTTTTTTTTTTTTTTTTTTTTTTGTAAAACGTAATTGCCATTGTTTCAATGTAAACTAAAGGACATAAATTGCTTCATTCTCATGCTCAATAAAAAGAGAATATATTCACTTTAATTAAAATAAATAATTACCTTGTACCTTTATCCCGCATAAAGCTTTACAACCGTCGGATCCGAATGGGTGATAATTTAATTGAGTTATAGTGTCTAAATGTTTGTCTTTTAAATGTATGTACATAAAACAATGTTTTCATTAAGTTGCAGACACATCTAAAAATTCATTTTGAAAATAGTTTTTGAATTAGCAATTCAGTTCCCTTTTGTCACACATAAAGAAAATTAATGAAACAAATACTTCTTTCTTTCAAACTTTTTGATTTTCTTTACTACCAGCTGATTCGTCCGGCGTTTCACGTAAATCAGTAACTTTCTTTTGCGATTTCTATAAAAATAGTCATTTTCGGCCTGCATTCTGTTCTAAACAAACCTCTTTCCGAACGAAACTCCGCAATCGTGCCAGCTGCCTACGGCATTGTATAGCCATCATGCTACGCACGCGCTGCTATATTGTTTAGTTTCAATTTCAACCGCTAGGGGACGCGAAACCATCTTACTTAGTTATGTAAGCTGTAGTATGTTACTTAGTTATGCACTATCTTAATTAGTTCATGTTAAGTTGAATGAACGAATTGCCATTGAAGAATATTCCAAACATTTTTTAGAACACTTTGGTCGAAATATGAAAAGGTCGATCCCTTACAACCACCATATCTCCCACACTTACACAGCTACCGACATGCAACCACTATAGTGCATGATGGAAGACTTGAGGCTACTACCATGCACAAACACCAGTGGTCTGCGCTAAGTAGTTGTGGCTGCAGAGTGAAAATAGGGACACACTCGTCTATATTTGAAATATGAAAATGCCCTAGGTCGATCACTTTCAACCATCATATCTCCCATACCCCCACAGGTACTGACATGCAACCACAATAGTGCATGATGACAAACTCGAGGCTACTACCACAAATAGTCTGTGCTGCGTAGTTGTAGCAAAGTGAAATATTTGGATACACACGTCTATATATATATATATATATATATATATATATATTGATAGATAAATTGATTAAATAATTTTTTTTTCCAATTTGTGTTTCAAAAAGTATTCTAAAAGCTGTTTTGTTTTCTCTTAAAACACGTTACATTTTATTTTCTATAGATACACTAAAATATTTCAGGTTTTATTTTCGTGTTTTTGATCAGCGAGTTTTCGTGAAAATGACAATTATATTTATATTTTCGTAATTTCCTTCTTAATTTATCTGCTATTTTCATAATATTCCATAAATATATGTATCATTATCATTTAATTTAGTGGCTTAGTATTAAAATTTTTTAATATTAAATAAAGATTTAAGAAGAAAGTCGAAAACTTCATTAAAGTACTTGTTTCCATTGTTTTTATATGAACGCCATTATTGTGAATTAATTTAGAATATAACAAGGAAAAAAATAATTCGTGAAGCATAGATTATGAAACATCCTCCCAATACATTCAGAATACTGCACTAAAATTGACCAGTAAATAAGATGAAAGATGATATGTAAGTAAACAGTATAGAAAAACGCAAAACACATTTAAAAACCCAAATTCAGCATTAAGTGTCCATAGTAGGAATGGTAGTCTAAATCATTTGAGTAGCTTTGTATATAATTCATAGATTCGTATATATACTACACAGTATGCTAAAATTAGTTTAGTTAGAAAACGTTTAACACAATTGAAATTTCACTACACTCCATTTTCTCCAATAGATTGAAATTTACTCGAATTATTTTGTATAGCCCTGTCTATTATCTACAGAATTTCAAAGAATTAACATATTAAGGTCAAATGCATTCCGTAAAAACACGCATATAACAACTAAAAACGCACTTCCAACAACCACCATCCATATGTATTTAGTTTTTCGCATAGCCCTGTATGTGAATTTATTTATATTCTACACTCTCAGGAAAAACTGTAAATTTATAAGCGTTTGCCCTTCAATTTTCACTGGCAACAGCCTTATTTGATGAAAAACGGTCTGATTCACTAAATAAGCGGACTTATTCCTTAAATACTTAGAAAATTAAGAGCAATCTCCATATTCTCACAGTTCTAGCCAATATGTTAGCAAAAATACGGTACGACCCCATACATTGTCCTCCGCTAGGGTGTAGCCCTTCATTTTACTCGTGTTTCAAAAAATTTAACCCGCCAAAACAGCGATCCTGTGATGATTATCTAACGTGCTACGTGATACGGAACAGTAAGCAAAGTGTTATTGTGTTTTAAAGTGCATTATATCCTGTGCATTATAGTGCTATATTACTTTGCCCCGTAAAATTACGGGCTGCACAAAATGATGGGCATGTTTTTTTTTTTTTTACGTGGTATGACTGGAATCTCTGCTGCCGGTCTTTGCCCGTAATTTTACTGCAATTTTTTTTAATTTACAAACATCTCTTAGTGTACTAAATATAGTTCAGCCGGAAAATAACAGCCTCAGTTAAAAATATCCTTAAGGAATGCACGCTCATAAGCAGTAGTAATCTCAAATTATTTTGTTTAGCCCGGTATGTGATACATAAAATGTATACACACCCTGTAGCATGTCAAAGTTTAGTTAAATTTAAAAATACATTCCATAAATGATGTATAACATACACAACAAACTCTTTTCTTTAGATGTCAATGTAACGGAATTCTTTTCTGCATCCCTGTAAACAAACTATAAATGCTAAGAATTCCATTTTCAGTAGTGAATGTCGTACAGTAAACCACAATAATTGATTTCAATGACGTAATAATTGCAGAATATTTATACGAATGTTAGAACGAGCACATTAAAAGAGAAAGACACTCAGACACACATACAAATGGCCACACTAACTGAAGTCCTAAACAGTGTTTAACAAAATTATATGTTGTTAAAAAACTGCAGTGTTTGAACTAAATTTGTTTTGTTTTGAAGTCTACATATATTAGATTGCTTGTTAAATAAATTATTGGCATAAACGTCTCAAACTAGAACTTTGCAGTTTAATAATTTTTTTTAAACGATCTTTTTTAAAAACGTAACTTTTATGCAATTCTATACGAAATATAATTTTGAATAAAAGTGGCCGCTTGGCATTTGAAAAAAGATGTGGTTAACCCGTATTTGTTTTCCTCAGTCACATGACTTTCGCTTTTATTATATAGATTACCTATGACAGGTTTTAACAGAATAAAGAAAACTTTCATTAATAACTTTTTAAGTTTTGATTCGATTTTCATAACATTTGAAATTACTCGACAAACTTCTTTAACAATTATATATATTAAATTTCAAATCATTCGGTTGGGTAGTTTTTGCGTTGTTATATGCGGACAGATGGACGGACGGATGGACCAGATGACGACTATAGGTGCTAAGTATTTATATAATTACGAACACACCTAAAAAGCAGCAGTATATTTTATTTATTACATTTCATTACATTTGAGAAACTAGCAAAATGTATACTTATTATATGTTACTGTGCAAAAGAAAAAAATTAAATTCATACACAAATATATTACATTTAGATCCTCCTCTGCTATCATATAAGGAACATCTTAAGATTATTCAGTAATTTTTAAACAAAAATTCTTTTTAAAGATTTATTATATAAAAACTAGTATTAAAAATATCTTTTTTTTTTTAAACATACTCAACTCGTTTAATTTCAGGCATTTAAGTTGCTTGTGGTTTAAAAATTTAAATATCAAATGAAATTAATTTAATTAATTTCCAGTAATAAACAATTTTACTTTAAACAATAGCGTTTGGATTAGTATTTCTGTATTATTTTTTATCATATGTATGAAAACTAATTTTCTATTTATTTCAAAAAATTCAAATATTTTCACAATTGAGTAGATAAATTCATTATCCCTTTTCAAATGACTTCTATTTTTCAAAATTTTATGTAAAAAGTTTACTCCATATGTAAAGTATTATCATATATGAGTGTACAAAGAAAATAAAACAGTTTTTTTTTTCTTTTTCATATTTTCAATCAACGTTCTTGGGTGAAACCTTCTACTTTATGCCAATCTGACAAATTGTTACACATTCTTAATGCCCTTTCTCTGCTAATGGTATTACATCTAATCTTGCGCGGGTCATCACGTACTATATAAAGCTTTCTGTAACAAAATAGATACTCCTTTAAGAACTTACTAAAGTATCATTAATCTATATGAGAAACACATGGTATAGGTGGCGATCTTTTGTTAGAGATGCATATAATAAATAGTAGTGGGAATGCTAGTGCAGTAAAACTATTTTCTATTGTTATAAGAAATATTCACTAAGATTATTTCATTAACCGTTATTTCGTTTTTCATTAGAGAGACGCTAGTAAAACTCTTTTATAGGATTGTTATGATCTTACGCTAATCACATGACGACACGCACAAGCTAATATTAAACATATGGAAGCGTTCTTTTCAATTTATCGCTAACATTTTATATTATTTTTTTATGTATATAGTATTTGAAAACAATGTCTAACGGGACACCTTTTTACGTTTTTTTTTATTTATTTTGGTTGGAATATAAGTTTTGATTACAATATTAAACCTATTAAATTCAAACAAGAAATTATAAAATAACCTTTCTCACACGTTTAAAATTAGCTTCCAAGTGTCGTCGCATGATTAGCATATGTTCTTAATCGGATAAATATAGAAATTACTAGCAATTTTCTCATTTTTGTTGGATTTACTTTCGTTTTTATATTAAACAAATGTTTATTAAATATTTTCGCTTTTCATTCTTCTTTCATTAAGTGAACTTCTTTAAAAAGTACAATTTGAAGTGCTAAAGAACTTCAAGAATGTCACTATTTTGTAGATTTTTGATTTTTGGTTTCATATTAAAATTATTATTTATTAAATATCTTCACTTTCTATTCCGTTTTCATTTAGTGAATGTATCTATAGGTGAATAAAAAAATCAATAAAGAACTTGCACATAGAAGTTTTACTTTTATTGGTTTTCTAGTAAGTGGCTTGGTCTTAAAATAGTTGTTTATTAAGGCAATTCTGAAATCCAAACTGGCTAGTTTCTGACACACTTTGAACACCAGAACTACCCTGTTTCTTGTATACATAGAAATACCGGGGTGGGCCATAGCTGACCCATGGTATTTTAGGGAAGTTATTCTTGTTTTGTATGTGGGACGCAGACACACAGTAAGGTTGGCTGTTTAATACAATGATTTTTAATTAATGATTAATAAAATGTAGCTTCTAGAGTATTACATACCATGAAATATAATGATCATATACTGTCAACGGAAATTAAAATTTTTAATTCCAGAATAGATACTTTGACATTTTGACAGCTCGTACGGAATGTAAAATAAGAAAATATTTCAAATAATATACTTTTAATTATCAATTTTAATTTCGTAATAATGATCCTACAGTTTAATAAGATATTAAAACTGAATAAAAATTAAACTTCATGACTTTTTACTTACATTTTACACACGATAAATCTTGGTATACAGGCCTGAAGATAAAAAAGCATTCGTTATATTTCAACTAAAGTCGTGTTAAGGCATTATACTATACATTTAGAAAAAAGTTAAGCAATTTCGACTTCTTATTCTAAAAAACAGCAGTGATACAAGCGAAAAATCATGTCTAGTAATAATTCATTTTTGTTGGCAAAGATATCAAATTTACACGGCTCTTATTCAAAAACTATGTAGTCGAAGTTTTTTTCTGTTTTTCATTAAAGACATTAGATATTTCAGAGTAATATGTCATAGTTGGCATTTTGTACCGAATTTCCGGACGCAGCAGCCCATGTCCATAAATTCGTGGATGGAACAAAAAATTCATATACACCGGCTCAGTATTTAATAAAGCAAGGATTGTACGAAAAAAATTATCAGAGGAAAACGTCGATGATTAACCCCTTTGCATGCTTCGTACAAACAATAACTGACACACAGAGATTTATTAATTGATGAAAAAAATAGTACATACGCCTAATTTTGTATCAGTTTCAATATATATATATATCTTTTCATTTGTGTTTGTAATAAAAATTTGACATTTTTTAAGAAATATTTTGGACATACTTCATTTCATAAATAGCTTTTTTTTTATCTCTAATTCTAAAATGTGTATTGTACTATTGAAGACAAAATGTTGAAAATGGAATTTCGATAATTCAGTTTTTTAAACCATGTAATTTCCAATTGTTCTGTCTAAATATTGGGTTGTCAGGAAAGTTCGCGGCGGATGAGAAAAATAAATTGTACCCGAGAATTTTATAATTTAATTATTCGACATTAAATCCGATATCAAATGTCTAAGAATTAACAGTCAGAATTTTTCGGTACAAATTGATTTTTCTAACTGGCAGGAACTTACCGGACAACCCAATAATTTTACATGAAACTAATATCTGCAAACAAATGGCACAACATTTGATATTGCCTGATTCTAATACAGTCTACCCGATGACATTCAAAATCATATGCAGGTGAGAAAAACATTATATATGAAACATATAACGTTTCGGAATTACGACATGATTGTTGTTAGAACATTGAACAATATTTTCATCACTCTGTTTTGAGATACACTTGTCTAATGTATACAATAAATTTTCAGAATCACGACATGATAGTTCTTAGAGCATTGTACAATATTTTCACCACTATGTTTTGGGATGCACTTGTCTAATGTACACAACTTTTCAGATATTTTTGCCGACGCATATAATGTATAAATAGTTGTAGGCAACAATATCTAAAATTAAAGAATCATTGATAGTATTTTGCAGTTTATATTGAACGACATAGTGTATTGAAACAAAAGATATATGTAAGAGTATAAATTTTAAAATAATTTCTGAAATAATAAAATTTATAAAAACTGCGGTTCGTTACAACGAATATGTGAATGCATACGAAAATGAGCTAACTAGGAGAGATGCATTATGATTAGGTGTATTGAATCTTCATTAACAATTACAATATCGTATGTTAAATCTTACCTGCATTATTTATCTTAATTATTCTTATCGTTAAAGCTGAAAATAAATATATACATGGAATAAAATATAGATCATTGAAAAAAAAATAAAAACTTAATGCACAATATTTCAACGTAATTCTATGCATTTTCACACAAAGATTTTACTTTTCTCATTTTAGAAGAAAGGAAGGCTGTGACTAGGAAGGATTACGGAAATTTCACAAATGTGTATATAATTAAACGAATCAAATAAGTAATATCACATGAAAAATTGGTATACAGACTACTTTTAAGAATTTAAAATGAAAGAAAACTAATAGTTAAGAGAGTAAAAAAAAATGTAGTATTAAAGGCTTTTGTTAAAAAAAGTCTAAATATTTTCCAACTTTTAAATACATTAATTAAACTATTTTATGAATAAAATGGACTAAGTTATAGCATAATGTCTCCTCATGTAACATATATTAGAAAACTTACTTGATACATTCATTTTATTCAAATTACATGTTGAATAAGTATTTAATTTATTAAATACATATTGAAATAAGCTTATTATATCTTATATTTAAAAATTATTTTCATCAAAATATTTTCTATTGAACAAAAGGAGTTGCTACATTTGAAGCTAATGAGAAAGTAAAAGTCCTCTAAAAGAGCTTTATTATCATCAGACTCCTTTACATAAAGGTAATTTTTGACACGATAAGTACTTGTTTTGAATAATTAATTTGTAATTACTGTGAAGTGTGTGTATCCTTTAAAGAATAGAATCACAATTTCTATTGGGCCTGACACTTTAAAGAATAACTAAAGTGAATGTATACTTACAGATAATTTAATGTGAAATCAATCAAAAGACAAAGTGAATATAAAATCTATGGAAAAGAAAATATTGATTATCATATTTTTATAGACATATAACAAGCAATAGTAAATTTATTTACAAATTCAAAACTGTTACAAAAGGAAAAAAGACGTAGGCGTTTAAAGAATGATTTAAAAAAAATAATGATCTGATGTGCATAAATTGAACGTTTTATGATATATGTTTTCCGATTTGTAAAATTATTAATTTTTCTTAAATTATGGCTTTTTATAATTTTATATAAAAGAAATTAACGGCAAATTGTGGGAATCGCGAATGGGCTTATATATATATATATAGGAGTATATAGTATAATATTGCATAATATTGCATATTTACTTGGGGTAGCCATTTTTCACACTTTGTATTTTTCATACATTTTGAAAAAAAAAATGACAGCTGGGTTTTATTATTTTATATTAGAACCACATCAGTTTGTAACAAAACATCTTTGTGACAAAAAAAAACATCTATGGAGTATAGTGGTAATAAAACATTTTTTAAAGAAACATTATCTGTAAATAGTTGACGCACTCCATTTCATAATTTTATTTTATAAATTTTAAAATGAGTATAGTTGTATCGATCACAAAATGCTGAAAACGTAATTTTGATAATGCGATTTTTTAAAGCGTGTACTTTACAAATTTTCTGTGTTACATATTGTTACATGCAATTAATACCTGAAAACAAACGGAACAGCATTTGATACTATCTGATTCTAATACAACCAATCAGGTGACATAGCAACAAATTATAAAGGTGAGGAACAGAATATAAATGGAGAATATAACCTTTTGGAATAAAGACCTGATATGTATTAGAACATTGTGCATTATTTTCAACAATATGTTTTAGTTTATCCTTGTTATAATTTATGTATTGAATTTTCAGAGATTTCTGCACTGGCGCATAATTTATAAAGAGTTGTAGTTAACAATAACTCGTATTGAAATGTCGTGGTTGTTATTTTTTAATGTTTATTCAACTACAAAATGTTTTCAAACAAACTATTTATGTAATAATATATAAATGTTAACCCATTTTCTAAAATCATAAAGTTTGTTAAAGTTACTGTCAGTCATAGTGACTGCTTAAATGCATGCATATATGAGCTAACGAAGAGAGATTGTGTTTGATTAGGCGTACCAAAGCTCAATTAACCGCTCAGAATTCAAGATACGTCATATATAAATTACGACATTATCGTCATTATCGTATATTAATTCTTACCAGCAGTATTTCCATGAATGACCCTTGTTATTCAAGAAGAAAAAAATATATACCTGTATAAACCTGTAATAAAATATGACCTGTCTGACCTGTAATAAAATATTAATATATATAAAAAAGAAATAATAATGCATTGTATTTCAATGCAATTCTGCACAGTTTCATATATGAGGGGGCTGGGACCACAAAGTGCCAAGCCACACTTTTGGTGAAATAAATCTGACACTGTAATCTGTTGCTTGTTATTGTAAATTACAATATCCTACTTATTATTTGTTTCTAAAATCCCTTGGGGGCAGCATATGTCCCAGATTTCGTTTTGTCTAAGGCGTTTATACCCCCAATGAAGATAACTAATTTGCAAAGAATGTAATAGTAATATCATTAAAGTAATACCAGATTGTTATTCAGAGTATCTCAAATGTTACTAAGAAATTGACCAAAAAAACTTTATGGTATATATCTTGATTTGAGTAGTTGATTTAACATTCAAACTGATATATCTCAGAAGTTTAAAAATGTGGCTTAGCACTTTCTTGCCTTTACCACCGTATATTAACTTAACTTTACTCATAATAGCTAAAAAAAGGGAGTGACTCACTGTGTAACGGGTAAAATGTATATTCGCATAAAGTGGAGAAACTACTCTAAAGAGATACACGCACAAAAAATAAGGGTATTAAAAAAACACGTTACTTTTTAGAATGTAGAATTAAATAAAAATACTAGTTAAGACAGAGATAATACAATGTTTCCCAATTCTTAAATACATTAAATGAGTTATTTTATGAATAAATGAACCACGTATATACAATTAACTAAATTACAGCACACTTTCTTCTCATATAACACATATCTGTCGTAATATTAATTATTGCCCAACTAGTACTTAAATACAATTATAGTACTTTTATTAAAAATTTAATATTTAAAAAAAAAATTCATGAACATATTTGTTATTGAATAATACACTACATCTCAAGCTAATGAGAAATTCAAAATATCTTTATTATCAGCAGTCTGCATTACACAAGTATAATTTTTGTCACGATAAATGCTTGTTATCAATAATTAATTTGTAATTACTGGTGAGTGCATCAAAGTGAGTGCATCCATTAAATAAAATAATCACAATTTCCATTAGCTCTGACATTTTTAAATATAACTAATGAGAGTGTTTAATTATAGATAATAGTGTGAACTCAATCAAAAGATAAAGTAAATGTTAATTCTATGAAAAGGAAATTATTGATTACCACATTTTATATACAGATAAGACGCAATAGTAAATTTATTTAAATATTCAGCACTGCAAAAAAGGGAAAAGTAGACGTAGACGTTTTAAGAAGTATTTTATTCAAAAGATAGTGATATGTTGTGCATTAATAAACATTTTTCATGACATCTGTATTGATTTAAATGATTCGTATTGTTTCTTATTTTATGGATTCTTACGAATTTATATAAACGCACTTCATGGTAGATTGTGGCAATTTATCATGAATTGTCTTAGATATGTGACTTTCCATGGGCCCAGAAATTGCCACATATGATTCTGTAGGAATTTCTCTGATGCAGTTTTACAACATTTGCTCTAATGTATGTTGTTTAAGTATCTCCTTAAGAAAATATTTTACTAATCAGTGAAAATTAAAATTGTAATAAGATTTCTAAAATTTTAGAATTTTGAGCAATTAATTGTGCAAACATTGAAATACAAGTACACAACAACACATGTCATTAATATTTGTAATTAAATATTTAGAAATACCTCTAAAAGTGTTGCCATTGTGTATTAATAATTTTGTTGTTAAAAAATATTTTGTCAAGATTAATTTTCAAATTTCATTTTTTTTATGTAATGTAAATTAAAATTACTTCTCCTGAATAAACACTTTACACTTGTAACACGTAATAATGAATATAAATAGAAGAACGGAAATGATATTTCCAGAAAATTTACAAGAGCAGAACATTTTCTATGATGCTATTCGAGTATGTATCTTTGTGTGTAATGTGCTTTAAACTTTGAAATATATTTTTGTAAGAATTTATTCAGGAACGTTTTAACAATATTATTTATCTTATATTTCTTAAAGCTTTATTTACTTCAATCTACGCTAATAAAATGGTCACAAACATATATTTAATTGCAAAATTTGATATGAGCGTAAAGGCTGTTTTACATTTATATGATTTATTTTAAGTATGTGGATGACAAAAAAAAATAAAATTTAACTATGTGCAATTAATGGCGTTAAAAGCTTAGAAATGAAGTTTAACAATATCTGAAGCGATATATAAAAGTAATTACTATTTTTATATTATTACTATTTTTCATTACTCTTTGTAAAATGGCTAATTTAAATATTATATGGAACAAGTTATACGTTTAATATAATTTATACGTTTTAATCGCATTTTAGCAATTCTTGACCTCAGTATTAAGAATACCCAGGCATTAAATGTTTCGTCTCTTTTTTCAAATATTTCGACTAATCCTTTTTAATAATATTATTTGATCTGATGTAATCTTTATGCTTATTTTCCTATAGCGTTTTCCGTACAATCTAATGCGTTTTTATGTTGAAATATGATGGCCATACTCATAAATAAAAAATTATAATATATTTATCTGCTTATCCCGACAAAATCTCAGTTCATACTCTCAGCACCTTCATTATTTCATTATACTATTTTAATAGCAATATTTTTTTGCATTTTTGAGTTGTCGAGTAATTTATTGTTGATTTTTATAAAACTTGCCAGGTTTTTATTCCTTTATTATTGCACAGCACAGGATGTCTGAGACAGAGATTTCTATACATGGTTTTCTTCAATAGACTGCTTTTTATAAAAATGAAATAACAGAGCAAAGGGTAACAGTAATTAAATTTATTATTCAAGTAGATTGTTATGTAAACTCCAAAATTTTCTTAGCATGCTTGTTTATTTGTTTAATCAACTGTCACCGATAGACAGCGCATTGCTCTCTCAAATAGCAAAAGTGGACAAACACTACTACATAAATAAAATGTAGGAAATTTAATCCAGTTTTTTACCCATTATTCTGTTTGAATATTAAAACTAGAAAAATAATGGTCTGCGTTTTGAAACTGTAAGTGTATTTTTACAATTTATACAATGTGAGACAGTGCTGTGTCATTTGTCTCTTCTATTTGATAACAAAACAAGGAATAATTCTAAAACCACTGCAGCTTTTTAGATAAACTCCTACCAGAGAAACTTTTATTAGCTGCATGTTATTTTATTTGAAAACCCATCAGTCTATTTCAGAAAATCCTGTGTTTAACCTGAATTTGTATAATTTGTAAAAAAATTGCTTGTTTGTATACTTGTTTAATAATGCCAATGCGTTAATTAAAGTATCCCCTAAATATAAACTTTTGTCTTTTATAATTAATTAGAATAATTTTATCACTCTTTTGGATTATTTTCCGTCCTTTCTAATTTGCATGTGTTTTTCTTAATGTTATATATATATATGTCACTGTGACATTCTGTCGTGATTTCCATTGCAATATTAAAAACACTTTTATTGTTGATAAAACTGTGGTGACTGAAAAACCAAAAGTTTGTACATCAAGAGGAACGACATGCAAATGACTTGTTTTTTTATTTGGTTATTCACTAGTGTTGTGCTAACGCAAAGATTAAAATAAATGCGTACGAAAAATTTAATACCAAGTTACCTCTATTTTAAAATGAAACAAAATGACTAATTTTTAAACTTAAATTTTTGAAATTTAAAAACAGAATCTTTGAAATTAAAAAAAGCGAAGATTACATTTCTAAAATTGTTGTGGCAAACGACTTTCAGAAAAATAGTTGAAGACCTCTCCCTTTTACTTTGCGCGGCTAATGGGTTAAGTAGAAACTAAATCAACTTACATTAAAATATTATTAATAAATTTGTATGACACTTATAACAAGATTTTTCTTATAAAAAAGGAAATGTGGGACCTCTTTGCCACAATTTAAGACGAAATGCTTTTAAACTGTTTTCTGAACCGTAATGATAACAGTTCGTTGATCTAATTTTGTGACATCAACTGTTTCTGACATTTTTGCTTTTTATGACACTTTCAGTTTTCCCTACTTTTGCTCTGCTGCTTTCTTTTTTTTTTGTTGCTGTCAAAATAGTTCTCCTAATTCCTTCATAGATACAGTTTTATAGCAAAAATGATTTTGAAAATGAGTCACAACTTTTTTAATTACAAGTTTTATTTGGCACTTTACCATAAATTCGTGAACAAAATAACATATAATCATCCAGGAATATTTCACTTGCTTAATATAAAATATCATTTATGTGTTACGTTCGATTTTTTAAACAAACCTTGTTTTATTCAAAGTAAAGTCTAGTTAAATGACAAAAATGTATATATTTTAATGTGATTTGTTTTTTGTTAAATATAAGTGTATACTTGCTGGCTGTAGAATTATATAGATTATGAAATAAGTGTATGTAATAAATATAAATCTATTAGCATATCTCACTTAATATATGGCAGTTCTTACTAAAAAATACCTATTGTAATTCTTAAATACATGTGGGGATTGTAAACTCGTACATTTTGTAAATGAATATTTATACAAATATTTAAATGTATAAATATTTTTCTATGCCTACCCGTGTGCATGTTTGAATGCACATATTTAAATATGCATGTGAATGTCAATGAAAACATATAAACATATCACACTCTCATACATTTAAAGAATTCAAGGACTCTTTAGTATTACAAGTTAAAATAATGATATAAATGTCATGTTTATGAGGCATACCGTAAATTCATATACAAGTTTATAAATATAAATTAACTTTTAGCCAATAAATAAAGTTACGTTTCTTCAATCAGAAAAAATGAAGAAACATGATGGTCGGCATAATATAACGAACATCGGATATTTGATTTAATTTAATTAACGTTACCAAACTGAAAAAGATTTTCCAGATATACGGGGTTAGCAAGAAACTTGAGAGAGCTCTAGGATGCGTTGTACTGGTTCAACAAAGATAAAATTTGAACTACATATTATTCAAATGATGTGCTTGACATTAATTAATATATATATATTATGAAAATTGACCAAAAGATGGCGCCGTAACACAAATGGTATTTATTCGCATGTAATGAAAATGTGAAACATCATTAGCGTCACAGCGCATGCCTATTAGATTTATTCTTTGGATAAAAGAAAGGAGGATTCTGAACGACTTTTATTTTCTTCTCTGTAAATCATGCCTACGTTGCAAGAAAAAGCGCTACTGGTAAAATTGTTCGACCAGAACCAGCAGGTCTCCGTTCCAGCTGTAAAATGATTCCGCCGCATGAAGCATATACGAACTGGCCCAATGACTCCATGTGCTCTAAGCAAGATGATAAGGAAATTTGAAACAACTGGGAAACTAGGCATTCTTCCAGGTAGAGGATGAAAGAAAATCAAATCTTCTAGCGTCGAAAATGTGATTAATGTGGTCCTCGAAGCCAGCTGTCAGTAGCCGCATGGTAGTGTGAGTGTACCAGTTGTTTCCCGTGTATTTGATATGCCGTATTCCATTGTGCAAAAAATTTTATGGTGGATTTTGGCACTTTTAGCCCTTAAAAAACAGCGTAGCCTCAACAGCGTGGATGCCTTCAGGACTTCATTTTCAAGCAGGAATGCGCACGTCCTCACATTGATCGTCGTATAAAGCGATTCCTAAAACAGCATTTCTGAGATGCACGGGTGGTCAGCCGCCATTTTCCAGCAGCATGGCCCGCTCGTTCACCTGATATCACTTCTACGACTTTTGGTTATGGGGTTTCTTGAAGAACAATATCTACCGTAAAAGGCCAGTATCTGTGCCAGAACTGAAGGACAGCATTCACCGCCATGTTCGTTATATTCTGACTGACTCACTCCGGTCTGCTGTGGAAAATATGGTTCTGCAATTACAGCACATAGTTGAAAATGAATGGGACATATTGAGCAGTTTCAATGCTCCTTTGTCAATGTTATTTAACATTTATAAAGCATATTAAATGTTTTTATGTTTATTACAGTACCACCTATTTATGGATTTTTGTACTATTATTATTTATTTAATAAATGTCAAACGCATCATTTGAACTATCTGTAGTTCCAATTGTATCTCATTTGGACAAATAGAACGCATTCTAGAGCCCTCTGAAGTGGGAAACTTATTTCTTGCTAACCCTGTATAAGTACTTGTCTCTCTATTCTAAACAAATATAACTAACATTGATGATGTTTCTGCTACCATAATTGAATTTATTGTGACTGTGGATTTTTCGGATAATAGTAAAAAACTGTGGAATATAAAAACTTAAAAACTGGTAGTTTTTTAGAAAAACGTATGAAAAACACGTTGAAGCAAACAGTTTTTAAATCGAACAATTATTTTAAGCGCTATCTAATGTTTAAACTGCTTAAAGTATCCAATTTAAATAGATTTAGCGTAGCAATTTATCTATCATTTGTAACCACATACGAGACTACGTTATGGTGTGCAATGTCCAATCATTTTCCTTAAATTTGCCTAATTCTTTAAGCTTTTTTCCAATTTTGTATTAAAATTTGCATTATCTGATAGAGATTTAATTCATATTTAAAATTTCAGATTTTTACCTTTCATTTCTAATTTTAAAAAGCCGAAATAAAATTACTTACAGACACTTTCACTTACAAAAAAACCTATTAAAACGAGAATATTAAAAAAAGAAAGAAAACCTTAAAATAACTAATCTATAACACGCGAAAATATTTAAAAGTGGAAATTACGTCATATATTAAAACGATGCATTTAAAACGATTTTCTTAGGGACAATATTCATGTGACGTCACATTTTGAATAACACGGCATCAAAGTAACGGCTCTTGCGTTTGTTTATATATTTCATCACTTGATGCAACATAAATACTAGAAAATCTATGCACAAAATATTTTAGATTTATTTTGTACGAATTACTATTCGATAAATACATAAATAGAAACTTCGTACATACTTATTAAATAAAATATTTTTTTATATAAATAACAGTAAAATATGCATGAACTTTCATAAATTAATTTGAAAATATAGTGCGCAATTTTATACAGCATTGAAGAGTGTACTAAACTTGTTTTCCATTACAACGCCACTAAATAATTATAATTCAATAAAAGAAGGTTCCCCTCACACGGACAAAGAAAAAGGCATTTTATTTTAGATCAATATTTTTTCAAAGAATATATTTAAGAGTTCCTTTTAACAAGCATTTGTTTTATAATTATTGATATTTAATTTGAATATTGCTATTCTTGGAGTTAATGTTGATTGATTTCTGTATATTTTCAGATAATGCTTTCACAGTTTTCACTTTAAAAGAACTTTTAAGTGCTAAAACTTTCAAAATATTCGATTGTGTTAAATTTGCGTACTTTTCAATAAATGCCGTTATTTGTCAAAATAATTACACAGATCTAATCACAATTTCCATTGTTATTATCCGAAACGTAAATAAATGAGAGACACTTTCAAATGTGAATTTTTCTGCAAAGATGCATATGTTTAATTTTTTCTTAAAGTACTCATTCATTTTTATAAGCTTTAGAATTTCAGTAAGAATACGTTAGAAAAAGCATAAAAAATTGACACTTTTGTAAGAATTTGTAAAAATATTTTTTGCATATATATTTTTTATGCATGCATATATATTTTTAAAAACATACATTATTTTTTTTATATTTGTTTATCTTCTATCTTCATCAAAATGGCACAAATTTATAACATATATTTATATGATGCAGAAAAAAAATCTTACTCTGATGGTTATTGAGTCAAACATGGTTATTGAGTCATTTTGTGCAACTGCACATCACAAATCGGGATGTATTACCAGTTTTTCTTATCAGAGTAATTTGTACATCATTTGCTATTCGAACTCAAATATCAGAATTATGTTATGAATATTGCTGTTATGTTAAGAAATAATATTAACGATTATGTCATAATGACATGCATATGTAACTTTGAGGCTTCAAGTTCAGAATTTCAGTGAGAAGAAACCACGCTCACAAGAGCAAGATAACAATAAAGCACCAGGTTACGATATAATTGACACAAGAGTGGTAAAGATCGTAATAAAAAAATTTCCTTATCTGATGCTGAATTTATATAATAAATGCTTTCAGCTGGGTCATTTTCCAGATGTATGGAAAAAAGGTATGGTTATATTCTTTAGATCCCCGACTTGAAAAATCCTATCGCCCAATAACTTTACAACCAATGTTGGGAAAACTTCTCGAAAGACTAATAAAAACAAGAGTAATGACATTATTGGAAATCCTATCACATCTAGATAATGTTCAATTTGGTTTCCGAGAAGGAAGAAGTACTGTCTACGCAGTAAACTTTTTAAAATCTAAAATTACGGAATCACTTTCCTCTAAAAAATAGTGTGGCATTGTATCATTCGACATAGAGGAAGCTTTTGATAGCATTGACTGGCACAATATTTCAAATATCATTGACAGATCCCCTCCCCCACCCTATTTAAAATGTCTTTTAAAAAACTATATTTCTAATCGCTATAGGTGTTAATCGATTAAAATTTATAGAATGGTTTCAAGCATACAAAGGATGGCCTCAGGGTTCGTGTCTGGCTTCTGGTTGTGGATTACATCATTAAACAGTATCACAGTAAAGAATCCCTAATACTATTTTACGTTGATGATTTTATTATTATAACAACGTGGAATACCAGAAAGGAACTCGAAGAAACAGCAAATTCAAAAATCACAATCATTTCTGATCTATGCAATTCTCTAAATTTATAAATCTCAACTCAAAAAACTAAAGCAATGTTATTCGGTAGATATCTGCTGACTCGCAAGAAACCTAAATTCAAATGGCAAAACTGTAGAATAAATATCACGAAGAACTTAACTTATTTAGGTTTAGTATTAGATTCTAAATTTAACTGGCTAGGCCATCTAACTTATGTGAAATCTACAATTTCAAACTTCATACTTGGTTTCAAAAGATTTAATTTTTTTAATCACGGACTCGATCCTGATATTTTGAAAATATGGTATAAAACGGTAGTTTTTAAACAGATTACTTATGGATATGAGGTTTGGTTTCCTGATTTAAATTGCTACGGAACACGGAGATTGAAATCAATACAGAGAACTGCTCTATTAAATTTAATAAAAGTATACAGGAGTATCTCCACTGACGCATTATGCGTTCTAACTGGCATTCCTCCAATAGATATTACGTCGAATAATGTATATAATTGCTACCAAGTAAATGTAGGCCGAAGTATCTTGAATGATAAATGTCAAATACACAAATTAACCAATCTAATGCTAAAAGAGAAAACTTACAATTTCCCAAATTACAATCAATGAAATAATTCAGACATACTTGATGAAATTTCCACAACAACGTTAAATAACTATGACTTAAAAATCTACACAGATGGCTCCCTCATGGAGCAAGGTACTGCATCAGCGTTTACAGTAAACTACCAGAATACGTATATTTACGATTATGTAATCAGACTATATAACCAGAACTCAATTTATCAAGCTTCATCTTAACGGATAGCCGCTCATAAGCTAGAAGCCCTCAAAATAGTGTTTCCACGAAATTATTTAATAACTAAAATATATAGCATTTCATTGTCAATTCCAAAATAACAAGTAACAGTTGCATGGACCAAAGCGCACGCTGGAACAGAGGGTAATGAACGAGCAGATTTACTGGCAAAAGGTGCTATCACAAATGATCGTTACAACGAGAAGGAAACTCTCTTATTCCCATTTTCAAAAGTCAAATTATTTTTTAGACTAAAAATAGTCACAGATTGGCAGCAGGATTGGTCATTTTCATTAAAAGGCCGAGATACTTATGAAATTTTACGAAAAGTGGATCTGAACTTTATTTGCAAAAAGCCAGTCATTGCTTACTCCATTAGTGGACACGGTAGCTTTCCATCATTTTAAAATAAAATAGGAAAACGGTCCTCCCCAACAGACACCTATTATATTGGCGATGTAGCTGAAAAATTAAATATTTGTTTTTATGCAAAGTCTATGGGAGATAAGAACAAAATTAACAAACACCATGATAATAAAAATACATATAAATTATAAATCATGTAGAGCTTCATGCCAACATGAATATTATGTAAAATTTGTATTGTTATAATAATTTGTTTATAAACTGTTCTTAAACTGTCTATTAATCTCATTTTACTCATATGTTCTATGATGATGCTCACCTTAAGTAACGATGTGGATTCCCTGCAGCAGTATTTTATTAGCTACTTAAAAAATTTAAATTAAATGAAACACAAAATCGATTTTTGATTCTAGTTTTAATTTTTCAAGTAAATTAATTTCTTTATGTGCATTTATTAGATTTTGAAGTTGGATAGGGACTTTAAAAAAGAGAGAAGAAAATGTACGGATAAACTTTTAAATTTATTAAAACTGAAAATAATAACATAGATTTGTGGTTACCAGTAAAAACATTGTAAGGATAAGCAAAATAGGGTACTATCGTGATTTCATCTTTCGAAAGTACAGAAATGAGGATAATATTATAGCAGTTGACTACTCGATAGATCGATTTTGCAATAAAATCATCAATTTCGAGTGCAAAACTAATCGCTGTGTGCGGAAGATGATTTTTTATGTTTTTGTGGTTCAAATTTTCAAAAAGCATTTATTTCCGCTTCTCTGTGTATGACAATTACCGGTAATATAACTCGGTTATTTGTCCTTCTTTCGAAATTGATGATTAAACTGAATAAGGGATCGAACGATCAATCAATTATATTACAATCACCATCGTTTGCATACTTTTGGGGATGCAGTCACGTTAAAGCCCTATGATTTGACTTTTTGAGGTACAAATATTTCTGTTATTTGCTCCCGCATTTGGACAGTTATTTTAGCACAAACCGTACTTTAATATCACTATTTGTTCTTTTTATGGATTTTTGTAATACATACAGCTTTTCTACCTACCTGTATAGTTAAAGTACGAGTATTAAAAAATGCTACACGTTATTTACGCATTTAATTCATTATTTCGTTGTACTAATTACATCAAGCCAAGCTCTAAAATTAATCGACATCTTTGAAAGTGTGTCTTTCAAGTGTAAGTAAAGAAAATCAGAAAATTGTATAACGTAATTGAAATCAGCATTTCATAAGCATTCATAGTAAATCCATTTCGTGAAAAAGAAAATTAATTAATTAAAATATCGAAATTGCTTTCTAAAACAGAATTTTATTTCATTGACTGTAAAAATAAAATGTATAAAAGTTTCTACCGATCTTTAAAATTGTAAGCATTTTATTACTATTGTTTCCGAATAGTAATATTATGCTTATTTAATCGTAAAATATGTTTACAAATAAATACAACAGAAGTTAGTATTTAAAAATAGTGACTGTTAAACGTTTTTAAAAGTAAACAACATGGGACCCTTTCCTTATAAAATTTAACTATGCATAAAAATATATAAATGTCGTTATTACGTTCTTTAACAGGAAGAAAATTTTTGAACAAAAGATAAGTTCCCTGAAAAATTTTTATATTTTTTATGATGCCTATGATACATAAATTAATTTTCAATTATATTCAAAGCAAATTTTTCTGTTAAAATGCGTCATCAGTCAAACAACTAATGCCACTAAAACATTTTTTGTCATTTTGAGGTGATTTAATTTACAATAATATTAAACGCTGACTTATCTGTAAAAATGCATCATGATTCAAAAGAAAAATGTCAGTGAAAACCATTGGTACTTTTCAGGTACTGATTTATTTCGAATGAAATGAATTCGCTTCACAAAATCTGCTATTAAATTTTCCGAACTCTGGTCAAATGTCAGCTACATCACACGGAACATGATCGTTCACACCATACTTCTTTGAACAAGATGACGGTGATTTCAGCAAAAGCGGACAGTTAATTAATAATAATATTTATTACGCCATATAATTTCAAAAAAATAGTTTAAAGACGAATTAAAGGGTCATATTATAATTTTTTTATAACAACGTTCAATTATAAAGGAAGGTTTAGGAATAAAAAATTGAAAATGTTCACTATGCGCTTTATATATATATTGATTAACTTCGTATATTTTAATTGTTATTTAGTTAGGCAAGGAAAAGTAATGTATAGAATCTTAAGGCAGTGAAAATTTTTTTTATCATGAATATCAATCCCATTGTATCACTACATTAACTAAAAATACCAAGATAGTGAGGCATGTTTGTTTGAATACTTTAATTATAAGGGTCACCGAAATGAAAGTGGCTTTGCTGTCATAACACCGCCATTTTAAGAGAAAGATGACTGTGCATGCGAGTTAATATGCGGCATAATGTGGCATAATAGGGAGCAGAGTGCTGGGAGTGTATACGATATCACCAGACCCCACGAGATGCGTGTGTGATAGCGTGGGAGCACGTTAAAAGGCATCGTTCGCATCATGGATGCCTCCAAACGGTGTCAACGTGCGGTCGTGCAATTTGTAACATCGGAAAAAGTGAGTGCTAGTGAAATCTATCGTCGAATGTAAAATGTGTATGGCACGGTGTGTATGTCACGCAGATCGGTATTCTGATGGTGTAGAGATTTTCGTAGTGGAAGAAGCAGTACTAACGACAGGCCACGACATGGTCAAGCGCATGTGGTTATCGCCAAGGAAGCAGTTGCAGATGTGGTGACCGGGTGACTTTGTCTAGCCTATCTGTTACGTCTGTATTACTTATATACAATTTTATATTAATACCATTAAACCTTTTCTCAAACCAACTGTATTGCCACTTTCATTTGGGCGACACATATAGTAGTGTAATAATAATATGTATTTTTTAAAATGAAATACATTTAATTTTCAGTGAGACAGTAGCCACGTACTTAAATCAAACGAGCAGGGAAGACCGAGCTATGCTCGGTCAAAATTAAATTTGAGTTAAAATATCATGACCCATGACCAAAATGACCCACTAATTGAAATTTCTCGAACATGTGACTTAGCCCAACAGTCTTCTCGTGCCCGAAAACAATAGGATTTAAAATTTAGTGTAAACAGTCTGAACCGTTTTTAAGATAAAATAGCTTGATCCATAATGACCCATGACCAAAATGCCCCACTAATCGAAATTTCTCGAACATGTGACCTAGCCTAATAGTCTTCTTGTTCCCTAAACCTGTAGGGTGCTAAATTTATTTCAAATCAACTGAACCGTTTTTAAGGTAAAATAGCTTGACCCATAATGACCCATGACCAAAATGACCCACTAATTGAATTTTCTCGAACATGTGACCTAGCCCAACGGTCTTCTCGTGCTCGAAAACCATTGGATGCAAAATTTAGTGTAAATTGAGTCGCTTTTTAAATCTTGACCCACAATGACCCAGAAATTACCCACTAATCGAATTTTCTCGAACATGTGACCTAGCCCAATGATTTTCGCGTACCCGAAACTCGTAGGATACAAAATTTAATCAAAATCGTTAGAGCCGTTTTTTAGATAAAATTAATTTGACCCAAAAATGTCCCACTAATCGAAAGTTCTCGAACATGTGACCTAGCCCAACAGTCTTCTCGTGCCCGAAAACCATTGGATGCAAAATTTTGTGTAAATTGAGCCGCTTTTTAGATCTTGACCCACAATGACCCAGAAATTACCCACTAATCGAAATTTCTCGGACATGTGACCTAGCCCAATGATTTTATCGTGCTCGAAACTCGTAGGACACAAAATTTAATCAAAATCGTTAGAGCCGTTTTAAGATAAAATTAATTTGACCCGCGTTGACCCAAAAATGACCCACTAATCCAAAGTTCTCGATCATGTGACCCAGCCCAATAGTCTTCTCGTGCCCGAAAATGGTCGGATACAAAATTTCGTCAAAATCGTTTGAACCGTTTTTTAGATACAATTAGCTAGATCATGACCCTTGATGACCCAAAATGACCCACTAATCGAATTTTCTAGAACACGTGACCTACCCCAATGGTTTTCTGGTGCCCCAAAACGGTAGGCTGCAAAATTTCGTCAAAATCGTTTTTGAGATAAAATTTGCATATATATATATATATATATAACCACACACCAGATTTGCTCGTATTAGAATATATGATATATAAAATGCGTCGTATTTAAGATGAAACCATGGCCGCTCACAGAAATCCTTATTGACCAACAAATCGGAGAATGAAAGAAAAGGTGACATATAATCTATAATCGTCTTATAGCTCCCATGTACTATTAGACAGACATTGCTAGCAGAAAAATAAATACTAACGTTTTAAAGTGCTTCAAAAGAGTTTTTTTTAAATATTCCATTAATATAATTTAAATAAATATTTATCAAGGAAAGTTCTCCATTTATATAAACCAAGAACTCATATGTTGTATGCATTAAAAATAATGCCCCGATAACAATTTACAATAATTGTTTTTCAAAAAAATATTGGAAGAATGCTCATGAAACATAATACAGAAGGTAGCACAAAGTTTTCTTTGAGTACTTCATAACTGTACAAAATTTCTCATTTCAATAACATATGAGGCATCTGTACCCAACCAATCATTCACTGAACTAATTTTGCTCCAGATATTCTGAAGCATGTTCGTATAGATCAGATGTTATTACATTATTTATACGAAACTTCAATTAGTTCATTGTTGTACGTAAAAAAAAAGGCATACCCCATAAACAGTTACATGGAGTCATGCAACAAAAGATTCAATATATCTAGGTGAAATGAATTATCATTTGGATGTTTTGTGTACACAATAAAAAAATTAAAAAAGTTTTTTTAATGCAGGAAACAATAATCTAACCATAAACGATAATATATTATAACTTTTCCCGAGTTACCCATGACTCAGAAAAGATCTCTAGAATCTCCTCTCATCTAGATCTTTATCTCTAGAAACCACATAATCCAATATATTTACGAAATTTAAGGAAGCATTTTTAAATGAAAGAAATTAGTTGCTGCTACTGAATTTCGGAAACTTTTTCGAGTAGTTTAAATAGTTCATTAATGAATTTACTTAAACAGGAATATCTTTTTTTCGGTGCTATTCCTTCATCTGGCGTGAAATGCACTAACACCTGCATGTTTTATGTATGACTAAATGCAGCCACGCAGAACAGTTATGACGTACACAGACTCAACTTTGAGTTTCTTTCTCTGTTGTGTTTAAATATTGTTTTTTTTATCTTTGTTTATAAGAAAGTTTGTCATTTGGGCACCCTGTACATTATATCATAGATAATTTGACTGAAACATTTTTGAAAAAAAATAATATTGAGAACACATTATTAATCAATTTAAAATCACTTTCTATGTAACATTGTATTTGAAAATACTACGAAATTCTACTTCTGGACTAATATTTACGTTTTTTAAAGTCTCACATTGATTTGAACAAGAAGATACCCACAAACTTTGAAAAATGTAGTTTCATTAACTTCTCTTGAATTAGTAAAGTATGTATACTCCTTCATCCAATTTAATAAATGTCAGCGAAATTAATACTTGGAGTGAATGATATTTGGGCAACGTGTTGAAAATTCAATAGGTGCTAAGAGAAAAATTAACTTTTAAAATTTTGACTCCCTTTACTTATTTGTGAGAGAATGATGTTTTATTTTCATCTTTCTGATATTCATGTAGATTCCGTGAATGAATTGAAAAATATATGAAATTGTTCTGAAATGTGTTCATTTAGTGAGTATTTCTAAAGTTTTTAAATATGAAACAATGAAAAATTGTTTTTAGGCCTACAAATGCTTTAAGTTTTCTTTAAATCTAAAATAGAATTCATCAAATATATGTTTACAATTTCCATAGATATTAGTATCTAGTTAAACATGCATTTATTTAATAACATGTTAAAATTTGGAATTTTAAACTACTGTTTAAATATCATATTTAAATCGAAAAGTACAGTGACCTATGAAAACGGTTAAAAATTCATGCAAAATGTTGATAAAAAATTAAAGAATTTCTTCAATTGATGGACATAGAAAAAAACTGTATAATAATATGTACTCTCTTAAAATGTTTCAGAGGAAGCGAAAATCAGAAAGTTTTCTATTCCAAATAATGTGCCTAATAGAAAACAAATATTCAAGGGGTCGGATTCCAATATCACAGAGTTTTCAATCCCAGGAGATTTTAACAGGATTTCCATTGAGTACAATCGGCTAATACGAAATTCCCGAAATTATATGCTTCTTCGAAGTTCATTTGCAAAATTCGGCATTTTAAACAATTTAAGCAATTTCTGTATTAAATTAAATTCTAACAAAGAAAGCAAAATAATCTTCTAGAAACTTGGAAATATGTGGCAAATTCAAATAATACATAAATGCATGTTTTAAAATGTCTGTGATAAGTTTACAAAAATGTATTGCACTATTGTTGTTAAATTGCTTAAGTAAGGTTTATTCATAAATAATCTTTTTATATAAGTTTTTTTTTAACAGAATGTTTTATTTCTCCTTGTAAAAATCCGATAACACCAATGTGTAAATTTTTCAATACTTTCTTGTATAATACGTTTAAAATAAAAAAATCCCTTTTTTTTTGGAGAACTTTTATTGGTATTCCTCTTTATTCTCGGCCTCGAGGATAAATCGTCAATTGACCGATATGTATCATCAAGATACATGTGTGTTATTATAGCCATTTAGACATTATTTTGTGTGTATGTCCAACGTATGGACACGGTTGTTATAGTAACGTATGTTATAGTCAGGTAATATATATTAATAACGTAACGTAGATATACTTCATATATATGACGTATATCTATATATATGATAAGTGTATATGGTATGAGTATAATGTATAACTAGACAATGCATATGATGTATATATGACATACATGTCATTTTGTACGTAAATTCTACGTATATATGAGGTATTTAGGACATTTATACGACTATATGTAACGTAAGTGTGACTTATGTATGAAGTATATGGTGCACAGTGTAACATGTTGCGTTTGACATGTGGGAGTATTTATTTCGTAAATATGGGGTATATATGGCACATATAGTATGTATAAGCTCTGTGGAAACATAACTGTAACTTTACGGAATCGTGATTGATCATGTTGTGATAAAATAAATTACACTTTATTGTAGCCATCTTAATTCTTATTTACCAACAATTTATCACATAAAAAAGTGTTTGATTTAGCATTGTTTTAATTTTTATTTTGCTGCAAAAATTTTCCAACACTCTATTATAATCAATTTAAAATAATAAAACTTGACACTGAGATTTTCAAATGAATTTTAGGAAAGGATGTGTCTATAATATTTACGCTTTGCGTTTTTGTAATGAAAGCTTTTCTGACAAATTAATTTAAACATATATTGTAGATATTTATAATCTTCTAGATACTTATAAATTCATGGTAAAAGAAAATTTATTTTTTCAGGTACCATATTCTAATTTTAATCTCTATATAATAAAACACAGTGTAACGATGCCGGTCCCGACCACTCTGGTTTGCGAATCGACCGTAGCTAAAACGCCATGTTAGGCTTAATGTAAAACATATGCTAACATATGACAGCTAAATGAAAATTTCTTCTACTTGAAATCATGTCTGTTCAGCATATTTTCGTATAAAACATGTATATTATATCCAGTTATAATGTTTTAAGTTTTAAATAAAAAATAACAGATTAAACATCTGATTACCTGATGTAAACAAACGATTACTGTTGCTATGCAGAATCATAAGTCGCCTATCTAGAAAAAAAATTGAATGACTCTGAACGTTTCATTGAAATATCCGATTATACTCTTAAAATATTTGTAAAAGCATATTAAAGTCCTTAACTATTTTAAAGGATTTTTTTAATTTAATTCTGTAGGCATTTTTTCCCTGTAAACACTTTTTTCAGAAATAGCGGTGATAGCTTTCATAGAGTGACTTTTTTGCGATGATCCATTAGTATTTTACATTTCGTTCCTAAGTACTGTTCTGGCGCCATCTATTGGCAATAAATATAAACGAAGGAAGTTTCTGTTGAAAAGAATATTTTATATAAAATATTAATAAAGTTGTAAAATAATATAAAATGTATATAAGCATATTTTTAAAATAAGAAAATTCCAGGACATATTGATGTATTTTAAGATAAACTTTTAAAAGCTTCTGCTTAATATTATTTCTTTCTTAAAATTTTAATTTGGTTACTTCAATTTTTAAGAGCCTAGCTTATATCCAATTAAATTATGAGATTTTGTTTGCAATGTAAAATGAATTTTTATTATGAAAATGAGGGAATATTTCTTATGAGCATATTTTCATATATATCATGTATATCAACATTTCTGTAAACAATTTATTCTGTACACATTTTTTTTTCAGAAATAGCAATGACAGATTTCATAGGAAGGCTTTGCATATTGTTTTAGCACCATCTATGGACAACTAATATAAACAAAGGATCTTTCTGTTGGAAAAAATATTATATAACATAATAATAAAGTTGTAAAATAATATAAAATGTATGTAAGCATATTTTTAAACTAAGGAAAATTCAGAGTGTATTGATTTACTTCAAGATCAACTTTTAAAAGCTTCAGCTTAATATAATTTCTTTCTTAAAAATTTAACTTGGTTAAATCAAATTTTAATCGCCTAGCTTATATCCAATTAAATTCCGAAATTTTGCTTGTATTGTAAAAATGAATATTTCTTATGAAACACAATTAAAATATAAGTAATACATAGTATTGCAAATCACATATGTTAATTATATCAATGCAGATCAGATTTTGATTTTTAACATAGTAACATTTAAACCTAACTTTGTAGTGAAAAAAAAAATGTAATTTAATAAGAGAATGTGAAAAGATATTTTTCAGTCATACTAATGCATTTAATAATTCCAATTTACAAGATGATTTTTAATGATCAAAATTTATTATAGATTTTTCAGGCATATTTTAAAAATAAGACAAAATCAGGTTTTAATTTCATGAATGCTTTTAAAAGTTATATAATCTACTTTCATCGTTGTATTTATTTTAACTATTTCTTCATTACTGGAAAACTTTGTTTTCTCTGTCATTTTAAATGGGATATTTTTAATGGTTTAATTAAGAAGCTAATATCCATAAACATGCAATTTTCTGTCTCTTTTTCTGTCTTTCTGCTATGTATTTTATTCTTCATGACTGGAAAACTTCGTTCTTCAAGAAATATTAAAATTCAACTCTATTATACTATTAACTTAGACAATTAAAAACGAACAAAATTTTTTATGTTTTGTGCAATCGTTAAACCATTTCAGAATTTTCTTTTATAATATTCTTTTATAATTTTCAGAATATCTTTTATTTTTTCTTATGTAGCCAAACAATGAGCTGTGAGTCAAGCTCTTTACAAACTCATTAATATATTTTTTTTTCAAAAACTTTTGCACATGGATTTTTATTTTTTTATATTTTTGAATGTTCTGTCGAATTGTTGAACTATTTCCGTAATTGAATATTCCTCATCAAATTCCTACCAAAAAATCCTCATAATTTGTATTTGTAGAAATCATTTCCCATTCTTAAAATGTACTTTTTTACAATACAAACCTTTCAATAACAAAATCTTCATTCGGTTTTTTTGTATGAAGTCTTATGAAATGGAACGCAGAACAACTTTCCTTCATTTTGAAAAGTTATAAAATATTCTGCAATATTTATTTCCTTGCGTTCTAAATATATTCAGAAAATTAACTTATATTTCAAATTATCATTTGCATTTTCCCCCTCTTTCGAGACAAATAGGAGGTAATTATAAATGATAACAAGAACGAAAAATCATGCGTCAAGCATAGATTATGTAACACTTTCCAACGCCTCCAAAATAATTTTACGAATCATACTCTTTAATCAGCTAAAAGATAACATCTAAGTAATCCGAATACTTTTATTCAGCCCTGTATAGGATCTATAGATTTGTATATATACTACATAGGATGCTAAATAATAGTTCAGTTAGGAAACACGTAGCACAGTTTAAAATTCTCCGTCTGGAGTTAAATAATACGGAAATGTGTTCCCGAACTTTTGTGCTTCCATGTATAGGATCTACAGAATTTATACACACCACGTAATATACAAAAAGCGATTTAAAATTAAAATCGCGTTCAGTAACTTAAAACGCACTTCCAGGAATTATTGTTAACATACAGTAGAGAATTCTTTTGTGTGTCCCTGTAAATGAACGATGACTGCTATACACACAATATTCTGTAGTAAGTCTCTTGTAATGAACCTTATATAAATTTCAATGCGTTTAAAATAGGGAAACATTATTTAAATAAACCGCAGACGATTTTTCTCCATAGACGTAATGTAACGGAATTCTTTTGACTGTCCCTGTAAAGTAAGTATAAGTGCTATGCACACCCTATTCCATATTAAGCTTCTTCTAATGCACCTTAGTGATATATATAAATTTCAGTGCGTTTAAAATAGTCAAACATTATTTAAATAAACCGCAAATGATTTTTCCCCATAGACCGCAATGTAACGGAATTCTTTTGAGTGTCCCTGTAAAAAAACTATAAGTGCTACACACTTCCATTGAAATAGGGAACATGCTATAGATAACGATTATAACATATAAAAATTGCAGGGCAATCCGAGCATATTTACGGGAGTTAGAGCACGGACAGACGGCAGACGGCAGACGGCAGACGGCCAGACGGCCAGACGGCCAGACGGCCAGACGGCCAGACGGCCAGACAAACCGAAGTCATAAACACTTTTCAACTAGGTTGGAAAGTGTTAAAAATTAAATACTAGTAAAGGAAACAACAATTTGTAACAGTGTGACAGTTTAGAAAGATTACAGTTCTGAAAGAATTAAAAGGAATAATATGCAATTTCAAGCAAATGTTATTTCAGATTCTTTGAATAATTTTCAAAACACAAAAAATATTATGCTTCATAATTATTTAGTTAATATTTTCTCGTGTAAGTATGTTTTCATAAAATAAATCTTACGTATGAACTCCATATTATTTGCTGTATATTATTCAGTACATATTTTATTAATTTTTAACAGTTGATGTTAAAAACTTATGAATTTTAATATTTCTTGAAGAACGAAGTTTTCCAGTCATGAAGAAACAAATACATAGCAGAAAGACAGAAAAAGAGACAGAAAATTGCATGTTTATGGATATTAGCTTCTTAATTAACCCATTTAAAATGACAGAGAAAACAAAGTTTTCCAGCAATGAAGAAATAGTTAAAATAAATACAACAATGAAAGTAGATTATATAACTTTTAAAACCCTATATTACTTTCATATTCTTTTCTATCAGTAAAAAACAGCTAATATTCATTTTCTAGATAAACACTGCATATATTTCAATAATTTTCTGTATGTTTTTGCTATTATTATTAGCTATATTTTCTTTTTCTGAAAAACCAGTTGGTGCTTAAATTACCTTAAATGACCTTAAACTGAAAAATAATTCTATAAAAAATATGTATTCTTGAGAAATTACGAAATTTTTACAATTTTTTATGCCAATTTTGTTTATTTGTAGTTTAAATTTCGTCAGAAACAAAATTAAATAGTATAATGAAATCGCTTTTATATTTATTGGATAAATAAAAAAGAAATAGAGGAGGGCGGAGTTTGCAGATGAACAGAAAATAGAGTACAAATGAGTCATACTTTCTAGCGTTGTAAAATTTAGTTATTTTTGTCTGTATTTTAAGTTTTGTTAACATGAAAAAATAGAGATAAATATCACATTTTTTAAAGATGTTCGTTTTCCTCAGTAATCTTCCTTTTAAAGGGATAGATTAACACTATTTTTGATTATTAATAAGTAAATTAAACAGGTTATTGATTTTATTTTGTTATTTATTATGAATAGTTTATAATTACATGTTTTCTAGAGAATGTATAAACTTATGAAACTAATTTTGAAAAAGTGGTAAATTTTAATTTTTTAATTTTTTCCCATGAGATACATACATATTTTTCGTTGAAAAAACGAAGATATTTTCTTTAATAACACATTTTGTGAATACAATTGTTATTATGTGATGCATTTTTTAAAGAGGAAGGTGTTATCATTATTTTTATGACATGTAAACAAAATATTCATTCAGGTTCACAAGCGGAGATGTCTGTCCCAACACGTACATGACTTGATGATTTCAAATATTTTGTTTATTGAAATAGATTACAAAAACCAATTTGTAAGTATAAATATGTATGTGTATTAAAAGACAAAATCATCAATATTTTCTTTTAGATATGTTTGATTTATATGAAAATAGATATTATTTAGAGTACTAAGATTGAACATATAAAATATTACAGAATCAGCAGAAATAAAGAAGAGGATTAACTAAAAAATCCATAAAAAATTAGCCAAAAAACTAAACAAAAATTGCTATGAATATTATGTAATATGTTTGAATGAGATCAATAACAAAAATTAAATAAAGAATTCTAGGACAAGTTGTATTCTATTATTTTTCGAATAATTTTGAATTTTCATATTCTTCTACGGCATTTGCAAGCACAATAAAACTAGAATATCGGAAATTTTCAACCGATATATATATATATATATATATATATATATATATATATTTCGGTTCGTATTTTATAATAAATTTATTTAAATTTTTATACTTTTATAGGCATATAAATCTTCTCCATATACTCTAAAGAAAATAATTCATAATACTCTCTACCTAAGAGGATGTTTTGAAAGAACATCTGCTACCATAGCACATTTTTTGAAAATCTAAACATTACTTATATTAAATATATTTTTTGTGATTATATTATTTGTAGATGCTGTCGGGAAAGATGAAAATCTATTGTCAGTTAAATATTGTTTTTTTTTTTTTTTTTTTTTTTTTTTTTTTTAAACTAGCGACAGCAAACATTTAAGTCCTTTCAAAAAATGTTTACTTTGAAGATTAATATTACACTTCATAATATATGCCGTCTTTCATTTAAAGAAAAATGGCTCGAAATCATAATTGTAAGACATTATTTAAAAGTTTTATGTTTTGGAATAAGAAGCGATACTTTTTTTATAAAGGAAATAGCATCTGATTTTGAACAAAAAAATTCTATTACAGATATTTAATACCTTACCTCACAGCACAATAATTAAGCACAAATATGAAACACTGTCTTGTTCGTAGGAGCTTCTTCAAGCAGTGTTTTTTATATCAATGGGATTCAATACTTGCGCTGATCGCCAAATGTTTTAACGTCTTATAAAATGTTATTCAAAAAGGGAAAGAGCAAAATACGCATACGGAAAGAAAAAAAAACATATTAAAACATAGAGTCCAAGTTCACTTTTTTATCAAATTTACAGGTTTTTGGAATCCAAGACAAATTTGGATATATATTCGTAACTTTAACATTAATAAATATACCGTAACATGGGAATGCGTAAATACAATATCAGAGGGGGGGGGGGATTTCCGAACTCTAATGGAGGATGGAGGAGCAAAGATTTTTTGAGAGAGGATTTTTTTTTTTGAACATCTGACAAGCTATGTGTGAGAATATTATGTAAACAAAGTGTGAGAGAAATGCCTCTAAAATATATTTGGGAATACAGTTTTATCGTCCCACGTGTTTCAAAAAATAACCAATGTACTTATTAATGGTAAATGTCTTTCACTTTGAAAATATTGTAAGAGCAAGGATTTAGCAGATATTATTGTAAATTATCAGTTTCCGTTCTTAAAGATTTTAATGATAATGCTTATATTTCCTTCAAATCTGACAGTTTATTTAGGCGTTTGTAGAATTTCGAAAAACGAAGTTGTCTAATATGTGCATTCTGCAATATAATGAAAAAAAGTCCTTGATAAAGGGACTTGCCACTCTTCTATGCCTCATTCAAGTGGCAAACCTGTGCAGTCCGGGTAAATATATGTTGTAAATAAGTGTTGTTATCTGTTAACACATTAGTGTAAAACGTCAATACGCCAACATAGTAAACCCGGGACGGTTTTAATAGATAGTTGTTTATTTTGTGTCTGAACAGCTCCCCAGGATCCAAGTAAAACCAAGTTACACAGCTTTTATATTTTGATGTTTTACATCAGATTTACCTTGATTTGTCAGAAGTGTAATGTGAAAATTGCTGCCCAATAAAGGTTGTATTTCACTATGTATTTTTTGCCTTAGCACAGCATCTATTCGAATGCACTTGACAGCATGTATGATATCAATGATCTTATTACAGTATATTTCCTGTCATCAAACGTCTCTGGAATATATGAAACTCTGGTGAAAATATCATTACAATATTTGTATTATCGTAAACGTTTAAACTATTTGGTTGACTGAATAACGGACTCATCATATTTTGTAAAATATATGTTTTGTTACCCTATGTGATTATTGTTTGTTTTTATAATGCTAGATTTGCATTTTATCTTTTTAAAGGCGTTCTGAGAGGACCTGTAATATGCTTTTATATATTTGTGATCAGATTTCTTTCTTACAATAGTTAGTGAGAAAAAGCATTCAAAGGGTTTTTGCGCAGGAAAAAAAAAACAGTATAAATAATAATATATAAATAGAAACAAAAATATCTATGAACTGAAGAATTAGAAAAAAAAATGTTTCAATGACTACTAAGGAAACGTCGTTAAATTAAATTTATTTTATGTACCTTACTATTACATAATAAAATCTTAACTTCTATCTAACAATAATTTAATTTTTACTAGCTAAGTTTGTTGATTAAATGCATAGATTTATATTATTAAGTTCAATTAAAAGTTATAATATACTATTGCATTTAGTATCTAGTTTCGCAAATTATTTTATGGAATTGTAATAGCAATCTGTTTCAGTATTTGTTATAGCACACTATATTATATTTTGTCGTACTTATACTCCCTTAGAACGCGTGCAACTTTATTTAATGTACAACATTGTGTCATTATACTGAGTAGAAATGGTTAACCCAATTTGTTTATAAATTTGATTATTGTCACAGTAGTTATATTTCAGTTTAAAAATGTCTTATGTTTAATGCCTTTTTTATACAATAATTCTTTAAGCAATAAAAAAATATATATTTTTTATAATTTTAATCTTAGTATGTGAATAATTTCTATTTATTATGGTGCACTTTATTTGAAACTTAAATATATAAATATATATAAATACCATTTTCATAATTTAATTACTTCCAGGAAATTTTATTTAAGTAAAAAAAAAATCTAAATACACTGCTCAAAACAATTAGGGGAGCACATGGTTTTAACGAAATTACACAAATACTTACACCAATAAGTAACTTAAATTAAAACATTCATAATTTAAAGCATAGCAGAAAACAGAAAAATAAAACTTCATATGGAAATCAAAGTTCATGACGTAAAAAACTAGAAAAAGAAGATAAGTGAAGAAATCAGGATTTCGCAGATATGCCTGTTTCACTGTATCAGTTGCGAAATTCAATTCCTCAGCTTTGGTTTGAGAAAAGGGTGATTTGAAAATGTCACAACAACGTGATTTACCGGAATCCATGGCTTGCCGTATAAGAGATAGACTTGAATCCGGGCAAACACAACGAAGTGTAGCGGACGCTGTTGGAGTTGCAAGAAATGTCCTTGCAAGGCTGTGGAATCAATTCCAAGAAACATAAAATGTTAAATGTCGACCAGGACAAGGTCGATCACGTGCACTACAGCAACTGATGACCGATATATCCTGTTAGCAGCTCGTCGAGACAGAAAAGGGGATGATACTCAGTTGCAAAAACGGTAGCTCCTGGCAACACGACGAAGGGTATCCAGCCAAACAGTGCGAAATATGCTTCATCAGGGTGGTCTCTATGCACGTAGACCAATGATCTGTATTCCGTTGACCAAAAGCCACTGTGCGGCCCGAAGAAGTTGGGCTGCAGTCAAATGCGGCTTCCCTATTCAGTCTGGAGTGTGACACTGGACGTGTTTTTGTATGGAGGGAAAGGGGCACTCGAAATAACACCACATTTATTCGTGAAAGATCACATTACAGACAAGGTGGGTTGATGGTACGAGCTGGAATCAGCATAGGGGGACGTACGGACCTGCATATCATTTGGAATGACAATTTTGGAAGTCCAAAGGTATATAGACGAGATACTGAGAAGTCATGTCATACCTTACTCTTCAACCATGGTGATTCCTTTATTTTCATGCATGATAATGCCTGACAGGATACAGCTCGTCTGATGGAAAACATGGTTGAAACTGAAACAATACAGCGTATGGAATTGCCAGCATGTTTTCATGACCTGTATCAAATCGAGTATGTTTGGGACACACTCGGATGACGCATTACAGCAAGACAAAGGATTTCTTTTATTGTATGGGACAAGGAGATTGCAATTCTTGAAGAGTGGAACAGTATTCCTCAAAGTTTTATCGATAACCTCATCACATCCATGGAAAACAGGTGTGCAGCAGTCTTAGCTGTTAGAGGGAACCACACGTCGTATTAAACAGCTTGCATCATTACTACACAATACTTTGTTTTGTAATTTACATGTAACCAGATTGTTGCCTTAAACCATCTTTTCATGTTATTTCCATCCTTTTAAAGAATTAAAGCACCCTTTTTGCGTCTTATTTTCTGTATTGCGCATTTATACACTTGTACTCTCCATTTTATACCCATGCATGGCTGTCTCGCAAGGTTCTATTCTTTTATTTGCTTGCTCCCCTAATTTTTTGAACAGTGTATATAAATATATATAAATACCATTTTCATAATTGAATTACTTCCAGGAAATATAATTTATGTAAAAAAAAATCTTTGAATTTATCAATATATAAACGTTTTTAGATATAAAACTTTTACATTGATTTTTTTTTCTTTTAAAGTTATATTTGTATGCTTTATGCAAGAAATATAACTCAAATCCTATTACGTAATTTTTTTCAGACAATTTTGTAGCATAATATTTGTAACAGTTGTAAAGTGCCAGAACATTTCAGAACAAATTTTAAGGAGCTTAAATATTAATATTGTCAGAATTCTTAACGGGATTAAATGTTAAATCACTTCATTCGTTTAAAATTTTAATACTTTAAGTTTAAAATTAACTTTATTTTGGATAATGTAATATAAGTGAAACATTTTAAATGTCTAAATAACAAAATTAACTAGATTTTGTAAAGAAAAAGACAGATTGAATTAAATATAAATACATTAAAGAATATAGAACTATAACAGTGTTTTTAATGGTAAAAATTCGTACGTATCAGTGTAAAATATAATGTCATTCTTATATTTATATCATATTCTTTTTTCTATTTTATTACATTTTCATTTGATGACTATCACAGAAAACTTAGAAATTTGAAGAAAATATATACTTTCAAGGTTTTTTAATCTAAAACCATCTATATACTTTTAAATAATTTTTAAAATGAAGTTTTGACTTACTCTAGAATGTTTTTTTTTCTATATGTTTAAAAAAGTAAACAAAACTTGTAAACCCATTTACTACTTTATTTGCATTTGTATTTAATTTTGCGATAAATACGGAAACTGAATGGCATAGTAAAGTGTTACATTAATAAATAAAATTTAGCTTTTTAACTGAGAACATTATGCATAAAATATTTATTTAACTTTAAAATATAACAAATTATTTTTTTGCGAAATTAAAGATTAGATGTTTTTAATTATCTCAGCGAATGGGCGATTAAAAATGCAAATAACTATGCAAACAATTGTATGTGAAGTTGCAATATTCTTATAAGTCTGAATTCCTCTATTTTATAAGTTATGAATACATTAAACTGGGAAGGTGAAATTAGGATTATCTATAATAATTAATTTTAAATATTTATTTTTTTTTGCTTACAAAGCTAAAGTAATAAAAATATTTCCTTCCGACTATAAAATTTAGTCGTTCCTGTATTATACTTTTTTACATTTATTTTATATAGAATTCCTTTTATATAATGATATATTTTAAAAATAATAATAAAAACGAAGCTGATGCATTTTTTTTTTCTTTATATCTCGCTGATGATATACGAAATTGTATCCACTAGTGTTGCTTCATGGGAAAAATATAGACACAAGGCAAGTACTAGATGAAATAGGGAAACTTTCTGTATTAAACGAAAGTAAACGTATAAACAAGCGAAAGAACACGCAGAGGAGATAATGGAAATAAGAAAACATTTCTAAAAGCTAATGGCTTTGTATATTTTTTCCTTCTATCTCATCATCTATATATCACGGACTTCAACAAGTCTTTTAAGATTGTTTTTGATTTTCTTATGTAAACGGTTAGATTACATTGTCTGTATTTATTTTGCTAAAGCCTTAGAGAACAAAATATGAAATATATAAAATTGACAGAATTATATATTTATATTAAAAATATAGAATGGCTACTCATCATAAATTAAGGAGCCTACTACTTTTGAGAATTTTAAATTCATGTAAGGATTAAAATCTTGTTAAGTTAAAAAAAATATATTGACCGACATGTTCAAAACCCTAAACAAACATTTAAACTTCACTAGACATTTGAATTTGAATTCTTAACACTTAAATTTATTATTTATTTATTTTTTTAATTTTAAAAAATCGTTTTTGATAGGAATGCAGCCATAGGTTATGTAAAAAAAAAAAAAAAAAAAAAAAAAAAAAAAAAAAAAATCAGGTAATATTTATTGAATATTTATTTTGAAAAAAGGCTATATGTAGACATTTGGAAACATACAGTATTTCCAAAAAAATCTGGCATACATGAATACAATTTTCAATCGCAACATCAAACATTGATAGCTTACCTGACAACAGATGAGAAGTATTTTTTTCTTCAAGTAGATAAGTCAGTCCTTTATAGGAAATTCGAAAATAGAAAATATCTCTTCAAGTAACACACTGAAATTTATCACCCACCACATTCAAAAGTCAAAAAGGATGTAATTTACCCGCCAAAAGGTAATGTCATTTTTTTTCTTTTATACATGATTCATTGTCTATGGTTATCAACGTGCGTTCGGAAACGCACACACTCAGGATTTTGAATAAAATTAAGTGGAACTGGAATGTAGACAATTGGCAACAGTATGCAATTAAGGATTAAGATATAAAAAAACAGTATTGAACATATTAAGCCATAAATAGATGCATATATATATATTTTTTTCAAAAAGTTATGCATGGCGCGCAGTATTTTAACTAATTTTAGTGCATAGACAAATTGTATCTAATGGAAATAACCCATTGTACAAAAAACACTTCACAAATTCTTAGTTATTTTGATATCAGATATATATGTAATAATTCTGCAATACCATATTACCTAAGTGGTCATAGAATTTTCCCGACTTTTTATACAAACTGGGGAAGAAATGTGACTCACACTGTATATGTATAAAATCGCAAAACCATTATTTCTCAATTTATATACTCTATAAAACTAATAAAAAAACAGTAATAACAAATATCGTTTGGTAGAAACTGTGTTGTTGATGTTATTTATTATATGAAATTATATGTATTCTTCACATTTGTAGTTTTATACACAAACATCACTAAAACTAAAATATTTTCGCAATATTACCAGCATCCAATAAACATACGTTTCTAAAAATTTAGTAAAACTCGAATTAGATTAAATTTTATCAGACGCAAAATGAAACATGACCTTTTTTTGTATGTAAAACTTGATAAAAGCGATTTAGAATTTGCTGTTGAAAAATATGTGCATCTTTCTAACAATATCAAACGTTTTTCGAGATAAAATAAATGACTGATTTTACATACTATTCAAATCTCAAATTAAAAAATTTCTAAGTTTTCCTTACAAAGTTTATTTATACAGTATTTTTTTTAAATTTTTGACAGACATTATTCATTTGCTTTTATTTGTTTACGAAAATTAAAAAAAAAACAAGATTTCATGAACATAATGAAAAATAATAATTCAATTTAATATTACTTGCAAAAAATAATTTTTGATGAACAAGAAAATAGTTTAAAGAATTTATGTATGCAAAAAACAATATGTAATTAATACTTTTGTTCAACCCACACGACTGACACGAATTTCAAAATAAGAAGAATCTTAGCATGTCTACATGTTTCTATCTTTAATTACAGATAGTTATATTATTCAATTGCATATTACCAAAAGTCGAAATAGTCTGTTATGAAATATACACATCATTGTTTCAAAGAAGTCATGTCGTACAAAAATTAGTTTAATAATTCAATTTACAAGTATAGAATTTCATTAACTCATGTTTTTATATAGTAAATAAATGCATGCGTTTTTGATCACATTTCTAATGCAATCATCAATGTATAAAATTACGTAAACATATCCGTAGTATGTATAAATTTATAATATTCCGTTGATAATTGTGTCATGAAATTCAGATAATTAAGCTATTACATACAGCGTCTGATAAGCATTTCCGAAATATATTACAAATCCTTTTATAACATTTTGCCGTTAATAGCTTTCACATATTCAGTATTTGGCTAATTCGTTGTTATGATTTGTGACATTTAAATTCCATGTAACATAGATACCTTTATGAATAGCACATAATATACATTAACAAGCCTAACATGCAAGTGAAATGTTTGAATAAATATATTTAAATAAAGCAGGAAATAATTTATATTTATTATCTACATTTCTGGAAGCAAACGGAGATTATTGATAATACATTGCAATTTTTATCTTAAACAATTGACGCTGAGATTTACAGATGATTATATGTTTACAGATTATATAATTCACTCATGGATATTTAGCATCAAAACATAAAAATAATAAAATGTGCTTTTGTAACTCAAAAAATTATTTCCTTTATGACAATTTCATCACTTACAACATTTTTATTTCCTCGTGAACTAGCTTTATATTATTGTTAAAACAATCCAACACTTCATGCCAAATTTATAATTCAGGTTAAATGATTCTAAAAGTAAAGATATTTTAAAACTATCTCTATGTTTTCTTTTCTTGCGCTGTTTTATGGAACACTTATAAGCGTTATTGGGTATTTATATCCCTAGCGTTATAAATAAGAAAAATGTCTTTTTTGAAAATAATAATGTGTTTTATTAGTCTTTACTACATCTATGCTTTAAATTTTAGACCACAATAAATAATATTAATTTGCTAGTGTCACATAATAATAAAAAAAAATCTTACTAAAACATCAAATATAATGATCCAGGTTTTTTACGGCATGTGCATTCGTTTATTCTAAGTCTTTAAGTAGGTGTAAATTTCATAATTTCCCAACTTTGCAGACATAGATATACAACATTGTACCATTAAATGTTTGCCTCTCCGACTATATAATCCTTATAACATTCACACTGAGCCTGTTAACTACATTGATATTATAATACGTACGAGATAATATAGGTATATTTGGATTTTATTTCCATGATTTTCAGGGTTTTCTATTCACGAAAATGTAAATTCTGGTTTACCTTCAATGAAACAGTTATCCCACAATACATCGCTATGGTGGATATATAATAGAAACTTGCCTATGAAAAACTTTTGAATTCCGACTTAGAATCTATAAGAACATTTGTTTATTTTCCCAATAGTTTATATTTATATAGTCCCTAAATAAAACAAATATAGATAATTTAATCTGTGTTTTGTCTATTTTGCTTATATGGTACAGCACACTGCAATGTACGTCGGAAAATAGAGAAATAATTCCTTTATATTTTTCTTACAAAATACTCACATCTGTTATATATGTGGTAAAACATAAAAAAATGTCACCACTTGCTATTTGCAAGCCATGGTAAAAATACTCTAAATTTTCTTTATTTGAAGATTTCTTTAAGAAAATAAATAAACAATATTCAATGAATATAAAAAAATAATATTACTCGCTAAAAATAGTTTTTGAGAAACAAGAAAATAGTTAATAACCTTCGAACCTTTCTTTGGTTAAACCCTCACGGGTGTCAAGAATATCAAAATAAGAAATATTTTAGTAGGTCTACATTTATTTATATTAAATTACAGATATAGTTGTATTATTTCTTTTCAGATTACTTAAAGTCGAAATAGTATGTTGGGAAATTTACATAGCATTGTTCCAGGAAGTCATGTTGAACAAAAATTCGTTTATTAACTCAATTTACAAATAAAGAACTAAACTCACTTATGCTTTTATATACAGAATAAATAAATGCGTATTTTAACACATTGCTAATATAATTATTAATGTATAAAATTACGTGAACATATCTGCAATATGTATCCATTTATAATATTTCGAAGATAATTGTGTCATGATATTCAGATAATTAACCTATTACATACAATGTCTCTTAAGCATTTCCGAAACATATTACATATTCTTTTATAGCATTTTGCCGTTAATAGCTTTATCATATTCAGATATTTGGATAATTCGTTGTTATGATTTGTGACATTTAAATTATGTGTAACATAGATACCATTATGAATAGCACATAATATACATTAACAAGCCTAACATGCAGATGAAATGCTTGAATAAATATGTTTAAATAAAGCAGGAAATACTTTTTACTTATTATCTGAATTTCTGTAAGCAAACAGAGATTGAAAATACATTGCAATTTTTATCTTAAACAATTCATGCCAAGTTTACAGATGATGATATGTTTGCAGATTATAGAATTCACTCATCGACGTTTGGCATTAAAACATAAAAATTATAAAATATTCTTTTATAACTCCAAAAAATATTTCCTTTATGAGAATTTAATTACTTGCATTTGTATTTCTTTGTGATCTAACTTTGTATTATTTTTAAAACTCTTCAAAACTTCATGCCAAATTTATTATGTGGGCTAAAGTATTATAAAAAATAAGGAGATTTTAAAACTATCTATACGTTTTCTGTTCGTGCTCTATTTTTAAGCACATTTTTAAAGCATTGTTGTATATTTATATCTCTAGCGCTATAAAAAAGAAAATGGACATTTTAAAAATAATAATGTGTGTTTCTTAGTCTATAGTACATTTATATTTTTAATTTTAGACTAGACTAAATAATATTAAATTGCCAGTATCGCACAGTGCTTCTAAACGTAATACTAATAAAAATAAATTTTAATAAAACAGGACATATTGGACCCACTGTTTTTTAAAAGGTGTGCATTCGTTTTTTTTAAGTTTTTGAGAAGGTTTAAATTTCATAAATTCAAAAGTTTGCAGACATAGATATACAACATTGTGCCACTGAATTTTTGCTCCTCCGACTTAGTATCTTATTCTCGTTTTTTATAATCCTTATAACAGTCACACTGAGCCTGTTCACTACAATCATATTCTCATACGTACTATATTCTATATGTATATTTGGATTTGATGTCTATTCACGATTTTCTATTCGCGAAAACGGAAATTCTGGTTTACCTTCAATTAAGCATTTATCCCACAATACATCACTATGGTGGGTATACAATCAAAAGTGACCTATGTAAAACTCTTCAATTATCACTTATACTCTATAAGGGTATTTGTTTAATTTCTCAATAGTTTTTATTTACATAGACCCTAAATAAACAAATATAGATAATTTAATCTGTTTATTGCATTGTAGAAATATTTTCCTTATACTTATCTTACAAAATACTCAAAACTATTATAAAAACGGCAAAACATCGAAGAATATCACCACTCGATAAATGTCAACCCTGGCTATTTGCAAACCATGGAAAAAGTACTCTAAATATTCTAATATAATAATTTGTTTATAATAATTTCTTATAATAATTGTTTATTAAATAAATAAACAATATCCAATGAAAGTTTAAAGAAAATATATTATTTAATATTACTTTATAAAAATAGTTTTTAAGAAACAAGAAAGTACTTTAAGAACTTTTCTTTGGTTAAACCCGCAAGACTGTTATGAATTTCAAAATAAGAAATATTTTAGTAGGTTTAAATTTATTTATATTAAATTACAGATATAGTTGTATTATTCATTTTCAGATTGCTTATAGTCGAAATAGTCTGTTGAGAAATGTACACAGCATTGTTTCCAGGAAATCATGTTGAACAAAATTAGTTTATTAATTCAAATTACAAGTATAGAACATCCCTCAAGCATAATTTTATATAGTAAATAAATACATGCGTTTTTGATCACATTACTAATGTAATCATTAATTTATACAATTACATGAACATATCCGTAATATGTATCCATTTATAATATTTCGCTCATAAATGTGTCAAGATATTCAGATAATTAAGCTATTACATACAGCGTCTCTTAGGCATTTCCGAAACGTATTACACATCCTTTTATAACATTGTGCCGTTAATTGCTTTCTCATATTCAGATAGTTGGATAATACGTTGTTATAATTTGCGACACTTAAATTATGTGTAAAATAGATATCATTATGAATAGCATATAAAATATATTAACAAGCGTAACATGTATGTGAATTGTTTGAATACATACTTTTAAATAAAGCAGGAAATACTTTATATTTATTATCTATTATGATAATTCTGAAAGCAATCAGAGATTGAAAATACATTGCAATTTTTATCTTAAACAATTCACACAGAGTTTTACAGATGATTATACGTTTACAGGTTCCGTAATTCACTCATTGATTTGGAGAAAATCTGGAATCTACACAAGAAATCTGGAGTGACTCCACTCAACATCCACTAGATCTCCAGTTTGGGAACTCTGCGCTACTAATGCTTGAAGTTGTAATACTAAAATATTTATAACTTATGCTCTGTTATGTTTATTTTATCGATTTTCCCTATAGAATTGGTTTAAAAAAGCTTTAAACATAAAATTTAAAAAATGTGCTTTTGTAATTCAATAAAATAATTGCTTTATGAAAATTTCCTTACTTACAACATGTTTATTTCCTCGTGATCTAACTTTATATTATTGTTAAAACACTTTAACATTTCACACCATTTTTATTATTCTGGCTAAAGGATTATAAAAAATAAGGATATTTTAAAACTATCTAATTGTTTCATTTTCTTGCACTGTTTTTAAGGGCATTTTTAAAGTATTGTTGTATATTTATATACCTAGCGTTATAAAAAAGATAAAATACATTTTGAAACTATTAATAAGTGTTTCTTAGTCTTTAGTACATTTATGTTTTAAATTGTAGATTACACTAAAAAAGTATCTTTATAAAAGTTTTTATGAAGGTTTAAATTTCATAAATTCTCAACTTTGCAGACATAGATATAGAACATTCTGCCATTGGAAATTGTGCTTCTCCGACTAAGTATCTTATTCTATTTTTTATATATATAATCGTTATAAAATTCACACTCAGCTTCTCAGCTTGAAAGATAGGAACATGAGATCCTATACGTACTTTTAGCTTTGATGTTCTTGATTTTCAGGGTTTTCTATTTTCCCCTTTTTCGAATTCGGGTTTACATTCAATTAAACAGTCCTCCCGTAATGCATCACGACGGTGGATAGATATATCTGATCGAAAAAGACCTATTAAAAACTCCCAATTCCCACTTAAAATCTATTAGAACATTTGTTTATTTTCCCAATAGTTTTTATTTGCATAGTCCCTAAATAAAACAAATATAGGCAATTTAATCTGTTTTTAGTCTATTTTGTTGATATCTTTCAGTACACCGCAATGTACATCGAAAATGGAAAAATAATCCCTTTATAGTTTTCTTTCAAAATACTCAAAACTGTTATATAAAAGGTAAAATATGGAAAAATGTCATCACGCCCTATTTGCAAACCATGTTAATCCCATAAGTCAGCTATGTCGAAGTGCATAGAGTCTAGAGATCAGGAAAAAGTTGTAAAAGTTGTAACAGAAAGTTTTTCTTAGATATAGGAACCTTCATTACTTCATCAAATAGACAGTTCAACAAGTGATTATCACTTGTGATAATCCCAAGATAAAGGAACATTTGGGTGTCCAACGCTTCCGGAGCGACGATGACGTCAAAGAAGACGTGAAACGCTTCCTCGGCGGCTTGGCAGCGGAGTTCTACGACATTGGATACAGAAATTGGAGCACCGTCTACAAAAATGCGTAGAAAAAGATGGCGATTATGTAGAGAAATAGAGAAAACGTTCTTCTTTCCAACGATGTAAATTTCTATGAGAATAAACAATGTTGTCTATTTGTGAATTTGATGGGAACCTTATTTCTGGATCGACCCTCGTAATATCTCCTTACAAACACCAATTTCCTATGCAGATATTTTGTAACTGTGTTGAAATTAAAAAAAAAACTTAGAAGACGTATCTATTATTATATTTCCTTTTATAGATATCAAATGAAATTTAATGCTTTAATGTTTATATAAATCTATAAAAAAATTAATTAGATTTAAAAGAATGACTTTTACATTTATTAATGAAAACATTATTTTTTTAATAAGAGACTAAAAAACGATACTAAATGTATTTTATAAAGAAAAAAAATAACAATAAAACTGTTATGCAGTAATTAAGAGTTGAACTTGATGAATCGTTTTGATGATAAGATGTATAAATGTTTCACCCAAGGAAAGAAACGTAATATAATTAAAATTCAGACGACAAAATTAGATTAAAATAGTTGATTCAGGTAATGCGTTGATGAACTAAATAATAATATTTCGTTAAATGGGTGCTTCAAATTGGGTGTTAAATGGGTGCTTCAAAAGTATTAGTTACTTGAATGATAATTAATATTTTTTTATAAAGTAGAATATTATTTTTCATGACTGGCGATTCAGTAATTTTAATCGGTAACACAGGAATGTTTGCGTGTTTTTCTTTTCAACATTACCAATGTAGGATTTTTTTTTGTTTTATTTTCTATGCGATTTAGACATGTAAAAATAGACGGGTCAAAATTTTAAATACAAATTAAAAAGAAAAAAAAATCTAGTTATATGAGTGGTATTTCAAATATGATTTTAACCAATATTAACAGTGTGATAATAATTGCAAACATTAAAAATTTATTAAATGTAAATATTTTCAGTAATTAATATGACTATTTATAATTATTCAAAACTTTTCTGGGTTTCTTCTCGTGTTGCCATCTTCATTATGGATATTCAAAATCTGTCTGCTTTTCAATAATTTAAAATAATAGATACATACGCGCTTTTTGTACATAGTGGCACACTCATGTTTTTTTCTTGTAGTTAAGATACGCGTTTTTAATGGATTCCATAGTTTTTATGATATTATAATTTGTTTGCATAGCAAGTGTTGTAAGTGATTTCCCCCAGTTATGAGATATATCAAATAAATATTTACGAGTTTTCGGCTTTGTTTTAATTAAAAGAATTTTTTTAACTTTCGAACACTTTCTTAATACTTTTTATCACATTAATTATTTTAAAGACTTATTAACTTTCGATAGATTATTTTATACACATATTCCAAATTCTCTTTAAGTAAAGTTTAATGATTTATTGCTACAAAAATGAAAGTTTAATTTTCAAAGCTAATATTTACTTAATAGCTTAATTATAATCGGATTAAATATATTATAAAGAGTTCCTTTCATCTAGTGATAAAAAAGAGCAACATTTTTATACTTAAATTATTTCACGAAATATTTTACAAAAAAATAATTTTTTTCAAGTTTGATCAATTTTAAATGATGGAATATCTTGGTTGTTTTAGTACTTTTCTATTCAATATTACTTAGTAAGTGTATTCTGTTTTCAATACGAGAGAGAAGGATTTTAGTGAAAGTAAAAAATGAAAATCATTTTAGATTTTTATGAATATCAAGTTATGAAAGTTTAATACTTAATCTTATAAAACTTTTTACATTGAACTTTTTTATTCTCGCTATTTGAATACTTTTATTTGGATGTTTTTTAAAATTTTATATTACTGTAAATTAGTGTAATGTTAATTTATTTAAATTAATATTGTTGTGCATTTTGTAAATAGTTAATCATTGTGCTTTAAAGTAAAGTAAATAGTTCAATTAAGCTCTATTCATAAGCTAATATTAGTTTTTGTTGCATTAAAATATCTCAATTTGTTGATTTTCTCAAGCAAGTAAACCCTATTGGATTACGATGGAAGTCTATGGGAATTTGTCAAATATTGGCGATAGCGCCAAGTTGGCGACATTTAGCGACAGAACAGGGTCCCACCATGGTAACTCCTCTTATAGGTACGGAAATGCATTAAATGCTGTTCCTTGTTTTTGGAGGAGATCTCAGAAAATTATACATCAGAAAATTCTAGCATTAGAAAGTTGTGAAATGATCTCCTATGCATATGGTCCGAGGACCAGGGCAGAGAGTCAGTTAGTCGCATTTCTGAATGTGATATGTTCAGAGTAATTTCCTGTAAAGCGAGTTAGCTTGACTTTGCGACTTATTTACGTTGCTTTTCATCTGTTACTGTGTTGACACGTTGTGTAGAGAATCTCTGTGATATATTTAAGTTGTATTTGAACGCTTGATTTGTTCAGTTATTGGACTGTTTCTATAGATTTACCGTTCTTTTTGAGTTGGAAGGACTCTGTTGGTATGAATAGTTGTGAATAGATTGATTCGCTCTTTAAAGACTGTGGTTTATTTGAGCCTTATACACCGTAAATTTGGAAGAACCCCTATATAAGGAACATTTTTTGGTGTCAGGAGTGGCGTTTTATACTGGTAAAAAGAGCGATGGCAGGATAACTGAAAGAGCTGTTGGACGCTATCAATGACGTAAAGACAGAATCGAAGGAGAAACTGGATAAAGGCCAAGAGAGAATGGAATGTGCTCAAGAAAGAATAGAGAAAATAATGAAGAAATGAAGAAAACTCTAGAAGAAAAGTTCTCTTCGATAGAAAGAAGGGTAGCTTCTGTAGAAGAGAAAATAGAGAAAAGAGCAGATTCTTTAAAAGAGAAAATTCAGAATGAAGTTAGTAATGTTGATGAGAAAATGGAAAGGAAAGTAGGGAGAATAAATGAAAAGTTAAATAAAAGAGAACAAGATCTTCAGAAGAAGCTTTCACCATCCAGAGGTAATTATGAAGATTATAAGAACCCCTCTGCTTCTCATGTACAAGTTAATGTGTCGACATACGACGGGAAAAGCTCCTGGCAAGTTTACAAGATCCAATTTTCAATTGTAGTTGAAGCGAACAAGTGGAGTGACGAGGTGAAAGCTTGCCAACTGGCAGCGTCTTTGAGAGGGGAAGCTGCTGATGTGTTACATACATCATTGCCCGATATAACGTAACTCAATTTTGAGACTCTCTCTTTGGCGTAGTTTGACTTTGAGTAGTGCACTCGAACTGAGATTCGGAGAAAAATTCGTTAAGGATCATACAAGGATCCAGATTAAAAATTTGTCAATATAAATCGGGTGAAACCCCTCAAGTATTTGCCTCTGAAATAGAACAGCTTGCATTTTTGGCATTTGTTTACTGTCACGCAATTGTACGGGAAATGGTCTCTCTTCAGTACTTTGTAGATGGACTAAAATACCCATAAGTTCAGAGAGCGGTACTAATGGCGAACGTTAAGCACTTAAAATCTGCTTTACTGTATGTCTTAATGTTGGAAGTGGCTGCACCGGGCAGCCTAAGAGATGGCCATTCAGTCCAAGGGGCAATGGTCCATAATAGTCCAGACACTGAGGCCGATATATTGACGGAGATTAGAAAAATTACCCAAGATCTTGAAGCTTTAAAATCCGGGAGAACAGGCTCCAGAAGATAGAATATCAAGTGCTGGGGGTGTGGTGTCCCAAAGCACCTCCAAAGAAACTACACCAAAAGGAACGGGCGTGAGAGGAATTCGAAAAGTTAGCAGGAAACATAAGAGTTGGTCATCTCGCAGGGCGCAGGCTACCAGAGAATGAAAAGCCCCATCTGAAGATCCTCCAGATATCAGAAGCGAGTGGCGGCAATAATGGACTGTATATGATAGGATTCATTAACGAAATTCATTGCCGCTTAGTTGTGGACACAGGGGCCAATGTGACAATAATAAGAGAAGACTTCGTTCGGAAATTAAAGTGAAAACTCATATGGACACCGCCCTGCGTTACCCTGCAAACTGTGACGGGCAACAAGATAGGTATACATGAAAAGGTCAATTTAACCATAAAATTTGGAGAGACCAAATATTACCATACGGCATTTGTGGCAGACAAAACAAATCCTTGCATACTTGGATTAAATTTTCTGAAAAGGTTTGACTTCAAACTGGGCTTCAAAAATAATAAAATGTTCTCAAAATTTTAAAAATTAAGCCTTTTTGTTTTAAATAGCGAAATTGAATGCAAACAAGCAGTAAAGAAGTTAGTGGACATTAATCTAGCTCCAAGAACATAATTTTTAGTTCCTGTTGCAATTAATAATTAAAGTAATTCCCGATTTGGCATTATAGAATATCATGAAGACAATAGTACAGAAGCAGGAGCACTGGTGGTTTCTTCTGTAGTGGACCTCTCGAAAAACACCATCCCAGTCAGAATTGCTAACATCAGTCGTAAAACGAGGACTATCAAGAAAGGAGAGCTGATAGCAACATTAGCAACATGTGCTCCTGTGACGTGCATAACTCAAAATTTCAATCTCTCTCAGGAATCTGCAGATAACATCATGAAAGACCTATTACAAAATACCCTCTTAGACGCAAAGTAGTGGGATGCTGCAGAAAGTTTATTTAGGGAATTCCAAAGTTTATTTTCCCGAACATCTGAAGACTTTGGACGGACTAAAACGGCACAACACCGAATTGACATGGGATATCACTCTCCTATTAATTAGCATATCCAAGACAATTACCTTTTGACAAGCAAGAGCTGGTGAAGAAGGTAATTAAGGATATGGAAGTGAGTGGTGTCATCGAACCATCAAAAAGTCCATGGGTGCCTCCCATTGTGTTAGTAAGAAAGAAGGACGGTTCTACAATGTTTTGTGTAGACTACCGCCAACTGAAAGACGTCACCAAGAAATACAGGTACCCTCTACCTACGATTGACTACACACTCGACATACTTGCGTGCAATACTTGGTTCTCGACTTAGGACCTGAAAAGTGGTTACTGGTAAGTGGAGATCCATCCCAAAGACCTTGAGAAGACTACTGTCACCCCGAGAGAAGGACTGTGGCAATTAAAGGTTATGCCCTTTTGCCTGTGTAATGCACCTGCAACTTTTGAACTTCTTATGGAAACAGTTTTCCGGAGACTGTCATATGAGGCCTGATTTGTTTATTTAAATGACATCATAATAATAGGGCTAACTTTTTATGATTATCTTAATAACCTCAGAAGAGTGCTTCAACAATTAAAGAAAGCTAACCTGCAGTTAAGACCCTACAAGTGCAATTTGTTCCGCAGTGAAGTCCCCTACCTTGCCACATCATTTCGCAAAAGTAGTTCGGACTGATACAGAGAAGATATCGGCCGTAAAAAATTGGAATCGTCCGGCAGATGTTCAACAGCCTCGGAGCTTTCTGGGATTGTGCACCTATTACAGAAATTCGACAAAGGATTTTCCACAAAGCCACTTCATAAATTCACTGAGTCCAAGCAAAACTTTATTTGGACAGAGGAATCTGATGCTGCTTTCGAAAAACTTAAGGAGGCATTAAAATCTGCTCCAATTCTGTCATATCTTCAAATAGATAAACAGTTTGTACTTGACACGGATACAAGTAACAAAAGCATTGGTGCTGTAGTGTCCCAGGAAATCGACGGCCTGGAGCATGTCATCGCCTATTTCAGTATGCGTTTGTCCAAGGCAGAGCGAAACTACTGCTACACCCTGAGGCGGCAGCACAGATAATCACCTCATCGAGTTCACGGCTGAAATTCCAGAATCAGTTAAAACTCGATTCGCATATTAAAACGCAATTGATCTGCCATGTCATATCTTGGTGGAAAACACCTGAAAATCCGATTTTAGCGGTTGACGCATAGGTTTACCATTGTGTTTTCCTGCACCCAAAGGTATGAAAACATGGAGAACTGGGAGCAGGAAAACACAATGGTAAACCTACGAGCCAACCGCTAAAATCGGGTTTTCGGGTGTTTTCCAACAAGATATGACTTGGCAGATCGATTGCGTTTTAATATGCGAATCAAGTTTTAACTAATTCTGGAATTTCAGCCGTGAACTCGGTGAGGTGATTGTCTGTGCTACCGCCTCCCGGTCTATGCGTAACAAGAAAGGAACTTCTTGCTGTAGTGAAGGCCATAGAACATTTCCATCACAATATTTATAGCCGAAAGTTCCTGTTCCAGACCAATAATCCTTCTCTGACCTGGCTATTGAATTTTAAGATCCCTGAAGGCCCGATAGCCAGGTGGATACAAAGGCTTAAAGAGTATAACATGAAGATACGCCCCCAAAAAGGGTCATTGCATGGAAATGCAGATTCTGTCTCTAGAAGACCCTGAATTGTAGATATTGCGCCCGGATCTAGAAGAAATTTACTGTTATAGATCCACTACTGCGACAACTTACAGCTATGTCAGCATTATAACAAGGCCCGTAGAATGGCGAGAGCATCTGGAAGGATCATCTTGCTGACACTGAAATCAACCCATCTTCGAGTTCAACGAGTTGTCCAACAGAAAGCCCAGCTGGCAGGACATAACCTATTTCCACCCTGCGACTAAACGTTATTGGACTCGCTGGAATTCCTTTTACGTGCGGAACGGTATCTTGTAGCGCAAATGGCGTTTAAGTAGCAATTATTACTCCTGAAGTCAAGAATTTCGACGGTCCTTCAAGAACTTCATGGTAGTCCCACAAAAGGTCATTTTGGTGTCATGAAGGCCCTGCAAAAGGTTAGAGAGCGCTTTTACTAGAGCAATGTTTGTAGTGATGGAGAGAAGTGGTGTCGAACTTCTGACACCTGCGTAGCACGTAAAGATCCAAGGAGGCGCACCTTAGGACGATTGCAGCGTTACAATGCCGGAGCGTCTTTCAAACGAATTTCTCTGGACATCCGGTGTCCTCTTCTCAGAACATCTGAGGGCAACAAATACATCCTCGCTGTCATGGCCTGTCATGGCGTTGTCATGGGTTGTCAGGTCACCAAACGGCCTGAATTTTACGCCATACTTAATCAGGAAGCACTAACAGTAGCAGAGGTATTGATTAAGTACTCGGTTTCCAGATGCGGATTTCCTCTTCAAATTCACTCCGATCAAGGAAGGAACTTTGAATCTGCTGTATTTAAAGAAATATGTCTACTACTCGACATCGACAAAACTCGAACTACACCTCTACATTCTCAGTCGGACGGCATGGTGAAGACGTTCAACCGTACTATCCTGAGTAGCATCTCCCTCTTGGTGTTTAGAGATTAACATGACTGGGACAGGAAATTGCCTTTTTTCCTGCTTGCCTACAGGAGTGCCGTTCATGAGACCATCGTCTATTCCCCATCTCAAATGCTCTTCGGTCTTTATCTTCGACCTCTTGCGGATCATCTGTTTGGACCTCCTCCCGTTTCTTCATCGCCTGAAGAATACGTCGGTGAACTCATGGCACGGATTGAGGAGATCCATCGTCTGGCGAGAAACCGAATCGGCTTGGCATCTGAGAGGATGAAGACCCGGTACGACACGAAGGCAACTGGCATTCAACGAAGGTGACAAAGTTGGCTATGGAACCCTTTACGTCTTAAGGGACAATCTCCAATGTTACAAACAAACTAGGATGGTCCTTACACAGTCATCAACAGACTGAATGACGTCGTCTAGCGATACAAAAATCGCCACACTCCAAGCCCAAGATAATACATTAAAACCGGTTAGCCCTTACTTTGGCCAATGTGATTAGAATTTGGAATTTTAGACCATGGTCACTGAATGATTTTTTTCTTTTTTTTTTAAATTATGTAAATATTAGTTCTTTATCCATGCAATTGTTGTATTTGTATTTGTTTGTAAAATAACGTGAACTGTTTTAAATAGTCTCTAAGTGGTTTTCTCTTACTCAAGGATTGCACTTCCCGGGATATTGCAGTCGTTGAAGAGGGAGAGTATTATGGATTTTGTAAAGTTAGTGTTTTTGTTTAAAATAATGTAAATACACTGCTAAAAAAATTAGGGGAGCAAGGTAGAGAAGAGAACCGTGTGAGACAGCCATATATGGGTATAAAATAGAGAGTACACGTGTATCAATGCGCAATAAAGATAAAAAAGACGCAAAAGAATTGTAAGGGAGCTTTAATTTTTTGAAACGATGAAAAAAAAAACATGAAAATATGGCTTAGGGCAACAATTTGGTTACACGTAAATAACAAAAAAGGCTTTTTTAGTAATGATGGAAGATGTTTAAAAAGTCGTGTGGTCCCCTCTTACAGGTAAGACTGCTGCACACTTGTTTTCCATCGATGCGATGAGGTTATCGATAAAAATTTGAGGAATACTGTTCCGCTCTTCAAGAATTGCAATCTCAAAGTCTCAAACAATAAAAGAAAGCCTTGGTCTCACTACATTGCCTCGTCCGAGTGTGTCCCAAACATGCTCGGTCGGATTCAGGCCAAGAAAGCTTCAACCATGTTCTCCACCAGACGAACTGTATGCAGTTTGGCATTAGCATGGATGAAACAAAGGAATCAGCATGGGTATAGCGTAAGGTACGGTACTCAGTATCGAGGTCTCAGTATCTCGTCTGTATACCTTTGGGCAAGCAAAGTACCATTCCAAATGATATGCAGGTCCGCACGTCCCCCTATGCTGATTCTAGCCCATACCATCAACCCATTTTGTCTATAATGTGATCGTTCACGAACAAATGTGAGGTTATTTTGAGCGCCCCTTTCCCTTCATACCAAAACACGTCGAGTGCCACACTCTAGACTGAATAGGGACTCGTCTGTGAACAGCATTTGACTCCAATCCGTTGCCTTCAATCTTGATGTTCAGTAACCCATCTTCTTCGGGGTGCACGATGGTTTGAGGTCAACAGAATACAGATCATTGGCCTACGTGCATTGAGACCACCCTGATGAAGCTTATTTCGCACTGTTTGGCTGGACATTTTTCGTCATGCTGCCAAGAGCTACTGTCTTTGCAGCTGAGTAGCATTCCTTTTCTGTCTCGCTGAACTGTTAACAGGATGTATAGGTCATCGGTTGTTGTGGTAGCACCTGGTCAACCTTGCCCTGGTCGACGTATACCATTTCCTGCTTCTTGGAATCGATTCCACATCCTTGCAAGGACATTTCTTGCAACTCCAACAACGTCCGCTACACTTCGTTGTATTTGTCCGGATTCAAGTCTCTGGCTCATACGCCAAGCCATGGGTTCCCGTAAATCCCGTTGTTGCGACATTTTCAAATCACACTTTCTCAAAACAAAAGCTGCGCAATTGAATTTCACAACTGAGACAGTGTAAAAGACATTTCTGTAAAATCCCGATTTCTGCACTTAACTCCTTTTTTTTTGGTTTTTGACGTCATGAACTTTGATTATTACATGAAGTTTTATTTTTCTGTTTTCTGCTATGCTTTAAATTATGGATGTTTTAATTTAAGTTACTTATTGGTGTAAGTATTTGTGTAATTTCGTCAAAACCATGTTCTCCCCTAATTGTTTTGATCAGTATATTTCAATTAGGCTCCATTCATAAGCTAATATTAGTTTTTGTTTCATTAAAATAATATCTCACTTTGTTGATTTTCTGCAAGCAAGTAAAGCCTATTGGATTAGAATGGTAGTATATGGAACTTTGGCGAAATATTGGTGACAGCGCCAAGTTGCCGACAAACTTGGCGACATTTGGTGACAGAGCAGTGTCTCCCCATGGTAACCCACTTATAGGTACGGAAATGCATTAAATGCTGGTCCGTGTTTTACGAGGGGATTTCAGAAAATCCTAACTCAGAAAATTGTGGTACGATTTCAAACGTTCTCTCGCTCCTATATATATGGGCCGAAGAGCGGAGTAGACAGTTAGTTAGTTAGTCGCATTTCTAAATGCGATACGTTCAGAGCGATTTCTTGTGAAGCGGGTTTTCTTGATTTTGCGACTTATGTACGTTGTTTTGCATCTGTTACTTTGTTGAGACGTTGTGTAGAGAATGTCTGTTAGATATTTAAGCTGTATTTGAACTCTTGATTGGTTCAGTTATTGGACTGTTTCCATAGTTTTAGTGTTATTTGTGAGTTACAACGACTCTGTTGCTGTGAATAGTTGTGAATAAATTGCTTCCCTCTTTAAATACTGTGGCTCATTTGAGCCTGATACATAGTAAAATCGGAAGAACCCCTATATATGCAACAATGTTTAATAATGCAATTTTCCGTATAATGTAATACAATTTGAATCTTTTTATCTAATATGGAACTCTATTTCCATGTGTACCTAGAAATACTAAAATACTATACAAAATTATACTTAATAGTTTATTTTTATTATTTTATCAACATTATATGAATGTTCCTTTCCCCGCAGTAATTACTGGCGATTCCTCATACTGATTTTGAAACCTATATATAAAAATTACATTCTTGAAACGAAAAAGGTATTATGTGCTGAGGTTGGATGTTAAGAAAAATCATTTCCAAGTTAAATACCATGAAATATATCATCTCTAAACAACGCCACTTTAATTTTCTTGGGTATATATATGAATTTTCTTAAAATGGTCAGTTCAATAATTTTATTTTTTTTAGTTTTGATTTAGATTATTTTTAAAACTGAACGCAATTTAATAGATATTGACAGTATTATTAACAAGAACGAAAAATCATGCGTGAAGCATGACATTTTCTATATTTAAAGAAGCATTTAAAAAATACTTTATTTTGCTGACACAGATGTTCGATAATGTTCCCGAATAATTTTTATAGTGTATTATTCAGTTTTCTCAAATCTGAATATCGGGATTTAGGATGGTATCCATTCTAAAGTAAAAATGTTATATCCAACTATTACAGACAACAGGTTTTACAGATAATCGTAATAAATTAATATCGTTAACATCACATTGAAAATTAATATTATTTTTATTCTATTACATACTATATACAATTTCATTACACTGATGAAAATGTTTTGTTGAAAATATATAGCGTCCTACATATGGATATTCCGGTTTGAAAAAAAAAACTTATTAACGTACTTCAAATAAATTCGGAAGCGTTCCTGAAAATCCATAGCAGCAAAAGAAACTTTGTTTTAATAAATGATTATTTAAATCTCGAAATTTGTTTTTTAGGTTTAATTAGATTAGGTCTTAATATATTAGGACGGTTTTCGGAATAGATTTTTGCATATTTTATTTCTCGGTTATATTATATTTGCGTAGATTAAGAAACTTTTTTACGGTGTAAAAAGAGTCTATGAGGTATAATTGTAATTGGAAAATGACCTATGTTTTTCAATCAGACTGTTTTTTTTGCAGATTTCCTGGAATGGGTCTATGCATCTAGAGGTTAATTGAGGCAGATTTTTCATATTTTTAGTGCATTGAGTTGAAAATATGAGATGCTGAATGAAATTAAGTATACAAAACATATAAGAAATACCCTGTATCAATAACATATGCAGATGAGGCAGACGTTTAGTGTTTTTCTAGCATTACGTAGGAGAGATGGGTTGCTGAATGATAATAGTTATAATAAAAACAAAAAAACAAAAATTCTGTATGAAAGAACTCTACAGTTGATGCAGAAATTTTATGTTTTCTCAGTTTTACGTAATGAAAATATATAAATATATACAGTATGCCCACTTAAGTCCCTTGCCACCCGCTTAACATCGGAACGACTGATTCTATATTCATAAAAGTAGTGTCTAGGTACAGTAAAGTAGGCATGCGCTACTGAATGAAATCGCCTTCTGCGCCACCTGGTGGAAAGCTGCGGAGTTAGCATTCCTATCTCGAAAACGGAATGAGATAGGGAAAAAAGTGATTTAAAATGTTCTAGAGTATCATCGATTTAGTATGAAAATGCACTTTGTGGACATTATTGTGAAGTTATAATAAAAACAAAAAAAAATCTAGAGTATCTAGTTCGGTTAGTATTAGAACGGTTAAAACGCGCATTTGTTTTTTCGCGATTTCCTACACTGCGACGGGACAAAACGACATTAGAAAGTAAACACAACTAGTTATAACAATATACCTTTATTTGAGAGATTCAAACTTCTCACCGTCAGCTACAACGCACATTTAGTTCTATGTTGTAATATTTTTGAAAATCATATTAATAAAATATATAAATATTCAGAAAAATATATCATTTAAATTGCTCTAAAAATATGTTTTATAAATTGTATAAAATTCAATTCTTCGTATAGTAAACGTTTACAGATTTTTTTTCTAAAACAATCCCATTTTAGAAAAAAAATAAAAATTCATTCTAAGGGCATAACATACAAAAAATTATATTAAAAGTATCGCGTTTTACATACGGTACACTTTTAGATCAGAAGTTTAAGGCGCATTTTGTTTAAATGTTTACCCATCAAATGAAATTAATTTTCAGTTACATACACTGTTAAAGAACCTTTTTATGACTTTTTAAATGTTTTTATTTATAAAGATTTCAATAATCTTACAATTGAATTTACAGATACATGTTGGCTTTTTATTTGGCTTATATGTTTCAATCAGTAATGTAAGAAAACAAAATTTGCTCTATCGTATGACATGTAAAATGTTTACATTTGTAAATCCGATAAACAAAAATTAGTTTGCATCTTATATTTTATATTTGAATCATCCTCCATCCACAAAAACTGCTACTTATCATCTATCCACAAAAGCACTACATTTTTCTAATCTTCTTTCTCTGTTAATGGTATGTCATCAAATCTGGCGCTTGTCATCGCATACTATATTAAGCTTCTGCATGAAAACAGATATTCCTTTAAGAACTGCTAAAGCATGATCAATCTTGGTGCGAAACACATGGTATAAATGATGATGGTTAGTTAAACGTTCAAAGTAAAGTTCCGTACCTCAATATACTATGATGTAAAACTCTTTTGTAATGTGATAAGATAAATTGCATCAGACTATTTTGGTGGCCGTTATTTTCTCTTTGATTTAAATACTGATTTTAAAAACATTATTCCAGATAGAAAGAACTTGTAGGTAAATATGCCACTATTATTAAGTTTATGTTTTATGTTTTTTAATTTTTTTATAAATTGTGTACTTTTTCTTAATTATTGTATAATAAATATTTCAAATTCTATTTCCTCTTTCTGAAGTTTCCTTTTTCTCCTCTTTTTTCCGTTTGTATAATGAAGCGAGGAATTAATGCACTTGCATATGTTTTAATGATTTTACTTTTGTCAAATCCATATTATAATCAAGTGGTTTAAAAAAAAAATATATATATATATATAGGTTAGTTAATGTAGGGAATTAAAACATGCAAAAAAACGTTTCAATATATTTGATTTTTCCTTTTTAGTTTCCTATTAAGAATATTATTTTTTAGTGATTTTCTTATCCTTTTATTCTGTCATTGCATGCACGCTTTTATTGGAAAGTTAATTTAGAAAATAAAATACTTGTGTATAACGTTCTCGCAATAATTTAGTGCTTTAATAAAATAATATATTTTTTAATTAAATTAAGAAAAAGTATGCAAGGAAGGACTTGTTTCCAATTTTTTTCTAGTAAAAAATTTACATTGTATAAATTGAATAATATTTTGAAGAGCTTAACACAAAAAAATTATTTTATTTATTTTATTTTGATTTTTTTCATTACAAAATCAAGAAAAGAAATAAAAAGACGTAGCACATACATAAAAGATATTTGCATAATAGATGTAAAAAAAAAAATCTTTTAAAAACGCAAATGTTCATGTTGTATTTACTAAAAAATTTATAAATTTATTTAATTTGTTAAAACTACCTGTCAAAAACCAAATAATACATTTCTTGATTGCGTGCTAAACGCATATTAATTACTTTTAAGAATAAATTACTTTAAAGACTAAAAAGTCGTCCCTATTCCGTCATAAGAGTAAGTATATGTTTTTGTTTACTTCTTTGTTTCAATTTAAAGACATAAGATTTAATAAAGTGAAACAAACTGGCATTACCTTCGTAATCTAGGTTTTAACGAGGCTAACGAAAAAGAAAGGCTACCTCGGTGCTTTACGCGTGTCTTTTTTTACAGACCGCGGGAGTCACGTGTTGCTCGAATCCACCAATGCAGGTGTACGAAAAGTGCATCACGTCACTCTAGCGGTCTGTAAAAAAAGATAATTGGAATGCACCGCGGTAGCCTGTCTTTTTCGTTAGCCTCGGGTTTTAATTATTGTTTAGAGAGGAAAGAGCCACCCAATTTAGCCCTCTCTTATATAGTGCAAGGAAATTAGCCACCGATGCATGCTTTCACCCTGTGTTTCTCATTTCTGAATGTCAATCAATCTCTGTGTTAATGTTTACATCAATTTCATACACATATTAAGTAGAGATTATTCATTAAAAGAAAATTTATTTCTATTTTATAACGTGCCCCTACAATATTATGTGCAATGTTTCTATGTATAAAGATATTTCAAAATTATATTTTAACATTCATTTTCGAACAGTCAGTCTTTAACTCTTATTATTAAATAATAAATGTTTCACGAGAATATAAGTGCTAAAAATTATATGATGCGACGAGAATCTAAGGAATAAAAACACATAAGTAAATCCCCAAACAACTATTTGAACATTTTAGAAATTTTATATTTGCAAATTTTTGTTCTTTTGGCAGAAATTTCAAAACAAGGATCAGATTCTTAAATTGAAATTTAATAGATAAGTTATTTTAAAGATTTCTTCTAACTTAGTGTTGGCAGATACTATAATCTTTATATTTTTGCGACTATTATTTTCATATTGTTATGAATTTTGTACATTTGTAAATATTCCATTTTTTTTATTGTGAAATTGCAGCATTATTTAATGTATTTCCTGTCGAAAATTATGTAACTCAATGCAAAAGGCCTCGGATGCTTTGCAAGAAAAGCTATCTTACAGCATCGTCTTTACAATGGAGGTCTATGGGAAAATTGCCATGGAATAGGTTTATCGCCAAGTTGGCGATGGTTTTGACGACTTATTTTTGACGCCAAATGTGGCCAAGTTGGTGACGGATTTGGACCTTATACCTGTATATTGAGGTACTTTCTCGCTTGAGGTTCTCTCTCTCGAAAGTTGAAGAACTTTCTTGTAAGTTCTGGACATCCGAAAGCTCTCAAAAATTCTAAAATGATTTCTAAAATTCCATATAAGCGCCAGCTGGGACCTCCACGGAGTTCAGTTCACTGTCAACTGCGATTGAATACACACGAGAGGCTTTGCATTGAGACTGTGTTTCTCTGAGCGATTTTGTATTTGATACGCCGTATTGAACGTATTGTTCTGTGTGAAAATTTGTTGTGCTTTATTAGATTTGAAGATTTCTGAATATTTGTGTTTTTGAGAAGATATTTGTGTTTTTGAGAAGAAAATATTTGTGTTCTTATTGAACTGTTTGGAGTAAATAAAGCCTGTTGATTGGTTTTAGGTTTTGGCATCAATCCTTTCGAACCCCGAGCTCACACAATATTAAAATCTTCGTGATATATTTCTTTAACATACGAAGATTGCAGTTTGACAATAATGTTAACAAATATAAGAAAAATGTAGCATTCTGCGACCTTTGACTACCGTTATATTGAAGTTAGAAAACTAACATTAAACCTAAAAAGAAAAAAAAAACAAGAAATCTGAAATGTTATTAATGATTGTGAATGCTTGCTTTAATTTAAATAAATTGTTATCCTTGAAATTTTGCGGTTAATAAAAATAAATGTTTTTAAGCGAAAAAGAAAATTACTGTAACAGTTATTTTCACAGCTTAAGGAATTAGTTTCATTGCTTGCACAGGTTTGCAACAGGTGACTATTTTATAATCATTTTTGTAGCAATCTTTCTAAAAATTTTACTTTCTGGTCGATTTCATTTTTAATTGCTCTAAAAGTGTATGGACAGGGCTTTACAAATTTGAAAAAATCTGGTAGCCAGGTATAAATTCTAGTCGCCAGTAAAAAAATTTACCCCCCCCCCCCCTCTCCCGCCACTATTAATTTTCAAAAAGCACAAAAGTTTTCTATGAATTAAGTGAGAAAAAATAATAACAGGCATAGTTTAGAATTATTAGTTACATAGTTCAGAATAGTACATAATTCAGTTTTCTAAGGGAACTTATCAAAATTATAAATTTATTCGGAAAAAGGGGGTAGGTATTGTAAATTCTGAATTAACCATCATTATGAAGAAGTTAATTGTTCAGGTAATGGTTTGGTTGTTGATGTTCGTGATCGAATAAAAAATCCAAGTGAGTCAGGTTCGTTGTATAATAAAAAAACTCCAGAATAGTCGTCAAGTCAATTTTATTAAAAGATCATTATGACGATGACAAGATGATTTCGGGCAGAAGAGGGGGTAGAAACATGAGAACCGGTCTTAGACGGTCATTATCAGCCGAAGACAGGAGGCGAAGTGAAGTGTTGTTTCCACGATACAAGTTGGAATTACACTGACAAGAATCTCGCCAACATAGGGTTGCTACAGAGTGTTTAAGCGTGAATACTTTCAGATAGAGGTACGCATAACAAATGGTATTTGCCGGGTCAGGTTACTAGATTATTGGCGAAAGGACGAATTTTGTTTCAAATATTAATATCGCCACGGCGATTATAACCGACAAATATCTTCTCATGTGAATAGAATTTCGACAGACAAAACAGTATGTGCCTTTAACAATCAGAATATATTTTTAGACATGGGTGTGAGTGATTGAGTTATTACCACTACCAAATAAGGGCATGCATTGGGGCAGTATGCACAGATAGACATAATTTTTAACGGACCTTGTGGCCACAAAAATGCGTTATGAACACATTGTGTTATAAGCTTGGTTACGGAAAGTAAAATTACGAAAAGGCATCTGTGCTGATTTAATTCTTTTCTTTTTTTATTTTAATCGAAAAGCCGTGAGATATTAGTGACCGAGCACAAGTGAAAATGAAAAGGGAAAGGGTATAAATTACAGCGGGATTATTGTTTGTAGTTAAAGATAACACGATTAAATTTTGAAAAAGGAAGGGGAAAAAAATATAAATTAAATAAAGGATAGGGTTTGTTAAAACTTAATATATGATTCTCATATCATAAGCATGTTTGAGAAATGCTGGTTGCCGAATGCTTTAAATATCCGATTAGTTGACTGCCACAAAATCTATATTTGGGGAGAGTCCATCGATCAATTAGCGAAGACGGAAAACGATTTTTTGCCTATTTAGCCTATCGATTTGAGTCAAATAATTATGATTTTATTATTTTAAAATTTGCATTTGATGTACTCTCTTAGTTTTGCGAGATTAAAAATAGAAGTGTTTTTTTTTTTTTTTTTTTTTTTTTTTTATGTTTGAATATAAGTTCAAGTTTATTTCTTAATATTTTGTAACTTTGCAGCATCTATAATGAGATATCTTACATGAAATTCAGTTCAAGATTGTGACGTTCACTAACTCGAGAGCTATTAACTCGTAATATGCATTGCTAAAAATAAAATGAAAATATTTTCTGGTGCTGGGTGTGCATAATTGGCATGAGCAGTTGGCTGAGGTTTATCTTGATCCAACGATTTACGATAAGAATTTAAGAATAAATAAATAAATAAAAAATACCTCACCCTTCTGAATTTCATATAACTGCAGATAATAATCCAAACAATGTAATTATGAAATACTAGGGGGCTCAGCCCCCTACTCGCTGACGCTCGCCAACTCCCCGTGAATTGCGAAGCAATTCACATTGAGACCGCTACGCGATCACAACTCGCTTCGCTCGCTCGCCCCTTTTTTTCAGCAATTCTAGCCGAAATAAATTCTACCATAAAACATTTGAACATATGAAATTGACAATTTATTTTAATGTAAAAAAGTAATTATCCGTTGAAAACACAACTGAATATGCATTTAGTTGGCTACTAATAAGCAAATAAATCATTTAAATACTATGAAAAAGGGATCTTTTGTACAGCACGACTTAAATTCATTACAAAAAAAAAAACTATGTGATAGGAAAATAGTTTATTTGTCTTCGTTTAAATTTCGTTCGACATTTTATTGTTCCAATTGATTATAGATTTTTACAAAATGAATTATTTTTTACTTCATCAATACAGCAACAGATGGCGGCAGGTGATATCTAGACGGTTGAATTTTTTTTCTCCTTCTTCTGAGTGAGTGAAATTCGTAAATCAATTCTAAATAAGAGTTGAGAATTCATTTGAAATTAATGATATTGCTCATAATTAAAATGAGGAATCATCTCAGACGCTTTGGATTACGTACATGTTATTTTATTTTTAATAATTGCTAGTTTGAGTTTCATTCTATGGTTTCACTGCTTTCACACTGACCGCCATATTGGACGGAGGCGGAGCTGATCTAACACAATCTAGTCTGTTTATTGGTCTGAGCTCTGGAAACTACTGTTGTTGCCAAACCATAAGTTACAAATTCAGCCCTATTTTCGCGCCACGTAAGACAAATATATATATAGATTCTTCAGTAACAACCCAGTACCAGAAACCTTGTTTTCAAGATAGCGTGACACCGAACTAATTGTCCAACGTGTGTGGTGCACACAGGGTCTAGGCGCCAAGAATTGTAAGCGGGGATGAAATATTAAAAAAATACATATTATTTTTATGCGTTTTATGTGCATTAAATGGAAGAGAAGAGAGAGATGCTTGAAGAGAAGAGAGAGAGCTTGCTGCCCGCACATTTAGTGGTGTTGGAGAGACAATTGTGCTCATTTCTTAGTTCATTTTTTTTAATGAAAAAAAAAGAGTCAGATTAAATAACTTAGTCGCCAGGTAAAAAATGTTGGTCGCCCTAGAGACCTGGCGACCGCATTTGTCAAACCCTGTACATGGCAATGGCTATCTTTTTGAAAAGAAGTACGTATAGAATAAAAATAGTTGGCCGCGGCGACCGTGGTTGTAAGAATAAAAATAGTTACTCCAAGCGACCGTGGTTGTAGGAATGGGTATTTTGTTAAATAATATAAAATCTATTTTCATACGTTCGTAATATTCAAGAAAACGACAAGTAACGTATAGCACAAAACATTGTATTTTGTGTCAAGTAAGAATCAGTAACTGCAAATTATCTTAAAGTAACATTATAATGTTAATTTTACGCAATTCATTTATATAGTAACTTCTAAGGTAGCATCAGTATGTTTATATTTATCGCTTCTAAAACTGTAGTGTTTAAAATTGTAGTGATAAAATTTATAATATTGTAATCTCTATTAGACACAATAAATAAAATAGCGTAGTTTTTAATTATTTTGGTACCTCTCAAAATAAAAAAGTAGTACATTTATTGCAAATGTACATGTTATTTTAATTAAAACAGTTTACTGTGTATTTTTGAAGGAGAAAACATGGAGAATAAAATTCACATAGGCTTGTATTTTGGATATGGGACATTCATTTGCAAACTTTTATTTAATACATTCATTTATTCCGTCAATTGAACTTCAATAATTAAGTATGGGTGGAAGTAATTATCTACTTTAATTATAAACTGTATGAAACATATAAACTTTACTGGATCTTAAAACATAAAACCAACATGCAAGTTAAATTTTTGCTAATTTTTCTGAAGAGCAATTTAAGTGGTAATTAAAAATAAAGTATTCATTAAAGTTAATTAGTCCCTTTAACAAAATATTGCACATTTAATATATATATATATATATATATAATATAAATCACAGAATAATGTCAGTACAATTTTTATAGTCCCAGTAAACTTCACACAATCATCCAATTTATACAAGATACATATTAGAATTACATAGATAAAATTCGTTAGAATTAAAAAGAAAAAAAAAAGACGAGGCGATGTATTGAAAGATCTGTATTGCTTTATACATACAAAGACATGCACATCTGAAAAGAAAATGTAACATTACATATATTTGTAAACTTTGTTGGGATTATGCAACAAATTAGAAAACTTGGAAGAAAGCTAGATAAAATAAGGAACTATTAAAATTTAATCAGTAACGCTATGATTAAAATATTCTAAAAAAACTATTTGGTTTCGTAATGATTTTGTGATACTTACGGAACTTAAAAATTATGTAATTTTGAATTTTCAAACGCATTTATTATGAACTGTGAATTGAGACTAACTGTGATGTCTAATTCCATGGAGAACTCTCCGAGATAGATCAGTCGCTCTTCCTTATGTGTAGTCTGTAAATGTGTTTTTATTTGTTTTAAAGCAGAAAACGACATTTCAGTAAATACGTTTGATACTGGAATACAGTTGTAAATTCTGAATGCAGTGTACACAGTTGAATAAACATCAGTCATTTACTTTGAAGCCAACATTCCACATAGAAATGGAAGACAGAACAACTTGCCATCTTTTTAAGTCTTCAGTAGATAAGAGATAATGGATTTATTATTCAGAAAAACCGCGCTGTATGCCGCAATTGTAAAAATTTCTCACAAATCACTTTCTCTATAATAGCATAAAATTTGAGTACCTTCCTATTCAATAGCTTTTAAATCTTAAATACGCTCTTTGTACACATAAACTTTCTTCCGTAACGCATTCTGACGAGAAGACTTAGAATATGATTTACCCATTTTTTCTGCAGATCTGGTCGTTGTTTTTAAAGCAGTCTGATTTAATGTTTATTTTTCGAGACTTTATTGATCTGCAGCTAACTGACGGATTCATTAAAATGTCACTTAGGTTTATCTTGTGAAATTTGTCTTCAACTTATTCCGGATTCCTAAACGCAGCAATTTTCTTTTCTCTTTCTTTTCATCTTTGTAAATTGAAAAAAAGATTTTTAGCTCTGTTAAAACATAAGAGAGAATGTTGACATTTCAATAGAAGTTTAAATGTATGCACCATCTGCATAGAGATTTGTCATTTCTTTGCGAAACCTTTCCAGGATATGACTCGACACTGTTGCCATTAGTAGGAAACAATTTTCAGTACATTTTTAAGAAGGTCTATAACTACATATCTAACTTTACACTGTTCATCTTCTGAAATTTTTCTTAATGCGATTAACACAGTTTTCCATATTGCACTCAAGCTCTTACAAGCATCTTCACTCACAGAATCAAGTTGCTTAGAATGATTTCACCTCTTATGTTCCGATAGAATCTGCAAAGTTGATGTATAAATATTGTATTAACTAAAAAAAGTATACTATTTGTAGACAGTACTTAAGAAAACCGTATACACTGTGTCAACATTGTTTATACTTGTACAATATTTTGCCGCCAGCTAAAGCTAATGCTTAGCATGAAACGCACGAAAAATGGAACATTTTAAAATCAGGCTGGCAGCAGTTGCGCCGTTATAAACATGAATAATCCTTATGGATAATAGATTAAATTACAGCAAGTATTTATACATTGTAATTTCTCATAGAATGTTGAAAATACTTTGGTCTATATATTAATCTTGATTAAAAATCTGCTATAACAATGTCCATTAAAGTCTTACGGATATATATTTTTGTATATTAAAATCATATATACCCCCCTGCCCTTTACAGACACTGTAATGCATTGTAACAAATAACAACAAATACATAAAAATTGGTAATATTTTTTCATTGTAAAAAATGCAATTTTTGTTGTTTGGCGCAGTGGTTTTTCAATTCCCGGTAACCCGAAATTCTGAAAGACATGCTTTCCCATATTCTTACCTTAGTCATATGAATTACGGATTCTTCCATATGCCATTTTAGGACAATGATTTGTAATAACTCCCAAATATGGGGACAAATAACATTTATTGTCAGAGTATTTGATATAACAGATGGGGTTATTGATGCGTAAAGATCAATGCTAGGACGACGTCATCGAGTATAAGTGAATTTCAAGTCTCTGACGAAATTGTTATTTTTCGAAAATAATCGACGTTGCATTTGGAAGGCAACGGAGAGTTAAATGCTGAGACTCTGATGTTACGGATAAAGTGTTGCTTGTTCTACCAAGTTTGGTGTCCAAACATCGTGTTTGGTGCTCATTAAGCCTGCGTCGAAATTTGTTTTGATAATCAAACACAAGATTTCTCTGAGCGAAAGACTGAGAATTTCTCTGAGCCTTAACACCCATCTTTCTAATCGAACTAGCAGGCTACGTCCGCTTCGCTGGTTGGTTTTTCCAAACGAGTCTCGAATGATTAAAACATATATCTGTTCCACCTTCCATCAATAGGTGCTCATTATGTTCTAAACAAATCTCTTGCAGAAAGAAACTGCTCATGGTCCCCGCTGCAGACGGCACCGTATAGCAGGTGTGCTGTGCACGCGCCACAAAATCATTTAGTTTAACCTACGATCACCAGAAAACGCATTCTCTTCTAAACGAACCTCCAGTACAGGTCCCCCAAGGGTCCCCCAATATCGGGCGTAATGCACACGGACTTCAAAAATAAATTAGTTCCACATTCCACTATCAAGTGGCGCCAGATCTAATACCTGACCAATACCTTTAACATTAACGCGCTATTAAAACTACGAAACAACCTCTCCCACTCCTCAAAACTTAACCAATGACCCTTAACATTAGCAAATATCGATAAGTTTAAAAGCAGAAAAAAAATGGCGCGTTTTTTTTTTCTTTTGACTTTGTACTTCATTTTCCTTACTTTTCAGACGTCTGGGTCAGTTTTTTTTCTTCTAAAAATAAGTAAAATTACCGCCCGATTTTTTTCATCAGATTTTTGAATGCAGAAAACTTTTCTGCATATGGTGAATTTTAAGTAGATACCTGAAATAATTTTCTCAATATTAGCAACTTATTTAAAACAAATCACTCTTTGCAATCGGCAAAAGAAAAATAACCAGTTTTTCGCCACCACGAAACTTAGCATTTTTTATATATAGATAGCGACTCTCTTTCGAGTAGTTTCAAGGGAAAACAACGTCTTTATTTTAAACTTAATCAAATTGAAACGACTAGTTTCGGAAAACAACGATTTCATCCGAATATTTCGTACGAATGATTTCGTGTAAAACTAATGAAGCTGATGCATAACGTTTTTTCATTTCGAATATAACAGCACAGTACGCGCAAGCGTCGATTCGAAATCTCAATATGATGACACGTGAAAGTACGCATATAACTCTCTCAGTAAAAAGTAAGTGGGAAAGAAAAACTGCTCATGTGTTCAGTCAAAATAATATATAACGTCAGATAATCAGATAACACTGTGCACGTTAATTTCACGGCTATGAAATACAAAATAGAATATATATTATTTAAATGATTTGGTGTTAATAAAGATATGAACAAATTGAATGATTTTACTGTACAAAATGAGAAAGCATTTTGGTGATACTATTAAATCTGAACACTCTAAAAACGATATTTTCAAAACTGAGCAAAAATTACTCAAATCTGAGTATGTCGCATAGTCAAAATTGTTCCGAATAAAAAATACTCAAGTGTAAAACATGTATATACTCATTTCTGAAACCTTGCACACACTCAAGAATAAAACATCATGTGCTCATATTTGATTATGTCCATGGTTGAAAAATGAACATGAACGGACTTCTATGTGCTCATTTATTAGTATATATATGTTTAAAAAATGAGTTTGAACTGATTCTAATCATGTTTAAGTATGTCCATATTTCAAAAATGAGTATGAACTGACCTCTATATGGTGAGTGTTGAGTATGTCCATGTTTCAATATTCTTAGTATTTCTTGTATTTCAGAAATGAAAGCACTGAATCGTCATATTTGAAACAAAAAGTTTGATAACAAAATGAGAACATCGATTTACTCATATTTGAAAGTGTCATTTTTCTGAGTGTAAGACGTATCTCATAAGTTAAATATTTTGAATGAAAAAAATATTATACTCTTAATGCATTTTTTATAAAATGTTTTCACACTATTTTTCGGAAACATACTGACAACAGCTAAATCACAAGCTGTCAGTTGATCTAATTTTCTCATATCAACTGTTTCTGACATTTCTGTTTTCTATGACACTTTCATTTATTTTTTTTATGCTCTACTTCTTCATTTTCTGCGACTATCAAAATATATTTTTTTTTAATTTCTAGAAACTGCTACCTAACATAAAACAATATTTAAAGGTGTGTTATTAGAGTAGTAAAATATGTGTAAACTTACTTTTATAATTTACCCTAAACTCATATGAAGAACATCATCTTAAAAACAGACAAAATTATTTCAACAAATATTTTTTTGTTTATATATATTAGTTAAGCAGAATTATGAAACAAATCCTGCAGTATTGGTGCGTGCATAATTTTATTCTAAATTAAACTTAATCAAATCTGTATTATAATATCAATAATGAAACTTATTACATTGTTGATATAAATGTGTTATTTTTATAATAATTTAAAGTTTATAAAACTTAAAAGTTCTATGATTTTGACATAACGAGGTAGCATTTGAAATTAGATAGCCATTAATTAAATTTCAACGCAAATACATTTATGAAATTTATTCGAAATGAAAAATAAAATAAATTGCACAATTTCTATGCAGTCATAGATACTGATATACCATTTCAGTTAAAAAATTAAAATAAGTGCATTTTCTGATAAATGTGAGGTCACTTTTGGATAAGAAACATTTTAGGTCCACACTAAATGAAAAATGCAACGGAATTGACATAATTTTGATGCAATTAGTAACTTAAATGTTTTGGAAAAACAAAAACACTTAAATTGTCACTTTTAAATCAGACTTTTTTTATCCATCATGTGTTTCTTGTCCTATCAAAAATGACGGCCTTCACCTATATAGCATTTATTTTCAAGCCATTCATAGTGAAATATTGGTAGCTGTTAAGTTCTATGGATTCAGTTATTGTATTTTTGCCAGCGTGTAGTAGAATTCTTTTAACTGTATATCACATAGAATAAAAAATTGTCCTTCGTTGCGAAGAACGGTTAGTTGCCTTGTATTACAAAAATAAAAGACGGAATTTTAAACTAAATTTTAGGGTCATCCTGTATTTACAAATTTTGTAAAATAAATATAACTAGTTATAGTATATTTTTCTTTATACTTTTGAATGTAACATTTTTCGAAAATTATTTTGAAACATGCGTCCGTTATTTTATATCACGCTAAAATATGTAGATTGCTAATCTTCTACTTTCGTATTAATATATTAGTTTTCTAAAAAGATAAACGAATAAAGATGCAATTATTTCATAGGAAATTTTGTTGTTAGATTCAGTCATTTGTATTAACTTAATTATCAAAGTAACTGTACGTAAATAATAATTCACGAAATTGAATGATACCCTTCAATTTATTTATAATAAGAATATCTTTAACATCATGTAACAATTACATATAATATCAAGCATTTTTATCATGATCATAAACTTATGATCATAAAATTATGATCATAAACTTATGTATCTCTAAACAAATTACACTGTTCCATATTTGCTATCCTCAGAATATTCTTCCGTAAAAACTTTGTTCATTTAACTCCCGTCAAACACATTTCAAACCATAAAATTTAATAGGTTCATTTGTTTAATTAATTTTACGTTACTAGGTGGAAAGTATCTTAAATATTTTTTTCGAGTGTGCAACATGTTAGACACGGGATAAAACAGTCTTGTTTTTACGGAAAAATAGATAGGGGATGCTCGTATGCTGTTTAGTTATGAATATCCTTTTAGAATTCAAAATAACCGTTATTTGTTTCAAAATATAAAAGAATATTGCAGTAATATAAAATACAATAAACTAATTTAGCATTGTCGAAATTATAATGACTTATGATGTATTCTCTTTATATATTGGTATGTTTATGTTATAAAATGTACATTTAAAAAGTAACAAATTAAAAAAAATATGTTGATAAACGATTGTCTGAAGAATCGGTGTATTAAATTGAAACACATTAACAAATAAAAACACATAAACAAAGCTTATTTGTACATTCACAGCCATAATTATTCGAGCATTATATTTGAAAGTTCCACTTGAAAGGCATGGATGTTATAATTATTATGTATTTGTTTTGGAGTTTGATATTCTTGGCATTCACTTTATTTTATTTCTGTAAAAGTTCAGATAATGTATCTCAAAGTATTATTTTGAAAAGGGAATTCTTAAGTATGACAAATTTTTAAATGTTCGAATACTTAAAATTTGTTTACAAAAGGATGTACTTTTCAAAATAATTACATAGTACTAGTCACAAATTCCCTAGTTACCAATATAAGTTTAACGAAGAAATAAATAGCTTCAGAAGAATATATACTTATAAGAATGTACCTAATTTCATTTATCATGTAAATATGATCTCTGATCTTATCCACTTTGAAATTCCTAAAAGAATGCTATTGATAAATGCCTAAAACTTAACGAATTGCAATGTAGTGTTAACACGTATATAATGTTTATCTATTTTTTTAAATATTATGTAATTTTTAATGTAACCAACAATGATTAATCAAAATTCAAAGGACTTCCTTTTATATTCCTAAAAAAGAAGTGAAATTAAATATCTGTCAACTACAATATAGAATGTGTGAGGGGATCTATTCATTTGGAATATCCTGGTTATGGCAAAAATCTTCATTACATTTTCTTTACTGAGAAAGAGCGTTCAAAATATGATTACGACATTAAAGTAAAAAGTAGTATTTTGTGGTCATCTCAAAATTTTCTTCTATAAGTCTAATAATTTACTTGAATAGCACGTTTACACATCCGTACATTTTAACATAACGCATAGTGCAATACTTTGAATTTAACACGGAATTGCTGTGCAATTTCTACACAATAAAATATTAAATACATTTATAATAATTCATTCCGTAATCACCTGTTCAAGGCGATAGCATAAAAACAAACAAGCCACGCAACAATGTGGTTGCAAGCGCATGATAGTTACAAGAATCGACTTAACGAGTAAATTTGAGTATGAGGTATGAACTTCAATTTGCGAGACATTTTTATTTTTATCTCAATTCAGACAATATCTAATATCCTGAAATCCGCAATTAATAATGTTAGATTAGTTGTATATATGTTACATCACACTTTATTAATTTTTATTTATCTCTAAGGAGTTTCAATAAAGTTGTAACGCCAATTTTTCCTACTCCACTATAGATAACATTTCCTATATAATTAATTAAATTTATTTTTTGCAGAAACAGGACATTGTGCATTTGTAAGATATGTCAGGAATGGCGAAATCAAGCTCGTGTAAAAGTTCCATATACTTAGCTGCAAAATCATTCGAGTTAGATGAGTTTTTATGCTTGTTCCTTTAAGTTTTCCCAACATTCTATTATTAGTATAAAAATACTTTGAGTTGTATAAAATGTACGTTTTATAAAACGAATATGCTAATAAATTAACGATACTAAAATAATTTTTTTAATGATAATCTTCAGCATAATTATCTAGCATATGTGCTTGACAGATATTAGTTCTTAAAAATTTATCTTAAGGCATTTTAAATTAAAATTTTTATTAATATCAGCGTTACAGTTTAAAGATTGAAATTTCCTAGGAAGGAAATTATGTAACTTTATTATATCCCATAACAAACAAAAATCTCTTCTCAGAGTGTAATAACAACTTCCTGTAATCTGATCTGGAAAGTAATTATGATTTGCAAGATTGAATTTGTTATTACAGGTGTTCAAAAATGAACGGTCCTATTTTAATATAAATTAGGAATACAATATTTCTTTGAATAAAAAAAATTAGTCAAAATAATAATGGACAAATTCAGTAAAAAACAATTCAAGTAATTTGTTGTTTTTCTTTTTCAGGGAAAAAGTATTCTTATGATTCCAAAATATAAATTTGACATTCTAATTAAGAAATATTAAGGTTTACAATAATTTAATGAAAGTTGCCTTTACTAAAATTTAAGAAATGGGGTCATTCTGTCTGAATGTGATGCAATTTCTTATACTTTTTTCACATTTAGGGTATATTTCGAATTTAATTATATACATAAAATACCAAACATAAGATTTTTTTTTTTTTAATTATGCTAAAAACTAGATTGTTTTGACAAAATTGAATTGTTATTTGTAATCTAAGTAATAATATATCATTGCCACATTTAAGTCCTTTTTGCCACAGCTACAGTAATTAAAACCTCAATGAGATATCCAAAGTATCTGAATGTCACAATGCATTTTGTACTTCCCAGTTTCATTTAATTTTTTTAAATTTATTGTTATGTGTTTTTTAACACATCCCATATATTAAAATGAAAAGGAATTTTTGTCAAATCCATTTTTCACATGAAAATGACCCATTTGCGCAAGCGTAAAATTAAATCTAGAACCTAACCAGTTTTTGAGCACACTCGAATGAGAAAAGGGTGACCAAGTGGTATAAGTCGGGGTCCTTCTCTGTTCCGATCATCGTGTCGGTTCGAAAACAACTGAATGACAGAATGACTATTATTTTATTGGCAATAATTCATTTTAACAATGCCATATTAAATTCAAGAGGAAAAGTTATATAATTTGTATTTTTCTTTCGAATGCTTTATAATTAAGTAAAATTTAACACCATTTTGTTTTAATTACTAAATTTATATTAAAAGTATTTAAATTAAAATATCGTGCAGGTAATTATCGATTAAATAAATTGAACAGTCTACAATTTTTATTACATTTGGTATGACCATTATCGAAATGTCATATATATAAGAAGATAAGTATGCGATTATTTTTCGTAAAAAATAAAAAATAAAATGAGAGAAAACAAAAAGAAGGAAAAATATTCATACATGATCTCTAAATTATCTTTATATGCATGATTTAACAATTAAACAATGTGTGAAAAGGGAAAAAAATGAGTTGAAGTAATTAAAAAAATCTGTATTATAAATCGTTAGCTGCAAACAGCAAAGTTCAAATTCAGGGTTTTAGAATCAGACTGATATAAATTAATTTAATGAAAAATTTTAAAGGTCGTGTAATTAATATATATATATATATATTGGGCAGTGGTACATAAAATTTAACAATCGACAATATTTTTTAATTACTTATTTTATATTATAAAAATTTAATTTTAATTTTTTTGCACGTAGTTATCGATTAAATAAAGTGATCTAAACATTTTTATATGACCATTATCAATAGATATATTTGTATAACGAAGAAAAGTATATGATTATTCTAGAAGAAGACAAAATATCCATATAAGAATTATAAAAGAAATCACCTTGATATCCATGTTTATCTGGGTTTTAGAGTAAGACATATATATAAGATATATATATATATATATATATATATATATATATATATTTATTTAATTTTTGAGACTGTAGTAAGTAAAAATAAATCATTCAATTAATATTTTTAGTTAAATTCTTGCTGAATTAATTCATGTATAATATGATGTGAATTACAAACTAACGGTTAAAATTAGTTCACTTCATTAGTTGAGTAGGTTGGACTGACAAAACAACTTATCGTTGTATATCTATAAGAATCGCTTGCGCAATATAACAATTCCTAAAATTTTCAATACTTAGCTAATTTAAAAGCAGCTAATTAAAAATAAAAGCATATTTATAAAGGAGCTTTTAAGTTATTTACCGTCAAATCTTGACGGGTACTATCTAATAATAGGAGGGAGTGGGGTGATTATTGGTCACTTTTCATAAAGATCCATATAACTCAATAACTAAATTGAATTGAAACAACAATTTTATACTTGCAGAAAGAGAATCCAAATCCTAACAATCTTAATTAGTTTTATTTTTTTAAATTATATATAATATTAATAAAATTAAAAAATGTCTGACCAATAATGACCGCGGCAATGAGGTGATTATTGGTCACTGTTTTATGATCAAATACCAACATTTTAAACACTCAAAAATTTAATAAATGGTTAAATGAAATATTCTTGGAATAAATTTAATACTTTATATTATTTGTAAATATAAACAGAGTTATGAAAAATGTTATAAAATAAAGAACATTACTAAAATGGTTGGAACTTCAAATATATTTCACAAAATAATACATTTATTTACAAAAGACTTTTGTATTTAAGTTATGCAGCTTGCATTTCATCTTCCTCAATCTGAAATGGCCCTGTACCATAGAGTCTAACTGGTTCATAAAACACAAAGGCGTACTTCACTGGCGCAAAATCCGTTTTCTTTGGCCAGCGATAATTTCTGCAGACTTTTCCAAAAATTTGCAAAACAAAATATCATCCTGAATACTAATAACACGCCCGATGTATGGCATCTGTTCAAAGTAGACAGCATAGTACTTCTATACAGATGGCTTTATGTATTTTCCTTAATTTATTTGTAGCTGAAATATCCGAATCTTTTTTTGAATTTGCGTAATTTCTTCAGCTTCACCCGTTTCCACTTCTATATCTATATCCGTATCTTGTGTGCATTCCTGTGTTTTTTTCTTCCTAGTCTCAGAGGATGATGCTACTGCATCTTCAGCTGTATTCCTGTTTAATGTTTAATGTTAATCCTTTTTCATCTTTTTCTTTTTCAACTTTTTCACACAACTTAATGAAATCCTCGTTGGTGATAACTGCTGCATTTGTACTGTAAAAGATGTTCATTATCTAAATATACAAGTTAAATTTTCAAACTCACCCCAATATCTCTTCAAGAAATGGATAAACAAAGGTTCAGTTATTTCAAATGTAATTTGTGTAAGGAGTTGCTGAAAAAAATCAAAACAATGTGGTTCACTCTTAAAGTGTTGCCACATGAACTTGAAAAAACTTTTGAATGCAGACGCTGTCATCTAAAACTGACAAATATTAAACATTTCTGCACTATTTGTGAGTTTATAGGTAATTTTTAAGCTAAAATTACATGACCAAGAATCACCCCATGTTGACCAAGAATCACCCTATGTATATAGGGTGATGTTTAGCCCTCTATTTCCCTAATGTATGTACTCATACAGTGTCCATATACATACATACGTATTCTATGTATATTTCTCTTTCTATATAACCCTTTTAGATCATCATGTAGCTAAATTTCATTTTACAGGCACCTTATGAAAAAACAAGGACGAAAAATCATGCGTCAAGCATAGATTATGTAACACTTTCCAACGCTTCCAAAATAATTTTACAAATCATACCGTTTAATAAGCTAAAAGATAACATCTAAGTAATCCGAATACTTTTATTCAGCCCTGTATAGGATCTATAGATTTGTATATATACTACATAGGATGCTAAATTTTAGTTCAGTTAGGAAACGCGTAGCACAGTTTAAAATTCTCTGTCTGGAGTTAAATACTACGGAAATGTGTTCGCGAACTTTTGTGCTTCCCTGTATAGGATCTACAGAATTTATACATACCACGCAATAGACAAAAAGCGAGTTAAAATTAAAATCGCGTTCAGTAACTTAAACCGCACTTCCAGGAATTATTGTTAACATACAGTAGAGAATTCTTTTGTGAGTCCCTGTAAATGAACGATGACTGCTATACACATAATATTCTGTAGTAAACCTCTTGTAATGCACCTTATATAAATTTCAATGCGTTTAAAATAGGGAAACATTATTTAAATAAACCGCAGACGATTTTTCTCCATAGACGTAATGTAACGGAATTTTTTGACTGTCCCTGTAAAGTAACTATAAGTGCTATGCACACCCTATTCCATATTAAGCTTCTTCTAATGCACCTTAGTGATATATATATAAATTTCAATGCGTTTAAAATAGTGAAACATTATTTAAATAAACCGAAAATGATTTTTCCCCATAGACCGCAATGTAATGGAATTCTTTTGAGTGTCCCTGTAAAAAAACTATAAGTGCTACACACTTCCGTTGAAATAGGGAACATGCTATAGATAACGACTATAACATATAAAAATTGCAGAGCAATCCGAGCATATTTACGGGAGTTAGAGCACGGACAGACGGCAGACGGCAGACGGCAGACGGCCAGACGGCCAGACGGCCAGACGGCCAGACGGCCAGACAAACCGAAGTCATAAACACTTTTCAACTAGGTTGGAAAGTGTTAAAAAGCATGATTTTGTAATTCCTTATTTTTTGCTCAAGTTTTATACATATGTCTAGTTAAAATATTTTTTCTCATTAAATTATGTTTTGAACCAAAAAATCGTTTGTGTTACTGAATAACAATGAAATTGTCTAACATCCTGTATTTTTTTTTTTTTTTTTATCCTTAGTATTAATGAAACTTTAATTGACCAATAATCACTCCATGTTGCAAGTGACGAAGAATCACCCCGGTCTGCCCTACTTTATTATAATTAAGGATATAATTAAGGATTTGAAGTGAATATAAAATGAGAATAAAAGATATTTTCGAAGTATACCGACAAGCGAAGTATAACCGAAAAAGTTTTGAGGAATAAAACAACATTATTTTACAAAATCCACTTTCTACTTTCCAATATATGTTTGTATTTAATCCTTGCTTCCGGCGGCGTTTCTTTGAACAATTCTGTAATGCACATTTTTTTAAGTTATAGGATTTCATATTTTATCTGTATTAGATTTAAAATAATGATGTTTCAATAACTCCTGTAATAACTAGAAGCAATTTCAAATATATTTCCCTTTAAATATATATATTTTCGCTTAATGCTTGATTACTTTCAAGGTTTTTCTAATTTCTATACTGCTTAAAGTCTAAGAAAAATCTTGTACTCCGAGGCGTCGTTTTGTTATTCCATTTCAAATGAATAATTTTCGGCAACAGATTTTCGAACTTATTTAAAACGTTACTAAACAATTAGATACGGATCAGTAATTTTAATGTTTGAATTTTAATGATTTGCAATGTTGAAAGTGACAGAGATATTATTATAAAGATAATTATTGTATCACCATCTGTAATAATCTTTTGCTGGCGGTATTACTTTGACATTATCCAACTTGCTTTGCGACACTCTATGAATTGATTTACGACGACTTACGAGACTTACAACTCAGATATTATTACCTTAGTTTCTTAGATAAAATTTTAGAATAAAAGATACTACCATACTCTATTGACAAACATTGTCACTGTTAAATTTGTACTACTCTTTTTATCATGTTACTTTTTTTTGTTTTTTTCAATTCAGTTTCTGAATCTTTCGCCAATTTGGAAGATTCTAATACGGTTAGCAAGAACACTTTACCATTAAAAGAGAATTTATTTATATTTGTTATTGTTATAAACTTCATATTTCTATAATAAACCTCAAAAAAATACTTAACTCACTTACTTAGGTGGTTATGCTTCAAAATATCTACTTACTTTTTAAATGCAACACTCTTATTAGTCAGACACTTTTAAACCCGTTAGGTAGTCTTCCGTAATTTAATCCACTGCCAACTGGCATATTATAATGAATGTGCTGCTGCATGATCGAGTGGTTTTTACGAAGGCTATTTAATGGAATCCACATTAAAAATAAACAATCATTTTGCCAATAACCTGAGGGATGTAACTAACTACGAAAGATTAGCTAATCGTTTTAGCTAATCATTTACTAAATATTTATGTTTAATCTTCCATAATCCGGCTTCACAGTAATTCAAGTGTTTTAGATAGTTATCTTTGGTAAAATAGAGTATTTTTGGAGTATGAACAGAGTATGAATGGTACTTCAGAGTGGGACGTGAAAACGAGCATGTCTTATCATTAGAAATATATAATTAGCAATTTGTAGCATTACAGGGATAACAGAAATGCCGCATTTGATGTGCTTTCCAGAAACTCATAGAACCATATAGCTGTCCTGTTTTGTTTTGTTTTCCTGTAGGCATACGTTTCGTTAACGACAGCATTACTAAATTTCCTATGCTTTTGAAATTCCTATACAACGAGATTGCTGCAACAAAAGAATTGTTTTTGTTTTCATGGGCGCAATGCGCACATACATGCGTTTTAGAGACCGTAGAATTACCCAAGTTCATGTAGTTTTGAGATCCATATATAACAAGGTTGCTGCTTCCAGTGATATCCTTAGCGCTTATACAATCATTTTAATGACCACAGAGTTAGCGAATTTCACGTGCTTTTGAGATTCCTAGACAGGGACAAAACTTCCGTGTACACGGTAGTTATGCTATATTTGTCAGTTGAATAAATCATCCGTATATCATGTATACAAAGTGATAGATAGATATAGATCCAATAGCTCTTTTCCTTAAATATTGACCCTAGATACATACACCCAATTGAAAATTTTCATAAAAAACATGCAAAATCTGGTGACATACATTTTAACCCACTGGAGGCGGGGGGAGGCGCTCTATTTGAGAAAATACACAAACGAAATTTTTATACTGCCTCCGTAGGGTAAAATTTCAAATTGCGAGAATTTCCCTTATCCATCCCACAATGAAACACAAAATATCTATATTTATATCTGCAAAACTCACAGAGATATTTAAGGCCAAAAATTCGTAAGTTACACCACTTAAGCATACCTCTGATCAACGTGATATTGATGCAAGATATAGATCATCCACAAAATTATACTTTATTAAAAGACGATTTAACACATTTACAATATTTAATTATAGCTTTTTGGTGAATAATAATAGAAATAAAACATAAATTGAGATAATATGACAAATGTTGAGATAATAGTACAGAAATTCAGATTATTTTCAGTAATGGCTCAAAATAATCACCACTGACGCCAACGCATAGTTCAATTCTTCTAACAAAATTACTTTGCACTCAATCCAATTCGCTTGGACTGATACCACTGCAGTCGTCTTGAATTCTATGGAAAAGGTCTTGTGGGTCTGTTGGAGGCATCCAGTGAACAGACCAACGTAAACGATCCCATAAAAAAATCTAAGAAGTTGGATCCGGCGATCTATGAGGGTCCTTGTAAGCCAAGATATCTGTAAATTCTCTATTTAGCCGGTGCCTTACTGCAGAAGCGCGGCCAGATGGGGCTCTATCTAGCTGAAACCACATGCGTTGGAACACTGACAAGTGCAGTTCATTCGTACAACTTGTCCGAAACAACTCCATTTAGAATGAGGTGTAGAAATCAGTTACCACTCATTATTTTTCTGTACGATGTGGGACCAAGAAAGGTGTTTTGAAAAAGGCCTCATCATACATTTATGGAATATTGCCACTGGTGACGAACTTCACGTCCGGAACTGAGTTCACTTGTTCCGTACTTGTCTTGTTCTGTTGAATTTGTCATTTTGTCGATTAATATTTCCATTTGGCTTGAAAAAGCATTCGTCTGTCCAAAGCACATTTCTCAGAAGGAAAGGGGTTGGAGTCCTTTTCCTTTAGTCCCGATTCGCAGAAATCTAGACGTCGCTGAACGTCTGATTGTAGCTGTGCATGGACTGGATGACTATTGTATGGATGTCAATTGTTTCGTCACAATTCTATCCATATCGTTGATTGTAGAACGTTCAATGCTGTAGCAACAACTCTGTACTCGCAAGAGGATAACTCACAAAATAAGCCAAAATGTCAATTTTGGTTTCAACTAACTTGGACGTGGACCTATCTGCCAATGCACGTGTCCTGTACTTTGCAGTCGCTGAACAAGTCAATAAATAAAATTCCTAGAAGGCTGCTGAGCATTCAGGAAACGGCGTTAGGATTCTTCCGCAGTTTACGTATCATTATGATTACAAACGGCATAACGCAATGCCATTTCAAAACATTCTTTATTAATATACTGCGACATGGTGTCAGTTTAGATTAACTTCAGTGTCGATTTCGCAGGAAAACTTTTTATGCTCCTTACATCCATAAATTTGCATGTCAATGATTGACTTCTTCGAAATAATTCTTTAAATTAACATTATTTCTTCAATTACACGCATTTCATTTTATGTCTAATCTCTTAAAACCTGACGCATTATTTAAACGGCCATATCTCTGTGGGTTTTGCAGATAACAAAGTATAATATTTTGTGTTTCATTCATGAATGTACAAAGAAAGTTTTCGTAAATTGAAATTTTACTCTATAGCATGACCGTATAAAAGTTTAGGTTGTGTATTTTCTCAAATAGACCCTCAGTGGGTTTCAACTCACGTCATCAAGTTTTGTACTTTCTCTTATGAAACTTTGCAATTGGAAGTTTGTGAGGATATTTATAGAAATAGGCTGTTGGCTCCATCTGTATAAATCATTCTATATACTTTATTATTGTTATCTGAATCTTACTGATTAATGAAAAAATTACTCGAGTAGAAAATATGTGGATTTTGTCGCACTGCGATACCAGTTAAGTGTTAAATAGCAGGTTCACAACATCGATTTAGTTCTTTGGTCACGATATAAATTAAAAAAAATAGCAGCTCGATACTACGGATTTTTTTATGTGTAAATTATTTATGCATTTGGCAATACACTTCAGAAAATGCCTGTTTAGGGTCGGATTTCGTGATATGCCAGACGAAGCCCAGACTTGTAACTGAAAGTGTGAGAGTATTGCCTGTAATTTTGAAAATATGGCAAATTTTAAAAGTGGAAATCATAAGCATTTTTTTACTTCAGAAACAGAGAAAACGTTTTCTTTTAAAAATACGAATTGTATTTAAATTATTATCGTTACATTATTACACGAATGTGAAATGTTTAGCTTTTCAACTGTTGGATACTTCATGATTTAGCTCACATACACTTTATGATACCTAATTACGTTTAATGTTTTTATACTATACTTATGAACACATCATTAAAATACACTCAATACACTGAATAATGCAAATACAGACGTAAATGCAAAAGAATAACGAAATATTATTTTACTAATTCTACATGTTAGTTTCTTAGTTTTATCTATTGCAATCATATGCGCGTTTGTATGAAATAATACGCACTTCACATTTTTCGAGTCTTCACCAAGTTATAGGATTTAATATAGTAGCTATACTAGACATAAAATAATACTCGTTTAATAGCTTTTGTATTAACTGCAACGAAGATAAAGAAATTATCTTTAATTTTCTGTACTTTCGAGAACTCTCTGACTAATTTCGAATTTTTATTCTTTACTCATTGCCACATCATCCAAATATATTCAGTTCACTGAATAATACAAATACAGGTGCAAATGCGGACGAATAATAGAACGTTACTTTTCAAATTTAACCAGTTATTTTCTTAGTGAGTTCTACATTAATAATGCCACTGGCGTTTGTGGGAAGTAATGTTTATTTCATATTTATTCATCAAGTTATAGGTTTCAATATAATCGCTTAATTAGACTTAAAAGAATCACTATTTAATAATATTTATTTATAACCACAAAGAACATCAAAGATATACCCTTTAAATTTCTATACTTTCAATTTATGCTTGATTATTTCCAAAGTTTTCCTAATTTCTCTAATGCTTAGAAACTGAAAACATTCTTTTGCTCGAAGGCGTTATTTTGAGATTCCACTTCGAAAGAATGAATCTGAACAACATATTTTAGAAGTTATACAAAAAAGTATTAAACAAATTGAATGTGGCTCAGAAATTTTAATTTTAGAATTTTAATGGACCTTGCGTTGACAGATTTAAGGCGATCTAATTTTAAATATTATAATTTAATCTCCTTTTAATGTCAATATATTTCTATAGACATTTCTTTTAAATTAGCTGTAATGCAGATTAGTTTTTAAATTATAGAGTTTCAGCTGAATTAGAGTTTAGTTAAGTTAATGCATTTTACATAATTTCAAACAATTTCAAAGTTGTGTTTAACTTCTGGAGGAATTCCTGATAAATAGTTTTTTAATTTTATAAAAATCTACAATTTATAATGTCAGAAAACATTTTGATTTAGTAAATTTATCTGTGATTAAATTTTAATGCACAAACTTAGACAAAAGGTTTTAGCACTTTTATAAAAATGTTATTTACTAAATTATCTATTACTCATAATTTCAAATTTTTGAATGCGGGAAGTTATAAAAAATACCAATTTTTAATATTAGTATATATACTTAAAATATTTAGAAATGATTGAAGATAAGAAGCACTTTGTCTCAATAAACGATTATCCCTAGTTTAGTACTTTAAGATTAAACTGTACGTATTTCGCGTCATAAAAAATGAATTTGGAATGATGATTTGTATTTAATATGAATACGCCTGCATTCTCAGTTTTAATTTATTCTTATTTTAGACCCTTCAATTTTTAAATACATGTTGCAAACATTATTTTCAATTTATCTGTATTGTACATATTTTAGCAAGTTTATTGCTCACTATTTGAAACAAGTTAGAGTTAGAATGATTCTGTTTAGAATGCTGTAAATAACCTTAAATTTGTTTACCTTAAATGCACATACATTCGAATTGTGTACGATTACTTTTAAAGTTTTACAAATTTATTTACTGGATAGATTCTGAAAATTTGTATGTGTGCGAAATTGATAGTTTGTGATATTCTATGATATTACCATTATTTTAAACTATTATCTCTTTCACAATTTCTTATTTGTTTCAAAATTTTTCAAATTTCTATCATTGTTAATACGTGAAATGTTTCATCTGCTCGAAGGCATTGTTTTCAGATTCCATTTTTAAAGAATAAAATTCAGCAAATGTTTTTAGATATGTCTATTATGGCACCGGATCAATTATGTATACTATTATATAAAGAGGAAACGGTGACTGACTGACTGACTGACTGACTCATTAACGCCCAGCCGAAACTACTAAAGTCAGGGTCACGAAAATTGGACTGTAGATTGCTGTTATGACCTAAGCAAGCAATAACAATGGATTTTTGAAAATTCCCCGCCGAATGGAGTTAAAGGGGTTTTGAATAGTTTAGGTCACAATCCGCCATATCTCAGCAGCGGTTATAGGTAGGAGGGCAAAAATCAGGAAAACAAATCTACTCAAAAAAATGATTAAACATGTATTTAAGCGATTCTGGAAATTCCCCTCCCGGAGGGGGTTGAAGAGGGGTCGAATATTTTAGATCATTTCGCCATATCTCAGCAGCAGTTATAGGTAGGAGCGCGAAAATCAGGAAAACAAATCTACTAAAAAATGGTTAAACATGTATTTAAGCGACTGTATAAATTCCCCTCCCGGAGGGTAGTTAAAGGGGGGTAGAATGTTTTAGGTCATTTCGCCATATCTCAGCAGCACTTATAGGTAGAAGCACGAAAATCAGGAAAACAATTCTACTAAAAAATGATTAAACACCTATTTCAGCGAGTTTAGAACTTCCCCCCAGAAGGCAGTTAAAGGGGGGATGGTCGAATGTTTTAGGTTATTTCGCAATACCTCAGCAGCAGTTATAGGTAGGAGCGCGAAAATCAGGAAAACAAATCTATTAAAAAATATTAAACACATATTTCAAAGATTTTAACCCCCCCCCCCCATGAAGGTGGTTAAAGGGGGTGGTCGAATGTTTTAGGTCATTTCGCCATATCTTAGCAGCAGTTTTATGTAGGAGCGCAAAATTAAGGAAAACAAATGTACAAAAAATTGGTTAAACACGTATTTCAGCGATTTTATAAATTCCCCCCAAAGGGGGTTACAAGGGGGTCGAATGTTTTAGATCATTTCGTCATATCTCAGCAGCAGTTTTAGTTAGGAGCGCGAAAATCAGGAAAACAAATATACTAAAAATTAATAAAACACGTATTTCAGCAATTTTGGAAATTCCCCCCCCCAGAAGGTGGTTAAAGGGGGGCTTATTTTTTAGGCCATTCCGCCATATCTCAGCTTTTATGTAGGAGGGCGAAATTAATTTAAAAAAATCTACAAAAAATTGGTTAAACACGTATTTCGGCGATTTTGGAAATTCCCCCCAGAAGGTGGTTAAAGGGGTATACAAAAGTTTTGGGTCATTTCACCATATCTCAGCATCAGATTTAGGTAGGAACGTGAAATTCAGGAAAACACATTCTACATGAACACATGTAGTTGCTATGTCCTTCCATGGGCCGTGTATTATTTATTAGTTTCAATATATACATAAGCAAAAAAATTTATTTATCATATTTTTACAAGCTTTTAATTTTAAAAAATTCTAATTACTGCAATTTTGTCTCACTCCCACTTTTATCCAATTTAGAACAACTTTTCTCTACCCTGCATTGTAGTCAACACATTGTCGACCCGTGCAAAGCCGGGACGAGCCGCTAGTTGTCTATAAAGCAGAGTATCCCCGAAAAATCGGTTAAAATAAAACAGTAGACTTGATTCATTTTTGTAATGAATGCCTAATATAATAAAATGTTATTTAAGACAGTATAAATTTCTCAGAATTTTCATAGTGTTATTCTTAAATTAATTGGTACAAATTATAGTTTCATACATTAAATTGTAACTTAATTTATTTGCTATCAAAGATAAGCTGTGAAACTAAATTTACTAAATTTGAATTTAAATGATTGATTCTTACGCTGATTATTGAGTTCTTATTTTAAATATTGCTCTGGTTATTTCTTTAGCTTTTTCTCTTTTAATCTACACCGGGATTGTTTTCATTTGATCTGTAAAACGCATTATATCTTACGTTTTAGAACTTACTATTTGAGTTCATTTACAGTTAAAAATACGTTGTTCTCAAAACTTTAAACAGTTTCAAAGATGATTTCCTTTTAATGTTTATACTGTTGACTTTCCGTAGGTTGTTTTAGTTTGTCTCAAGTTTAAAGAATTATACAGTATTTCATTTCGGAAAATGTTTATTTTCTAAAAGGCGTTTATTTGCTAAAAGGCATTTGTTTGTCATTCCATTTGAAAAAACAAATGACATGTAAATTTGATGAAAAATATTAAACAAATTATACATGGCTGATAATTTGAAGTTTAATATTGTAGAGATTTGATGAGTTCTATGATATTATATTTTATATTTCACTAGCTATTACGAGGGAAAGTCATTAAGTAAGTCACAAAAATAATTAAATAATAACTTGCAATGATATTCACTTCAAAACTATTTTTATTTCTCAACATATTCTCCACCAATATTTATGAACTTATATCAGCGTTTCAGTAGTGCCCCAACACCAGCTGCATAAAATTCTTTGGATTGTTGTCTCAGCCACATTAGGATTCCAAGTGGAAACTTTTCATCATTTGTGAACATCAAATTGCTTCCAAGATGGTTTTTTAGTGTACTAAACAGATGAAAATATCTTGGGGCTAAATCGAAACTGTATGGTGGATGTTGAAGAAGTTGCAAGATGATGTTCACAAATGATGAAAAGGTTCAACTTGAAGTCCAGATGTGGCAAAGACAGCAACCCAAAAATTCTTATGCAGCTGGTGTTGGGGCACTGATAAAATGGTCATATACGTGCCTAAATATTGATGGAGAATATGCTGAGAAATAAAAATAGTTTTGAAGTGAATATCATTGTAATTTATTATTTAATTATATTTTGTGACTTACTTAATGACTTTCCGTCGTACTTCAGTTTGTTCTATATTAACCTCTTGAGACCCAAGCTCGTATTTTTTGTGCAAATTTTACCACAATTCAGATTTTTGGTCCTTGTGAGACTAAAAATCAATAAATATTTTCATTTATTTTAAATAAATATATATATATATATATATATATAGTTCTTTAGCGTGTCCAATAAAATAGACATTGAGTCTTCGTCTTGTGAAAAACATATTATTGAATTAAATGAATCTGAATGGAAAATTATTAATACTGGACCAAAAATAATGAAACAAAATTGAATTATACGCAAAATAATGACACAAAATTTAATTAGACACAAATTAATTATAAAAAATTTAATTAGACACTAAATAATAATAATTATTATTATAAAAAAATAATTAAACGCAAAAATAAATAGATGAACTTGAAGTTCAGTACTTTATGAATTTTCTTCTGCAAAGCAATTATTTTTTGTATTTAACCATATTTCAAGTTTCATTTCATGTACACAAATTTAGTTTCTTTTTTAATTACTAAAATTTGATTTTGCCCCACAATGCATTTTATTTGTACATAATTTTAGGTAGCTGTTAGATTCTCTTTTTAGAACTGAGTACACTCGGTACTTTTGTCCGATATTTTGCGTGGTTGCTAGGTGGACAAGTGTTGGGGCTTGAGTTTTCGTGATGACTCGAATAACTCAACTTCGATTTTCTGAAAATCTGATTCGCACTACGCACCTTGAAGTAAAATAATTTTATGAATTAGCATGAATCATTTTTCCCCTCCTTCTTACCTTTATCACTAATGTCAAGCTCTGACACACCACAATACATTTTGCTTCTAAAATTGTCTCAATAAATTTCTCTAAATCTAAATAACTTTTCAAATATGGCTAAAAAAATAGGCCAAAAAATCGGATTTCTAGCGACAAAGTTCTATTTCTTTCTCTGCAAACTTTTCTGCCGTCAGTTTTTATTGCTCATACATCAATTGTAAGCATAATAGAATTTCAATGTTTACATCATCAAATAGAAAAAGCGTAGGTCAATTTAGTAAACTTTTAAATAATTTTCAATTAGAATGTTACTTTAAATCTATTTCAACAACACCCTTAATATAATGATAATAATTAGTGGCACAGCTACCACAATTGGCAATTGAATGCAAAGTGGAAATTTAAAAGAAATAAAAATGAGTTTATTTATAATCTTATAATGTTGTCTTTAATTATATTTTTATTTAGATTTAGTTATTTTAATTGGATTAAGTTAATTAATTTAATTAGAATCAACATACTAACAGACAAAAATACAAAAATCTTGCAGCGATTAAGAAAAGAAAACATATTAAAAGAAATCTTATTTGTAAATCTCTTTATTTATTAAATACGGAAAAAAACACGTTTCACTGAAATTAAAATTTAAACAATGTACTAATTTGGAACATGCATTTTATCAATAGAATTATTCACTTCAAGGACGATATGTAATTAATTATTTAATTACCATTAGAAATGTTTATTATCTACTTCTGTATTTACTTTTTTTAAATACAGTATGGAATTTTTAGTAAAAACCAGTCTTTACATTCAACATTCCAAAAGATCCTAATATGAATTTAAAAAACTGATGAAGACTCAACGTCCAATATAATGGGCATCAACAAAAACGTGTTTATTCACCAAAATATGCATTCAATTACTTAAACTACAGTTTAATTTCATTGATACAACATCTAAAATTAGATATATGCTGCATTAATATCAAAATACTGTTGAAAAATATATTAAATTTGCATTAAAACTGTGTTATTACCTTCAATAATCTTTCCCCTGTTCGCCGCCATTTTCAAATGATTAAAATATACATTGTGCTGCTATTGTTTTACTCTTTCGGTATACAGATAGCAACACTAGACTATCCATTATAATGGACAGTAAGTTTTTACAAGTTCCAGCTGAAACTAAATATTTTATACGAAAAACCAAAATGTCCAATAAGATGGACGCGGGGTCTCAGGAGGTTAATTACCTGACAACGGCATTGCTTTCAAAATCTCTTTAAAGCACATTTTTCTTCAAGTTTCGGTATTTACTATTCCAGCTCAGAGTTAAAATAATCTCGTTTTGGAAATTGCAAATAATTTCAAATGTATTTTCTTTTTAAACTTCTTCTCTTTTGAAAAATATTTGATTGATTTCAAAGTACTGCAAATTTTTAAATTGGTTAATATCTGAATTTTTTTTTAGGATCTGTTAAAGTTAATATATTTCGAAATAATACATTCCAACAAGTGAGTTTAGAACATATATTAAAATGTTGTTGATTGTAATATGTGCGTCAGAGAATTTTGACTGCGTGTTTCAAAGAAATTAATTTGAATAAAATATTACTTTGATGTAATAAAATGCAATTTTAGTTTATGTCATATTAAAAAAATGTTTCGCAATTTGTACTCTGCTGTAGATTAGTGCCATCTTAAATTGCATATTTTAATTTGTAATTATTTTAGTTTATTCTCTTTTTATCCATGACGACGGCTTTACTTTAATATAATCTGTGCCATATATTATTTCTCATGTTTTAGTTGTTACTAATCCAGCTTCATTAGTGTTGAAATGTTGCTGTTTGAAAAATATGATATATCTATTTCTTTATTTCGACTAACGCTTTAGTTTTAAGTTTCACACATTTCTAAATTGCTTGATATCTGTAACTTTGTTCTGCTCGAATTTCTTTTTTTCTGATTCCAATTCGAATGAATAATTCTCAACATGGGATTTTAGAGAGTTTATGTAAATCCCATTAATCCTAATATATGACTGAGCATTTTTACTGTGTGTCTCTAAAAAATAAATATACCTAAATTATGTTTTGATACATAAAAATGTAGTTATAGTTATTATGAAACATTGAGAAGAATCATATTACAGTTTGGTATTTTAATGATGCACAATTTTTCATATTACTAGGATTTATACTGGAATTTTTATACATTACTGGAATTTTTATAATGCAATATTTATTATTTTAATTTATTCAGTTTTAGTTAACTGACACCGGTATTACTTTGAAATATTTTTAGTGTAGATTATTTCTCGTGCTTTTGTGCAAATTATTTAATTTTAAACCAAGTTGAAATAATGATGCTTCGAAAACATTCCTTCAACATTTTTTATTGAAACTTCTTCATATTTGACTAATGTTAGAATGAATTTAAGGTTAACAAATTTATGTAATGCTGAAAGTCAGATATCATTCTTTTGCACTTAGACGTTATTTTGTCATTCAATTTTGAGAGAAAAAAAAATCCTCAACTAATTTTACAATACATATTAAAATCACAGAAAAAGAATTAGCTACGACTGAAAAGAAATTCTGTTTAAAACAGGTTTTCACTTTATCTGGAATAAATTTATGGTTTTCCATCCGTCGGACCATGACACCTTTCCGTTTTAAGCAAGGTTTACGTCGTAGAGAGGTTCTGATTTTACAGGATTTACTGTATATCAAAAGGGCATTCACTATATTATATATACGGGAACGTGGCCTAAAATGATCATTGTGGGCAAAACGATCCACATGTGTTTTCTTCCAGACAGGTCGCGCTATCTACAGGGTAACTTATAAACTAATTGTAATAAGTGAAGAAGAAGCAATGGCGGCATTCAAGCGATCGCAGTATTACGCGTCTGAAAAGAATTCTTTGAAAAATTGGGTTTTATAACATCTGTTATAAGGTAAGCACTAACTTTATATTATTCAGATATTTGTACTGTACTCATTTAGATATACAGTCTTTCATGTACAAAAATATGACTTGGTTTACTTAATGGAGTATAACAATATAATAAATTATAACACCTTGTAATAATATATTTCTTTTAAATGCTAAAAGGTGTAAATTAACAACCTAAAATAACTTTTTTTAGGTTGTTTGACATGTTTCGGCTCACTTGTTCGTCACTATTTCATTTGTTTTTTGAAAATGACTGGGAGTGAGCCGAAACATGTTAAACAGCTTAATAAAAGTTATTTTATGTTGTTAATTTACACCTTTTAGCATTTAAAAGAAATATATTAATGGAGTATGTCTTTAGATGTGAATTACACTAATGTATTATCATAATTACTTTTATATCCTTTATTTTGCAGATAAAAAAAATTACAACTATTTTTAAATGAAGCATCATTTTTCCCTTTTGGTGAGGGTAAAATGATCCTTTGGATACATTTAAAAAAAACTATTTTTTTCATTACTCAATTTGGGTTTAAATTATTATTAAAATATGTTTTTAATGCAAAATATAGTGTAAAACATTCTAGCAAAGGGCAAAAGATTTATTTAAACAGTTATGTTATTTCACACAAGTTTTTTCCCTTAAGGAGATCATTTTAGGCCACCTTCCCCTACGTCTGAAAACGTTTACTGTGTTATTCACTGAAATTGAAATATTTAAATCATTATTTGATGCATTAAAATGTAATTTTAATTATTTTTAATGTATCACATGAAAAATTCCCGCAGATTGAAATTTTAATGATGCACTCTGCTGCTGAATACTCATTAGTGAGGTCTTATTATATATATGTTGTCATTTTTTAAAAGTTTTAATCCAATGCAACCAGATTAAAAAATCAAAAATGTCTATATTGAACATTATTTTTCACGTTAAAATGCCTATTATTTCAGCTCAATTACAGTTAAAATAAAAAGTTCGACTGTTTCAAAAATGTTTCTCTAATACTGAAAACATTATTTTGCGCAATTGCGTTATTTTTCCTGTAAACTCTTATACTTCTAAATAATGACTGATTACTTCCACATTTTTTAAAGTTTTTTTTTGTATGTGAAAATATTTATTTGCTTGTAGACGCTTCTTTCTAATTATATTTCAAAGAAATAAATAAATTTCAACTAGGGATGTAGGAAATTATAAATAAAAATTATTATCAAATTATATATGACAAATATAGTTTATTTTTGGAAGTTTAATGACACAGTGCGTAGTTGTTTATTATTCCAGATCAAATAGAGATATAATAAGGCTGATTTGAAAATTGAAAATTATTGCAAATATATTTTTTTTCAGTTATCCTTCCTTTAAAAAAATCTCAGAATAATTCAAAATTTTTAAAACGCGTAATGTCGAAAAAGTGTAATTTGCTAAAAAAGAGTATTTTGCAAATCCATTTCGACAAAACAATTTAAACAATTGATTTTTGAGCATACATTAAAGTGCTATTGACATATTATACAGGATGATTCAAATTAAAGTATCCCTGTTTGGAACTTACTAAAAGGTAAAATGTTAGGACGTAACACTCCCATATTTTGAGAACATAAATTTCGAAGACTGGTAAATTGTTTGTTGCAATAATATGTTTTGCAGAAGAAAATGACTGATCCATGGCATTGCGAGCTTTACCGGGACAATAAATTGTATAACGTATGCATGAAGGGAACTAGTATCGGAATTTAAGAATCGTACGAAAACTTTTGGAGTATTATTCGACAAGCACGATGGTTCTGTCGTTCCAAAAACGTTTTGGCTGTTAAATTTGTTTTACCAAAACAGCGAAAATGCTCTTTAAATTTATTGACAAGTACAGAAAAAAGAAGACATTGTTTACAGGTCCACTATTAGTTTGTGTTTTGTGGATAATGGTTTTTTCTTGCTAGAAGACAGGAATTCTTGCAGTTCAAGCAGTATGAGGATGAAAATAAACAATACTACAAATGGCATAACTTGTTAAAACATGTTTCTGTTGAGCTTTTCACTGAGAATGCATGCATAATGCTTGAACCATAGCGATAAATTAAGGTTCCCGTATACAAAGTTAAGAGTAGTTGTTGAAGGAGGAAGAACCATATAATGATGAACGCACAAGACTACTAATCAGTCATGTGCTACTATAATCGTCTTCTGACACGATATCAGTTGTTTTCATTTTTGCACAGTTTAGGGATATTCAACCCATTAAGAGAATTTGTGGGATCGTTTAGAAGGCTTTGTTTTCTTTAGTATTAGTCATGTATATTTTGTTGATTGTGTTATATTCTTTTGTTTAAGTGTGTGTGGTGTGAGTTAAAGTAATTGAATAATAATGGCACATTGTCCGTATATCCTTTTTGATAGTGCCGTTTAATTACATGACAATGCTCTCAATGCCAAATTTACACATAACGGTAATTTCGTAACTATATTCTTACTAGCCGCCACTGGCGACCAGTTTGGTCGCCCTTAAATGTATGTTTACCACTGTAACAAATTATTTTTATTCGTAATTTATTTCTTTCCTTAATCCTTCGCCAAACCGGACAAATCTAATAGACAAATCAAGAACTTTTGAGATCGTGGTAGCATTTCGCATATTATTTGTTGTTATGTATTTCATATTTCTTGACAAAAACTGCTTAACCCACTTTATATTAAATTAATCATTGTGTGTGTTTTATAATAAAATTGTGTGTTTTTTAATATAAAATAAACTATTTCATAATAAAATAAAAGTACATGCTGCTTTAGTAATCTCTAATAGGTACCTGAAAATAGGATTTTCTCGCCAAAATAGCGCAAAACAAAAATCGCAACAACCCCGGTTCGTCCGTGACAGCTGTTCCAATTTAAAATATATGACGTTCACATTTTTCTTTAAAATAGAAAATAGATAAATAAGAAATGATATCATAAATCAAAACATTTGATTTCAAAATTAAAGTATCGTTTCTAATTTGCACTCGCGAAAAATAAAAGCTGACAATTCGTTTCGAAATTTGATCCATTAAATATTATTACATGAGTTCAACTTACGTCAAGAAAAGTTCCGGAAGGAAGTTGAGTTGTTTAAAACAGAATTATGGTAAACTTTGACTGTCTCACTGGTGCGGATTATTTTTTTACGCAGGCAGCGGTCCAAAAATTCATGGTTTAATATTTTAAACGTTCACAACGAATGAATCTTTTATTTTTTTGTTTACTTTCATGGATAGAGAATTTGAACTGCGAACCTAATTTAAACTGAAGTTATTGCAGAATGTATAAATAATTGAACGTAAGTCATTTCTCAAATATTAATTTTTTTGTTGAACGATCTTTCTAAAAATGTAACTTTTATGCAGTTTTATTCGAAAAAAATAATTTTGAATAAAAATAGCCTCCTGGCATACGAAAAAGTGAAGCGGTAATCCCGGAACTGTTGATAACAGTTACATGACTTACGGTTTTATTATAGAGATTGCATATATGATCTCTTCATTGAATGAAATGTATATAACCAAAATATGCTGGCATTAAATTCAAGGAATATCTCAACAGAGACTTCCAAATTAGGGTATTTAAATTGAATCATGCTCCGTATGGCTGATATTTGTGTTATTAAGTATCTATAAAAATAAATGTATCTCTCTCTATATATATAATTATAATTGATGCCAAACTATAAAAATAAATATATTACAATTATCAATTTTAATATTGCTCACTATATTGCTGATTACTTAGAGTTTTATTTTCATATTGCACTATACATTATTTTAGTTTATTCTACTTTAAACAAATGTCAGATGCATTGATTTAAATTAATACACTCATGTTTGTGAAAATTGAAACACCATGAAGGATTTCTCAGAAATTTATGAAATTTATTCCACATATTGCTGATAGTGGTACAAATAAACGATCACATTTACAAGCAAAAAAACAAAAAGAACGTCGGAAATTAGTACTTTGTGTGTCCGCCGCACTGAGGAATGAGAGCCTGCGCACGTCGTGGCATTGAATCATACAGGTTCTGAATGTAATTCTGTTGAATGGCATTCCAGATGGCTTCGACATGAAGCCAAAGTTCATCTTACTGTGTGCCCCACCAGCTGTACGAGCGAGTCGCCAACCAATGAAATTCCAGACATGCTCGCTGGGAGCTATATCCGGGGAATAAGCAGGCCATGGAAGAAGCGGAACCTGTTGTGTACTGAAGAAGGCTTGTGCAGTCTGAGAAACATGTGCACGGTCATTATCCTGCTGAAATATGGCACCCGGAATCCGTCAAAGAAAGGAGAGGACATCTGGCTCCACAATTTTCCTTATGTAGCGATCATTGTTAAAGTTGCCCGCAATGTGCACTAGATGGGATCGAAAATTATACCCAATAGCTCCCCATATCGTGATGTCAGGCGTTTGGGCGGTATGACGCTGGATAACACACTGTGGGAGTAGACGTTCCCCTCTGTAACGTCTGACGCGTACTTTTCCATGATTGTACTCCAGATTGTAGCGATATTCATAGGGAAAAGCAACTTGTTGCCACTGGACACGCCACGTGCTCTGTTGCTGAACCCATTGAAGTCGGAGGCGTCTGTGATTCAGCGAGAGGGGAATCCTGCGTAGAGGAACTCTTGCACGCAGTTCATGCTGCAGCAGACGGCGACGAACTGTGGAGCTAGACAACAAAACACCTGTAGCTGTGCTCCAACGTTGTGTGGACACACGAGAGGATGCTGTACGGTCCGTAACAGCCATGCGGATGATGTTTCTGTCAACCCGTGCCGTTGTGCTATTGCGTGCCCCACTGCCAGGTTTTCGCCTTGTTTGATTCTTTTCTGCCCATTTCTTCCAAACACGCATCACTGTTGGGGCATTACACTGCGTGCGGGCTGTGATTTCTCGATACGAAAATCCACCTTCTCGCATAACGAGGATGCGGCCTCGTATGAACTCCCTTAGTTTTTGGTATGGCAACCTCCGCTTTTGACGAGGCATATTGACCACCAATGAAACGTTTACCGCAAACAGAGGAAGATCAACGAAATTCAAGGCATCTTTATAGTCCCTTATATACCTGGAACAAGCGACTGATAAGTAGCCGGTTCTCGTTCCACGCATGCGCGATCACTTTGTAATTCTAATCATTTTCATATCTTACCTCACTTTACATTTCCTGTAAGTTTGGTTCAATTTGCATAATTCCTTCATGGTGTTGCAATTTTCCCAAACATGAGTGTATATAATCCACAGTGGACATATTGAGTACCTAATAGTGATTTTATATCAGCTCATTTAGAGGTAAAATAATGCTGTTTAGAAAATGCAAGCAAGCTTAATTATTTCATTCCTTTATTCTAAGCTCCTATACTTTCGAAATTTGTATGAATTCTTTAAAAGATTTACAACATTCTTTAATATTTAGTAACTGAAAATATTTATTTGTTCAAAGGCATTTGTTTTTTATTCTACTTCAAATAAAAAACAAATGCCTTTGAGTAAATAAATGAGAACAAATAAATTTCACAAGCAGTTTGAGATATTATATACAAAAAGTATTAAACAAATGTTAATGTATAATATATTATAATGTATTACATAAGGCTAATAAATAGTTTTTACTACTGTAAGTTTGATTAACTTTTCATTTATATGTTGATGATTACAGAAATTCAACTTTTCGTAACCTAACTTTCTCTTTTTTAATTCTATGTCATATAAATGCTCTCGGCGTTAGTCTAAAATAAGTTCGAAGACACATTATTTACCAAATTACATTGTCTACTAGTCCAGCCTAAAAATATGTACAATAATGCTGTTCAGACTACTGTAAATAACTTTAAACACATTTTGCCTTTAAGCTTGTATACTGTCGCATAATGCAAACTATTCTAAAGATATTTTCGTTTTAAGTCATTTTCTTTTAACAAATATACTATTCATTTCAAAGATTTACGAATTTATAAAAGGCTCAATGTCTGAAAACTTTGATCTGCTCAAAGGCATTACTTTGTGAGTCTGTTTCAAGCGATTAAATATCAACAAGCTATATCACAATATATTCCAGTCATGTTTTGAAAGTTATGAAATTGGGTAGAAAAATTTTACTTTGTATTCAAAGAAATTGATATATGTGCATTTTTATTGATGCACTAAAATATAACATTCGTTATTGTTAAACTATCAAAAGGAATTCATTATAGTTTGAAATTTTAATCCACACTCCGTTGCTGATTACCTAAGTTCTCATTTTACTTTTTGCACTACTGTCGCTGCCATTACTTTGAATAAATATTTACTGCACATTATTTGTCCTGTTCTATTGGTGAATGTTTCAATTCAATTAAAGTTAAAACACATCGGTTTAAAAATTTTTAAACAGCTTCCAAATATTTTTTTCTTTTAAAACTGTTTACTTTCGACTGACGTTTGATTAGTTGTAAGCTGTACAATCTTGTATAATACTTCATGACTCAAAAATTAATTTACTCAAAGACGTTATTTTATGATTATATTTGAAACTGGTAAATTAATAAACAAAATCCTATAATAACTTATTCAAATATTAAATAAATTATATATAAATCAGGGCAATTATTATTTAAATTAAATAAATGAATTGTTATTTAGATGTACTTTTATATTTACTGAATAAAAGTTTTTGTGTCAAATAAAAAAAAGAGCATAAAAAATAAATTTTTGTATGCTTGGACTATTTGGCAATTTCCTACTCTTATTAAAAAAAGTTTAAAAAAGTATACAGACGTTAATAGGAAATCTCCCGCATAGTTTTCGATACTTCTCTTCAGCACAACCGCTTTTGAACGGGCCAACTTTTGATACATCACGAAAGCTATAAATGCAGATAGCAGTACAGGAGAAGACACAAGACAAAGATGCGATTATAAAAAGACACATGGTAGAATTTGCCGACGCAGAATATGACTGTTCATGATACATAATCTGTCCCTGGTACGGTAGTATTAAAAATACTGAAGCGTAAAATGCACGAGTCTGAATGTAACAAAATATAATTACCTGAAGAAAAATATTACTGTGGATCAAATGAAAATGGGACAGCAGACACAGAATACAATGACATGGTTTATTACAAACACAATCTGCATGTCCCACTGTTTCATCAAATGGTGAATACCTTGCACTGCTAAATATTTTCAGCAAACTGTCCAGTCATTTGACCGTTTATATAGAAATCGGTTACATAACCGTAATTTAACTCTATTTTTATTATATAATTGGCCATATGATGGTCAGAATAGCATTGAATTACGATTATGTAACCGTTTTCTATAAAACAACGGTCGAATGAATGAACGGTTTGCTGCAAATTTTTAACAGTGTGTCCATAGAATTTATTTGGCTGAAATCGGTACATGTTTCGAACATTGTCCATGATTTGTCCGAGAAGAAACGACGACCCTTCAATGTCTTTTTAGCAGACCAAAGATTAGATAGTCACTAGCCAAAAGGTCCGGGCTATACGATGGGCATACCACGGATGTCCACCGAAGTTTCACCAGTTTCCCTTGCGGAACTGCTTGTGCCCGTCCTGCACACGAGTCAATGACAGTGCATGTTCTCCGTATAATGCCTTCATTCGTTGTGAAATCGAACTTCTTCTATCACGAAACAAATACTAGCACTCGGTTGCTCTTTTTTTACTCGCGCACATTCCACAGACGCAAATGAATAACAAAAAACGATTGCCTGACGGACGAAACTGTTGGCCGAGCGCCAGAGCATATCACGTGCTTCTTCGTGACTATCTAGGGCAAGTACATTTACTCGTAGGAGTTGCCTTCCTTACATACCCACTATACCCTGTACCCAAAGTTCCCGCACTCTTACAAAAATAAACAAAATTATAAACACTGTTCCGTTTTTATTTGATCCACCTTTATGCTGTGTTCTATTAATGTAAGTAAATGAAAATTCGTTCTTGGATTAACATATTAATTTATTTGAAGAAAATTATTTTGGGTGAAAACATTTTATCTTGAACTTTTTTCGCATAGAATCATTTATTTCATAACTAAATTGTAAACGATTTATCTTCTTAAAGGGTGGTGGTATGTTATTCATGTCGCTTAATTTTATTAAAAGAATTGTATAAGAAATTTTGAAAAAAAAATAAATTGGAGTAATTGAATTATGTAAAAAAAATTGTTTTAAATTATATATATATATATATTTAAATGAATACTTTTGAAAATTCCGATGTAAATTCCAAACTACAGAAAACAATTATTTGGCCCAGAAAGGATTAAAGCTTGTATATATTTTTTTATTCGTTTGATTACGAAATGCTTTCAGAAACTTTTAACATAATATAGAGACTTGTAAAAAAGTAAAAGAACATTTCTACCTTTCATCGTTACAAAGCAACATAAAGAATGAATTACGGATTCACCGTACTCGCGTAACTGCCATTACCGTATCAAAACACATAATACATTTATTTATATTTATTTTTTTAATTTATCTACTCATTTTAAATATTAAATAAGTTTCAGAAGAGAAGATGACTTAAAGAAAATGCATATATGGTACGAAAAAGAATATACAATCTCATTAAAAAGTTATTTATTTTGTTATGTGAAATCCCTTATGCTGCAAATTAATTACATGAAGTTTAAAGATTAAAGTCAAATGATCCATTTCTGTAAATTGGAACTTTTTACTTGAAAGCAGATGTTAATTGCTTTTAAGAAAGATAACTTTTCGATATCGTTGGTTATCGTATTAAGATGGTATAGTAGAAAAAAATGTTTGAAAGCTTAAAATATGTTTTTTTCTCTGTTTTTCCTATTAAAATAATTCTTTGAAAACTTTTAGGTAATAAAACCATCTAGAAAAGAGGCAGTTCATTCTGCTAATTTATCGCCAAAGAAGCAGATGTCATTATCACTAAAGTACATAGATTTTATTTTTATTATTAGAAAAAAAGAATGCGTTTAACGTCTTTTTATAACTAATCAGAAGTGATAATTAAATTTCGCATTATATGGGAAAATAATTAAACTAAAAAAAGGATGCTCAGTTCCAGGATGTAAATTGAAAATTTCAACTTGAAATCATATGTTCTAAGCTTTAAAAAACAAACAAAAATCTTTTGTATAAAGTTCTAATATAGTTTTTAATATTCATCTATTTAACCACTTACTATTGTATTCTGAACAAATGTATTGATTGAAAGGGTAATTTTGTATTTAAAAAAATATTTCTATGAAATTTTCCAAACTTGACAGTGAAATTCTTATAATAATATATAATATGTATAGTTCCAGATATATATATATATATATATTAATGAAAGCTTGAGAATACATAAAAATACACATATTAAACATGAAATTAATTGTTCATATTAAATGACATAATATACCTCTTTTATATTACCAGTTTTAAAACTTAATTGTTCCTAGATGTACTTTGAAGCGTGAAAAGTGTTCGCAGCCTAATTAATAATCAGGTCAATAGAACATTTTCAAAAATGTATCCCATGGGAAAGAAACGCGTGTATAAAGTATTCACACGTCTATATTAATAGGTAATTCTAATGTAAAAAAAACAATGAAAAATAAAATATAACATACACAAAAATATGTTTATTTATGAATGTACTTATAAAAAAAATTAAACGTTTATATGACTTAAAATATTATTTTCCAAAACCAAAGACTATATAATATATATATATATATATATATATATATAGATAGATAGATAGATAGATATAAGCCAAAAAATAGCATCTATTTAATAAGCGCAACAGCCGCCCATAACCACACAGATTACACATACACCATAATATGCAAATATTTTTAGCAGAACCGGATAAAAATAACAGGCGTGTTATGGAACAAAAATTATGCAGGGTAAAACAGTGCCAAAAGTGGCAGCGGGTTTCGGCCAGAGTGACGCAATGCATAAATTTGTTAATTTAAACCTTAAGCCACTCCTATACGTTAAATTTCATAAAATAATGTATTTACGTAAAATACGATGAATTCAAGTGTGGGAAATAACGTACGCATCAGATGGGATATGGTATCAAAGAATAAGCATCTGCAAGAGTGTCCCGTGTAAGCCGAAATTCCAAATACAATCGGTCGGATGCCTAAAGACGGAGACTTGAAAGTAGTAAGAGCCTAAAAAAGCTTTATTTTCTTTAAAAACATCTTTTTTTTTTCAAAAATCTTTATTTTTATCATTATTTGTTTTTATAAAAATAGATTTCTTAAAGAATTAAGATAACCTATAAAAATTAAACAACCTTTTTCAAAAGTGTTTTGCATAGTAATAGCAATAATAATAATAATAATAATAATAATAATAATAATAATAATAATAATAATAATAATAATGTGAATTTATTTAAAATCATATCCTACATATCATCATTTACTTAAATCATAACATCATTTATTTAAATTATATTCTACAGCATTGAACGCTTACTTCTGCTTGTGAATAAAAAACACATTTATTTTATTTTTATTTGTAAACATCTCATTTCAAAACAAAAAAAAAAAGAAAAAAAAGGAAAAGAAAAAGAAAAAAGAAAGAAAAGAATACTTAAAAAATATATATCGGCGAAGCAAATGTTAAAGCACGAACTCACTTTCCTTTATCTCGAGTATGAATAAACATAATACATTTATTTTATATTTTAATATTTTCCCTATTTTTAATAGTAATAATATTTTTGAAAAGAAAAAAGTGTACTTAAATAAATTACATGCACGGTACAAGTACGGAAATACATACTCATTAAAACAGTAATTATTTTCTGGTGTGAAATTCGCTGAAGCGTAAATTGTACCTATCCGAAATAATGCATAAATGTAAGAAAAAAAAGAATGTAAATTGAACATTTCTAGTTGAAAACATGCTAATTGCTTTAAAGAAACTTACGTTTTAGCGCAAGATTTTGTGAGACAGAATCTTGAAATGTTAAGCAAAATTATAAATATTTAAAATCTTGAAAATGGTTTTATTTTTTTATTATTATTATTATTCAAAAGGTTTTCAGAAAGCGTTAGGATTATAAAAATATGTATAAAAGTTAAATAACGTTTCTTCTAGAAGGTGGTCTACGAGTAATAAAAACAATAAAAATTCAATAACTTGAAAAGTATATACAATAGCACGATACAGTTTCTAAATAAATACACTGCAAAACATGGGATTTTTGAATAGAGGAAAATATTGCATGAATCACTGACAGATAACACAGTAGCAGTTTAAAACATTTACTTGTCGCAATCTAACGTTTTCTTATCGCTGTAGCAAACCACTAGAGAGCACTGCAAAGATGCCATCAAGGTTCTTGTCAGGTGGATCACAGCCATGCTGTGATCCACCTGATCCACCACTCACAACCGGCAGGTGGGGGCCTGGTTAGCGGTATATAAAAAAGTCATAATGAGACGGGAATTACAGCATAAATAATTTCTGTGGTCCTGGAGGCTGTCTTGCCATGCTTTATACCTACTAGTAAATCTGCAGATCAGAAGCCTCAATGTCAGCTCTGCAAGTCATTTGTTTTTTTAAATCTCATTTTTTATATCATTTACCATAGTACAATCCGCAATTATTTTTTCAACTGCATGCATATTTATAAGCATATAAAATTCTTCGAATGTTCCAGAAATTAGAATTATTAAATTAAACACGTTGTTATACAATGATATTCTGAAATTCTGATGAACTGCTTATTCTTTTTATTTTTTGAAATAAATAGGTATTCATCCAACGTAGTCTCATTAAATTTGCATTCGTGTTGATAAAAGAAAAAGAAAAGAAAAGAAAAAAAAAAGATATTTCACCAAAATAGTGCGAGTTCCTTGAATTTTATTATTTTACACTCCTTGAAACATGGTTGCTAAGCAACGAATGAATTAAAGTGGAAAGTAAAAATAAATGCTTTTAAAAATTGCAAAAAATATGAAAATAAGATGTTTATATTTCCCGAACAGCTGCAAAAACATTTTCAAATATTTTAAATAATTAATTTCTGAATTCTATTAAATTTATCGGCAAAATTTTAAAACTATTGGAAATCCATATCGAAAATTTAGCATTCCTAATTTTATGTCTAAATCCATTATGCAAATTTTCCTTTTTCATTTCAGATAAAAATTAAATTTGAAAAATCGTCTACATCCCCATAGGAAAGCATTATGACTTAAAATAAAATGTTCTATATTTTCCGAACGAATGAACCAAATGTAACAAAAAACTATACAGCTTAATCCGGATACCACGCCAGCATACCTACCAAACATCAACCTAATTGGACCATTTTTACGGCAGTTATCGCGGAACAGACAGACAAACAGACAAACAGACATAAAGCAAAAATTTTTCGCGTCTCCACAGTAGGCCTAAACTGACGTTTCGGCAATTATATCGAATTATATTCTTCAATTTATACACTTGTATTTCTAATTGCGTTATGAACAGTAAATACTGCGCTAGTGGGCAAAGTGCTTGTGCAACTGAAATACTACTCAATTGCAGCAAAAAATAATTATTCTGACTGAAAAATTTCCGTTATTACACTGTAAAAAACTTTCGTAAAATTTCAGCAGATGTACCGTAAATTAGCAATACTTGTACCGTTTTCATTCTTTACGGTATGTGTACCGTACGTCTGGAAGTCGGAATCCGCTAAGGAGTGTTTAACAACTCACCTGCCGAAGCGTAAAAAACCCGTATATGTGTAATTTCGATTATAACGGTATTTATACCGTAAAATGTTTTTCGGTAAAAAATCGTTATTTGTACCGTAAAATAATTATTTTGCAGTGAGGAAAAAGCTTATAGCCCCGCCTCGGTGTGCGGCAACCTCTGAAGTGATGCTCTTGCTCTTGTTACGTAATGCGTGCAGGCCTGGGGAGAGGGGGTGTGTAGCCGGTACATATACTTTAAATATTTTACGGTACATATACCGTCCAGTTAAATTACGGTATATATACTGGTCACAAAGTTGCCAGTATCTGTACCGTACCTTTTGACCAACATTTTTTACAGTGTACAAAAAATCGAATTTTTCTGTACATATTAGTACGTCCAGAAAACAGCTTCGTGCTTACTGCGTTTCAATTTTGAATTAATAAATATTTACTTATTTTTATCTGACTCTTGGATAACCCTGTATTTTATATTTTAAACTTTTTTAAATTTAGTAATAAATTCAAAGATTCCATCATAAAAAATGCTGAAACAAAAACTTTGTTGCAATCAAGAAACTTTTAAAAAAATAATTAACATATGTTTTCAAGTAGAAATTGCCAATTAACATAATTGGACTAAGTAGTTTTATTTTGCTTTTGTGCATTTATTTAGCTGAATAAGAGCTGGTAAATCCAGCGAATTTGAAATCAGAAAAAAACAATTATCTTAATGAGTTTGTATTTTGGTTTTTGTAACGTGCATGTATTTTTTTAAAAGTTTATTGCCTTTTAAAAAACAATTTTTTTAATAAGATGATTATTAATAAAAAAATCAGTATGTACAAATTAAAAATACAAACATTACAGAATTGCACTTGTGTTTTACTAAAAGCAGTGTACAATAGAAAAATCAAACTTTAATTACAAATAATTTTCCTGCAATAGTTTCGGCTAAAAACTATAAAGTCATGGAAAATAAAGGAAAAATTGGTGATATTTCCTTTTTGACTTGAATAAAGTGTTTTAACTCATTGAAAGCCGTAGTTAGAGAATAAATTGAAATTAATTTAAGAAATAGTAATACGTGTAATGATAGTTTTTCATTTAACTTCCCAAGTACGTGGATAAACCTTCTGAAAATCAGTTATTCCCTTTTTCACTGCATGGTGGTTTTTGTTTTACATTTTCAGCGGTAGATAGTTCCAGCATATAATGTATTTTCCCCTTGTTTCTTCTTGGTTTTCCCTTCGTGTTCTTTCGCACTTTTCATTCCTCTCAATTCAAGATGTAAAGATCACCAGTTTTGTCTTTTCTTTTCCCCTGATGACGGCCTTATATATTTAAACCGAAACTGTTGGAGGGATTGTAACTAAGGTTTAATTTTTCTATTGTGAACTGATTTTAACAAACGAAACAAGTGCATTTTTGTTCTGTTTGTGTTTGTAATATGAATATTAATCAATAGTGTAACGTCCATCTTTAATACTTTAATTTAAATCAATATAATTTATGTTAACGTACATGTAAAATATGACAAAAAAACGGTGATAGTGATATTTGTTTAAACGTTCTTATCTATCTATATTATAAAGGGCAAACGTGTCCGTGCGTAACGCTGACGTTATTTTGCGAATGGCAACACTTGATGATAAAATTTTGGTTTCGCGATTTTTGCTACTGCAAATTTTTAAACTTCTAAACATCGCACATTTTCAATTTTTACACCATTACATAGGAAAAAAAATCTACTTTCAAATATAATTTGTTTGAAAACTGCATCGCTATTTACTCATTTATTATAGCATTTAATCTAAATTTCAAGCATGATTTAAAAAAAAAAATATTTGTATCGTTTGCAGACGATTACAAAATATGAATACGTTTCAACTTTAAACAATATAAACAGTTCAGCATTTTTTTCCAGCTAATATTCAATAACGAAATTAAAATTGCATTAAGCAAAAAATAAAATAGTTTAAATAAAACACGAATTTAATAGACATGTATTTGAAATAAGCACTAAAAACCGCTGAAATTATCAGAATAATAAAGAAAAACTGCTCTAGGTAAAGAAAGTTTTACCGATTTCTTCAGCTATTAACTTATAAATAACTTATTATAAAAATAGCGCTTCTAATAAATTTCAAATTTTATTTGAATATATAATTGATATATTTCATATAAAAATGTTCTTTGGTGTTATTAAGGTGCAATCTATAAAAAAGTATTAAATGTAAAAAATCTATTAGAGCTTTCAATAAAAAAAAGAAATGGTTTTCACATATTTTCTCAATCCTGGGAAGCCCGAGTTGGATACTCTAGTATTTATAATGTCCTAAATATCTTAAAAAGGTGCTTCAATAAAAGGAAATCTGTATAAATTCATTTTATGCATTAAAATATTTACAGTTATGTTCTAAATTCCGATAATCTATCTAAAAAAAATTCACAATATTTTATTTCATACATAGTAAAATTCACATATTAAACAAAGAATAAATTTCATATTCCATTACAATCATATAAATAATAATATATTAAAGACTACCTTTTAACCCCTCTGACCATCAAAAATTGTTATTTATGAGAATATATATATATATATATATTATATTACATTAATTTTTCCTTTCCAATACACAAAACAATTCAATTTCCAGTTTCAAAAATCAATTCTCATTTTAAATAACGAAATGAAAGAAAATATCAGATTTATTGAACAGTAAAAAAAGAAATTCTTTAAAAAATGCTGTATAATCTTTTAGTTTTCGAACTAATTTAAAATTTATTGCATTTTTATGAGAATTTAAATTGCTGGAAGCAAATGAAAGAAAATACAATAAAAAAATTATTTTTTAGAAATAAAGCTTAGTATCCTACAGTGTGATTATTGAATTTATGGAAATTCTATTGTTGACATCATTGAAAATTCAGAATCCAAATTGCTTTTTTCCGAAGTTCCTATTTGGACGATAAATAGATAATGATGAATACTGGTTCAGCTAATCGATTTGCTATATTACTGTATATATAATGACTAAACGATTTTTATTTAAATAAAAATGGAAGAGGAAAATGTTTTCTTAAAAAATAATTGTATGTTTTTTATATGAATTTTATTTAAAAATAATTATTTTAAGGAAATATACTGTGTTACAAAAATTAAAATACAGTAAATCTAATATTTACTTTGAAAATATATACTGTGTTTTAGAAATAATTTTGTTAATTCAAACGATGCTTCTACTTCTTGACTAAAATGGAGAATTGTGATATGAAAAAAATCTGGCCTTTTCATAGTGGCCAAAAATCTATTAAGAGTGAAAAATTTTGTATGTGTTAGATATCCAATCATTTAGGAATTATACAGGGTGTCCGAAAAGTCTGGAAACGGTCAAATAACTCCAGAAATATACATCGAATTGAAAAACAGCAAAATGCATGTTCAATATTTTTGAAAATGCTATTTAGGGATATGAAAGTTGCCTCCCCCCAACTTTGCCCCCTCCCGGGGGAAGGGGGCAACTTTGAAATATTAAATGATGACCCCCCATTTTTTATTGCAGATTTGGAATCTAAGGGGAAAAATACGTAACTTTTGTATTGAACAGTTTCTTCGAAACATTGTAGATGCGGCTGTAATCGAGTGCAATGCTGTGAGAATCGTTACCATTGCAATGTCTGGAAACGCTCGAATAACTCGAGAAATGTATATCGTATTGAAAAACGGAAAAATGCATGTTCAATAGCTTTGAAAAGTATATTTAGGGATATCAAAGTTGCCATTGTTCTAATATATTAAACACGTATTTTTCCGTTTTTCAATCTGATGTATATTTCTCGAGTTATTGGAGCGTTTCCAGACATTGCAATGGTAACGATTCTCACAGCATTGCACTCGATTACAGCGCCATCTACAATGTTTCGATACAAAAGTTACGTATTTTGTCCCGTAGAATCCGAATCTGCAATAAAAAATGGGGATCATTATTTAAGATTTCAAATTTACCAACTTTCATATCTCTGAATAGATTTTTCAAAAATATTGAACTTGCAATTTGCCGTTTTTCAATCCGATGTATATTTCTCGAGATATTTGACCGTTTCCAGACTTTTCGGACACCCTGTATAAACTTAGATAATGGAATGAAGAACGTTTTGTCCAGATAGAATCTAGTTCAGAACGAAATTAAACTTTCAGTTATTATTTTATATCCTATATTATATTATATTATTTATAGAATAGTTTACGTAAAGAGAAATAATATCGCATCTAAAATATAGCGATAGGCCTAGTTAATTACTATATCCACAAATCTGATAAGTCAATCGAAAAATATATAGTACTAAGATTAATACTAAATTTAATCAGAAATCGATTTTTAGTATCTTGCAAGATGTAAATGCAAAATTTTAATTTATTCCACCAAGTTGTTTTTGCCAACACCATTGCAGTCTGTTTTGCAACTATCAAAAGTCAGTCTAAGCAGAATTGACAACTGTTAAGGCTTATGCCTATTAACATTTGTAAAGGAAATAACATTTAAATTACAAAGTGAATTTAACATTAGGAGTTCAAATAATTTTACATTTGCCTGTTTCATAAGCTATTTCACCTATCCTCCGTTTTTTTTTTTTAATCTATATCTTATGACAAAAATGCGTGTCTGAGCAGAAAGTTTCCAAACGTTGTAATAATTTCAATAATATCGTATGAAGACAAACTCTAAACTTATTTTTTTAACATTACTTAAAACAATACATAATTCTCAATGGAATAGCTATTTTTTATAACTGCGATAAATTTGAATTTAAATATTTTTTTTTTATTTAACTTGCACAAAGCACTAATATAAAATAAATAGTTTCTTTTAAAATTTTTCTCAAATTACCATTTCAATTAATTTCAGATCCATTAAATGTACGCATGCACAGCAGGCTCCCTTCCCTTCTAAAAAAAATAACAGACAAAAAAAAAATCAGAACCATGGCTATAGTTTTAGTTTTACTTAAAGCATAAATCCTCTTAAAACAGCCATTTTAAATTTTATGACTATCTTTATTGCATATGTTATTTAGTTTGTTATAAATGGTCGTCTACAAAAAGCATTTCAAACATTCAAAAATCTGATATCATGCTGACTTTTTTTGGCATTTCTTATGTAAAATGCATCCAATGTAGAATGGCAGAAGTATTATTCCAGAGTAAGTTGACATAAGTATGTATTTTTATTACCACACCATTAACATCAGATGAAAAATAATTAAAATAATTCTTATTTTAGTTAGATACATTCTGCTATCATCCATGTTTTCGCGTATACGAAATGTGATGAAGTACGACATAAGACATGGTATATTCTTTAAACACCTCATCAAAACTGCAGTAAAATTAACATTTATCTCATTCATTCCTGAGTTGTCAGTAATTGCTAACAAATATTATTAAAATGTGAAAGTATAAAGTTAATTTTACGTATTACATTTCGCTATAAATAATATTTCGCTTTAAACAAATTATTAAATTTTCATAACACGCTAATAATTTCAAAAGCAATGTTTGTTGGATTATTGCGAATTTGATAATTTTTAACAGATTTATGTCATTTCGAACTTCGTTAATATTTAACTTTTAAATTGATTATTTGTCTGAGAGTCTATTTAGTTATTTTAACCCTCTGAGCGTTTTGAAAAAGTGTAAAATTGTAATGTTGTTTTCTCGGCATTTTGTTTTAAATGCTAAAAATATATGATTCTTTCAGCATTATAAATAAAAATTAATTACAAATATGAATGTAACCCTTGAGAGTATTAATCATTCTTCATTTTTTTGAAAATTCATTAAATCTATAGAATTATATTATCTTAAACATTATATATATTGCAGTGAAATCTGGAGCTTAGTGAACCGAATATTACGTTCCACACGCTTAGAGGGTTTTAAAGAATTTCAGGTACATTTTATGCAAACATTTTAAATTGTTACAAAAATATATTGACCACAAGTCAGCTTTTTTCCATTAAAGTGTAAAGAATTAATCATATCCATCTTTTAACAGCAATGTGTTAATAAATGCGTTCGTTTCTCTATTTAAATGAATATTTCTCGAGACATCAAATATATTTTCTACAGAATCTTAGAATATATAACTAAATTGAAAATATATTTAAAGATTAAATTATGTGTTTATCTTTATATATTTTTCTTCATGAAGTTTTCTGAAAAAAATGAGAAAATATTGATAGTTGTAGAAATTAAAAGAATACGTCAAGAGATCACAGCGTTCCAAAATGTTTCTGCTTCCCTTGAGAAAAATTACTTTAACTTCAGCAATAGCTGTAGCAAAGTGAAAAAATATTAGTGACGTTGCGGGATATGCCATTTTGCTAAATTTCTTCGAATAAATTAATGTTGCTATAACTAAACATTTCTAATTTATTTTATGTATAGAAATTCCAAATATATACAATGTAGATTATCGTTTTAAAATAGTTGTAGCAAAGTGAAAAAATATTAGTGACGTTGCGGGATATGCCATTTTGCTAAATTTCTTCAAATAAATTAATGTTGCTATAACTAAATATTTCTCATTTATTTTATGTATAGAAATTCCAAATATAATTATTTATATTTTATTACTTAACTTCTCATTTCAAATATACAGGGTGTACCAAAATAATTGACAATATTATAAATTTCAAAGATATGTAAAAATAAGGTACATAATTTTATTTAATCGATTAAAATTTTCAGGGATTAAATTTCAAGAAATACAAAATTTGAATTTTTTATACGTCCTCCACACAAAAAAATTCCCAATTAGTTAATGTGCCCCATACTCTAATAAGGTTATGTAAAAAAATCAGCATTTTATCATAAAAAAGTCGCAGATATATAAAAATACATAAATGATGACTTAAACCACTTTTCGATGCCTGGATATGATTTGGCGGAAAATCATGTTGGACGATCGCTTTTCAGGAGTCGTACACAATTTGCGAAATAAAACAATGATTGAATAAACAAATGTAAACATTTATATTTTAATATAGGATTAAACTTTCACCAAATTTTTTACACATGTATCAGCTACTTTTTATAATAAAATACTGAAATTTTGTATATGTACTTATTAGTGTATCGGGCACATTTTACCCACGGGGAAATTTTTTGTACGGAGTCGTATAAAAGTTTTGCGTTTACATCAAATTTATTCACCTAATCACATAATATCAAATTTATTCAACTAAAATTTTTTATCGATTTCATAACATTCTGTTCCTTATTTACGTAACTTTTTTTTTATAATATATGTCAATGATGATTAATTAACGAATAAAATCCGAAGTCAATGTTTTTGGGACACCATGTATATATTTTTTAAAAGGAAAGAAGCATATCTAAAGAAAATATATGCATGATAGAACAAAAAACTCATTCAGACAGATTTTATTTTCTGTCATGAAATTCACTGAAGCGCTCTTTAACCTGATCTTATGTGGGAAAATAATTACATAAAATGCAAAAAAAAAGTGCTTGCTTTCATGAATGTAAATTGAAAATTTCTACTTGGAAACATACGTTAATTGTTTTTGAGAAAATTAAATCCCGTTTAAAGGTTTTTATCTTTAAAAATATTTGAGATCTTAGAATTTTTGTGTAATATGTAAAGAATTTAAAGCTTGAAACATGTGTAGATGTGTTTTTATTCAAATAATTTTCTGAAAACTTTTAGAATCTATTGATAACTGTAGAAATTAAAACAACATTTCTGTTAATTTTTCTGTGAAGAAACAAATGTCTGTTTCACTAGAATTTATTTTTTGGCTTGAAATTCATAGAAGTGCAATTTAACATGTGTTTATGGTGCAACATAATCGCATAAAAACAAAATAAAAGCGCTCACTTTCATTAATATAAATTGAAATTTTCTACTTGGTTTAGATACTTGGATAGAGTTAATTGTTTTAAGAACCTTTTTAAGAACCTTTAACCTTTTTTAAGATTTTTGGGACACCATGTATATATTTTGTAAAAAAGAAGCATATATAAATAACGGATATGCATGATAGAAAAAAAACTCATTAAGACAGTGTGTATTTTCTGTCATGGAATTCACTGAAGCGCGATTTAACCTGATCTGATGTGGCAAAATGATTGCATAAAAGTAAAATAAAAGTGCTTACTTCCAGGAATGCAAAGTGAAAATTTCTACTTGGAAACATACGTTGTTTTTTCAGAAAATCAAATTTCATTGAAAGGTTTTTATCTTTAAAAATATTTCAGATCTTGAAATTTGTGTGTAATACGTAAAGAATTTAAAGCTTGAAACATGTGTATATGTGTTTTTATTTAAATAGTTTTCTGAAAACTTTTAGAAACAATTGATAACTGTTGAAAGTAAAAGAACATTTCCGCTAAATTTTCTATGAAGATACAAATGTCTGTTTCACTAGAATTTATTTTTTGGCATGAAATTCACTGAAGTGCAATTTAACATGTCTTTATGGTGAAAATAATTGCATAAAAACAAAATAAAAGCTCTCACTTTCACTGATATAAATTGAAATTTTCTGCTTGGAAAGAAACGTTAATTATTTTTAAGAAAATTTAATTTCGGAGAAAGATTTTTATCTTTAAATATATTTGACATTTTTGAGTTTATTTGTAATACGCAAAGACTGTTAAGGTATACACGAGTTTATGTCTTATTTATTCAAAAATATTTCTAAAAATGTCTTAGCCATAATGATATCTGTACCAATTAAAATAACTTTAGTGCTAATTTTTCTTTAAAGAAACAAATGTCTGTTTCACTATAGCAACTGCCAATCAATTCTTGTATGAAATTTTAAAATACAATTATTTAGATTTTATTTTTTAATGTTTCATATATATATATATATATATATATATATATATATATATATATATATATATATATAAAGAAAATACATGCGATATAGAACAAAGAAATTCATTAAGACAGTGTTGAATGAAATTCACTGAATCAAAACTATGAACCTGCCCTTACATACGGTAATTGTGTTAAGAAAATTAATTTTCTTTTGAAAGTTGTTATCTTTAAAAATAAATTGAAATCTTAAAATTTATATGTAAAATCTAATGGGTTTATACCTTGTAGCATGGGTATATCAGTTTTTATTCAGATAATTTAATAAATCTTTAGAAACTATTGATATTTATTAAAATTAATCCTTTCGTTTCTGGACTACTATTAATAGTACATGTCTTTCTATTAAGTATTATTTTGTCTTAATACTTAATTTCGTTGTTATATTTCTTTACGAATAGTAGTATATGTCCATACATTTAATATTGTGACTTCTTTTATACTTTAGCATTCAGTTATAATAATAATTAAAATAGTTTTCTTAATTATCTTTGCACAGTTGTCGATTCTTTTATTTCAATCATATGTTTCACTCTTTAAATTTAAAGTTGGGGCTACTTTTATAAACGTATAAAGTGTCACGAAACATAAAAAAAAAAATAATAGAAAATGTTATGCCTCTTTCATGCAGTTTAATCCAGAAGAAATAGAGCAAAAGAGGGCCTTGCCTTGCAAAAATTCGGGTAACACTGATTTTTGGATATGTTGTAAAGGTTAACCCTCTAATAAAAAAACCAAGTTTTCGACCTTCTAGACCTTGTGTGCTTTTCACAATATTGAAAAAAAAACAATATTTTTCGGCACTTTTTTCGATTTTTCTTAAATAACTCGGTTTCAGTGCATTTTACAGAAAAAATACTTTCGGTATTTTGTAGAGCACAAAATTCTCCACAATTTGCAGTATTCATGGTTGTAAACTGTCCAAATAGGGAGTGCGATACGGAGCCGGGAAAATAGGGTAAACTTTACAAAAAGTGCAAAAATCCACAAATGACGTTAGTTTTTGCTTAATAATCTACTTTTATTGCGTTTTAGAGACAAAAGTGTCATTATAAAGTTTGTAAAGCAAGAAGTAGTCTATACGTTTCATTTATTAGATCATTAAATATCTATGATAGACTCTAAATATCAGAATAATACAATTTATGGTTAAAACAAAAAACAAACCACCTGACAAGTCATAAATTTAAAAACGAACTTCAATTTTTTATATTGATTAAACGATGCAATTAATTAATTATAGCTTGTACAATAATAGGTAACTGTTGAATTGTTGAGGGGGGGGGGGTAGCGAAGTTAACCAAAAAATCTAGTTGGTAGACATAGGTGCAGAGCCAAGAATTCAAAATCGAAAGTAAAATTAATAGCTGAAAATAATATAAAAAAATACTGAAAGATAAATAAGTTATAATTTAGAAATTTTAAAAAGGAAAGGGAGTATCTAAGGCCGAAACTAAGGGAGGTGGGAGCAAAAGGAGCATGTGGCCCGGGCGCAAGAATGGAAGGAGAAGAGGGCGCACAATGAAGATTTGGTTTGTCGTGTTTGTATTCATTTGTCCCCCAGTATAAAGTATCAAAAATTCACACAGAAAAACGCAATATGGACTTAACAGCATTGATGAACCAATACAACGACTTCCTACGAAGAATGAAAAAAGGTGACGCAGACGAGGTGAGTAAATACAAAGAAGAAATTAACAAAAGAATGGAAAAATATGAAGAAAGATTCAACTTCATAGAAAAAACAGCAAAGGAGAGGACATTCCAGAAAGAAAAGATCTTAAGCTTAGAAAAAGAGAAGAAAGAACTAGAAGAAAAACTGGAAAAATTAAAACAGGACACTACAACACAAAGACAGAATCAACAGGATAAAACCGAAAACGAGGCTCAACTAATAAATCAACAATTAGAAGGAATCAGAAAGGCACAAGAAGAAAATAAAAAATTAAAAGAATCATTGATCTCAAAAGATGAACAAATAGCTAAACTCATCCAAGAAAATACGAAAATAAACAATCTCTTAACAGATGTAAAACTCCTTGAGCAGGTAGGGAAAGATCTTCAAAAGTTAGTAAAAGAAAGAGATCAAACGATACAGCAACTACTCTGCGAAATTCAGGAATTAAAATCAGAAAAACCAAAACCACAGAGGTTAACAATAAGTACGGGCATTGCATCAATAGAAGAACTTCAAAAAACTCTGGAAAACATAGAAACAAAGACGAACAAAATATTGGAAAAAATGGACCAGACGGGAGAGTACTCACTTATAGAACAAGCAAAAATAGATATATCCCAAACTAGTTACTCAGAAGTATTGCAGCAGTCAATGAAGGAAAATATCCCAAAAAAGAATAAAATAGGCATCTCTAAAGCTGCAGTATTATTACACAAGAAGCCAAACACGACAATGTCAATGGCAACAATAAAAGATATTTTGAATAGAAAAGTTAAAGAAAATAAAGATCTTCCACATATTGTATGCAGTCCAGCACGTGATAAAAATCTTCTGATAATACAATCTGACAGCCCAGAAGAAACAAAAGCTCTTTGGACCTTCATTGACAAAGTTGAAGCATTGAAAGATGTTATAGAAACTCAATATACTCCATATAACACGAAGAAAATTATAATACTTGGCATTCCTAACATTACAGAACAAGAAGAAATAACACAAGCAATAATAGAAGATCTAAACATGGATACACCAATAACTATTTTTAAAGTCATTCAAAGAAAAACATCTAAAACATATCAACTTGTTCTAAGTGTGGAAGCCAACATAGCCAATTACCTACTGAATAAAGGAAAACTCCTTATTGGTTTCAACTCGTGTAGGATTGAACAATATCGCCCAGTAATACGTTGTGGATACTGTCAGAGATCCTGCCACGTATCAAATAGATGTCAATATCCAAGAGCATGTACGTACTGCACGAAGTCTCACAATTCTGACAAGTGTAAAGTAAAACACAATCCAACAGAACACATATGTGTAAACTGTAAAGATACAGAAAATGACTTTCATCATGCAGCAAACACAAGTCAATGTCCCATATATCAATATCATCTCTACAATAGAAATAACTTCGTTAAAAATAGCATTTCCAATTCAATATTTTAAATAAAGAAGATATACAATCTCAACATGCACCAACAATAGCACCTTTTAGTGAAAATTTAGAATGTCTACAAATTAATCTACAAAACAGTCGAGCAGCTACAGACCATCTCTGGGGCTTTGCTAATGAAAATAAAATTACAATATTACTCATCCAAGACTATTACCACATCAAAAACAAAGTTTGGGGTATGCCATCAACAGCATGGAAAGTCTTTACATCCAAAAATCAAACAGCTGCAGTTGTGATAACTAGACCGGATGTTCCAGCCATCCACACTTACTCAGATGAAAATGCAGTGTTCGTCAATATTACTACAACAACAGGAAGACTCACAGTGGGATCATTGTACTCTAAACCAAAAAGTAACCTGCTTGAGGATATGAAATGGTTAGATCAGTTTAACCCAATGACAAACCTGATACTGGGTGCAGACCTTAACGCCCACTTGGCACTCCTGGGTTTATCAAAAAGAGGATGAGAGGGGATCAATATTGACATACCTGCTATTGGCAAGAGAACTGATTCTTATAAATGATTCTGAAGCACCAGCATCATTCATTGGACAAATTGACAATCCCTGTGCCACTAATCCGGATGTGACATTGTGCTCTCAGGACATTTCTGAAAGAATCCAGACGTGGTATGTGGACGTAGAAAATATGAGTAAGTCAGACCACAGGTACATTCGATTTTCTATAGCACTTTCAATTAACTACATAAAATTAGGTAGATTTAAAACCAAATATACAACTTTTAAAAAATTTAACAAAAATTTTAAGAAATATGTATCTGACTTACAAAATGAACTTGACATTATAACAACAACGCAAGAATTAGACAACTGGCTAGATACCTTTAACAATAATATTTTAGAAACATGTAATTCCACTCTCAAAAAGAAACAATTAAAACTATATCCAACATTTACATGGTGGAACGCCTCTCTGAAGTCCCACAGAAACAAAATAGCCGCATTAAATAGGAGATTTAAACGAACAGGTGATACTAAATGGAAAATACTACTAAAGAAAGAAAGAGCACTATATAAAAAACATATCAAATCAGAAAAGGCCAAATCTTGGAAAAAATTTTGTACACAGACTATTGATAAATTTGGAAAAACATTCCAAATTGCAACAGCAAAAAATACAACAAACCAACATTTTTTACATACGACACTTACTGGCTCTAATATATATTCCACAATCTCAGATACATTTACAAACTTGCTAAATCACCATTTTCCCACACAAGAAAATCCTGATCCTCCTTTATCTAACTTTGTAAGGCAAACACAAAATTCTCCCACCCCACCACTTTTGTCAACTAAAGAAATAAATTATGCACTATCAGAACAGAATAATCTGAAAGCTCCGGGCTATGACAAAATTGATGCATTTTTAATCAAAAACTTATTCAAAAACTACAAAAGTCTTATTCGCGATCTTTTTAATAAATGTCTATCTTTAAATTATTTCCCAGCAAATTGGAAAATTGCCCAGGTTATCTTCTTTGCAAAAAACAATAAAGACCCAAAGCTCCATTCATCCTATCGTCCAATTTGCCTTCTCCCGATGCTGGGAAAGATAATGGAGAGATTAATTAAACACAGAATAATACATTACATTGAAATTAACAATCACTTCCATGAACAGCAATTTGGCTTCAGAGAAGGACGAAACACTATTCAATTATTACAAGCCGTAAACGATGAAATTCATAAAAAATTACAGTATAACAAATATTGCATCTTGGTATTTTTTGATATACAGGGTGCATTTGACAATATAAATTGGACTATCCTCGGCAAAACAATACAAAAACTACCCATTCCACAATACCTGAAAAATATATTACTAACATTTTTAACTAATAGAAAAATTATAATAGACTATCATAGTATTAACACACAAAGAGAAACATACCAAGGTTGTCCTCAGGGTTCATGTCTTGGTCCCCTGCTCTGGCTGCTTATAGCGAATATAATATTAATCACATATTCTGAAAAATTCCATAACTTAAAAGCTTTTTGTGATGATTTTAATATGATCATAGCGGCAAATAGCCGACGAGAACTTGAAGATAAATCAAATAAAATGATATCGCTGTTTAGTAATATCTGTACAAAACTAAAACTTAAAATATCGACAGACAAAACGGTTTATATAATGCTGGGTAAAAACATTTTAAGGAACAGAGAACCTCAAATTAAACTAAATAACATTAAAATTAAACGTGTTGAAACACTTAAATTATTAGGTATCCACTATGAAAGTAATCTAACTTGGCATACACATATATTAAATATCAAAAGTAAAATTTTATCATTAACATCATCCATTAAAAGAGTTTTTTCAACGACATGGGGGGTAAGACGAGATTTTCTTCGAGAATGGTACCTTACTGTCCTCGAGAAAATTATCGATTACGGCTCGGAGGTTTGGTACAATAATCTGAGAATAATTGATAAAAGAAACTTACAATCAATACAAAGAATTTGCTTAACATCAATAACAAAATGTTATAAGAATGTATCGACGCACACACTTCAGGTGCTCCTGGGCATTCCACCGTTATTATTTACATTAGAAGCAAAAAATCTTAAATACAAAATTAAAAATAATAAAGACATCTTAATATTTAATAATCAAATATTAGAATGTAACAAAATTGAAGAACAAGTCTATAAATTTCAAACAAATCCTGAAATATATATTAACAATTTAATTTTGACGGATGTAAACATAAACAAACCTAACGTAACACAGATCTATACTGATGATTCTAAAACAGATAACAACACAGCATATGCTTATGTGGCCTTTAAAGATCAAATTAAAATTAAAGAACAATCTTGAAAAATTCAAAATAACAACACAGTCTTTCAAGCTGAACTTACTGCAGTTATTAACTCGATAAAATGGGCTATCTCAACAAATCAAAAAATAACCCAAATTTTTTCAGACAGCAAATCAACAGTATTAGCATTAAACAATATGTTCCCTAAATATAAACAAATATTTGACCTTCATAAATTACTAAAAGAAAATAAAAATAAAATTTTCTATATCACGTGGGTGAAAGGACACGTGGGTATTGTGGGCAACGAACTGGCGGACAAGCTGGCGTACCAGGCCGCACAGTACTGCAACTTGCCAGTAAGCAAGGAAGTTAAACTTCCATGCTCTTTACTTAATAAGCTTATTAAATTGCAATTGCTGGACAGGTGGCAGCACAACTGGGACTCCTCAGGGTGCGGCAGGTTTACACATAGTATTATTCCAAAGGTTCAATGCTCACTTATATGTAAAGATAAAGTCTCACTCTACTTCCTCAGTGGATGTGGAAGTTTTCCTACATTCTTACATAGAATTGGCAAAAGAGATGATGACTTGTGTCAGTGTGGTCAGAGAGGTGACCCACTACATTATTTATTTGACAAATGTAAATTTATGAAGTATAAATTCACATATAATGAAACTAAAACAACTCTTGACAATATTCTAGATATACTATCTGATAAAAAGCAACTATTTCAACTTTACGAAAATTATAATATCTTAAATCAAAAATATTCATTTATTAAATACAAATTCCTCTTATAGTTAAAAAAAAAAAGTAAATAAATAAATAAATAAATAAAAGTTTGTTTTATGTATTGTATCAGTACCAAATTGCAAATACAGTGGCCTCTCACTTATGCGCGATGTTCGGTGGTTTCTTTTTCGTACCACTGTTTTAAACAGTATAGAGGATTTTAGGGGGGGGGGAAGGAAAAGTTTTTATTTTTACATTTGAGTACGGGCGTTACTTTTTTGGGGGGGTTTCTGGTGATGAGGTTTGTTTGCCGTGTGTCGCGTGTGGGTGAGGGGCCACTGTATATAGTGTATTTCAAAATGTTATTGTGTGTAAATATAATTGTTTGAATTTTATATTGTAATTATATATTGTAATCATATTTAAAAATATATTATACCTCTAAAGGTTATTGTATACGTACTAATGCATTCAAAATGTACGACTACAAATAATTGTCATCATAATGTTAATCTCAAAATGCTATATAAATAACTAAAATTAAAGTTTATGTAAAATATCAATTATTGTAATAATTTTAACGTTCGCCCAGCCTTGTGGCAAAATTGGGTAACGTTTATACTTTGTAAAAATTGTAGTTTAACTTGTAATTATTGTAGCTAGCGCCGGATAGTAATATTTTTCCCTCCCTAGGCTTAGGGGTTCGTCCTGGCCATTAGCCAAAAGCTGGTCCCTAGGGTGGGCGCTGTCTGTCTGTTAGTCAAAGTTTACATTGATGGTATATGTATCTCAGTTTAAGAATGTTAGTCCCAACAGAAAGAATAACAACAATTATACCTGATAAGACGGAAACCTGTATAAAGGGGAATTGTTTTCCTGTGTTTTGAATTCCGTTTTAAATTTTAAAATAAAGAAAATTTTAGAAATTTATCCTGAACATAATCAAAAAAGTATAAAAAGTGCAGAAAGTGCTCGTCGCTTGAAGATTCCTACTTCTGCTGAGGTTAAGTTCAATGAGACCACAGATGACACAAGAAAAATTGTTCGGGAATGAGAAAAATAAAGAACTTTTCATTTATATGCTTCGAAATGAATTTGAAAAAGCACAAATGATCACTGCGCAGGTCACTGAAGATGCAGATGTGCTAATAGTGAACACAGCTATTTCCTAAGACCGTGATTACAATGCTGTCATTGCCAATGGTGAAGACATGGACCTTCTTGTTCTTGTGGCATTTCTAGCTACAGACAATGTTTATTTCCGAAGGGCCAGGAGAGGGAAACTGCCTGATGATCTCTACTCGAACAAGTGTTTCAAGTTTAAGGAAGTTGCACACAATATTCCTTTTCTTCATGCAGTATGTGGTTGTGACACCACGTATGCGTTCTACAGCCATGGGAAAATGAAATATTGCAGAATACTTCAGAACCCATCCCTGAACCAAAAAGTTCAAATCTTTAAAGACTCAAATGCAGAGAGGCACAAATTTGTTGAAGCCACAGAAGGTGTATTTCTTAGCCTGTATGAAGGTGATCCCAACCAAACTTGAATGTATTGCAGTATGTAAGCTTTGCTAGAGCAGCTAACAATATTCAATTAAATTTAGCTAAAGTACCACCTACTCGTGATGCTGCTCAATATAATGCGTTCAGACATGGCTGGGAAACGAAAAGGATCCTCTCGAATGCGGCTGGAAGTGAGGTGATCATGGGCTCATTCCAGTCACCATGTTGTATGGTCCAGCTGCTCAAACTCTACTCGATTTCATATCTTGCCAATGAAAAAAAAAATGTAGTACGAATTGCAGTTCTAGAAAGGCAGGCTTGAAGTGCTCAGTTATCTGTGTGAAGTGCCACAACCAACTATGTGGCAACGCTCCTGATATTATACTGGACCTTGAGGACTTTGATGACCTAGAACAACCAATCGAGTCAAGTACAGAGACGGACGATGTTGTATCTGAGACGATGGTATCATTACCAGGGCCAAGCAGCAGAAAAATGAAACATATATGACAAAGCGACTATACTTACTATATATTTGTTGATTAATTTCTTGTACATTCTATAATTAATTAACCACATCGTGTTTTCAATATAAAAAATAAAAGCTCGTTTTTGTAAATAAATAACTTGTCAGGCGGTATTTTCCTGTTTTCCCCAAAAATCTTTTTGCTGTGATTTTTAAGGTCTATTACCAATATTTAATCATCTAATAAATGGAACTATAGACTACTTCATGCTTTACAAATTTTATATTGACACTTTTGTCTCTAAAACGCACTAAAAGTAGATTATTAAGCAAAAACTAACGTCATTTGTGGATTTTTGTACTTTTTTCAAATTTAACCCTATTTTCCCAGCTCCGTATCGCACCCCCTATTTGGACAATTTACAAACACGAGTACTGTATGTTGTAGAAAATTTTGTGCACTACAAAATGGTGAAATTGCCTTTGCACAAAAAAACGAGTTATTTAAGAAAAATCGAAAAAAGTACCGAAAAATATTGTTTTTTTTTTTTTTAATATTGTGAAAACGCACAAGGTCTAGAAGGTCGAAAACTTGGTTTTTTTATTGGAGGTTTAACCTTTAGAACAAATCCAAAAATCAGAATTACCCGAATTTTTGTAAGGTAAAATGCTATTTCTACTGGCCTAGTTGTAATAAGACATTTTTCCAAACGTCTTCTAAATTTATTCCTTAGCCTTTTGTCACATGAATAGCCCACAAAATAATTATTTTTGTTAGATTTCAGTAAATGACATATCCGTTAAATTGCAGTAACCTTGAAATTTTGTGTTGCGGATAGCTAATTTTAATATTATTAAGATAAAAGTAAATTTCCACAAAAACTGTAATAAAAATCTGATCCGATAGGGTTAAAAGAAAATTTCAAAATCTCACAGCGTTCGAAAAAGTTTCTGCATACATAACACTATTTCAAAATATTTATTAATGATTATTTTACCATCTGCAACATAAGTCTACAATATAGATTATTGTTTTAAAATAGTTAATTCAAAGTGAAAAAAAAATATATATATAGGAACGCTGTTCGCCTATGCTAAATTTCTTCAATTAAATAAAATAACTGTTGGTATAGCTAAAGCATTTGTAACTTTTTTCATCTATGAAAATTTCAAATACATTTACTTGGATTTTATTATTTAACTTCTCATTTCAAATGTGTTTCTTTGAATATAAATCTAGCATATCTAAATAAAAGACGTGCAAAAAAACTCATTAATACTGTGTTTATTTTTTGGCATGGAATTCCCTGAAGCGCAAATTAATTAGTCCTCATGTGACAAAAGAATTGTATAAAAGCAAAATAAAAGTGGTTACTTTCATTAACGTAAATTGAAAATTTGTACTTGGAAACATACTTTAATTGTTTTAAAGAAAATTAAATTTCGTTGAAAGGTTTTTATCTTAAAATATATCTGAGATCTTCGAATTTATATGTAATACGTAAAGTATGTAAATCTTGAGACATTGGTATATGTGGTTTTATTAAAATAGTTTTCTGTAAACTTTTATAAACTATTGTTAGGTGTACAAATTAAAAGAATATTTCTGCTAATTTTTATGTGAAGAAACAGATATATGCTTCACTAGAATTTATTTTATGGCATGGCATTCACTGAAGGAAATTTTAACCTGTCTTTATTAGCAAAATAATTGCATAAAAATAAAATAACAGTTCTAAATTTCTCATATATAAATTGAAAATTTCTGCTAGAAAAGAAACATTCATTGTTTTTAAGAAAATTAAATTTCGGAAAAAGTTTATTTTCTTGAAACATATTTCTGATCTTGGAAATTATTTGTAATGCGTAAAGGGTTTAAAGCTTGAAACATGGGAATATCAATTTTATTCAAATCATTTTCTCAAAACTTTTAAAACTTTTCATATTTGTAGAAATTAAAAGAAATTTCAAGAGATCGTAGAGATCGTTCCAGATTTTTTCTGTATAGCTAACACTATTTGAAATGCAAAATCCTTGAGGAAGATTGCTTTACCATCTGCAGAATTCTACAATATAGATTAATGTTTTAAAATGGTTGTAGCAAAGTGAAAACATCTTAGGAGCGCTGCTCGCTATGCAATTTCTACTAAATTTTTCAAAGATATAAATGATGGTATAACTCAAGCATTTGTCATTTCTTTCAGGTATGGAAATTCAAAACATATTTCTTTAGATTTTTAGCTTCAGATACGGAAATTCAAAACATATTTCTTTAGATTTTTAGTTTCAGATATGGAAATTAAAAACATATTTTTTTTAGATTATATTATTTAACTTCCCATTTCAGTATTTTGTTAAGGAAAATAACCACATCTAAAATAAAATACATGCATGATAGGACAAAGAAACTCATTAAAACTGTGTTTATTTTCTGGCATGAAATTCACCGAAGTGCAATTTAATTAGTCCTTATGTGTCAAACTAATTGCGTAAAAGGCAAAATAAAAGTGATTATATTCATTAACATCAATTGAAAAATTGTATTTGGAAACATACGTTAATTGTTTTAAAGAAACGTAAATTTCGTTGAAAGGTTTTTATCTCTAAAAATATTTGAGTTCTTGGAATTAATATATAATACGTAGAGGGTTTAAAGCTTGAGACATTGGTATATACGTTTTTATTTGAACAGTTCTCTGAAATCTTTTAGGAACTATTGATAACAGTACAGAAATTAAAAGAATATTTCTGCTAATTTTTATCTGAAGACACAAATATCTGTTTCACTAGAAATTATTTTTTAGCATGACATTCATTGAAGGAAAATTTAACCTGTCTTTATTTGCAAAATAATTGCATAAAAACAAAATAACAGTTCTAAATTTCACTTTTAAAAATTGAAATTTTCTACTTCGATACACACGATAATTGTTTTTAAGAAAATTCGGAGAAAGGCTTTTATCTTTAAAAATATTTCAGATCTTGGAGTTTATATGTAATATATAAAGAGTTTAAAGCTTGAAACATGGGTCTATCTCTTTTTATTCAAAATGTTTTGTAAAAAAATTAAAACATATTGATATCTATAGGAATTTAAAAAAAAATTCTGGAAAGAAACAAAAGTCTGTTCCACTATAGCACATTTATTTCTTCTATGAAAATTGAAAATACGTTTATCTAGATTTAATTATCAAACTTCTTGTATTAATTTGTTTTCAAAAGAAAAGGAATATATATAAAGAAGACACGCACGATAGAAAAAAAACTCATTAAAAGTGTATTTATTTTCTGGAATGAAATTCACTGATGAGCAATTTAATCTCTCCTGATGTGGTAAAATATTTGCATAAAGACAGAATTAAAGTGCTTAGTTTCATTTATGTAAATTGAAAATTTCGGCCTGTAGGCATACGTTAATAGTTTTAAGTAAATTAAATATCACAGATTTTTTTTCCTTGAGAATATTTCAGATATTGGATTTTATATGTAACATGCAAAGGTTTTTAATCTTGTATTATTGGTATATCTTTTTTTATTCAAATAGTTTTCTGAAAACGTTTAGAAACTAATTATATCTCTAGACATTAAAATAACACTTTTTATAACTTTTTTTTGCAAAGTTACAAATTTCGGAATCAATAAACCTTCTGTCATTTATTCCGTGTACTAAAAATCAAAATACATAAATTCAGATTTTATTATTAAATAATTTTCATTTCAATTATATCTCTTTTCAAAAGTTAAGAATCATATCTAAAGAAAAGACATGAAATGTAGAATTAAAAAAAAAAATCAGGTATTCTTTCATTTTTGCATGACATTCACTAAAGCGCATTTTAGCATGTTTTTATGTGGCGAAATTATTGAATAAAAGCAAAATTAAAATGCTTACTTTCATAGATGTAAATTGAAAATTTCTACTTGAAAACATCCGTTAATTGTTTATAGGAAACAAAAAATCTGGAGAAGGGTTTTTATCTTAAAAAATATTCGAGATCTTGGAATAAACAAAAGTTTAAAGCTTGAAACGTGGATATAGATATTTTTATTCAAATTGTTTTTTGAAAACTTGTAGATACTATTGATATCTATAGAAAATAAAAGAAAATTTCACATAATTTTACTGAAAAAAAAATGTTGCTTTCACTAAAACATATATGACTTATTTCTTGCATGAAAATTCAAAATACATTTATTTAGATTTTATTATTTAACTTCTCATTTAATTTTTTTAAAGAAAAGGAGCATATCTGAAGAAAATGCGTGCGGGATAGAAAAGAAAATTCATTAAGACAGTGTATATTTTCTGTCAAGAAATACAATGAAGCGCAATTTAAGCTGCCTTTACTTGTGAAAATAATTGCTTAAAAGCAAAATAAAAGTGCTTATATTCATTAATGTAAATTGAAATTTTTTACTTGGAAACATTTGTTAAATGTTTTAAGAAAATTTCGATCTTTAAAAATATTTGAGAAAAAATCTCGAAATTTACAAGTAATATCTAAAAGTTTTAAATCTTGAACCAAGGGTACATCTATTTTTAATTAAAATAGGTTTGTGAAAAAATAAAATTTACATCGATACCAATAAAAATTAAAGAACATTTCTCCTAATTTCTTTCAAAAGACGTAAATACCAGTATAAATGGAGCATATTACTTTACCCCTTTTTTTTAAGGAAATCAAGAAAACATTTATTTTACTTTTATTAATAATTTTCTGATTTCAAAGAGTATATGTTTTTCATAAGATTAAAAAAAATACATATTTAAATTATTCCACTACATTTTACTTGCTAATTTCGGGCAAATATATAAAAATATGTACTGGTTTATTTGGTATAATATACACTTAGTCGTCACTCAAAAATAATTTGTTCTCATGACAATGCGAATTGTAGTTATGGTTGTCAAGCCGGAAGTGTATATTAAAGTACCAGTAATGCATTTATAACTAACCTAAATAAATAAAATATCTACTAATATTAAGACTAAGGAAAGTACAACATACAATATAGATTTGGAAATTTTCGATGAGCACTTCTAATGGACTTTAAAAAGTAAAACAATTTAAATGCGTTTTTTAAAACATGCTTTTCATGAAAAAATCAGTTACAACAAACGCTATATTTCCAAATATTGTTATATTTATATAAAACATATCGCATAGAATTTATGTGAAATGATTCTAATGAACAATCTGTTTAAATATTTAAAAATGTCTTGACATTTAATGGTATTTTTGAAAATTAACAAATAGGAAATATAAGATATACATTAAAAGGCTCATTTAATTTAGAACAATATGGAAGTTAAGGCTTATATATTATGGCTTAGATTTTAGTTGATCACATTAAAGAGTTATCAATAATGGGAACAACTATACTTATTCGCTACTATATTTATTAAAAAGAAATGAGTAAATTATTAAAAACTTTCTAGTGAGCATATTTTTGATAAGTATCAAATATTATATTATTTTTTTCCTTTGTCTTAATTTTTCCTTTGCTTTTTTTCCGAAAAAATAAATGAAATTGCATCAAAATATGTTATTTAATAAATGCAATAGTCTTTTTATAAGATAATATATTTTTAAAAATTTGCTTTTACACTATTTTTTATTAGTTAAAACAGAGTGTTCAACGTAGTAGGGTTTAAATGAAGGATATTATTTCACGGTACAAAAACAAGAAAGCAAAAATATTAAGATATATATAACTTATAATTCCAAACTTACAATTTCTGATGTAAAATTTCTTGTAGCACAAATTGCACATGTATTTTTTTGGCGGAATAATTACACAAAATAAAATGCATAGTTCCATTAAAGCAAATTCAATTTTTTACTTAAAAACATACGTTATTTTTTTTAGAATATTATGTTTTGGAAAAGGATAATTTTCTTCAAAACCTTTTGAGATATAGAATCATGTAATTTCTTATAAATATTCGAATTGTTTGAAAAAATAACTATGTAGTTATCTTTCTTCACAAATATTTTTGAAAAACATTAAAGCAATATCAATATCTATAAAAATGAGCTGGACGGATTCTTGCAAATTACGTTCTAGCTGGTTTTGTTAATTAATCTACCCATAATTTGACAAAACAACCATAGTAACTGGGTGGTACATTTAGTAAACTCTCAATTAATACTTATAAGTGATCGCAAAACTATCCATACTCTTGTAATGAGTAACGCGAGCTTAAAATTTAAAACGCAAACCCTCACGTTAATAGTTAATTACTTAATTAAAATAAAAATACTGCGTTGTTTTATTTCGTAAAATCACAAATTCCTATGAGTATTCCGTCAAAAACACATATAATTGAAATTAACATTAACGATTTTTAAAAATACCTTAATTTTAATTCGCGATAAAATGTTATACAAAATATACCTGTAAAGAAAGAATATTAATTAACCTAAATAATTACACGCAATAAACGCGGTGATAATTTAAGAGAAATACCAAAATAATTAAATTAAAATTATTATTTACAATATTTGTAAAACTTTGTTTACAAGTAAAAGAAAATACAAAAGAAGGATAAAACAGATCCACTTTCTTAAAATTTGATTCAGCATTTAGCTTGTTAACACATGTCTTATTATTTAGAATAAATATTACATTATACAGGATTCGTACGGGGTTCTGGAATTTTCATAGAATTTAGCAGTAATTTCTTATATAAAAATTCTCCTTATGTAATCACGTGATTATATAAGGCGAGATTTTTTATAAGAAAATACTAGTACTTTCCATGAAAATTGCAGGACAACGTACGAACCCTGTTAACGAATAAGAAATTAATAAGATAACATACTGACACTCATTAATTTAATTTGTACTTAACAACTGTATGAAATAAATATTTATTCGTTTGAATTTCTGACGTAAATCCATAATTTATAATAAATAAAATATAGATAAAATATAAGACACAATTGAAAGGTGATATATTAACTTCGTGCCTGGATACACAAGATTCGTAGTAGTTTTTGTTTCATAATCATCCGAAACAGATATTGGTGCACACAACAAAATAATTAGTCCTTAAATGGATCTTTTAATGCCAAACTTTAGCGATTACAATGTCGCACTAAAATTCACACATTGCTCATTTAAGCAAACAGCATTAAAAACAATGTAGCCTGATAGGCTACGTTGCTGCAGACAAGTTGATCAATCTTCATAACTGAATCCGTAAAATAAATTTATAAAGCGATTTTTTTCATTTTACTCTTAGCGAGAAACAATGGAAGACCGCTATCCTTAGAGATAAATAGACATTATTGTATTACTTCTGGAGAAAGAATAACTTCTTTAAAAAATACAGAAGAAAATAGCCATGTACTTGGCGTGTTTATAAACATCTTATTATTATCGCGTGAACATTGTCCCAATAGAAACATAGTAAAGCATTTATTTGCTACTGCAAGGTCACACACTGTGCCTTAAATATATCCACTTACTATAGGGATCACAGGGTCAGGTCCTAAAATCTGCTGAGCATAAGTGCCCTTAATTTATGGAGTCTCATAAATTGTCCCCTGTTGCCTTTGTCATTTTTCGTCATCCTTGGCAACCCGTTGTCTGGAACAGTTACTGCATGTGGTCTTGCTTCTGATACTATTACTTTCCTTGACGTCAAATATTGGATTGTTTATAAAAATTGTTAATTTACATCATGGACATTTGCGTTAAAAGATGATGGTGTGCAAAGCTCTCCATCAGAAGGACAAGAATATTTCTGCCAATTTCGATTGAAATAAACGTATATCTGCATTATTGCAGAATCTTCCTTTTAATTATAATGTAAATACGGAGAATATATTTAATTTTAGTTTATTATTAATCTTCTAATTCTAAATATTATTTTATTCCAAAAGAAGAAAACAATCTTTTTAAAATATACGTACATGGTACAAAAATGAAGTACAAACCCATTAATACAGTGTTATGTATTTGGATGATAATAAAAGTGCTTATTTCCATTAATGAAATTTGTAATTATATATTTAATATATGTATTAATTTATTATAGGAATATTTATTTTCTTATATATTTTTTTTCATCTATTGCAATTTTTTTTTCTGATAAAATGTTTGCATTCAATTTTGAATTGTAAATTCTTTAAATGTTAAAATGCACATTTTTATTTATTTATTTTAATGAAAAAGCAATGGAATTATTTTTTATTGTATTGGCTATGGTATAACGTACGATGTTTTCAAAATTTAAATATTTGTGAAACTAGCGGCATTTTTAATAAAATATGCAGTTTGGCAGAATTAAAATAACTTTAAAATCATTGAAAAAATCGAAAAATATAATTAAAAAAATTCTGACGCAGCGCCATAAAGGATATATTTCTGAATGTTTGTATTTACATTTAAAGGAAATCGACAAAGCGGTCCTTGAGCAATCCGTGCGGCAAGTTAAAAAACATGACGTTTTAAAAACACTCCGTTTATGATTAATGTTTGCTTTAGTCGCAAGTAGTTAAAGAGGTACATTTGTCTCTCAGACATTTACATCAATTCTAATTCATTTTAGGCTATATTCTAGACACTATAAGCTATCAGAAAATAGTAAAAAAAAAAAAAAAAAGGTATTTGAAAGCTTCACAGAAGTGTCTCCCCAACCTGAAGGCTTATCGTGTTTTACGTTGTACGAGCAGGGAAGACTGAGCTATGCTCCATAAAAATTAGCTTTGAGTTCAACTCGATACATTTTTCTCTCTGTATTACTATTGTAATATCATTTATTTAAAAAAAATAGCTTGACAAATAAGGACCAATAATCAAAATTACCCACTAATCAAATTTTCTGGAACATGTGACCAAGCCCAATTGTCTTCTCGTGCTCTAAACTCGTAGCATATGACACTTAGTCAAAATAGTCGGAGCCGTTTTTTAGATAAAATTAGCTTGACCCACAATGACCCAAAAATGACCTACTAATCAGATTTTCTCGAGCATGTGACCTAGCCCAAGGATTTTTTCGTGCCCAAAAACCGCAGGATACAAAATTTAGTTCAAATCATCTGAGCCGTTTTTAAGATAAAAAAAGCTTGATACATAATGAGCCATAACCAAAATGACCCACTAATCGAATTTTCTCGAACATATGACCTGTAATTATATATTTAATATGCGAATTAATTTATTTTAGGAAAAAAAATTCTGATATTTTTTACATATATTGCAATTTTTTTTCTGATAAAATGTTTGCATTCAATTTTTAATTGTAAAATCTTTAAATGTTAAAATGCACATTTTTATTTATTTATTTTAATGAAAAAGCAATGGAATTATTTTTTATTGTATTGGCTATGGTATAAAGTACGATGTTTTCAAAATTTAAATATTTGTGAAACTAGCAGCATTTTGAATACAACATTCAATTTGGCAAAATTAAAATAACTTTAAAATCATTGAAAAAATCGAAAAATATAATTAAAAAAATTCTGACGCAGCGGCATAAAGGATATATTTCCAAATGTTTGTATTTACATTTACAGGAAATCGACAAAGTGGTGCTTGAGCGGTCCGTGCGTAAAACAAATGACGTTTTAAAAAGGCAAGTGTGCGGCAAGTCTGCAGACCAACATTCTTCTCATGCCCGAAAACCATAGGATACAAAATTTAGTCCAAATAGCCTGAGCCGTTTTTTAGATAAAATTACCATGACCCACCGTGACCCAAAAATGACCCACTAATCGAATTTTCTCAAGAATGTGATCTAGCCCAATGATTTTGTTGTGCGCAAAAACCGTCGGATATAAAATTTAATTCAAATCGTCTAAGTCTGTTTAAGATAAAAATACCTTGACGCATAATAATCCACTAATCGAAATTTCTCGAACATGTGACCTAGCCCAATAGTCTGCGCGTTCCCTAAAACTGTAGGATACTTAATTTAGTTCAAACCCTCTGATCCGTTTTTAAGATAAAAATAGCTTGACCCATAATGACCCATGACCAAAATGACCCACTAATCGAATTTTCTCGAACATGTGACCTAGCCCAACAGTCTTCTCGTGCCCAAAAACCAAAGGAAGCAATTTTTTTTCAAAATAGTCTGAGTCGTTTTTTAGATAACATTAGCTTGACCCACAGTGACCCAAAAATTCCACTTATCGAATTTTCTCGGACATGTGAAACCGTTTTTCAGATACAATTAGCTTGACCCTGATCCATGGTGACCCGAAATGACTCACTAATCGAATTTTCTCGACCATGTGACCTAGACCAATGATTTTCTGGTGTCCCAAAATGGTAGGATACAAAATTTCGTCAAAATCGTTAGAGTCGTTTTTATGATAAAATTTACATATATATATATAACCATACATACACACAGACACACACACACAAGATTTGCTTGTGTGATAAAATATATGATAAGTCGGTCCTATATTTTTAACCCTTAAATTGCGTATTTTAGGTGTATTTGGTGTATATGTTGAGCTTTCAATTCACTCTTGAAAGAAAGTATAAACAGGGTGTTTCAGCACAATGTTTAGTAACTTTAAGAGATGGTATGGCACCCTACAACAAACAATTTTATATAGGAAATCAGGGTCGCAATTTCTACTCGTTTACTCAAACATACAGATCGCTTTACTTTAATCTGACAACGAATTTTTGGACATAATTTTAATAATAAAGAACATATTTCAATGATATTTACAAGAAAATTAGCATCCTATATGCAAAATGCGATGGAATCACGAAAAGTGCTACAAGTGCACAGTAATTTGGTAGATGCACCAAATGTAATGTCAACTACATTACGAAAAGTCTATTGCCTATTTTAGTGTTAATTGAATGCGGATATGGCCACATCCATCACATTAAATGTAACTATATCGCGATATGTGATGGAACTGGCCACCATCCATCTTAAAATAGTGCTAAATTAAATTGTCAATTTTCATATTGTAGTTGACATTCAATACAGCGCCCCGAGTGCCTAAACTATAGTAAACCCGAGCTACTAAACCCACTACTCTACTGCATTATTTTAGCTCCTCAACTATAATAGTTAAAATATTTTTTTTCAAATGTATGCGAAAAATAAAACATTTATCTGGACTGAAAGAAAATCTGGAATTTCTATTTCCAATGAATTTTTTACCCCTTTCCAAGCAAAATCTTAAATGAGGTGTTCCTGGTATTATGGCCAATTTTCTGCACTATGGGGCATTTTCGTACGCAGTGGTGGGGGGGGGGTGAAAAAGATAGAAACTTAAACTGTAACTATCTTCACAGATATAAACTTAACAGAAAATATGGTATCTAGAAATTTTAATAAATCATTTCTGCTAATTTTATTCCTCAGAAACCAATCAATATCGCTTGTTCATTTCTCCTATCAGAAAGGAACAAGCTTTATTTCTTTCTCGTGTGAAAATAGAAAATATATTTCATTTATTTTTACTTTTAAACTTTAAATTTCAAATACAATGTTTTTTTTTATGAGTACAGAATTATGAAAACAGAAAATGCATTCAATTTTCAAAAAGGAAAATACATACACATAAAGGCAATATATATTTTGCAATAAGAAATTCCCTGAAGCGAAAATTGTATCTGTCCTTAGACATTAAAAATTTTGTATGGAAGCAAAATAAAAGTTCTTACATCGATTAATGTAAATTGGAAATTTCTACATGGATTCATATGTTA